>LR812536.1:39408073-40608073 GCA_903798195.1 Danio kyathit | reverse complement strand
GCTCAAATCAGGCTTAAAATCCTGTAGTGTGAACTAGGCATTAGTAGCAGTCAAAAACTTTTCATTTGTCTTTCTGCAGTTAATGCACTTTTAAAAAATACTTTCACTTAGCCAGATTGCTTAAAAAAGAAAACGACAATGCCCACTGCAACAACGCAACAAGTTGATGTCCACTCGGGAAATACAACCCGTTTGGTTCACTCCGCAAGCTTACAAGCTGTGTCATGAGCTATATGTGTGCACTTAGCACGAGTCTTCGATGAGTGCGTGCGCACAGCCGAGATCTGTGAAGGCTTTTATATTTGGCACGCTCGCCGAAAACACGAGCATTTCTCATGTGAGATTGCCAACTGTACAGACGAATATCAAATATTGCAAATTAGAAAAGGTTGGTCAGTTAAATTATGCTACTGTTAGTAATGTTTATTCAGCAATAACTGTCCAGTACCGATAGCAGAACCGTTAACGTCAGAGCTTACCAATACTTCGGTCTTTTATAATTTAGCACCGATACCGATAAAGTACCAAGTTTCAGTACCCATCCCTAATAAGAAAAGAGACCAAAAATCCACTCGGCCGATATCCTTATCGATATCTTTTTTATTTACAATCTCCTCACTACTGCTATACAACACTCATTTTCGTGTGTGTTGTTATTCTGACCTGAAGTGGCAATGACAACCCAAAACTTGCATTTGAAAAGCATGCGCACGTGGTTTCCTTGACCATTTTCAATGGGCTTTGCACTCCCATGCCGTCTTTCTGTAACTAGGCGACCATCAAGCATTTTCTCAGAGTATGACAAACCATTGCTTCAGCTCAGACACAAGTTTATGGAAAAAAGCACTGCAGTGTTTGGGTGCGCTGTGCTTGTCTGAGGTAATTAGTCTGCTGTTACTGAAACTTGTATATTCCATAAAGTGTGAAGCCGATTGGTTAGTTCTACTTAGTTAATGCTGCGTGCGCTCCGTGATTCATCTAAGTGTGCCTGAAAATTGTGCGCGTCGCTCCCTATTTGCACCGCAAGTCATATGCCTGCATTGGAAATGACAAACTTACACCCTAAGCTTATTTGAATTCCTTCCAAGGTGCACGCTCAGCAGCCAATTTGTTTTATAAAACTATAGCGCATAACGAAACTTCTTACACTTCTGAAAACTTCTTTTTAAATATTTTTTTTATTTTACAGATACTGTTTTAAATCACCCAGCCCTAATAAAATGATCAAATAAAAATATTTTTTTTTTTGAAACATTACCTTATCAACTAAATTAAAAAAGCTGAAGAAAAAAACTAAAACCACTAAACCTAGATTGGAAAAAAAGTTCATTCGAATTAACCATTAAAAAATGTAGTAGTGTTTACAATAAAACTGATAATAGCAGGCGTTCATTTGAGATTTCTTTTTAATTAACTTACACTTTGTAAAATGATTTTATAATTTATTGTATTTATAATGCATCCATTTCTTCATCGACGTTTTTACACTCAACCTATATTTATATTTTATTATATATAAAATATGACATATTGGTTTAGATTTATATGGCTGCATAATTGTTGTAGTTCCTGTATATTTGACAATCTGAACGTTTTGATATACATTCAGTTTTTAGGCTTTGTATTTGTAAAGTGATTGATGAAAAATAAAATAAAAATCTCTCATCATTAACTTCTCCACTTGTTCCAAAACTGTCAAGAGTTTCTTTTTTTCTGTTGAACACGAAGGAATATATTTTGATAATTGTTGGAAAACAGCAGTCGTAGATAGTATGCATTTCTCTTACTGGTTTCCAGCATTATTGACAATTTTTTAAATTGTGTTCAACAGAAAAAAAAAATCATAAAAGTTTAAATCCACTTGAGTGTGAGTAAATAGTAAGAAAATTGTCATTTTTGGGTGAACTGTCTCTTTAAGTCAACTTTATTAACGGTGGTGACAATGTGAAACAGCATTTTGTCATTGCGCTGAACATTTTGCACTTTTGTAGCCTCTACATATACTTTTTTGTATGAAACACAGGTTTCACAAAGTTAAATTTAAGACTTTAAGACATTTAAGACCATTATGAATCAAATTTAAAACTCATAAAGAGCTAAACGCTAAGGAATTTTTCAAATTTCTCAGATGAAAAATTTTTTTTATTTGCCCTACCAAAAAAAAATATAACTGAATACATTTAATCCAGTAATAAAATATATATATATTTTAGATATTTTTTATCAAAATATTTTAAATTGTGCAAAAACAAGCAAGCTCTACTTGTATCCATACCCTTTTTTGTTTTTTTTACAACATAAACTTGCTTTAAAAAAAAAAAAAAAAAAAAAAAAAAAAAGAACAAATGTTTTTAAACGTTTTTAAAACTATAATAAACCTACGCACAACAGTCTGTCCTGGTCGGTGTCCTCAGCAGTAAATACATGTGAAACTTTTAACCAAATGTTATTGTAAGGAAAATAACTAAACCCTTATGATTATTAGAGTTAAAAATTACCTTCTTAAACAAAAAAACGTAAAGTTTTATTGAGATGGATTGTTGATGATTCTATGGGTTTTGGCCAGACTGGGTAGCAATTTATAAACAAAGGAAAATCAAGAACTATTTAAAAAAAGATTTAAGACCTACAACACAATATTTCAGTAAATGTAAGACTTTTTAAGGCCTAAAATTTTAATTTTGAGATTTAAGACTTTTAAGACTCTGCGGAAACCCTGGAAACAGTTTCCTCTCCTTGTTGAACTTGTTGCCCCCAAGAAATTCAAGCCAAATAGTTCATTCGGTAAATGACGTGACGTAAACGATGTGTCTTTTAATAAGACAAACAAACCTCTCATCCTTCTCTTTGCGGGACATTTTGCGGTTGTCAGCCTCAGAAAGCTTGCGAGTCACTTCCTTTGACACGGCATCTTCACGTTTCTGAGCGACCCTAAAAAAAAAGCACAGTTCCACAAACACCCATTCAGTCTTCTGAATTATCTAACTACTAAAGCTGATAGAGACAGAAGGAAAATATACTGCACTGAAACATCGTGTGAGATTTCAGACAGATATACTTACTTGTGCTTGAGAACAAATTTGACATTCTTGTAAGCAAAGGCGACCAGGTAGGTGCTGACCAGAGTCATGACTGCATACAGCACTGCAGACTGAACCAGGTCCATATGCCAGATCCTCCAGAACAACCCTGACAAAACAAACACAAATGCAGAAGCCAGATGAGAAGACAATTCTGGAATTTTTCTTTAGCTGAATTATTCACAAAAGAATCGATGTACAAAAGTGAGAAAATAACGATGGTCATCATTGATTGGTGTACACAGATAAACAGAAAACACAAATAAAGCTCAAAGCGAAAACCTTTAACATACTTAAAGGGATGATTCACCTAAAACGTAAATTGAGGTAAAGTTGGTTTTAGATTCGTACATTCCGACTTTCTCCTTAATAATATAATTGTGGAAAGGTAGCATTTTCATGTTCTAAATGGGTAAATCATATTATCAGTGAATGACTATCAAAGTTCAACATTGTTGACGGTCAATTAAATAGTGCTATTGTTGTTTTGAAGTAATTTAAATGCGATTTCAGACCCAATATTCACATTTGCACGGTAAACAATATAAGGAGCGTTAAATGAACAATTGTCACGTTCTTCTCATAATACATCATTATAATTAATGTGATTGAGGTAAAGTTGGTTTTATATTCACACGTTCGTTCAGTGACAACTTGTGACACGCGCCCTATATTGTTTACCACGGCACTTTGAATATTCGGTCTGAAATAACCTGCAAGTGTGACTTGAAAACAACATTAACACGGTTTATTTGACTGTGAAAAATGTTGTTCTTTGATAGTCATTGGCTGCTAATTCGATTTCGCTATTTAAAGTTTGCAAATAATACTTTTATGAAATTATATTACTAAGGGGGAAGTCCGAATGTGCGCATATAAAACCAACTTTACCTCTATATTATTATGTACTAGCCTTTTTAAATTCTACTTTACTATTTTATTTAACGCTATAAAGTGCAAATAAGCGAATTTAAAACCAACGTTTCCTAAGTGAGAAACAAGTACTGTGGAAGTCAATGGTTACATGTTTCCAGCCTTCAAAATATTTACTTTCGCGTTTATCAGACAATGGAAACTCATAAAGATTCGAAACAAGTGAGTAAATTAACTTTTAAAATTACATAATTTAAAATTTGGGGTAACGTAAACGGCTCATTTAACGTTACACTAAACTCTAGAACAGAGCAGAACAATTTCTGGGTATACAGCTCACTTTTGAGACACAGCTAACACAGAATGTCATCATGAGGAACAGACGAGCAGCTTACAGATGGGGATCGCGGACACGATCAGCGCATTCCCGTAGAAAAGCGCCGTTGATTTCGCCGACAGGTTCCTGCTGAAGTCCTGCAGAAGAAGATCCTCCTCTGACTGCTGTTTGCTGCTGGTTTTGGGTGCCATGTCTGCAGTCTATGCTTCTCTCCGATCCTTGGCTTGGGTGAAAAGAGACAGACACGTATGTGAATCGGATGGATGAAGCGCTTACGCCGCGTCAGCACAAACAGTGACGTAGAACTTATGCGCGGGGACTTTGAGGAGTCTCGCCGATATGCTGCTATCTAGTGTACAGGGTGAGCAATCGCATTCGAAAACTCATCCATTCATTTATTTTCTTTCAGGCTTAGTACCTTTATTAATCTGGGGTCACCACTGCGGAATGAACTCCCAACTTATCCAGCAGGTGATTTACGCAGCGGATGCCCTTCCAGCTGCAACTCATCACGGGGAAACACCCATACACACTCATTCACACACAAACACTACGGACAATTTAGTTTATAAAATCCACCTAACGTTATAGCGCATATCTTTGAACTGTGGGGGAAACTAAAGCACCAGAGGAAACCCACGCGAACACGGGTAGAACATGCAAACTCCACACAGAAAATGCCAACTGACCCAGCCGGGGATCGAACAGGCAAAAAAAAAAACATTGAAATACATAACATACGCCACTAGAGGGAGACAAACAAACGTCATGAAAAAGTGAAAGAAAGAAGATACTGTATGTACATGGCTTGCAAGGTGAACTCCTTGAAAATAAATTTTTGGCCCACATCTTAGATTGAATAATATATTTCATTGCAGTTTTATATTACTGTTAAATATTATTTTAAAATTGATTTTTAATTCCCTACATATCATTAAAGGTTTACGTGTAAATTATATATTGCAAAAATTATAGATTATAAATATGCATATATTCATTTTCCATTCATTTTGGCTTAGTTTCATTAGAAGTTGCCACAGCGGAATGAACCGCCAACTTATTCAGCAAATGTTTTACACAGCAGATGCCCTTCCAGCTGCAACCCAGCACTGGGAAACAATTTAGTTTATTCAATTCACCTATAGCGCATGTCTTTGGACTGTGGAGACACCGGAGCACCCGGAGGAAACCCACGCCAATGCAGGGAGAACATGCAAACTCCACACAGAAATGCCAACTGACCTAGCTGGGGCTCGAACCAGCGACCGCCTTAGTGTAAAGCGACAGTGCTAACCACTAAGCCAGTGTTTCGCCCAGAGATTATAAATATAAAAAACTAAGTTTAAATAAACAAGATTTTCCCTACGATCCCACAACCAGACAAAAGGTGACACTGGAGGATTTATAAGCTTGATACTGTCTAACACTTAACTCATTATATAATGAAAGTAAACATTTATCACTCGATAAAATATGGCAGGAAGGCTAAAGGCATTGCAAGGAGGGCTCTTTCTCTCTCTCTCTCTCTCTCGCTCTCGCTCTCTCTCTCTCTCTCTCTCTCTCTCTCTCTCTCTCTCTCTCTCAATTCAATTCAATTCAATAATTGCTTTATTGGCATGACAAATGTTACAAATGTATTGCCAAAGCAGTTCTAAAGTTTATATAAAAAGTAACGTGCATAAAAACAAAACAGTAAACAAAGTAAATAGTAGTAGTAGTAAAAAAAAAAAGATGATATATATAATAATTAAATAAAATATCAACAATACATCATATTATTCAATATATCACAGTATTATTATTCAACATATCATATTATTATCTCTCTCTCCTTTTTCTAATGTTCTCATTTACTTAGTTTTAAAGCTCTGCAGCTCAGCAGTGATTATTTACTGACTTTTAATACTTTGGGCAGTTTAGCATAATACAATTTTGTACATTGAACAAAGATTTTACTGTTGGTATCCTGTTTTCTTTTTTTTTTTTTTTGCCATCAATCACTGTTAAGTAATTTACTTAAAAAATAATATTCATTACTAATTATATTTTTAAATTTGATTGAAATTCTAAGTGTGAAAAATAATATAATTACTCAAAAATTAATTTAATTTCTTGACTCAATACTGCTTAAAATACATTTAAAAATTGACAATAAATCTCAGCGCATACAGGTTTGGGCAAAAATACACTGAAATGTATTTTAAAATATAATAGCAAATACCTCAGTTTTACATGTGTCAAAATAAACTACAAAATAGAGCAGCCACATCACAATAAAACACTGGATTTTGTATTTTGAAAATACTACAAAATACGTTTACAAGGGAGCATGACATTTTTTTCACAATCCTTCTATCAATAGGCATATTCGATCAATCTCTTCACCATTAAACTGACTTAGTAAAGTAAACAATGTTTGAGCACAACAACCTTTCTCTGAGCAAGTTTAATTCAGCTTCTCCGCATCTCATCAGCTTTACTGTAAGAATAAAAAAATGTAAGTTTTATTTATGAAACTTGTTTTTCTCTTTGATTTTAGTATATATTTTGTACAAAGTTCATACAGAAAGTCCTGCCTTGAAGATTATCTCTTTAATCACTGGAATAACCATTTAATGCAGATAATGAGTTGGAGTAGTACTATATCTCTTGATTGTGAAAATTGCCACCATCTCTTAAAAGTCTTATTTTTTGCAATTGAAATCTTCAATACTCAATGTAAAATCACGATTTATGAAAACTACAAAAATTTCCAGTTTTAGTCATTTCCATAAATCATGTTTTCTGCAATACTCTTCAAAACACAATAAAACAAGAGATCTCAAAAAATTGGGAGTTTTTGACCAGTAGACTGGAATATTATTTCATATTTTTGTCTCATACTGATTAATTATGTCAAAGTTTGTAATTAACATTGGCGCCAGTGGTGTAGTGGTAAGTGTGTCAACAAATGCACTCGGGTGTTTATGGCGACCTGAGTTTGATTCCACCTCGTGGTCCTATGCCGATCCTTCCCCTCTCTCTGCTCCCCATTCTTTCCTGTCAATACTCTCTACTGTCCTATCAAATAAAGGTGAAAACCCCTAAAAAATAATTATATAAAAAAAAAAAAGTTTGTAATTAACTGTAAAGAGTACCTGCAGATCAGCTGCATTTGAAACAGCTTATTTATTTCTGTAGGTATCGCCACTGTAGGACATTTTTCATGTTGTTTGTCTTATTTTCCTGTCTGATTTTGACCTGCTCCCAAATTTACCCCTGCTATTTGTCTGTTACTTTCTTTATATGTGATGCATAACTTCCATCCATACTCCAAGCATTGATCGACGTCTTTAATATTAATCCATTTTCTGTTCTGATCTCAAGCCTTGGTAAATAACTGAGAAAGCACCAAACAAAGGCTATATTGTTATGATGTCATCATGTAGACTTCCTACAACGTATTTTACTATATTTTAAAAATACAAAAATACAAGACTCTAAAGTATTTTGATACAAAATATTAACCCATTTTCATAAACCCCATAAAATACAAATGACAAAATACTGTTTTGTATTTAAAATACGTATTTGAAATACATGTATCATAAATACTGCCAATCCCTGAGCGCATAGACAATTGAAGTTAAACAGAAATAAAAAGAAAAGAACAATTCTTAAACAGAAAAATTACAGTTTTCCTCGATTGCTAAAACTCTATTTCTGAACCCTTGCTCTATTTTCTTACACCATTACAGTTTTCCCAATTGTTTACACACATTTTCTGAAAGCATGCCTCATATTATCAGAACTCTACACACATATCAAAACACACACACACACATTGGGCAAAACCCTTCAATTCTTCTGCAATATCAAGCTTTACATTCAAAACAATGTGATTTCTTCTCAAAATGGTGTTTTGTTTTCAAATGACACACACAAAGCATCACATGAATAGACATTTATAAGAACCAGTTGATCACTGATGTGCTTAATGTAAAACACTATGACCACTTCTTCTCCATTCATCATAATGACTTAGTGTAAGCCTTTTTTTGTTCAGTGTTACACTTACTACAGACAGTACATAGGCCTACATAAGTGCTTTGTAAAATATTACAGAATATAGTTTTTATACAAAACACACAAATACACGGCACCAAATATATTTTACTGTATTTTCCCTACAAAAACAGTGTACACAGTGTTCATCCCAACCAACACAAAGTTGCACATAACGTGTCTACATATACCATCAGCAGACGTATTTACAGAATACAGTTACAGTACAAAAAAAATTAAAATAAGCTAATTGTACGGATTTTGGTCATACACTTTCCATCTCCAAGCAGAAAAAAAAATCCTCAATAGGATTGAGAAATGGAGAATATGGAGGGAGATAAACAACTAAAAAACATTGGTGGGCAGTGAACCAGTTATGAACCAGATGAACTCTGATTTCTAAATGGCAATTATGTGTGACAGGTGTTTACCTATGTAATGAGCTAGCAAAGTAGGACAACTGACTTTACAATTTTGAATGACAGTGTGTTCCTTGTGAAAACAAGAGATTTTCTGCATGAAAATTGTGCCAAATCCAGAGAATTGTGTGTAGTGTTTTGAAAGAAGTGTGTTTTAAACCTGCAATTTGAGAGTAAAGCAATTGTGCTTGTAGTTTAGCAGAACTGGTTCAGGGGGTTGGTGCATCAGTTACATGTTGTAGTCATTGTGTCTGAAGTATTGTGTGTAAACAACTAAGAAAAACTGTAAACTCAAAACCTCATTTTCAAGCCCTAATAACAAAACCTCTGACTTCTCTTGCAAAATGAAACGTCTGCCTCAAAACAGTTTTACTTGTTCAAAATCAAGCACTGCTCTCAAATAAAAAACAAAGTGATTAAAATGATATCCACTATCAAGCAGTCACTAAACAACACAACACAGACAGAAAACACATTGTTCAAAATAGTTCTCATGGAGAAGTACATTTTTAATCTCAATGTTCAGGGCCATACAATTTGTTCATTGTACAGTGTACAGTCTACAATGCACTGTGCTACAGTATAACAATACTAAAAGGGACAAAAACCAAAGGTGGAAACGTGATCAATTTGCTTCTTCTATAATAATGATGTATTAATATGTAAACTAATCATTACTTTATTATGAATTAATGATTAGTTAATGTATGCACTAATCATGAACTAAATTGAACTACAACATGAGTCACATGAGTTCATGTGTGAATTACGGCTACCTTAATTACTTGTTAGTACATGATTGTTTGTTAATTAATGTATTAATTACCACATTAGTTTATGCTTAATTTAACCATCATGAACTCATGATATGTTAATATATAATTATGTTGTGACTTTACTTGAAGGGGCACATCATCATTAACACATCCTTAACTACTCATGAACTCCTTATGTACGACCAAGTAGTCAGTTTACACTGAATAACAATAGAACAGTGTTCTGTCAACGTCAGCATGAACAGGAGTTCATGAGTAGTTAAGGATGAGTTAATGATGATGTGCCCCCCCAAGTAAAGTTAGTTCATGATTAGTGCATACATTAACTCATCATTAATTCATAATAAAGTAATGTTTAGTTTGCACATTAATACATCATTATTCATGTACTGTTATTGTAAAGTGTTACCGTTTTTTCTAACCATGCTTAGAAACTCTCCTCACCTTCATGATGTGACATCAATTTTGAGTGGTTGTGTTTAATCAATGACATCTTTTCTCTATTTGTATTTGATTGTTTCTACTTGTGTTTACCTATGGATGCCATGTGCATTAGAGTGCAGAATGTGTTTTGAGAATGAAAGTCTAGGTAAGATCTGCACATTGTGTTTTACCATGTGAAATGGTTTAAGGTTTTGACAACAGACTGCACAATTAGCTAAATGAGGTCAGGCAACTGAGAACTTAGTTCAGCCAATGGGATTTGGTTGCAATTGAGAAAAACTGTATTGCTGAAAAATATAACACAGACAACACCATTTAAATATTCTTCAGTGGGTTAGATATTAACTACAGTCATTACTGAAGCCTCTCTGCTTGACGGTTGGTCTCGCGTGTCCATAGTGTTTGTAGTTTGTTTACGCTTTTCACCCGCGTTTTGGACGCTTCTACGCTTAAAATTTTGATCGGAAATAGTAAACCATCCGGGAATTTTTGGCATACTCTTTTCAACGTACTAAGATTTGGGACATACTAATTCTATTTTCACATACTATTTAGGACGGATAGTATGCGGATTGGGATGCAGCATATGTCTCAAAACATGACTATTTTCATTAATTCTTACTCATTCTTATTTCATTGTTTCTTAACTATGTGTAATTGTCTCGATGAAGGAAACCTTCAGGTTGAGAAATAGAATTATTCTGCAAAATGAATTTGGACAAAAAAATTACTCTGCTTTTCTGAATTTATTTAAGGGGTTACTTTTAATTTTTGAGTTGATTTAATTAGACACTTATTGCCTTTACATATATTCAACAGTTATCTACTTTTTCTAGTTATCTACTAAAATGTAGTTACAGTAAGTTACTTTATAAATAAATACACCCAACACTATACCACAAATTGACATGAAGCAGTACTATAGTAGTTTATAGTAAATACTATATTGTTTTTGTGGTGATTCTATAGTTGCTGTGATAATAAAACAACCATTTCATATAAACAAATGACCCAATACATTAATTGCTCTACAAATATAGGGTATACAATACACCACAGTTTACAGTAGCATTGATTTAAGTATACTACTGTACAGTGAGCTGTAGCATTCATCAACCAAGTGTTCCAAACAGTATAATATATAAAGCACAATAAACTTATAGTATAATTAAAAAACACTATATATACTCATTCATTCCTTAATTTTCATCACTGGGAAACACCCATGCACTGCCATTCACACACATACATGTTTTTGGACTGTGGGGGAAACCGGAGCACCCGGAGGAAACCCACGCAGACACGAGCAGGACACGCAAACTCCACACAGAAATGCCAACTGACCCTGACAAGGCTCGAACAGCGACCTTCTTGCTGTGAGGCGATTGTGCTGACACCTACTATAGTATACTGTAAATGATAATAATATGTATATATATATATATATATATATATATATATATATACATATATATATATATATATATATATATATATATATATATATATATATATATATATATATTTATTTATTGTGGAACGTCATCGTTGATACCTTTATTCATCCATCTGACCAGTCTGAGCTTGGTGTGAACATGCAGAACAAAATAAGAAACGAGAATGAAAGCAAACTTATACAACTAGCTGGGATCCTTCACCACATTGCACAATGTCTGCATTATAAAAGAAAGCAGAAAGCACCTTGAACACAGTAGTCAGGGTAAAGTTCAGGTAAGTTTATCCTGGGTTTCCCCAATCCCCTGTCAACAAAGGGCAGTTATGACATGGGCGTAGACATCATCAGTTTGTTTCTTTATTTGACTTCATCAGTATGACTGGCAGTCCAGTCATGGCAGCTGGTTTGATCACATTTGCACCTCTTTCTGGAAAATAGGTGGATCAGTTTAATGGCAGCCAATAATGCATGCGACAGCTGGGCTTTGATCTGAAAGCTTTATGAGGTTGCAAAATGATGACGGCGATGACAACGTTCTTTGTATTTTGCCAGTAGTAGTTACTTTTGTAGTTGTTGTTCTATTTTTTTAAGATAATGGGGTGTGTTTAAAGTGCACTGACAAATTTGAAAGGGCTATATACGTGTTGAATTTAACAACGTGCAGGCAAAAAAAAAGATGATGATTTGTTGTGAGCACCTTTTTAATTATGCTAAAGCAAATAAGTTGAAAGCAGAAAGTCTGTTTGGTGCTTTCAGGAATTTCATATGAAACAAACAGTAAGGTAATTTTAGGGCCAGATTGGTCCCACTTTGTATTAAGTAGCCTATGTACTTGCATCAACAAATACAAATAATGTACCTACTGTGTTCATAATGTATTGCAGAACACTTCTGGAGCTCTTGAAGTGGGATATGGTATAGGGTTAAGGTTTAAGAGTGGATTAAGTTGTAAGGAATTAAAAACAATATGCAGAAATTAATTACAAATGCATTTACATGCAGATATCTAATCAATCATAAGTACAATGTAAAAACAAGTATTTACCAGACCCCCTAGTTTTTCATAATTCTTTTTGTGATTTTTTTTGTGATAAAAACGATTGATTTTGTGGTGCTAATGCCCACAATATGGTATATATAAGATATCTTATTTACCATATTAGGTGGCCTACTATGTTAGGTGTGCAATCTGACACAATGACAATGACACAAATCATAAAAATAAAACTCTATTTTGGTTTCTTGTCAAGACAAGATCTAAAAGGGTAGGGATCAGTGGCGGCTGGTCAATAGAGGGCGCTGGGGCGCCGCCCCCGTCAAGTTAGACTCCTTTAATATGTCAATATTTATTATCACAAATATTAACAAAATAAACTGATTTAATTATAACATTCTAACATTTATTGTAGTCATACTAACATTTATTGAAAAAAAAAATGTAGGAACAATATTTTTTCATATGTGTACGGGGCGCCGGACTTATGGGTGTCTATGTAGGTACACGAACTTTTGCAAAGCATGTGATATGACGATAAGCTCTAATTGGCCGGTTTTAAATTGTCCTTAGGGCGCAGCGCTTTGCGCCCCGAACCCTCCCATTTTGTTGTTAGAACGAATCATATTTGTTTTTATATGATTGGCCTTATGTGATTGGACCATTCTCACTTAGACCGTTCACTCAGCAGCAGCTCGTCAGTTAGCTGTGCTGACCTTTAATCATATAATGAAAGCAAGTGCAAGATAAAGGAAAAATCTGTTGTATCTTTGCAAAGATATCCGTTCACAAGGCGTTTGGATGAAGAAAAAAAAAAAGAATCAAGGAGCTTGGACCAGATCGACCTTCCTTGCAAAACTAATGAAAACAAATTCACCAGCAGTCAAGTGATCGCGATTCGTGGGAGCGCGTACACCCTTGGCTGTTCCAGCACTTTTCATGACAAACGGAGTTGGCTGTGATGTAAGTCATGCCTTTTACTGTTTTCCATGTTTGCTGTTTCAAACAGCATGACGCAAGAGAGGCTGAATGCATTGGCCATGCTGTCAATAGAGAAGAGACTGGTGACTGAGATGACTGACTTTAACCAAAAGCTCATTAAGAAATTTGCAAGCCAGAAAGAAAGGAGAGCAAAATTTATTTTTAAGTAGTGCCACTGGCCAGTGATTAGGCAACATTTATGTGTGTGTGTGTGTGTGTGTTTACTGATTATCTTGATTACTTCATTACTGATAAACCCAAATTAAACTAAAATGAACTGATTTGTGATGCATTTATTGTATGCTTTAGTCATTTTTGTTTTTTGGTACATCACCTGAAAAATGGCTTTTAATGGCTTTTAAAATGCGCCCCCCTCACATTTTTTAACACCAGCCGCCACTGGTAGGGATTAAGCCAAAAGGTTGCATAACTCTTAATTTCATCTATGATCTTACTTTCTCATTCGCAGATTTCACTCCCTGAAGCATCTGACATGATGTACCTCACTCAGGACATGCGTTAGGGCTTCCCCTACTATAATACACCTAAAACACAATTTACCATAAAATTTGTCAATGGCAGGGAAGCGTTTTCTTTTCTTCAATGACAGGGAAAGAGTCAAAGACTCTTTTATCAATTTGATGCTCATCATAATAGGCTACCAGCCATGTGAAGCAAAAATAATGTTCTTTAATTCAGTCACATCCAGTGGGCGTCATCCTTGAACCAATCTCTATCATTGTAAGCTGCACGTTTTTCTGTCTGTTCCATTGTTTCAATTGTTAGATGTTTGCTCCCACTTTCTTTAGTCATCTGAAGCACATCAAACCCCAATTTGCATCATGTTATTCACTCAATTTGCGCCACAGGATGTCTAATTGCATCTTTGCATTGACTTCACATGTAAATCACTCGTGCTTCATCCACGTCTGCTTACTGCATAGGCTGCAAGACAATTTCCCCCCACTTCCATGTAATGTTAGGATTGTGGGAGCACAGGTGAGATGTAATTTTTCAAGAGACACTCAAATACATCACGTGCGCTGCATATGCAACTTCTATAAGTCATGTAAAACAATAATTACTTTAATAAAGAAAGTATGACATTTACATTTAATATCAGAAAGGAAGTTAGCAGTCCTTCTTGTCAGTGTTTTTCTTTATATGACAATATCTTGGAATTTTGCTGTTGTGTGCATAGTCTTACATGTTCAAAAGAAAGCCGTCTTTCTCTCTTGCTAATGTCAAACATTCCAAACATTCATAAGATTATTTACATTTACTCATCTGACAGACTCTTTTATTCCAAAGAAATACCAGCAATTACTCACACACAATTACACTGTTTTAGAGGGGCTGCCAGCAAAATGATATGTTTTACTGGCGGATGCCCTTACCCAAACCCCAGAAAGCACTAATTCATTGATCCCCAAGACTGGAAAACACGCACACACTCTCTCACTCACAAACACATTAAAGCTGCGGTCACACTAGAGTTTGAGCTTGCGAAATTCTGTTGTACAGCGCTGCGAAAAGGGGAGGGATTAAACAAGATGATTAGGCATTAAAAAAAAGCGAGCGATTGCTCTATGTTTTAAATTTATGTCCAGAGAGGTCATGTTTTGATCCTCGATTAGTCTCACGCAGTCAAGTGATGCGATTTCGCAGGTCAGAGTTCACCAAGCTTGAACTTTGCACCGCATCGACCTGCGAAACTTGATGCATGACCTTGCGTTTCCGGTGTTGTGCTGAAATCTGTGACCCGTCGAAAACTGTGACCAGAGGGCGCTGTTCAGTAAAATTTTCACTCTGGAACGTGCTTGTCGCTCATGCACGCGACTGTGAACGCGCAGACACTGAAATTAAGCGATCAGCGTCGAGCAGTGCTGTAAAGGATGTTTTAAATCCTGGGATTCAGAAAACATGTTCATTGGAGAACTTTAATGTAGTTGTGATATTCTGACCATCAAAATTTTTGTAAAGAAGAAATAAAGGTTTTAATCTGTCGCTGTTGTTGTCTCCTGGTTGACTCGTAGTTTGTAGGTTTCATTATAAAATATAGTTTGTGCATTCCAGATTCAAATTACTGACATATGACACTGTAGACTGGCCACACGGAATCTGAGGTAACATTCATAGCCATCTAAATATTCTACTGTATATGCCAGATTATAATGTTTAATAATAATAATTAATAAAGTCAGGCAATCTTCTTTCTGTTTATATAACATTTTGATGAGATAAATTTTATAAACTGTGTCTAGAATCTGAAATTTACAGCTATTGAAATGCCATCCCTCCTTGATTTGTCTGATTATAATGTTTAATAAAATAACTTTTATGCCATATCTTATGTTTCTAAAGCATATTCACCAGATATATATTTACAAATTTTGTAGTCACTAAATCTGAAATTTTTAGCCATAGTCCCTTCTTAATTTTATATGTTTATAATGTTTAATAAAATGACTCATGACGCTCCTCCATATATATTGTTCTGATTTTGAAATCTTTATAAAATGTCGTTCCTTCTGACAGATTAAAATATATGCCTAGAGTTTTTATCTCTCTTTGTCTAAGTACAATAATTTTTCCTTTTCCCTATGGATGCATTTTTGATGTCTTTGAGAAACAGCAAGGTCAAAATTAGCGATTAGACATTACAGAAATCTTGCACACTACAATTTGCATTTATTTTTATGTGTTAGCAACTGGTATAAGTAACAATTAAATGACACTGATATTTTCTCAGATGGTTTTATGCTAGACAGAGTATTTAGAGTAGTTAGAAATTTGTTACATGGGTAAAGTTCTACTGTCTTTATAAAAGTTGAAAACAACGAATATAAAGTAAATGAAAAAAAATCACATTAGAAAACTAAAGGCCTTGTGTAACTTTTTATGTGTTTGAAAATCGGTGTCAGACCTCATAATAGATAATCATTTTACAAAAAACAAAAAATACATGTCATAAAATATTTTTACATCAACTGAATGGATTTGATGGCTTTATTTTCAGGGTTAGAGCAAAGAGTCTGATTCAGAGACCTTGTATCTATAAAGATCAGATGAACCGTATCTATGCGTTTATCTGGTCAACATGCTTCATAAAAGCAATTGTGAACTGACAAATAACAAGAGACCCTTCATTAAACATAACATTCATATACAATAAACATGGTAACATACATTTCGGTTTGACTTAAAGGAATACATCACTCAAAAATGAAATATCTCTCATTTACTCTCTCTTTATTTGTTCAAACCAGTTTGAGAGGGTTTTTTTAGTTTTGAGTTAAACACAAAATAGGATAATTTGAAGAATGTTGGAAGCTTCAATATATATATATATATATATATATATATATATATATATATATATATATATATATATATATATACACACAAGCAGTGCAGAATTATTAAGCAAATGAGTATTTTGACCACATCATCCTCTTTATGCACGTTGTCTTACTCCAAGCTGTATAGGCTCGAAAGCCTATTACCAATTAAGCATATTAGGTGATGTGCATCACTGTAATGAGAAGGGGTGTGGTCTAATGACATCAACACCCTATATCAGGTGTGTAATTATTAGGCAACTTCCTTTCCTTTGGCAAAATGGGTCAAAAGAAGGACTTGACAGGCTCCGAAAAGTCAAAAATAGTGAGATATCTTGCAGAGGGATGCAACACTCTTAAAATTGCCAAGCTTCTGAAGCGTGATCATCGAACAATCAAGCGTTTCATTCAAAATAGTCAACAGGGTCCATGAACTGAGAAAAGTCAAGCGTGCAGCTGCCAAGATGCCACTTGCCACCAGATTTGCCATATTTCAGAGCTGCAACATCACTGGAGTGCCCAAAAGCACAAGGTGTGCAATACTCAGAGACATGGCCAAGGTAAGAAAGGCTGAAAAACGACCACCACTGAACAAGACACACAAGTTGAAACGTCAAGACTGGGCCAAGAAATATCTCAAGACTGATTTTTCTAAGGTTTTATGGACTGATGAAATGAGAGTGAGTCTTGATGGGCCCGTGGCTGGATCAGTAAAGGGCAGAGAGCTCCAGTCCGACTTAAAGCCAGCAAGGTGGAGGTGGAGTACTGGTTTGGGCTGGTATCATCAAAGATGAGCTTGTGGGGCCTTTTCGGGTTGAGGATGGAGTCAAGCTCAACTCCCAGTCCTACTACCAGTTTCTGGAAGACACCTTCAAGCAGTGGTACAGGAAGAAGTCTGCATCCTTCAAGAAAAACATGATTTTCATGCAGGACAATGCTCCATCACACGCGTCCAAGTACTCCACAGCATGGCTGGCAAGAAAGGGTCTAAAAGAAGAAAAACTAATGACATGGCATCCTTGTTCACCTGACTGAACCCCATAGAGAACCTGTGGTCCATCATCAAATGTGAGATTTACAAGGAGGGAAAACAGTACACCTCTCTGAACAGTGTCTGGGAGGCTGTGGTTGCTGCTGCACACAATGTTGATGGTGAAGATCAAAACACTGACAGAATCCATGGATGGCAGGCTTTTGAGTGTCCTTGCAAAGAAAGGTGGCTATATTGGTCACTGATTTGTTTTTGTTTTGTTTTTGAATGTCAGAAATGTATATTTGTGAATGTTGAGATGGTATATTGGTTTCACTGGTGAAAATAAATAATTGAAAGGGGTATATATTTGTTTTTTGTTAAGTTGCCTAATAATTATGCACAGTAATAGTCACCTGCACACACAGATATCCTCCTAAAATAGCTAAAACTAAAAACTACTTCCAAAATATTCAGCTTTGATATAAATGAGTTTTATGGGTTCATTGAGAACATGGTTGTTGTTCAATAATAAAATTAATCCTCAAAAATAAAACTTGCCTAATAATTCTGCAAACCCTGTATATATATTTGTAGACTGTAAACTCACAAACTTTTTTTGTCACATACATAATGCATGTTTATTTTCCTCATTGAAAGTATAAAAAACGTTTACAGATTGATATTTTTCTGCTCCCATAACTCTGTGGTCAGTTGTTTTGGAAAATATAAACAGAGGTGTCAATATAATGTTAACATAAACTTTCTATGTGAATTTATGTTTTAAGTTTTTACTGCAAATATCACATCCATAACGCGGGAATTGCTCATATATATTATTATTATTATTATTTTTTTTTTTTTTATTATTTATTTTTATTTATTTATTTTTTTTTTTGTGTGTGTTCAACAGAAGAAGCTTATATTGGTTTGGAACAATTCAAGGATGAGTAAATGATGACAATTTTCATTTTGGGGTGAATCTGTTTTTACCCATCGGATTCAGTGATCTAAAAATCAGATCAACTGTATGTACAAATTAATGACTCTGGTCAACATTGCTTTATAAAAGAAAAAGATGATAGATTGACACATAACCTTTATCCCTTTACTTAATATTATAAGTCAACAAATGGGGTAGCCTACATATTTCAGTGGCTATGAATTTTGACTCATTTTCAGTGACTCTACAGCAAGCTATATACATATAAAAACAGGTGCATCTCAATAAATTAGAATGTCATCAAAAAGTTGATTAATTTCACTATTTCAGTATAACTCATATATCAAATAAACACTTGAAATATATTAATCTGTGTGTAATAAATCTATATTATATACGAGTTTCACTTTTTGAATTTAATTAGTGAAATTAATCACATTGTCAATGACATTCTAATTTATTGAATTTATCTGGTCTTCAATGTTTTATAAAATAGAAATAGGTCTGACACAAAATGAGTCAGTTTATTAAACATTATAATCAGGTTTATACAGGGATAACACACTTCTATGTCTATGAATGTTAGCCTACCTGTATCACATGTAATTTGAACTAATTAAAGTTATTAGCATTTGTAATGAACAAACTATACGAATTTTCTAGTCAATTTCATAACTTAATGTTTAGTTTTACCAGTCTACCAGCACTGCTCGACGCTGATCGCTTGATTTCAGTGTCTGCGCGTTCACAGTCGCGTGCATGAGCGACAAGCACGTTCCCGAGTGAAAATTTTACTGAACAGCGCCCTCTGGTCACAGTTTTCGAAGGGTCACAGATTTCGGCACAACACCGGTCTAACGCATTCGCGTGCGTATGAATGGAAGTCTATAGGGAGAAAAGTCCAGTGTGACCGCAGCTTAAGGGTATTGTTTTTTGTTTATTTAGTTCACCTGTACCACATGTCTTTGAATTGTGGGGAAAATCCTGTGAGAACATGCATGTTTGAAGAAATGAAACATATTCAAAATCTAAAATCGTATTTTCTATTTTACAAAATAAACACACTTATGGTGGGTTGCCCAATGGATCATCAGCATCATCCTGGGAAGCACTCATTCACAACACCTGAATCAATCACGCCGACCACCAGCAGCTACAACCAATCTCCATGCTGCCCTATATAATGGAGATCACAACAGCAGAGGGTGAGATACTTCTCCACTTGCCTGAAACTCATGGCAGTTCCATCTCATGCAACAGAAATGACAAAATAGCCAGAGGAAGCTGGAAGGTCGTCGGCACTGCACTGGAGCACTCCTGCACGAAAAAAATACAACATGATTTGAAGGCACCTGCGCATCTACCTGCACGTTGATCACTTTTCACTTTTGTCAATAAAACTCTCTCTGGGGTCTGTTCATTTGCAACTTGTGTCAGCATCTTCACTCCACTCTGCTACACACTTTATACATTTTTCTTCACCTCGAATATAATACCAATATGATTATCAAGGACTGTTTGTCAATGACTTTAGTAGGCAGAAAAAAGGTAGTATTTAGCGGTTGTTCCTACAGATTCAACCACTTCTGGAAGAGGTTGAAAGTGGACAAGCTCAAAATATTTCACATCCCGTTCATACCTGTACTTGGCGTCATCACCTTGTGATTGGATCGCCAAAAACACATTTTAAGTGTAGACAGGGCCAATGGGTTGACAGTGCTGGGGTTGAGTAGATCATTCCACCAGCAAGGATCAGTCTATAATCTATCTTAGATTAACTGGGAATTGTAGCACTCAAGCGTTTTTTTTTTTTTATTGGTCTGGTTGATGCTGTTGTTCTCCTTGTATGTAAGTTGCTTTGTTTGGGTTGTTTTGTATTTTACCCAAATTTGGGTTGAAACAACCCAACATTTGTGTGTGTGTATTCTGGGTGGTTTTCCAGGGCATTGCTTTCAGGAATTGCGACTCACTGATTTCAGTTGCTTGTTGTTGTTGTCAAGGTGGTTCATTTGTTATTTTGCTATTGAAAATGTTTTAAATTTCCAACTGATTTGAAAATAAAAGCACATTCCCTCAAGACAGAACAACTGAATGTATAATGCAAGACTGTAGCACAAACAGTGTGATCTGAAGTTTAATATAATCGTAACCATGGACCACAAAAACAGTCTAAAATGTACATTTTTGGAAGCTGAATAAATATTATATAAAACTATTTTCACTGATCTATACTTTGTTAGGACAGGACAGTTTTCAGCTGAGATACAACCCCAAATCAGAAAAGTTGGGACAGTATGAAAAACTCAAATAAAAAAAAGGAAGTTGTGATTTCTAAATTATTTACTTGTATTTCATTGCAGACAATACAACAAACATTATTTAATGTCGTGTTATTATTATTATTTTTTTTTTCAAATAAACACATTATTGCGACATTTCAAAAGCTAAGACAGGAGCAATTTAATGCTAGCAATCGGGTAAATTAGTTAAATAATGATGTTTTTTGAACCAGGTGATTGTATTATGATTTGGTACAAAAGCAGCATTCAAAAAATCTCTAGTCCTTTGGAAGCAAAGATGGGCAGACTATTGCCAGTTTGCCAACAAATATATCAGAAAATTATTGAAATGTTTAAAAACAATGTTCCTCAAAGAAAGATGGGAAGATACTTTTAGTATTTCACCTTCAACAGTGCATAACATAATTAAAAGATTCAAGGAATCTGGAAGAATTTCAGTGCTTAAAGGGCACCTAGGTTACCACTTTTTCTAAATTTAATATAAGTCTTTTGTGTCTCCAGAAAGTGTCTGTAAAGTTTCAGCTCAAAACACCCATCAGATGTTTTATTATACCTTTCATAAGTTACTAATTTATAGCTTTGAGCATCAGGTAGCGGTTTTGTGTACTGCGCCTTTAAGGCTAGTCCTTCACTCCCACCGTTTCCACTTGCCTGTCAGAGTGCCTTAATCTCCTCCCTCAGCTGCCTCAGACAGCAGACAGACATAAAGGAAGAAGATCTCACGTAACGTTTGTGAGAAATACTACAGTAAGAGCTTTACCAATGAGTATTTGATGCACACACAATGTCGTTACAAAGTTCACGCACACACACAGATACACACAGCCAGACACGCGCACACACACAGACAGCGCGAGTGTTGATGAGGCGTTTAGTTTTGCACTCTTTTTGCATGCAAATGTGATACAGGTTAATATCCACTGCTTTATGGATATCTGTTATGTTAATGTACAAAATAAACCTGATTTAACGTCCACAAACCGGGATTGAAGCGTCTTCTTCTGACACGCAGCTGTGTTGATGAAGTAAAGCTGAAGTAAATCGCTGTAATTCATTAACATGCACTGTTTTAAAAACATTTTAAACTTGTAAACTCACTCTTGATCACATTTGATGATGATTGATAATCCTGGCGAACTGAACAGATCCTTTATTCCTGGTTGCTTTGCGCACGTCCTGTCTTGTTGATATGATTATAAGCGTTACTAGTGAGACATGTTAATACGCAGCTGTCAATCAATTCGGTGGGCGGGGGGACCGCACTTCTACGTCAAGTTGCGGTCAGTCTGAAAACCGATCCCATTGGTCCACCGTTTTTATGTTGTTAAATTGAAAAAAAAGGACTGGGTGTGTTTATATCACCCCAATAAGACGGTATATAAACTATACCTACACATATGTCTGTCCAAACAGCTTGAAAAGTAGACTTGTCACCATAGGTGCCCTTTAAAGGACAGGGAGCAAGCCTAAGCTGAACAACAGGGATCTCTGATCCCTCAGGCAGCACTGCATCAAGAATCGTCATTCATCTATAAGCGATATCACCACATGGGCTCTGGACTACTTTGGCAAACCTTTGTCAAGTACCACAATACATAGTTACATCCACAAATGCCAGTTAATTCTGTACTGTGCCAAAAGGAAGCCCTATGTTAACAGTGTCTAGAAGTGCTGTCAACTTCTCTGGGTTCGGTAGCGGTGGAAACATGTACTGTGGTCAGATGAATCAGTATTTCAGGTATTTTTTGGGAGAAATGGATGCCGTGTGCTTTGGACCAAAGAAGAAAAACATCATCCAGACTGTTACCAGCAACAAGTCCAAAAGCCAGGGTCTGTCATGGTATGGGGTTGTGTCAGGGCTCTTGGCAAAGGTAACTTTTGCAGTTCTGTAATGGCATCATTATTGCTGAAAAGTACATAGAGATTTTGAAGCACAATATGCTGCCTTCTTTTCCAGGGACTACAATGCACATTTTGACAAGACAATGCAAAACCACATTCTGCACACATAACAAAGTCCTATCTGTGGAGGAAGAGGATACAGGTATTTAAATGTCCTGCTTGCAGTCCTGACCCTGTCTTTAATAGAGAAGGTGTGGCACATTTTGAAGCACAGACCTTGTACTGTTGCTCAACTTAAGACTTGTTTGCAGGAAAAATGGGACAAAATTACACCTGAAATATTTCATCACTTAGTGTCTTCAGTTCTTAAACATCTTTTAAGTGTTAGGAAAAGGAATGGCAACATTAGAAAGTGGTAAATACTTTACAGCTCTAACTTTTTTTAAATGTGTTGCAATACGTTTATTTTGAAACAATAAAATAAAATCATGAGGAACACATTAAATAATGGTTGTTGTATTGTCTGCAATGAAATCAAGTCAAAGTAAATTTAGAAATCAGTACTTTCCCTTTTATCTACAACATATCTTCACAAAACATAATCTTTTTGTAATAATCTAATGTTTTTTTGGCATAAAAGAAAAAAAGAATCAGTAATTTTGACTGATACATTGTATTTTTTACTTTTGCCATAAAATACCCATGCAACAAGGTCCCGCATCAACCTGTTTTCATCAAGTAGGACATGTTCCTAAATTAACATCTATGCTGATTCTGGAAAAACATTCCAATCAGCCAATCAGAATTAAGGGATTTATGTTAAGTTTAGGCTTATGGTTAGTTTTATGCACTTCATGATTGTTATCCAGCTATTATTCCCCTCTGATTTTGGGAATAACTTACACTTATGGTTGGGTTTAGGGGTGGAGTGTAGGTATGAATTACATTTTCGAACTAAAATGATTTTCCAGCATCAAAATATATGTTCATCCAGGATCACATCGTACTTGGCAAAATCCTGACGTGTAAGGTCCCATTTACCATTAGGGTTCTGTTTGTTAAGATATAAAATATAAACCGATGCTTGTCTTAGAAAACACCACTAACTAAATAAATAAATAGCTTTGATTTATTGATGCTAGCCAATGTAATGTTGCATCCTGTAATTAAAGTCTATATAAGAGTCTGAAATGGCGTTTTTGTTTGTAACGGGGGTCACAGTGCTCTTCACATGCACAGAGCACATGTTTAGCCTGAGGCCAAAGGCTTGAGGGTTACACTGGTCTGCCAGGGCCGGTTGCAAAAACAAACAACCAAAGAAAGGGAAAGAAAAACTCAAGATGCTGACATTTTGGCAGGAGAGTAAAGCCCATTCGTCTATCTGCATCTGAAAGGTCACTGCGTTTTGTGTAGCGTCAACTCTGTGTGTGAAGAACACGGGAGATGGAAAAACAAACTTGGTGTGACCACTCAAAAAGCAAAAACAACACAGCAGGGGCTCCGAAAAAAAGCGGAGGTGGAGGGTTAAATGAAAAAATAAAAACTCAGCTGCTCTTTGACTTTAAAACTGACCTTTTCATCTAAGGAAAGACCAGAACAAAGCCTGAAGAAGACACAGAATAAGGAGGAAATAACGGCTGCTGAGTTAGCTTGACATTATACAGCCCATCAGATTCTGTGTGCCCAGAATGACTTCACCATTTGTGCTTCATCGAAGACAAAAGAGGAAAGTAGGACATATGGTTTTGTGTGATTATGTGGAAAATATGCTGAACAAACACATATTGTGCGTAAAAACATGCATTTTCTTGTATTCAGTTCTTGCGACTTCATATGGCAAGAGATCATGGTGATTGAAGTATGAACTACATCACATTAAAGTTTATAGTGCTCATTCAGTTGGTCATACCTAATGTATTTTTAAAATGAGTATTTATATTTCATAATCATAAATAGAGTTTATTGGAAGATGATTCAATTCAAACTTGATGATCTATTTATTGAAATAGCATTGCAGGATTCTTGCAGGAAAATGTATGTTTATATATATTTTAATGGCTGCTTGGTTTGGCTTTCACATTTTTTATAACGTGAAATATTTTTCCAATAAAATACATATATGATTCCCTTTTGTAAAAAGTGTACTAACCCTTTTATTAAGCCTTAATAAAAGAGTGCTAACTCTTAAATCAGCATATATTTCTATGGCTTACATACTTACATACCCTACAAATGTACATTGTTTTTTTTCCCCTCTAACTCAACAGCTCAACTCTAACTCAACTTTGTTTTTAAAGTGTACTGTATTTTATTGTTTTTTAATTATTTTATCTATCGATTGTTCTTGCTTTGACGTACAGTGACTGAGTGTCAAGAAAGGTGAATTTAAATAAAGTTACCCACATCCAAACTTCACATAAAATACAGTAAGTGTCTAGTGTACTAATATTCTACAAATGCTTTTTTAATGCTGAATTCTGATTGACTGGTGGTATTTTTATAGAATTCAATTAGTTTTGACTGCTTTATAATTCCATACCACTACAATAATTTCAGTTATTTCAATGACCTCATACACTAGTAAAAGAACCAAACCCACAAAATAATAAGAGTAAATAAATAAACAATAATATAAACTAATATTTTAATTGAAAATATTTGTTTTCCTCATTAATGTACACACAGCACCCCAAATTGACTGAAAAACACAAAATTGTTGACATTTTTTGCAGATTTATTAAAAAAGAAAAACTGAAATATCACATGGTCTTACTTTGCTGTGACATATATTTAACACAGGGGCTGTCCATTTCTTCTGATCATCCTTGAGATGGTTTTACACCTTCATTTGAGTCCAGCTGTGTTTGATTATACTGATTTAACTTGATTAGGAAAGTCACACACCTGTCTATATAAGACCTTACAGCTCACAATGCATGTCAGAGCATATGAGAATCACGAGGTCAAAGAAGCTGCCTAAAAAAAGCTCAGAAACAGAATTGTGGCAATAACCAGATCTGGCCAAGTTTACAAATTAATTTTTTTTTTGCTGCACTTATGGTTAAGAAAACACTAGCCTCCATAATGCTTAAAGGGCCACGAAACGCCCTGTCTCAGCAGGGTGTTTTCACACCTCTGTTTTGAAAAAAGTCAGGAAAGTTGGGGGTGTCCAGCTCTGGGAGTGTCGGGGACGGGAAAGAGGATAAGATTTTGCATAGAAGGGAGTTTCCATTTGGGCACGCGCTAAGTTTGACAGGAAAAACAAACACACAGAGGCTGATTTGATACTGCGAATAAGAGAAAAAAATCCTCCGCATTTCTCTGTAACTTATGTACTCGGTAGGTAGTGTCAGAAAGCCGAGTGTGTATAGACTATCCTGTCACAAATTGCAGCGAAAATCCTGCACGACGGGAATAGTTTGTGTTTACATGTTTACACTCGGAGAGCAGCATTTAAACAAAGGGCACTGCACTGCAAACACTTACCAAATCTGTAGACAGACAATCAAACTGGAGCTGTGTCTTTTTATTAAAAGTCTTTTATTTCACCATTTCCAGATGAGAAAAAGCACTCGTGTAAAAATGTTCCTTACAAATGCGTTTCTGTCGCGTGTCGCGTGCACTGTAATCCACGCGTGAGTCCAGCTGCTCTCTCATAAAGGGAAAATGAAAACAAAACCTTCGTTGCAACACACCAATAACACCTACAATTTTGTCTTGAAATTCTTGTACTTTCACTTGTTTTGGCAACACAACGTGGCGTCTCTCTGCCGTCTGAACAGTGTAAACTGGTAAACAGTCTCCAGAGCTATCATGCATATTAATGAAGTTTCACGTCATACATAATAGAGCGCGCTAATTGGTTTGAAGCACGTCTTTCTCATGAATTAATACTGCACACTCAGATACGTAAGAACGTCCTAGAAAAGACAGACAGCCACTCTCCAGCTGGATTTACACCCAAGTATCTCATGGTCGTGACGCAGCTTCAAAAATTCGTTTCAAACCGGAAGAACGAATTTGCTCAAAATAACGCAAAAACAACCAATTTTCACTTTTTTGTGCAATATATGTGTCCTAATAGTGTTTATAGCAGCGTGGGACACATATATGACTGTCAACAGCTCAAAAAATGTGTTTTGGTGTTTCGTGACCCTTTAAATGAAGACGTTTGGGCAACATGGGCTCATTCTGAAAAAATGTAGCCCAATATACATTCTTGGAGATCGCGAATTATGAAGCCAGAAGTACGTATGGCTGCATTTCATCTTTAAAACAGATGCTATTGGTCACTTTGACGTCATTCCTTTTCGCACTTAACAGCTGACTGCTCACCTATGTATGGACAGCTTTCCCGCTGTTACTAGTTTGTTCAGTAGCTTGCCATGTACGTCGGTAGAGTTGACCACGAAGACGGGATTCGAGTCTAACGAAGAATAGTTCCAGAAAGCTGGTAAGCCAAAAAATAAAATAAACAAGTAAATAACAGGGTGAGAATGTGGCAAAATCTGAAAACATGGTAAAAATTAGATGAGGGCTTTTCTTTGTCTGGATTGCTTTTTAAATATGTTGGTTGGGTTTAGGGAAGTGGGTGGGCGGGTCAATCTGTGCTTTTGAAAACACTATTAGTTGGGTTTAGGGAAGGAGGAGGGTGGATCAGTCAATGGGTCAGTCAGTCAGTCAGTCAACAGTCAGTCGACAGCAGCCTCTGGTGGATTTATGTGAGAACAACAGGCACTAATGTCACTGGCAATAGAAATTTGAGATCTGAAAAAGCATACACAGCAGCCTCTGGTGCATTCGCGAAAACAAAACCTGTGAAAAAACATAGCTCCTGGGACATATTTGGTGCTCTCCAGAAATGTATATAGTGGTACTTTTTTAGAATGGTTTCAGAATGACCAGAACCCTTCCTAGACCTGGCCGTCCGGCCAAACTGAGCTATCGGGGGAGAAGAGCCTTGGTAACAAAAGTAAAGAAGAACCCAAAGATCACTGTGGCTAAGCTCTAAAGATGCAGTCGGGAGATGGGAGAAAGTTGTAGAATGTCAACCATCACTGCAGCCCTCTACCAGTCACTTTATGGTAGAGTGGCCGGACGGAAGACTCTCCTCAGTGCAAGGCACATGTAAACCTGCATAAAGAGTTTGCTTAAAAAATCACCAGAAGTATTTGGTGTTTCACCAAAGATGATAAGAAATAAGATTCTCTGGTCTGATGAGACCAAGATAGAATTTTTGGCCTTAATTCTAAGCGGTATGTATGGAGAAAACCAGGCACTGCTCATCACCTGTCCAACGCATGTATAATAATAAATATTGACATATACTAATAATAATATTATAATAATACACAATTTTTAAAAAAACTCCTCCATGAACCGCCACCTTATCGTGGTGGAGGGGTTTGTGTGCCTGAGTGATCCTAAGAGCTATGTTGTCGGGGGCTAATGCCCCTGGTAGGGTCTCCCAAGGCAAAAAGGTCTTAGGTGACAGGTCAGACTAAGTGCGGTTCAAAAACCCCTTATGAGAAAAAGACTGTCAAAGATCGTGACGTCGCCCGGTATGGCGCAGCCGGGGCCCCACCCTGGAGCCAGGCCTGGGGTTGGGGCTCGTAAGCGAGCGCCTGGTGGCCGGGTTTTTTCCCACGGAACCCGGCCGGGCTTAGCCCGAAAGAGCGACGTGGGACCATCCTCCAGCAGGCCCACCACCTACTGGGGGAGCCGTAAGGGGCCGGTGCATTGTGGAACGGGTGGTGGTCGAAGGTTAGGACCACGACAACCCGATCGTCAGACACAGAAACTGGCTCTTGGGACATGGAATGTCACCTCACTGGGAGGAAAGGAGCCCGAGCTTGTGCGGGAGGTGGAACGGTACCAGCTAGAGATAGTTGGGGTCACCTCCACGCACAGCTGGGGTTCTGGAACTCAACTTCTTGAGAAGGGCTGGACTTTCTTCTACTCTGGAGTTGCTCACAGTGAGAGGCGGCGGGCTGGTGTGGGCTTCCTTATAGCTCCCCAACTTAGCCGCCATGTGTTGGAGTTTTCCCCGGTGAACGAGAGGGTCGCCTTCCTGCGCCTTCGGGTCAGGGATAGGTCTCTCGCTGTGGTTTGTGCCTACGGGCCAAACACCAGTGTAGAGTACCCGGCCTTCTTGGAGTCCTTGGGAGGGGTGCTGGAAGGTGCTCGGACCGAGGACTCCATTGTTCTACTGGGGGACTTCAATGCCCACGTGGGTAACGACAGTGATACCTGGAGAGGCGTGATTGGGAGGAACGGCATCCCTGATTTGAATCCGAGTGGTGTTTTGTTATTGGACTTCTGTGCTAATCACAGTTTGTCCATAACGAACACCATGTTCAAGCATAAGGGTGTTCATCAGTGCACATGGCACCAGGACACCCTAGGGCGGAGGTCGATGATCGACTTTGTTGTTGTATCATCTGATCTCCGACCGTATGTCTTGGACACTCGGGTAAAGAGAGGGGCAGAGCTGTCAACTGATCACCACCTGGTGGTGAGTTGGATCCGCTGGCAAGGGGGTAAGCTGGACAGACCTGGCAGGCCCAAGCGTATTGTGAGGGTCCTCTGGGAACGTCTGGCTGAACCCCAAGTCAGAGGGATTTTCAACTCTCACCTCCGGAAGAGCTTTGACCAGATCCCGAGGGAGGCTGGAGACATGGAGACTGAGTGGTCCATGTTCTCCGACTCCATTGTTAACGCGGCCGTGAGGAGCTGTGGCCGTAAGGTCTGTGGTGCCTGTCGGGGCGGCAATCCACGAACCCGGTGGTGGACACCGGAAGTAAGGGATGCTGTCAACCTGAAGAAGGAGTCCTACAGGTCTTGGTTGGCTTGCGGGACTCCCGAGGCAGATGATGGGTATCGGCAGGCCAAGCGTGCTGCAGCCCGGGCGGTTGCGGAAGCAAAAACTCGGGCCTGGGAAGAGTTCGGGGAGACCATGGAGGAAGACTATCGGTCGGCCCCAAAGAGATACTGGCAAACTGTCCGGCGCCTCAGGAGGGGAAAACAGCTCCACATCGAAACTGTTTACAGCGTAAGTGGGGAGCTGTTGACCTCGACTGGGGATGTGGTCGGACGGTGGAAGGAATACTTTGAGGATCTCCTTAACCTGACCGACATGTCTTTCATCGAGGAAGCAGAGACTGGGGATGCAGGGGTGGACTCACCCATCACCCAAGCTGAAGTCACTGAGGTAGTTTGCAAGCTCCGCAGTGGCAAAGCAGCGGGGGTGGATGAGATTCACCCTGTGTATCTTAGGTCTCTGGATGTTGTGGGGCTGTCTTGGTTGACACGTCTCTACAACATCGCATGGAGGTCGGGGACAGTACCTCTGGACTGGGCAACTGGGGTGGTGGTTCCCATTTTTAAGAAGGGGGACCGGAGGGTGTGCTCCAACTATAGGGGGATCACACTCCTCAGCCTCCCGGGGAAAGTCTATGCCAGAGTACTGGAGAGGAGGATCCGGCCAATGGTTGAACCTAGGATCCAGGAGGAACAATGCGGCTTTCGTCCGGGCCGTGGTACACTGGACCAACTCTATACCCTCACCAGGGTGCTCGAGGGTTCATGGGAGTATGCCCAACCAGTCCACATGTGTTTTGTGGACTTGGAGAAGGCGTTCGACCGTGTCCCTCGTGGCATTCTGTGGAGGGTGCTCGGGGAGTATGGGGTCAGAGGCGCTCTGTTAAGGGCCGTCTCGTCCCTGTATGAACAGAGTAGGAGTCTGGTTCGCATTGCCGGCAATAAGTCAGACTTGTTTCCAGTGCATGTTGGACTCCGGCAGGGCTGCCCCTTGTCTCCAATTCTGTTCATAATTTTTATGGATAGAATTTCAAGGCGCAGCCTGGGGCTGGAGGGGGTCCGGTTGGGGGACCACAGAATCTCATCTCTGTTATTAGCAGATGATGTTGTTCTGTTGGCTTCATCAAACATGGACCTTCAGCATGCACTGGGGCGGTTTGCTGCCGAGTGTGACGCGGCTGGGATGAGAATCAGCACCTCCAAGTCCGAGGCCATGGTGCTCCACCGGAAAAAGGTGGTTTGCCATCTTCAGGTTGGAGGAGAGTCCTTACCCCAGGTAGTACAAGCGGCTGAAATGAGTTTTCTTCGAAGGGTGGCAGGGCGCACTCTTATAGATAGGGTGAGGAGCTCTGTCACTCGAGAGGAGCTCGGAGTAGAGCCGCTGCTCCTCCACATCGAGAGAAGTCAGTTGAGGTGGCTCGGGCATCTGTTTCAGATGCCTCCTGGACGCCTTCCTAGGGAGGTGTTCCAGGCATGTCCCACCGGGAGGCGGCCTCGGGGAAGACCCAGGACACGCTGGAGGGACTATGTCTCTCGGCTGGCCTGGGAATGCCTCGGGATCCCCCCGGAGGAGCTGGAGGAAGTGTCTGGGGAGAGGGAAGTCTGGGGTTCTCTCCTAAGACTGCTACCCCCGCGACCCGGCCCCGGAAAAGCGGCAGAAAATGAATGAATGAATGACAATTTTTAAAACTATTGTACACTTTCTTTTTGACATTTAAAAGCAGTCAACAATTGAGACAATTGAGATCTATTTTTCAATCACTGCACATCAGATTTCAATTGATGTACTGTTTGTTGGGTTAGGACAATATTTGGCCGCGATGCAACTATTTGAAAACATGGAAGCTGAGGTTTCAAAAAAAATAAAAAATATCTAAATATGCTTTTAAAATTGCCCCAATTAAGTTCTTAAATACATATTACTATTCAAATATTTGTATATATATTTACAGTAGAAAATGCACAAAATATTTTTGTAGTACTTTTTATGTAGATGTATGAATATATAAATTGTTATATAGATTCTTAATTATCTAATAGTTTTTTGGCATGAAAGAAACATCAATAATTTTGACCTATAAAATGTCTTTTTGGCTGTGGCCAAAAATGTATTCATGCAACATGAGACACAATATTTTTTCTTGCTGAACTTACTGTAATTTAGCACTTTCCCATATTTTGTGATTCATGTTTTTATTTTTTTAATTTGTCCCTGTTTATTTATGCTTTTGACATCTTTCTTCCAACAATGTTTAACCTTAAAAAGTTTGAAAAACTTTTATTAACATTTTTAACAGTTTAAAATGATATTTTGTCTGAGTAGATGTTGTATATTTTGGTACAAAAAAACATAATAAACTGCCAGTAGATTTTATTTTATTTTGCAGATTTGTGTCTCTATATATTATTTCTTAAACATTATATTATTTCAAACTACTAAAATGTTAATAAAAGTCATTTTGTTAAGCTATAGAGTTGACAACATCAAAAGTTGTCAGAGCAGATATCAAGGTTCCAGAATGCAATTCACAAATGTAAATAAACGGAAAACACTTGTGAATCACAAAATGCAGAAACTTGTAATTAGCAGATATTTTTACAGCATAGAATACAGGCTACTCGCTGCATTTAAAAAAAAAACTTGGGCAAAATGAGCTTGAGTATAGTTTTGTTTAAAGCAGGGGTGCCCAAACTTTTTCTCATGAAGGGCCAAAATCCAAGCTTGATTTAGAGCTGTGGGCCGGAAGTAAACATTGCAAACTGTATTACATTAAGGTTGCCATGGGTAATTTCCTAATTTATTTTATAAAATTTAAAAATAAATAGAAAAAAATACTTCAACTGTATTTACTAATGCATTCTATTTTTTTAATTAGAATATTTTAACAAACCTATCACAATAAAACCATACAAAAATTCCACTTTCTAAAACAATTGAGTTCAATTCCGAACACTAGTCATGCTGAGCCAGCCTTTGCCTTGATTTGCACGCTGATGTCTTCTGCTTTGTCCCCTATTTATTGTGACAGTATGTACATTTAAAAAAAATCTGATTCATTTAAAGCATTTAATTTAAACATTTCAGTTTGCTTTTTGTCGCTCAACAATAAAACAAACAAACAACATGTTACATTAAAATAGAAATGAGAATCTCTGTTAAAGGCATTCCCCATTCCTTCCCAATAATTTTTCTTCGACGGGCCAAATCAAAGGATAGAAAGGCCAACTTTGGCCCACAGGCCCTAGTTTGGGCATCACTGTTTTAAAGCAACATTTTGTTTAAAACCAGATTATTAAACATAAAAAACTACAAACAAATCACTGTGAGAAACTGAGGAGCAGAGAAAATGAACCTGAAATTATTTTAAAGTCAAGAGGCGGAGCCTTAGAGCCACACCCCCTATTGCGTAACCAGTAATGTTTGGTGTGTGCTCCTAAAACCAATTTCAACAAACTTTGTTCTGTCTTGATTTTTATTTGAAATGATTATCAAGCCATGATTCTTAAATATAGTTTTTCACTGGGGAAACCCTTTGTATGCCCAGATGTGGTATGTTTAGAGTTTTTGTACTTGCTCCTCATTCAAAGCCTGGAAAATCCCCTTTTGACAATTAAAAGATTTGCTTTGCCAGTGTGGCTATTCCAAAGCGATAAAGCTTATATGTCACATTGGCTCTCGGTGAATCAACACCAGGGATTGTACTGAAGTGCCACTCCCTTTCTTTAGCTGACTGTTAAGTGCACTACATGAATGCTGCTCGGCATGTGCACAATGAATGAGATGAATGACTGCTCTGTTCAATATCTGCTCCATTGCATAGAAAGAAGGTTGTGTTGTGTGTTTTAGAGAGATGTATTTGATGTCTTTTGAACTGTATCAGAGTATGTTATACTTTTATTGGACTTGCACATGATCTTAAGTTACTCCTCCCAAACCTTGATGAACTTGCACTTCTGTATCTTACCCCCTCCTTCTGGAGTGCTATGTGTTTACTTTATTTGAAACGATTTGGAAACCAACCTGATTACACAATTAAATATGGCCAGTCATAAGGAGAAAATGAAGAGTTTGGATTTTAAAGATTTCAAATATCTAAATTGGTGTGTATAATATTGAATCTTTGATTTTTAGCTATAGGCAAAAACTCAACCAACTGTAAATGGTAAGTCCAAAATACATGTTTTTCTTTAATATTTGTTATATAATGCTGTACAAATGAATTAAAAGCTAAATATATATATATATATATATATATATATATATATATATATATATATATATATATATATATATATATATATATATATATAACCGAACCGAAAGTCTCGTACCGTTATCACGTATCGTTACACCCTTAATATACTGTGTATATATATATATATATATATATTATATAAAATTTGCATGCATGCTACATTTTTTTACTTTTGTTTTGTACATTTTTGATCTTTAAATACAGCAAACTTCTGCACTGACAGTTCAAGTGTTGTTAATATTGGGTGTCACTTGTCCAAAATTGTTTGGATTATTACAAATATCTATTTTTTTACTGTAGATAAATTATTTTATTTAAAATAATTGCCAATTATTTTATTGAAAGTTTATTCATTAACTGAGGGCATGTATTAATTGTCATAATTTTAAAATGACAGCATGTCACTTTCTACTTACTGTAAATAAAAATCAGGTTTCAAGTATTTCAAGTTTTTTATAGTTATACAAAGTTTAACTTAATATTTTTAGTCGGTTTGATTTGATGCAAGTTGAGATGACTAAAAAGATTGAATTTGATTCAACTAAAAACAATATTTTTTTTTACAGTGGTTAACAGAAGTATGCACTTCTATGGTAACACTATAAAGATCTAAAAATAGCATCTAAATTAATCTGTGGTGCTCATGTGGTACATACAGAGGTCACATGATATAAACAATTCCCAGTTATAAAGATGTGAACTATTTTTACAAGTTGGAATCTCATAATAATGGTAATTACAACACTGCATTAAAGCACCTAAAAACAAGATGATGAGTGATCAGACAGTGCTGAATCGATGAGTAACCATAAAAACAATCTTGAAATGGGGGAAAGGAAACAGAAACTGTAGCAAAACAAGGAAGTCCAAAGTGCAGAAACTAAATGCTATAACATGCATTTGCATATATGAAATGTTGTGTTTTAACATGACTAATAGCTTAATACATTTTATATCCTTGCAGTGGCACTATTAATAATAATTATTTTCTCTAAGCTTTTATTTTGACTGAATAAAAATTGCAAATGGGTCACTAATGGCCTATTTTGTATCATCTTCGGTTATTATGCTCAGTTATGTGATACGAGGCTCACATAATCTGAAGTTTCTGATGTGTTATGCTATAAAATAATGTCTTTTTTAAGTTACACAAAAAAAATGGCAGTGATTTTAATGACAACAAGTCAACAAACAGTAATGTGTGTAACATTTTTTTTATTTGTTTTTTTTTTTTTTATTAAAAAGTCTTAAAATGTAAACAACTTATTAAAAAAACTTCCCATAATGTAAATAAGTTGTCATTTAATAAGAATATGTCAATAACTCAATTTTGACAAAAATGTCAGATAGAACCTTATAATTATGATAATAATTGACGATAATGTATAGATGTTAGTACTCTGAAACATTGGCGTATTAACACTTTAAAAAAGTTATAAAATATGTAATACGTTTAATACAAATGTAAAAAAATTATTGTTTCTACCATATTTGTATTTCCTGGCAACCGCAGCTGCCATTTTTTACATTACTTATAACTGTTTTCCTCCTTTTTTATGCATACATAGCTATAAAGCAGTTCTTAATCTGGGCAGTGGTTGTTCTAATTCAGTCTTGGTGTGTGCAAGTGAGATTAGTGAAATGCAAGTGAAGAAAGCACATTGAATTTGGTCAACAATAAGGCATAATGGGAGTGATCCATATATGCGTGTATGCCATTGTACATGTCTAATGTCAGTTACGTGCTTGCACGTGGGCAGAGAGGAAGCCTGGAAGCCAGATATAGTGTGATCTGGAAGGAGGGGATTAAGTACCACTCTGGGAACCTATTTTACATTGAAACATCATAAAAGCAGAGAGATGTGAAATACTTTAGATATACAATGTTTCATCAACTTGGTCAAAGCAGTTCAATAAAGGCTGATTATGTTCAGTTATTTCACTTTAAAGGCAATGAAAAGAGCCTATTCATCGCTATACAAGTCAAATTACTGAACCTACACATATGAGCCTGAGGGGGAAAAAATGCTCATTTTGAACGAAAATGCCACAATTTTCAGAATTTGTTTCCAAAAACAAAAATGGTCATTTATAGACAAGAACCAACATGGATTTACATATGTGAAGAATATAGGAAAGAAGAAAAAAGCATTAGCTTAATACATAGCTAAATAAACAAACCCAGGCATAGGTGAACATAATCAACTAACCAAGGTGTAACCATAGAAACAGTCTAGGAATGGGGACAAAGGGAACATGAACTAACCACAAGAAGGAAACAAAAACGTTTCAGCTTGTTTTATTATGTAAAAGCTTTGAGTTTCTTCTTGATTTTGGCTCCAGCACCTTTGAGAACCTTTGGGTCTACAAGAAGAGGCAAAATAACACACCCAGCCTTACATCTGTACGCCAGATGGCTCAGTGTCTATTAAGCGAGCCGTAAGCATCTGCATATCGTACACTTTCTTTACGTGCCAGTAGCTGCAGCATCTTTATCGTGTTAGTGCTTTCTTGGAATAAGGCAAAGACATTCCCTTTCATCCACAAACAGGTTGCCTGCATGGTAATATAGGTTGTTCAAGACCCAAATGCCATGAAATATTTTACTAGTGAGCAATGCATTTTATAATGCAGCCATCATAGTTTGAATTTTTATAACTAAATAAGGATTTAAAACCAGCTAATGAATGTTTTCCAGTTGTGGTTAAATAGCAGGATATGAATGGAAGCATTTAGAAAGACCATATTTAAATATTAATAGACATCACTGTTTTTTTTTCCTCCCCACATAAGGTCACCAGTAGATGGCAGAATTGTTTTCTGCATACAGATTCCTGGAACATTTTGACCTCGCTCGCTAATCTTGATCACGCTTCATGTGATGTAATCCTTAAGGACTCAAGATGTGTGTGTTATCAGATGTACTGTATTATTAAATTACACCACTCCTGACCTGACAGTTGTTCTAATTAGTTCTGTATATAAAACCATGTGATGGAGACAAACCATTTCATAAGAGGTCACAGGATGCATCAGGCACTGATTATTTTGATGTCATGCTGTGATCATTGCATTTATCCTGTTAAATCATAGCATGGCTCAAAGTGTGTCAGCCCTCCTACCCTAAAAAAAACAGGTTAGGATAATTCCCAAAACATTTTTCCTGAACTGAACTGCGGTCAGTCTGTACACCGTTGTGAAGAGGAAGCAACCAGAAAACTTTGCTGTGGCAACAAGGCATTTTTTTTGCTCGCTTTACCAGCGTGTTGTCCATCTGGGGTTCATTCGGTTTCCTTTCTACCCAGCATTCCATGTATGTGTTTCCCTTCCAGGAAATATGGGAATATATGCTATGTCCAAACCATCCTCCTTAACATCTTTTGTTGTGTATTTGTCTCCCTTGTCCTTAAAGTTTCTTTTGTTAGCTGACTTTTTACCCCTTTCTAATGCTTCTGTCAGATAAAGCTGCAGGTCTAAAGAGCAGACAGCTCATGTCTCAGTGTGTGGAAGGGCTACAGGAGGATATTTGGAGTGAGAAAGAGCTGCCTCAGATATTTAAAACCAAAGACATTTCAGTCCCTGAACAAGTACTGTGTCTGTCAGTTGCATTTCAGGGAAGCCTAGACAGGTAAACGCAACCTTATCTCCAGGGACGGCAGCGCAACTCTATGAAGGAGAAGGTTATTTCAGCCATTCTGTTAGATTTTAAGCTCATGGAGGTATCCTGAAACCACTCCATCATGCTGACAAGCAGACCCCGTGTTTTTGTTGACCAAGCTACACGTAGTTTGTGTACATTTCACAATCAGTTGATCATTCAGTGGCGTAAGAGAAACATTCCTTCTAGATGACGGGAAAAGGGATACACGTACCACAACCCCCTGTCACAGGAGGGCCAGTCATGAAGCGAAAGTAGAACATAGGGCCCCCTTATTCACATGAGTGACAGAAAGGAAACTTAAGACCCTCAGTGCCTCACTGGATTACTGAGAAAGGAAAGTAACAGATTCATGTTTACATCAATGCTTGTAGTCACTGGGTGTCTGTAAACTTTAGTATTTAATTTTCTGAATGCACGTATGGAGAAATAAAAGGTAAGATGTTACGGCATTTCCCTAAATAAGCAACAACTCGAAACTGGAGCCACTCATATTGCGACTGGTCACTGAACTATTTAATGAGTTATTTTTAGATGTTAAAGGTTTTTTTTCCACTCTGTAGATTTCTAAAAACGTTTATTAGCATGTCTGGTGTAAAGATTATGAGATAATAGAAGCTTTGTCGTAAAAGTTTATGAGTTAATATGTAAGCAGGGGTTAGTTTGGATCACGTGAAATTCTTGTCTACACTGTAAAACCCAACAGTAAACTTTATCAAATTAAATGAGTGTAGTTAACTCAAAATTTACTGAAAGTTAATTCTACTCATTTGAAAAGAGTTTTGACCTCAGTGATAAAAGTAATGAGTTAATTAAATACCCTATTACTTCAACTTAAATGGATCCAGTTCACAGTACTCATAAATTATTTTTGTACTCAAATGGTTTGTAGCAATCGGTTTCCTCAAATGGTTTGAGTTGCCTTAAATTATTGGGTTTTACAGTACTGAGTTGGTTTGAGTTCTCTTTATTTATTGGGTTTTACTGTGCTCAAATTGCTTTGTTTACTCAAATGGATTAAGTTCACAGTACTCATTAGCATTAGTTTTTGAACTTAAATGGTTTGTTGCAATCGGTTTCCTCAAATGGTTTGAGTTACCTTAACCTTTTGAGTTTTTCAGTGTAACCCTCGCTCTTTTTATGGTTCACTTCAGTGGCGCCAGTGTCAACTGTAGAAATGCTAATAGTTACTAAAAATGAAAGTTATGAGAATTTGTCATATTTAGAGAATGTACAGTTCGGTTTCATATTCCTAAGTGATTTAAGCCACCCGAAGCCGGTTTTCAGGGCCAGGTAAGCTTCATTCATTTACACTTCTCACTGTTGTCTTTTTTAGAGACATCTGTGGCATTTGTGAGATGACAACTTGATGGGCGAGTTTTTTGTAGGGTCATTAAAATTCCTGTTCTCTCCTCTGCTACTAAAAGCAACATGTTGGCTCATGTCCATCTCTCTTCTTTGGGTGCTGGAAAAAAAATGTGCCCTTTTGCACTGATCTGAGACTTTTGCTCTTTCACTTACTAAAATATAGATAAGAACATTAGTGGCAGAAACTGTTTTTAGATCAGGGCGTAACAGAAACTTTAGCCAGATTAAAAAAAAAAAAACAATGTAAAAGCCCTGAAGGGAGGTGAACCTTATTCAGTAGAGAAACAGATACATGACTTTGGCTCTGAAGATGGTTCAGGCGACCTTTAGCCTCAATTTTCCTGCATCCCTGGTGGCCTCAACAAGAGCCTGCCGGATCAAACCCAGGTCTTTGATCAGCACATTGTGAGTGCACACTGGGTGACCTGGTCATGTGCAGATGAGAGAAGAGGGCAGAGAGAGGGAGGGAGAGCTGCAACTCAAGAACAGGGTATTGTTCCCTCCTTCCTGTCCTCTCCAGGCTAAATCACTACGGAAGCTTTTTTTGTTTTGGTCAGCTTTGCCACCACCACCTGCTTCTCCATCTCCACCTCTTTTCATAAACCCCCCACTGAAAACTACTCAGTCTCAGACCTGAAAAAAAAAACTTCTGTAAAGAAACCTCAAACAGCCATTCATTTGTTTAGAGATGCACAAACCCTCAAGGTCACAAGGTTGGATTCTCAGACATCCTTCAAGGAGTCAAAGGTTGCCTGCATGTGAAATATAAAAAGAGAATTCAGGGGAAGATGGCAGGATTGCTTCAATATGAGGCAAAGCTGAAATAATGCTATTGTTTTAAATGTTTAACCTAACATTCTTGCTTTTATTGCACGTTTAATCTATTGGAAAATTACACTTAATTTTCGCTGCTTTTAATTTCCCAGACACCAATATTTTAACATTTCAGAAATGAAAAATCAATGAGATTCAATGAGATCTGAAATTACTGCATGGAAATAAAGGTTATGATTTTTTTTTTCTAGCATTATGGCACATGGTAAGTGTATAAAGCATAGTTTGTTGTTTGCATCTGCATCTGATAGAGCTTTTAAACCTGGAAAGCATTTATTTCTTTTAAAAGATGTCTAATAGATGTCTAATAGATGTCTAAGCATAGTCGTCTTGGCTAAAACAAGGCTAAATTTGTGCTGTCAGTGAACCTCTGATAGACGTCTAAGAATAGGCCAAAACTAGTCATCAAATAAACAGAAATGAATGACTACACATTTAAAGTCTGTCGAATCTGTCTATTTGAGGACTAGTTTAGTTTTAGGCTATTCTTAAATGTCTATTAGATTTTTACTGACAACCCAAGTTTAGCTTTGTTTAGCATCTAAGCTGACGTTTAGATGTCTATTAAACACAAAATTGTTTGCTGGCATGTGATGTCAGACTTACAACAGGATTTACACAAAGTATGTTTTTGCATTTGACATGCACAAGTAAGATTTTTTCATAAAATATACAACAACCACTAGAGCAGTGCTATATATTATTATATATTACTATCCCAAATGTTTGGAGGAATGTTTGAATTTATTTTCAAACGTCCATTGCTTTTGTACAGTTTCACAGTCCGCAATTTCTTCAGGAGTCTTGTTTCACAGCCTTAGGGGCTGATCACTCATTTCTGCTGAAGTCCCATAGCGTGTAATGAAGACGACACCCATGACGCTATTCTCAGTCACTGTAGCCCCTCTCACACAGTGATACCGGTAAATATCCGGAAAATTTCCAGAACGACTTGGTAGAGTCTATTGGTAGATTCAAAAAAGCACATCCATTTCAAAATACCGGTAAATTCTGACATCATTAACTAGAAATTACCTTTAAACTGCGCTTGTATTTGTAAACATAGAAGGGGTCAGGCTTTTGTTTATGGTTTCACTTTTATTTAAAGCTTTAGCATTCATGCTGCTTTGTCCCAGAGACAAAGCAAACTGCAGCTAAATGTTTACAGCAAGGGTCACCAAACTTGTTCCTGGAGGGCCGGTGTCCTGAAGATTTTAGCTCCAACCCTAATCAAGCACACCTGAACAAGCTAATCAAGGTCTTACTAGGTGTGCTTGAAACACCCAGGCAGGTGTGTTGAGGCAAGTTGGAGCTAAACTCAGCAGGGACACCGGCCCTCCAGGACCGAGATTGGTGACCCCTGGTTTACAGACTTAACTACATTACAAATTCTGCAGATGGATAAGTATTGTGAACAACTTTGATGAAAACATATGGAGGAACACTTTTGCATGTCGAGATGTACATAATATGTGTGCGTGCTGGCGCTCACCAGAGCACTCCTTCACGTGCACAAGCAACTGAAGCAGAGCATTTTATTGATTCATTTTTTCCACAGTCGGCATTAAAAAGGAACATAGAAACATTACATCTTACATCTAGCAGCTAAACGTGTCTGGAATAATATTCAAAGGATTTCATTTTCATAAACAGCGTGGATGTGAATGAAGGTTCTGATTGGCTGGAGTAGACATCTCATGTCAGTGTGTTCTACATGTGAACGCTCTCTTTCTGGCAATTATTCTTCTGCGTTCATACAGAGCAGCATTCCGGCTAATTACTTCTCTTTCCAGAAAATTGCCAAAATGAATTAACCCAAATTTTCAAAAAGGGTCTGTTCACACATACAGACAATTGCTGGTAATTTTACAGAAAGGTCTGTATGTGTGAAAGGGATGTGTCCCACATAGCAAAACTTCTCTGGCCCAGATCTGGCCCACACAATCAACTTTTGCTTGGCCCACATGCCACAGTGAATTACGGTACATGATTGCACCAAGTCTGGCTTCCAAACAAGGGCCAAACACGGACCATATCTGCACCAAGTCTCAGCCAAGTTAATAACCCATAACTGGGCCTGAACTGGGCCAGATATGTTGGTTTGTCACGACTGCAAAAAATTTGATAAACCCATGAAGCATTTCGCTTTATGGCCATGCTTTTTCTCGAAGCAACCTGATTGGTAGAATTTTTTCTTTACTCTCCAATAATTGAAATGTATTTTAAAAGTGGGTCAAGACAGGCCAAATTTACGTGGCCCACATATAAATTTTTAACATCTGGGCCAAATACTGCATTTGATATCTGGCCCAAGTCTTGTGTGCCGCCTTAAAGACGGTGCTACCTCGGCCAAACCAGGGCCATGTTTGGCCCACATGCTGTATGTCAGTGCCGGACGAATGCCTGCTGTTCCAGCTTTAGGCCAAATCTGGGCCAGAATTCTTTGCTACCTGGGGTGTCATCAGACTCTGTCTTTGTTTATTGTGAATACACGCCCTCTAGCCGCAAAGAGAAGGAAAACCATTTCCAACCATTTTTCCCTTTTTTTAAAATATATAAGTACTTTAATCTTGACCAGTGTATATCTTTTATTGTGTTATGGCATGTGAAAAACATTGCAAAATGTGAGACATGAGCTTGATGGTCAGATGTTCCATCCAATGCATGAAAAAAATGGAGATGCAGTATACAGTGAAATGCAAAATCTTGTTCCCTGTAAATGGCTTCATGGAAGCAGCCAGAAAGCAGCAAATAAGTCTTGAAATGCTGTTTGTTACATATTTATATTTGGTTACAATTCCCTTGTTTAATTATTACAAGCTAATTCCTTGTATTTTTGTATTTACCGTGTTTGAGCAGATAAACATTTTGGTCACAGATGACCTACTTAAGAACATTCGTGGCACACAGTGTAGATTTTATTCCCAAATTAATAAGCACCGGTTTCAATTTAATATGTGGTAATTATGTATAATTAGCTAAGTCAACCATTATACATACTCTGATGGCAGATGTTCCAATCTATGTGGTGTAATTATGCAGTTAAAAATGTTTAATATGTATTGTTCTCATCATCATAAATATTTGTTGCACTGAAGTCATTTTGGTGTTGGCTTTTTTTATGTCAGGTTAGCAGCTTTTAAAAGCCAACGGGGAGAAATGATTATTAAGAGTGTAAAAAATAGAACTGCTGGAGTGTGTGGTTGTCTCAGAGCCATGGGAACACACACACACACGTCACTCTGTTTCACTGAAGATTTCGCTGTGAGGGAAGGCTCGCATCGACATGTCTATACACATGATACAGAACGTGTTTTGGGCGAGGTACAATGTGAACTTGGTCACAGAGGCGTAGCCATGCAATTATACATTTGTGTCTTTTTACTCCTTTCAAAAGCGTGTATAATTTTGCAGTGAAGAGAATATCTTTTTTAAACGCAATGACGACATCCTTGGTCTGTCTGATGAGATCCTCTGTCTGACGGGCCTACACTCGTACTATGGTCAGGTGTGTGTTTATTTGCTCTTCTAAATTGCATGGGGTGACTGTTTAAGAAGACATTTGCAGTTAGTGTGAGTGAAGGGTGTGAAGATGCATGTCATTTGCTGTGAAACCAGATTGTGTCATTAGGGCTGTGGGTGACCTTTCACCTAATTTCCGTAACGCTTTGCAGTAGGATGAAATGGAATATTTAATTACACTTTATTGTAAGGTGACTTTTTTCCATTGTAATTACAGAAGTATTAACAAACTGTGTAAATTCAGGGTTAGTTTGTTGTAATTATGCATAATTCACTATAAGTAGTTGTGTTAAGGGGATAGTTCAGCCAAAATTTTACATTTTGATATCATTTACTCCCTCTTTACTTCCCAGCAGGTACACAACATCATAAGACTTTAATATTAGGTTAGATTTAGGTCATGATGTCAGGTGACCAATATTCAATGTCTAGCCAGTGTCTAAGGACAATGTTATTTTGACGTCCATTAATGACGTCAAATTATGTTGATATTTGGTTGATTTTAGGTTGTGTTAGAAAGAGACCAAAATCCAACGTCTGATAGACATCATAGTGGTAACTTCCACACAATGTCAAGGTGTAACATGATTAGGTGTTGATATTTGGATGATTTTAGTTTGGACGTTGGACATTGATGTCAGCCTGACATTGGGTTTTGACATCAACCCGATTTGTCAACGTTGGGGTACAACGTCAATATGACAATTTTTCTTCTGTTAAACACAAAATAATATACAGTATTTTGAAGACTTTTGGAAACCAGTAACCATTGACTTTTTTCTACTTTGGATGTCAGTGGTTACAGATTTTCTTCATTACACCTTCGCATTCTCTGGACCCCTAGAGATTATGCAGCACAATTGATGCGGCACAATTGATGCGATCCAAGACCTGTGGAGAAATGATGCCAAAGTATCCATAATCCTGAACCAGGCCATATCCTGAGCTGATGCTGTGGTGGTCATGGAGGAGTGGAGAGCATGGGACTTCTGATTTCTGAAAGACCACAGTGACAGACGAGTCTTCGCATTGATCCCGTGGGCCAGCCTGATCACCCGCCGATGACCTACTTAGACCTTCAGTTCTCCACGATGCACGTCCAGCGTTCTCCAGCCTCCGGCGCCTATACTGCAGCTCTGCACAAGAAGTTTGCCCAAAGGAGAAATGGTCATGCCAACAGAGCCTGGTTTCTCTGAAAGTTTTTTCATTCACTTTCGTCAATTGGTGAAGTGGATCATTATCATTATAAGGTGCCTTTGAGACATCAAAATAAAAATAAAAAGTTTGAGATTTTTTATTTAACCACATATTTATTTTATTAATTAGACCTTTGGCTGTAAGAAATTAATGTTGGTCAAGCTCCTGCACATTTTATAAATAAACTGCAAGCAGAAAAACAGTAAAAAAAAACTTCAAATTGTGTCAACCCTGTCATGGACAAATTCAAAGTAGTATAAGTATGTTTTCTTTGCAATGTGATTATAAAATGTATATTTTAAAAAAGGTATTGTGTCTCTTTTGTGTCTCTTTATATTAATGAAATAATGAACAAAAAAATTAATTCCCAATAAATATGCAATCATTGCATGATCTTTTCAAAATAAACTTTCAAACAATATTAACTGGTCCTTTTTGGTTAATTAAGAAATTACACAAGATGTCTTGCTGAGGTTATAAATAATTTGTTTATTTTCATAAAAATTGAACATGACAGTGGAAAACAAGATGACAGGGTGGACAAAGGCTTCATTTATTTATTTATTTATTCTTTTCTTTTCAACAGAAGAAAGAAATTCATAAAGGTTTAGAACCATTAGATGTTGAGTAAATAGTGAGTGCATTTTCCTTTTTTGGGTGAACTATCCCTTTAACTCCCATGACTACAAAACTGCTCTTCAGAAACCCGCTTTTGTTCGGATATTTGTAGATCTCCGTTTTATTGCTCACATATCCTGCACTTTTTGAAAGAGTTTTATTATGTGGAAAACACAAGTTAGCTTAGGTCATATAATTACAACACCTGATGATTTCTGGCGTGGGCAAAGCAGTGAGTCAAAACACATGCACGCATCGGACAACTTCCTGATAAATGTTTTTTTATCTCTTTTCCAGCAGAAGCCAAAGCTCCGCCCCTTCTCGCTCCACCGCGACGTGATTGGATGAGCGGGTCTTATCGCGCCTGTGCTCTGCAACAGCTGCGAGCCGCTCAGATGCTACTGGAGACGGTCGAGGACGCTTCACTTCTGTGGATGAACGCTTTGTCTGTCCTGTATGAAAGAGGAGCGCGGATACCACGGGACGGGCTGCTGGCTTCGACAGTAGCATCAAAGGAGTCGGGAACTTTTACAGGTACATTTGGAAAGGATTCGGAATTGTGTGCGTTGTATATGCAGCGTTTAACCGAGCGTAATCTGCTGAAGAATGATTTAAAACACGAAGCGCTGCTTCTGCATTGCGTACGGGGGAAAGGGTGAAATCGGATTCTGACGAGTGGTTTAATTCAACCCGGTCTTTGTCTGGTGGTAGCTTTGGCCGTGATGTGTCGTACTCGTGTGTTTGTGGAAGAATGGGGGCCAGGCGCCGCAGTGGGCAGTGATCGCTTTAACACAGGCAGTACGTGCGAACTCGAACGAGCAGCTATTGGCAACTGGCACGTACGCTCCCAACTCCATGTATCTAGATCAAGCCATCAAAATACTCCCTAGAGATCGTTTGGCTTGCGTTTGACTGATTTTTATCTCGAGGAGAAGCGTAATTAAACGATGCTATTTGCTCGAAAAGGATAATAGAGGACGATTATGTGTGATGTTTTATTAGAACCTTGAATGTGTCACCGTCGCGCAGCTTTTGGTCGGTGTTGTTGATGCAGTGTAAAAACAGCAAAAATGATAGCTTTAACGGAACTGCTGCCTTAAATGTTTAATTAACTTACGTTGTTAAGTTTATTTCGCACGTTCAGTTAACTTTGATCTTAATTGTGGTAATTAAGTAAAAAGGGTAAAAAAAAGGGTCGAAAATTGCTTAAAGCGAGGGAATGACAAAGGGGTCGTTAGAGCTTAAGTGGCTGGGAACACCGATGCTGTTACCACAATAATAAACATTTTTCGAGTGTGCCGTGGGAGGGGGTCTCGAAAGAAACTTTCTGTTTCTCTGCCACCTCTCCCTTCTCGAGAAAGGGAAGGTTTCAGCTTACGCCCAATTAAAAGTATTGATTAGTGACCTGTAATGCCTGTTAGGGAGTCAAGCGGTAATAACGCAGACTATGAAGGCTAATAATACTAAATGTCTAGTGACTCCTTTATTGTGATCTGTTGAACACACTTACTAGGCGATGAGATTTTTGAAAACTATACACACAGTATATGACAATACAAAATGTGGATATATTTGGACGAATTTACATTACAGACATTTACATTGGAGTTCGGTTTTAAAACAAATGTTGTTATTCTCTTGAGCACTTGAAAGCTTTAACTTGGGTAAGGACACGTAAAACAAAATACACAATGTTTACCTAAGGTTAAAAGCTGTGGCAAAGCGGTAAACAGGCTAATGGTAGCGCTAATGTTTTGATAATGTGATGTCAGATATTTATCTTGATGGGAACGCTTCCAGCGCGGTAGACTGTTGCTATAGTAACCACCTCAGGTGAACGCGAGTTTTGTTTGCTGGCATCTGGTTTTACCCAGACAGCACAAACGTTGATTATAACTTAGCAATTTCTGAAAATAATAATACTTATAGTAATAAATACATCGTTTATAAATAAATATAGTTTATAAACATACATTTATTCGTTTTGCTTTTTTAAAACAGGTGTCGTGGAGACATTTTTGCACCATGCAGGAGGCAGTTGACACCGCTGATCCAGCTTTAGCTCTGCCCATGGGGACCGGAGAGTTCACAGAGCAGCAGATGGGACTCGCCGACAAGATCCCGTTAGTGAAGCCCTACTTCAAAAAGAAGCACGCACAGAGGAAGCTGGACACAAAATGCTTACGCGCTTTAGAGGACCCTATTTTGAGCACGTTATTAAACTCAGACGCTCTAGTCTCAGGGGACGGAGTGTTTGTTCCACGTAACCCGCCTCGACCACAGCGGAATATATGCACCGCTGCCGTGGAAAAGCAGTCGAGGATTAGTCAGGTGTGCCTGAAGGAGCAGGACGAGAGCACGGATACCGACGTGGCCGCGAGCGAGCTTGCGGGGGAGCAGAAGGTGACGGATATTCAGCGAGTGTCAATAGACACTAATGAGCGTAGCTTCCCGCCCCAGGAGCGCGACGAGGCGGCGCCCTCCTCCGATGTTTCGGGCTCCAAGTTAAATGACATCTACACTGCTGAGACTTTGCAGGGTGCAAATTGCCTCGCCATCAAAGAGGGTGAGATCTTTCAGGATAAAAGCGAGGAGGCCTCTTTGGATCTAGTGTTTGAACTGCTGACCCAGCTCCAGTATCACACGCATCAAGGGGATGCTGTATCGATTTGTGTGGATTTCCTCCAGGGCGTTTGCGTCTATGGCAGTGACTGTGCCCAGCATCACACAGTTTTACCTTACCACTGGCAAATCCGCAGAGTAGATACGCAAATCTGGCAGAGCATATCAGACGACTCTCAAGAACAACTGGAAAGGCTTTATTGCAACCCGGATAACGAACATGTCAGACTTAAGTTTCTGTAAGTGCTTTTGGTTTATGCCACTTTTCACTAAAACTTTTTTTTTTCCTTACCCAATATGAAAAGGGAAGTATAGGTATGCAAAGCTTTTAGTTCAGTGAGAAAACAAACAGAATTTGTACAAGGGAGGGACTGGTGTGACTTTCACCTAAAAAAAAAACAAAACAAAAACTACCTAAACCAGTCTAGTTCACAGATCTTATTTCATTCAGCTGGTCAGCCAGCCTGACCTCATAAAAAAGTGGACAAAACCCTTCTAAACCCAACAGCTAGGCTGCAGTATATTGAGTGACTACTGAGGAAGGCAGCCTGTTTGAGTGAAAGAGTGCAGTACGTGACAGGAAGTTGCCCTGTGTGCAGGAGCGTGTGTGTTGTGAGTGAGGTATATATGTGACTAAGAGATTGTGTTTTTCCCATAAGCCTTCCGCTGGCTGGCTTGACATGTGGAAGCGCACTGACAGCTGTAAGCCGTGAACTTGCTCGACCCGCCTCTGCTTGGTTTGGTCAAACACACACACACATATATATACACGCACGCTCCCACTCGATGTGGCTTGAGCTCAGACACTCACACGCACTCGTTGCATAGACAGAGAAAGGCTCACACGCAGACTTGCTCACAAACACGCAAATAAATGAGCTTTGGAGACAGACGCAATTGTGCACACGCTCACCCACCCACACTTGCTTTCATGCACGCACACATTTAGTCACCGTAAACGACGTTTTTTATTTTGTGTTATTCATCATTTACACACAAACATCACCAGACATACCGGTAGTGTACTCCACTGCCACAATTGATATCCCTGAGCTGAATCTGTGGTAGCTTTGACCCAGCAGGATTTTTTTTCCCTTCTTTGCCTAAACAAAAGGGACCTTTTGTTTATGAGAGTCTTATTTAGGTCCCGAGCCTGATCTGTATGCAAAAGCAGTTTGCAAAAGGAAGTGCACTTGGTCATGACAAAGCAGAAGAGACAGTGATTTTAATGCTCACCATGACACAGCTCCTGGCTGCTTCCTTCTTTAAGATAGCACTGCTGATTTGTCATGGAAATTCTCCCTCAGGACAGCCGACTATTTAGGGGGTCTTTGTGTACAGCGTTTAACAGAGCGAATGGCCACGTAACCGTCTCTCTTGGCCAGTTTAGCCCAGGCGCTCTCAGAACTTTGGTTCACAGTGACCTCATTCATGTTAATAGCTAAAGCCTACCATTAACCTCCTGCTGACTTTGGTAGTTCAGGGGTAAAGTGAGACCCACAGAGCCTGTAAACCACACCCTTATCTGCTGATCCCCCGTTTTTTTTTTGTTTGTGTGAAGGGTTTTCTCCTCTAGAAGTCATTGTGTAATAATACAGACCATTAAACTGCAGAAAAGAGAAGGACTATGACTAGCTGCCCCAGATGGTATCTGGACATTTTAATCACATAACGATGTAGCAATGTTGTAACTTGTGTGTGTGTGTAAAACTGTTGGTAGGCTATTCAAGTGAAATATTTTAGATATAGCAAGGGTTTTTAATTATTCATGCAAAGTTTAAAATTAAGATGAAGCATTTTGGACATGTTCTGTTTGGCTTGCATAAGATGAGCAGTTCCAAAAGAAACTTTTATGTCTTTGTTTGACAATTAGTTTGGTTGCAGTAAGTATTCTAATTCAGATCTACTGTGTATTTCAATTGTGGAACACAATAACCAACTTACTCCTCGTGCTTTACAGAAAAACAAAATGAAGGCTTTTCAAATGAAATATTTCAGAATATTTTAGTTTTAAATGATAAATCTGTAGATATACAGTTTATAATTAACATACATTATTTAGATACTTTCTGGCTGTCAGACAAAAGTCTAAAATGGCATTTTAATTTCAACTGTAACCACAGTGTCCATATATTTTGAGTCTGCTTTATGCTAGAAATCCAAGACACGTGATCACTAGGATGGCTGATACCGTTGGCTTTGTTTTGCCATGATTCAGAGAAGCAGAGCCTTTCTTTGTTTTGTGTGTGTGTGTGTGTTTGAGTTTTTGTGTCAATGTGTGAGAGCTGTGACCCTTGATCCTGAGAGTTTGGTCTCCATGTGAGCAGCCGAGGGTGAGATGATTGTGTTTGTCACACAATCTCACTGTGCACCAAGGGCACAGTGACCTGAAACCAAGGTGTTTGCATGTGTGTTTACGTGCATGTGTGCTTGCGTGTGTGAGAAATAAGATAACGCCTTAGACGGGCCATGAAATTATTCACATGGGTGAGGTCTCTTGACTTCTCACCGTTTGCCGTCAGTTTGACTCATAAGAATGAGCTCTTCCTGCATTCTTTTTCTCTTATACGTGATTATATATGCCATGTAAGTATTAGTAAGTAAAGTATGCAATCATATTGGATTTGTAGAAAATAAACATGGTACTTTACATCTGACGAGACCATGGTACGCTCAAAAATATTTGTTTTTGCTGTTTGTTCAAATTAGTTCATTTATAATTAGCTAAACAACAAAATTCTTGATTCTTGATTTTTTTTTTTAGAATTCTTGAGTTTTTGTTTTATATCCAATTAATTTAAATGGTGAAAACCATTAAGTTAACTAAGTCTATTTGTGTTGGGACAACATCAAGGAATTGTGTGGAAGCCAGCATTTTTTACTGCGTACTATTCTTCAAAGTGTCTAATTTTAGTATTTCATTAGTTCTGCGGTGATAGTATTATTACGGTAAGAGATAGTCTTTATGGTAAAGTACAATGGTATTACCATCTAATTTTTTTTTTACCATTTTACACTCCAATTATTCGAGTTTATTTCGTCTTTTGTGTGAATGAGGTCATAAAGAGCTCCGTTGCCTCTTTTAAATGTGCTTTCTAACACAAACAAAAGCTGCCAAAATTTGCAGCTGAAGTATGTTTATGTGTTCCTCTCTTGCTGAGAGGGACAAAGACAAAGAGAAAAAAGGCAAATAGTGGCTGGATTGTCTGAACAAACAGTTCCGTCTTAGTCCTGCATAGTGCAACAGTAGCGCACGTCCCGTCACTCCTGGCCTCCAGAACATCCTGAGACTTTTTGCAGACTTTTTCGTCTTGTACAGTGAGTAGGAGGGAAACATGAGCATTCACTTGCCCTCAGCTCTTCTGAGTGCGTCCTGCCTTTGTGGAAACAAAAAATGAGAAGTCAAGAGTGTTGATTGAGGTTGATTTATTCCCTTAAATCTGTCGAAGAGGAAGAATGGAAAGCCCTTTGCACTTCATAATCAGCTGCCAGTCAGAGGTTTTATTACTGCAGAGTTTCCGTGTAGATATCATATCGCATTATTACTAAATGAAATGATAGTTTGCTTGGATCAGTGTCATAGAAGCTGGCACGTCTGTACTTAATACAGGAATGTCTTTTCACACATGCTTATTTTACTTTAGTGATGGGTGCGTCTTTCCATAATGCAGTGAGACAAGATAGCATAGACAGCTTGATTGATTATTCTGGAAGTGATATATATTGGTCAGGTTGTGGCACTCAGTTTGAAGTGTTAGACGTATTTGCGATGGCAGTTGGTCTTCTGTTGAAGAGGTTTTCTTGGCTGCAGACTGGTGATTTATGTCAGTGCTTTGTGGGATTAAAATGCTAACTCTTAAGCCAATGGGATTATGGATTGTCCAAAAATCACCTGGTTGAACATTTAACCATTGATGTTATTCAGTTAAAGGGATAGTTCACCCTAAAAGTTTTTAACCTCATGTCATCAAAGCCTAAAAGACTTCTTCGTCTTTGAAACCCAAGGTGATTTGTGCCTCACCATAATTTTGTTTTCTTTCTGTAATTTTGATGTTTGACAAAGTTAATCATAAAGTTTGGTCTCTGTTCACATATAAATGTTGATTAATGGAGATATACAGAGATACACAAATAATGCAGCTGCTAGTTAGGTGACATTTACTCAAAGTTTTATTAAGATTACACCTGGTGTTCACACTACTCACTGTAAAAAAATGTAACAACAAAAAGTCAAGACAACCATTATTTTTAGGTTGCTTTAACTGGTTTTAATAAGTCAATCGGGTTCCAACTAGGGTTGTCACAATACTGGAATTCAGTACCAATCGATACTGAAATTGTAAAAAAAGTCAATTTCCTGCTGACATTTGAGCGCTATTGAGAACGTTCTTACACAGCACTGATTTGCGATTGTGTTCACATGCTCAACAGAAATGACTGAGATTGGCCGTGAAGGTCATGAGTTCACCGATCTCACAGCTGTTTACTGAGTGTAACCACAGATACAGGGACACTGGAGCATTTTAAAGCCATGATTCATCAGCAAATCATTCGTATGTCAGCTTGTAGGCAAACCAGCTGATCGACATGACTTTGAAACACTCCAGTGTCCCTATATCTGTGGTTACACTCAGTGCTGTTTAGGAACGTGCTCAATTGTCAGCGGGAAGAAGAAGATTTTAAAACTTCAGTATTGATTGATACCAAATTCCAGTATCGTGACTTGTATTACTACAAGTTTAACTTAATATTTTTTGTCTGCTTGACTGACGTAAGTTGAGATGACTATAAAAGTTCATTTGAATTGAACTAAAAATGTAAGGCAGCATGAATGGGCTATATGCACAGCTAGTGTTTTTCAGCCAATGATGAACTTCCGGTGAAAGCTTTATGTGACTATTTTTAATTTCATATGGTTCCTTTTACAGCATCGATGTTGTAATGTAACTCAAATATAATCAGTTAAATAAACTTAAACATCCATTTGGTTGTTAAAGCGTAAAAAGAGATGAAGGACCGTTTAAACGCAGGCATTGTCATTAGCAGCAGGCTAGCACAAAAATTCTATTGAAAATACTGTGGTAAAATTAATTTACATGTTTTAAAGAAAAATATAATTTAATGCAGTGCTTCCTGTTTGGTCTGATACCCACTTTATATTGCATCTCAGCCAGGCAGTGAAGATTGCTGTGTAAATAAAATCAGATCTTAATCGCGGCCAGCAAGATTTTGTATGGGATGACAATTAACCGGAAGCCCTGGGGCTAGCTGGCTGGAATTAAAAGTCTGTGTGCATATATCCCATTGTTTTACAGTGTATAGCTCCGGGATCTTCGACTCATAAAAAAATGGAGCATTTTGAGAACTTCATATGGATAATGGCAGAATATGCATGTGCTGAGTGAGTGTGTATGGTCACAAATCATGCATTTCAGGGTGCATAGTTGAGCTGTGCGATTTGGGGAAGAAATCTAATTGCATTTTTTTTTTAACAGATATTTTGATTTGATATGCGATTTAATTTTGTAGTCAAGCTTTGGCTCAATATTCTGTATCGTAGCTTCTTACTGCTAAAATGCAGCTAGTGTAAGTTAAAAAAGAACTGAAAAGATCTTAACTAACTCCAACTTTTATTCAAAATTTGTTTATAAATATTCAGAAATTAAACAGATTTTTCTCTAGAGCAAACAGTTATGAGTTATGGCGTTAGTTATCTCCTGGTGCCTTCGTGATGTGTTTTTATATATGGTGTTACAGCTACAAACAACACTGAAATTGTACTTTTCTGTTGCTAGCTACTAGATTGAGTGTTACTGGCAACACTTTTATTGGACTTTTTAACAAGACAATCCTCATATATCCGCCTGTGGTGATTTTTTTATTTATTTTAATATTGCTGGTTGTTGTATTTCCTCGTGCTGTGGCAACAGTTCTGTGACAACTCTTACAAATTACCTGTTTTTGTTCGCTGTCTGACTTTTCTTTGATATGAATTTGTCTATTAATGCTTCTAAAGCGGCAGACACCATCATCCCACTTGTCCGGGCTTTCCTGTTTGTTTGTTTTATTGTGGGCTTTCTGCATAGTTTGGTTGCGAAATTCTGACTGGGCAAAAGAAAAGTGTGCTCACTCAATTGGCTAGTAAGACTGTCACACACAGATGGCAGTCACTCATTTTCTCTGGGTAGGGAAAATTATATAATACATATAAATTTTATAGCGCAGCCTCCTGCGATTTTTAGCTAATCGCAACGTTTAAAATCATGATTGTGGTTCGATTAATCGTACAGCCCTAGTGCATAGTGTGGATTGAAATCGTTTTTCTGAAATGCAATAAAAAGTCTGTAAAAGGAGCATTTTCATTCCAAAATGCTATTTTCAAAGTAAATTTCCCTAGTGTAGAGAGCTTAATCATGTTGGTTAATGACCTTTAATGTTTTTTAGTGATTAATCACCTTTTCCTTCTTTTGTGGATCTTAAAAAAAATGCGTCTTTTACAATGAAAGTAAGCGAGATTGAAAATATGCACTTTTAGACGCTATCGACTTAACCCAGCAAGCATTTTTTTGTTTTTAAAAGATGTCTAATTGATGTCTAATAGACATCTAAACATAGTCTTCTTGGCTAAAACAAGGCTAAATTTGGGCTGTCAGTAAAAATCTAATAGACGTCTAAGAATAGGCCAAAACTAGAGTAGTCATCGAATAAACAGAAATGAATGACTACACTTATAAGTCTGTCTAATCGGTCTTTTGATGACTAGTCTAGTTTTGGGCTATTCCTAGAGGTCTATTAGATTTTCACTGACAGCCCAAGTTTAGCCTTGTTTTAGCCAAGCTGTCTATGTTTAGACATCTATTAAACATACAATTGTTTGCTGGGAAGATTTATGGACAAAAACATTCTTCAGGATCTTATCCTTTGTGTCCCATGGAATACTGTAAGTCAAACAGGTTTAGAACAGTATGAGGGTGAGTAACTGATGACATTGTTTATATTTTGGGTGAACTATCCTAATAGCCTCACAGAACCTTTGTTTCAGTGTGCAAATATATACCTTTATGTCATATAACCTAAAAAGATTTTTGTACGTTACTGATACTGACTTCTGCATGTCATTGTGTGTGTTTTTAGCAAGTATCTGTTTGCTAAATGCGTCTCATTGCTGAGTTTACTACCCGCAGAGGTGACTGCCTTATCTCAGAGTTGGTAGTGTGTGATCAGGTGCATACGTGAGTGTGTGCGTTTGTTTAATTCTTCTCAGACTGTGACGCTCGTGCTGGGTGTGAATAATGCTGGCATGCGGGCCGCTCAAGCTGAGCACGTAAAAAGTGAGTTGTTTTGCATGTACGGGATTAAGAAGATCGTACCATATTTTTGTGCTTTGGAATGAGAGGCAGTAGAGCATAGCAATATGAAATGTCTCTTGGATCTGGTCTACTTTGTTTCCCGAGTCGGGTGTCTGACACCGCAAACCACAGCTGGCCCAGAGGTGCCTTTTTACTGGGGTTTGGAACATGTGTGCCAATGGGGCATGGGGTGGCGGGTTAAAGGCTAATCAACGGAGCGTGTCTGTCAGAAGTGGTTGGATGTGGAACATACCAGTCCTGATGCAGGACTTGGGTTCGGGCATGCTCAGTGGCGCACAAGGTTTTTAAGGGCTGCTAATCCTTCACACTTCATGCGTTCCCTTTCTCTCACTCACTCTTTAAGCCACCTCCCTCCCCTAGCTTTGACCCTTTTACCGCTGTTTCTGCTCAGTGCCCAGAGTGTGTATGTGCATTTAAAGCTGGTGAAATTGGCAGAATCATGATTTTTAGCTTTCAGAAAAGCAGAACTGTATATTGTTTTAGCCTGCCAGCTGGATTTGAGTTCCCCTGATTTGCAGAAGTGCTGGATAACAAGAGAATGGAGAAAGAAATATATAGCTGAAAAATGATAAAGCTGTTTGGTCATGTAAAGACTGCCACTAAATATGCTTGTCATTACTGTTATTTGCTTGAAGATTCACCCATGGACAGTTTGCGCAACAATGAATATTTACTCCCCTTCAAGTCGTGCCTTTTTTCTAATGAAGTATTGCTTGACTTTCATAGTAGAAAAACGCAGATACTGTGGTAGTGAATAATTACAGCTCTTAAGCTTTTAAAAAAAAAATAATAATAATCTTTTGTGTTTAACGAAAGAAAGAAACACAAACAGGTTTGTGACCTAAATCTTTTCCCCACACACTCTTCAAACTTTCAAAGGAAGAGGTACATGAGTTAGAGCTTTGTATATTTAGATATAAGTACCTTGGAAAAAAACTGCTCGTTACAATTTGCTCTATGGCTGCAAGTTCAAATCTCAGTTTACCCTTATCAGACAAAGATTTAATACAGGGTGTCCACGGAGTCATTTGATTGATTAATCAGTTATGAGAAAATTAAGGCCCTTAAAAGGTATTAAAAAGTCTTAGTCGCATTTTTACGAGGTCTTAAATTTCGTTCAAGCGTTGTCCAAAGTGTTTGACTCCAAAAAAGCATAAATATATTTACTTTCCTCCTAATATTAACAACGGCACGCTCGATCTACGTGATTGGTTCGGGCAAGGGCGTGTCTGGCCAAGCTCCTCTATCTGGATGATGTCACGGAATTTGCGACGAACGCGGGAAGGTGATGTGATGCTCTTCACATGTGGCAAAAACAAAGAGCGAGACACACGGCAAAATAGAAAAATGTAAGTTTCGTAATCCTAGTTGGAGAAAGACGAGTTTTAACAGTTTCTAAAACCTGTCGCTGAAAACAACCGTGTAATTTATTCTTTCACAGGTTGTTTCTTCCAAGCTTATCTGAGTTCTGTTGCATGGTTGTGCTTCATCAATTTATTTAACTACAACTGTTTATTAGCAACTGTTTATTAAGTTAAGGGTTTGATACTGATTAGAACTTGAAGTGGTGATGAGGTCTTAAAATATTCTGAGAAGGTCTTTAAAAAGTCTTAAAAGGGTATTAAAATTACCTTTAGGATTCCCTCATATACCCTGTAATAAAAGCACGCAGCTGAAGGTATTTAAAGTTCCCATGTTTTAAAGTGATCTGAATTTGCATTCTGAATTCTTTAGGATTCAAATTGGATTGGATTAAAAAAGTACTATTTCAGAAATTTGTTGAAGTGAAGGTGAAGTGAAAAGTGAGGGGTGAGTAAATGATGACAGAATTTTCAGTTTTGGGTTTATTGATTAAAAAAAAATACAGATTTATAGATGCTTCATTTTGTAAGGAAATGACAGATTTCCCTCTGGTGACCCAAGATGACTTTCTCTAATCATCTCAATCTCTAGTCTGCTTAACCCTATCTATGCCTCATGGTCTTCCATTCAGATCTGCCTTCATCCGATTAACAACCAATAGATAAATCTCCATCCCGCATGTTACGTAACTACGTCACAAAGACCTGTAGGCTGTGACACACCAAGGCGATAGTTTTCAGTCTGTGCATTTCTTTAAGGCCAGTTTTTACATTGTGTGCTAATTTGATATTCAGTTGACGAATTAAAAATAAAAGTGAAACCACTGAAAGTGAGCAAAGAACTTTAGATGGCCACAGAAAGGTGTTCTTTTGTTATGTATTCCACCTCCGCATGGATATTTTCACAACAGAAGGGAAGAATCTGATCAGCTTCATTGTTTGCAGTTCATATAGGCAATCCTAGTTTTGGTTACCTTTTTTTAAACGAGGGAAACAAAATATTTACCTGCTGAACGTGTGTTATGTTACAGCTTCCTATAGTACATTAGGTGTGTTTATCACAGATTTTTGACCAAGATGCAACCAACACAATGTGACCACACGGTCAGGTTTTGTCATCGCAATTTTTTTAAATTGACTTATGACGAGTTCAGACTGCATGACTTTAGCTCTAATTTTGACTCGCCGACAGGTTTTGAGAAATCGTCAACAAATGCCTGAAATCCCAGGCAAATTGGTGCTCGTTCACGCGAGTAACAATCACACAGCGTGAACTATCAAAGACGCGATCTGAGAAAATCACCGATAAGTCGTCGCCGCCCGTGAGATATTTGGCATGCTAAATATCTGGACCTGTCTGTGATTCAAATCAAACCGTGTGAAATTAGTTTTGACTGAAAATAACATCGGCGATTACCTACAGCCAATGAGAGAGCAACATCCACTACTATGGGTATCTCCAGGCCAGCGGGAGGTTGGGGGAGAAGTTAAAAGTGCTTCTTTTTGGTCTATTTGAACCCATAAAATGGAGGAAAAGCTTGTGTAAATTTGGCAGGAGCACCTGCGTCTGTTTGACGTGTCATCTGAGCAATTCCACAACCCGGTCGAAAAAGAAAAACATTGAGGAGAAATTGCTAATTCCCTTCAAAGCCAGGTGAGCAAAATAGGTACATTTTCCACCCCACTAAAAGCTTATTTCCCATTATGTAGTTAATAATAAAAAATATACTACATCACCTCTTGTGGTTTCCATGTCAATTCTCGCATGCGTTTGGTTGTGAGAGACGTAGTTTTCGGACCGAGACAAAGTTGTTGGCGATTCTTTCTACTGTAAAGTCATGCAGTGTGAAACCCCCTGTCGCCGATTCATCCTACAGTGTAAACAAATCAGTGACGAAACGCTACCTCAGATAATGATGCAGTGTAAAAACACCTGTGACACGACTACTTTGAAAAATCATGCAGTATGAACTCGGCATTAGTGTTACTGTCTTAATCTTGCTATTTTTACCTCATTTAGAACTGCATTGCACAGTTGATTCTGTCAGAAAACCCAAACCTAGATAACTGAGAGCCTGAAAATATTGAGCATAAAAATTGTGCTCTAATTTGCTAATATAATGTTTATTTAGTAATATGCTAAGTAAATGATGTAATAGCATTATACAATGCAGTATTTAGAGGGATAGCCCACCCAAAACTGAAAATTCTGCCATCATTTGCTTACACTTTACTTGTCACAATTCTGTTTCTTTCTTCTGTCAAACACAAAAGAAGATATTCTGGAGAAAGCTGAAAACATGCACCCTTTGACTTCCATAGTATTTGTTTTTCTTACAATGGAAGTCAAGGATTACAGGTTTCCAGTGTGAAAAAAGGTTTGGACCCAATTCAGAGCAAGTAAATAGTGAGTAAATTTTCATTTTTAGGTAAACGATCCTTTAATACCTTGATTTGTTTAGTCAAAAAAGGAAATGGCAGACAGACAGCAAGCTTTTGCCCTCTATGTTTGTTGTTTACAGTTGTGAGAGAAGTAGAATGTTGCTTTGCTTATCGCTAGTTTAGATCAGGACTGATCTGTACAGATACAGAAGAATAGGCCTAGTTCAGGGATTTCCAACCTTCGATTAAATTTGGTTGTGTACATGACTTTTTCAATTGTGAAACAAAGGCCTGAAAGTACATGAACACAAATGGTTGTGTTTAAATATCATATTCATGTGGGGGTCACATCCCAGATTTATTGTCAGTTTTCCCTATAAAGTTCTGCCTCTTAAGTCATGTAATGGCCAAACCTTTGTTTACCTGCAGAGTATTTTGCTGGCTTTAGTAAATGCTTTGACTTTGACTCATTCTTTTACCGTTAAACTGGCTTTTAAAGGTTACGGTGGTGTAATAATTTACTTTTTTTGTGAATTCAAGGTAATTTATCATCGCTAGTGTTTTTAAATACTCGTTGCTCTCTGTCCTTTTATATCTCACCAAGTCAAATGAGGGTGTGTGTGTACTAGCTGATCTCAGCGTGAATCATCAGGCTGTTACAGGTCATGGTCACCGTGACGATGAGCACTGCCTCATGATTGGGTCAGGGGGAAATCAAAGTGACGCTTTAGCCGGGCTTACAGAAAGAGCAGAACAGGTTATTCACCCGTGACTCCACCTCACAGGTAAGGGAGAGATAAAGAGAGGTGAAACTGGCTTATCCACCACTCTTCTCTCTGTTTCCCTCAGCGCCATTTAATTACACTCTCTCTATCCTGATTATGGGCTGCCCATTCATGTTTTTCTTCTATGTATATCAAGTTGATCATTCCTTCGTGTCCACTCAATTTTTCTACTTTCAGAATTGAGCCACAGAGGTGGACTAGAAAATTCTGTAGCTTCATAAGTAGGTTGTGCTGATGAGTGCAGAGGGAATCAGTCTTTGCACTTAATTTAATGGCTGGGAGGTTATTTTTAGTGTTTGAGAGGGAAAGAGGCACAAAGGACAAGAGGTTTGAAGCTATCTGGTGGTCCTGTGTGTGTGTATGGGCTGACCGCACTTTTGCCTGTGAGGCAGGGTAAGGGGACACTGGGATTTCTATTGTTATCACAATGCTATTACCCAGGCCGTCAGGCGCCCTGATGGATAATGGTCTCCATGGTTACCCGGTGCACAGGTGGTCGACTCAGGTTCGGCATGCCATGCTTGAAAAAGAAGCAAGCACTTGTGTGAAAATGAAAAATGTGTGTGGGTGAGCCACTGTGAATCCTAGCTTGTCAGGAAAGCCACCACAGATGTGTGTGTGTGCTGCAGAGAAACACATCGTACTGGGTATCGCATACCTTGATGCACACCCAAAAGAAAAAGGTAACACGAGCTAAGCAGCACTATACAAATTCACATGTGTTTGTGTAAAAGTGCACCATGTCATGAAATGGAAGCTACGCTAGTTCCCATCGTCGGCTTTAAAGGTTGCTACAGATAATTACATCTGCGAAATGATGTAATAAATGACACAAATGGAGTAGCGAGAGAGCTCTATCTGTTCTGAGACGTGGTGTAATTCTCTGGTCTCTATCTTATTTCATGTTGTCTTAGCTCTTTACCTCCTGGTGCAGTCACTTCTGTAACTACCCATTCCTCCTTAATCCCAGAATGCCCTGTTCTTTCTTTATTGTACCTCATTGTACAAGCAGAGAGTTCTGGACAAAGAACAAGCGTTGAGGAGAGAAAGAACAGAAAGAAACAGACTGTAAGCTCTAAAGAGCTTGTTCATTTACCCAGAACCAGTTTTCTCTCGTCTGTTTTGTTGTTGTTTTCACTTGGGGAAGTGATAGCCATCGTTTCTCGCTAATGGCTTTTGTTTGCTCCTGCTTTAGATGCAGGTGGAGGGAAGGTGCGGTGTCCACACACACTGGCCTTCTCAGTCCCCGTGCCCTGAGGACAGATGTTGGCACTGTCGAGCGTATCTCTGCTGCTGTATTGAGCGCAGATGACTTAGCATGAGTCAGCAACACCCTGGAGCGAAACTAGCAACACAGTGATTCCTGCAGAAGGAGATTTGGGTTGTGAAACTCACGAGTGACTGCAGTTCGGTTAAGAAACTCCAGCTCAGGCCCATCTTGAGTTTTGCATCTCTGGATTGCTGAATGTTTGTTGTGTTAGGCACAGTGCTTTTATTTTGGTATGTCAGGGCGGACATTTTGTACATAAATTCTTGGGGGTCTGATCATGTTGTTTACTTATTCTCGGCTCAGCTGCATTCAGGAAAAAGATTTGTGTTGTTCAGTAAAATCTTTTCTGCTTCTTACAAGTGAGAAAAGATACAAATGAGGAATTTCTCAATTGTCACAGAAGTGTTTCCTGCTTCTCATGCTTTCTCCTGAGGAAAAGAGCTACGTTTTTTCTAAGGCTTTCTAAGAGTTGTCAACGTGCCACATTCTATTAAACCATTTGAGATTTTATCAATTCAAACATTTTGAGTTCTTGCAGGACCAAAGTATCTCAGCCAATACTGTTATCACTAATTAAAACTTTTAGTAATTGAAATAGAGCATTACTAAAGTAATATGGAAATATTATATGAAGACATAAAATTAAATAATACAAGTAAAATGATAACATAATTATATTGTAAATAATTATTCATTCATTCATTCATTCATTTTCTTTTCGGCTTAGTCCCTTTATTAATCTGGGGTCACCACAGCGGAATGAACCGCCAACTTATCCAGCATATGTTTTACGCAGCAGATGCCCTTCCAGCTGCAACCCATCACTGGGAAACACCCATACACTTCCGTTAACACACATACACTACGGACAATTTCGCCTACCCAATTCACCTATGCTGCATGTCATTGGACTTATAGGGGAAACCAGAGCACCCGGAGGAAACCCATGTGAACACAGGGAGAACATGCAAACTTCACACAGAAATGCCAACTGACCCAGCCGACTCTCGAACCAGCGACCATCTTGCTGTGAGGCGATTGTGCTACCCACTGCGCCACCGTGCTGCCATAAATAATTATAATATAAATAAATAAACTTGTTTATAGTAGCAAGAGCCAGCTAAACTATATTATAAACATTGAATTGACAAGACTGGGAGACCATTTAGTTTATCTTAAAATCATCCTAGTCTAAGCAGGGATTTTACATTTTTTGCTCTGCACATGGTTTATAAATTGTCTAATTTGTGTCATAGACATTTTCGAAGATGTAACCAATCAGCGAGATGCAGTCAAAACATCTTTAGTCTTACACTTTAACATACATTATGTATTATGTCTATTTTGATTGTCTTTCTGAAAATCTGAAACATTTTAATGTATTTTGGCTGTTCATTTACGCAACAAGGTCATTTTAGGGGCCTGAAACTACGTACATTTGAAAACTAATCTTTCTAGTGAAGCTGTTGCTTAGGCTTGGGCGGTAATACAGTAATATGGTATACTGTGGGATCTAAAAGTATCAACGGTATCAGTTTCAATACCATTGTACCATCATAAAAAAAACAATTCACCTATATAGGAGACAAGTATTAAATAGAATTTATTTAATGCCTAAAAATGCATATGTGTGGTTGTCATCACGGGACATCGTGGAGGAGAAAGATGGCGAGTCGCACACCAAGTAACCTGGTCTCGAAAAAGAACACAACTTCTGCAGTTTGGCAGTATTTTGGGTTTCGACTGAACGAGAAGCGAGAGCTGGTAAATACAGATGAGGCAATTTGCTAATTGTGCAACAATAAGGTGATCGCAAAAGATGGAAATATTTTGTACCTAATTTCGCATATACGGTATTCAGTTTCTGAATGGTTTAGGCACAAGCCAACAATTTGGTGACGCCATCTGAGCCTTATGTCATAATTTTTTAATTATACATGGTAATACCGTATACCAAGGTAAAAAAGGGAGGAGGTTTGATGGAATCAAAATTTGAATACCGCCCAAGCCTACTGTTTTTGTTGTATCATTTTCTGCGGATATGTGAGAATGAGGATCATTTTAACAACGTCGTCTAATGTATTTTTAGTACGTTGCTGTGTAAGCGAATGCAAAGTTGCTAGCTTCGATTTCTTCAGCCTTTTTTTCAGAGTTATCAGTTCTGTTCTCTCCATGTTGACTTCCTCCCCTGAGCCAATGAATGTTTTCCAGACATGCGATTACACAAACAGTCCTCCTGATGCTGGATGTGTGAGTAACACTTGTGTTCTGAAGGACATTAACGCCTTCAAATGGTTACGTTTGGCTGTTATTATTGGACTGGTATTATCTAGTGCTTTGGCTCTGACGGCCAGATGGAAGTACTGAAACTGTTTTGTTCTGGTCTACAGCACGGGAGCTGGTCTATCTGTTGGGTTTTACGTTGGCTGAGCCGGAGGCCGTGTGCTTGGGCAGAATGTGTGTTTGTGTGCCCGGAACTGTCTGTGAAAGACAGGCTGTCCCGAACACGCTGCGTTAGACTGATCCTGGGTGTGTATGATTGAAGCCCACGGTGTTCCAGTCGAGAGGACACAATGTGTGTCTTTCCTCATGAAAAAGAGAGATGGAACCGTTTCGAAGATTTCGGGGTCTTGATCTTAAAAGAATTGTTTTCTAGAATGATAAGTTTGTTGAAACATTCACTCACTCTCTCAAGTTGTTTTTTTACATAGTGAATGACAAAAAAAAAATCCAAAACAGCAGAAATCTTATGAAGCGACTCTGTTTCTAAATTGTGAAAAAAAAAAATTTAAATTAAAAACACACAATTGTTTAATCTTTCAATATCAATTCTCAATTACAGTAAATTGTTAAGCCAGGCAATTTCCGAATGGGTTGGTTTTGTGAAAAGGTGTTATTTCAGTTTTATTTCTAGAATATTTTAATATTTAATACATTGACTACAGGGTGACACGGTGGCTCAGTGGTTAGCACTGTCGCCTCACAGCAAAAAGGCCGCTGGTTCAAGTCCCGGCTGGGTCAGTTGGCATTTAAGTGTGGAGTTTGCATGTTCTCCCTGTGTTGTTGTGGATTTCCTTCGGGTGCTCCGGTTTCCCCCACAGTCCAAAGACATGCTCTATTGACCTTATTCAGTGATGTGGAAGTTAGGGCTGGGCGATTTTTTCGATTTTTTCGATTAATTCGAATTTACGTTTTAAGACGATTTTATTTTTTATAAAATCGAGAAATCGCGATTTTTTAAATAAAAATATTAAAGCCGCTTTTCCACTATCGTGCCAAACCGTTCTAAACTGTTAGACAACCGTGCTGAATTGTGCTGATTCTGTGTGTTGATGTCGCGGCTCTGTTCCGCAGCCGCCTGTCTCTCCCGCGCGCGCGCGAGGAGAGGAGAGGAGAGAAGGCTCGACAGGCGGAGGTCCGCTCCTTGCCTCCTTCATTCTAATCATCCACCCGCCCGCACATATTATTTTATCTGATATATATATCCGCACCCGATCGCCACTTTAATAATTCTAATTCTTTGTTTTAATCATGATGATAGGTCTTATTTTCTCCGCAATGTCCGGCGGCAGAGTAACAGCTCGTTAATTCATGCTCGAGCAAATGATGAGACGGACAAAAGTACTCGATGCATGCCCTTCTTTTACTTATTTCAGTGTTTTCAGTTTCACAGTGCAAAACAGCTCCCGGGTGGAATTACTGAAGTAAACATAAAACTAAAGAGCAGCATTTTGCTAAATGCTATAGTCCTTTATATCCTGATATGCTGTGTTGATTCATTTGTTTTTTTATATTTAACTTGATGCATTCGTTATTTAATGTTTGAATACTGAAATCATTTAAATGGTTATATTTTACCATCAAAATGTAGTATATTTTATATCATTACCAACTTTTGATATAAAACCGCTGTTATTTTATTGATTGTTATGAAATAATTTAAGTGCTATATTTTTATTAGTGAAAGTGCCCGCTCACTTTGACAAGGCCTGTCTAAATATATATTTCTGCCATGCCACTAATACAGATAAACTATTATTGCATTATCATTGTTTATTTTTCTGTTATTTGAAATATTTATTTCCCCTCCAATCCTTTTCAATCTTCACGTTACATTTTGGACATTTTGTCTCCAAAAAAAAATTGCCCAAAGCTGCACAACATATGACCTCTACATAAATACGGGTGCTGTGATTTCTATTGTAGCTATGTTTAGCATCCCTACATGAGAGAGTGCCATAACCACGTTTAGTCACACAGTTGCTTTTCTTTTACAAGTGAGCATGAAAAAAACTAGTTTCAGCATTTATTTAAATATAAATGAACAAGGTAAACTGGTAAGGTAGTTACACAGTAAAAACAAAATTAATAAAAAAAATAAATTAAAAAAAAAATCGAAATCGAAATCGTGAATCGGTCAAACTTTGAGAAAATCGAGATTTTTTTTTTTTGCCATAATCGCCCAGCCCTAGTGGAAGTGCACTCGCATTTGCCATTTAAAACTTCCGAATCAGTCGCCTATGGGAGAAATGACTAGGAATACTAAACAGCAGAAAACAGTAAAACTACTTGCTCTACAAACAAGTGTTTGCAACATCAAGCAGCATAACAAGCTGTTTTTAACGTCTAAAAATGAATGGAAGTGAATGAGACCGGAAGTCTCGAGCCAAAAAAATTCAAATGGCTGCGCCCGCTTGTACACGAAGAATAAGGTGAATAGGTAAATTGAATAAACTAAATTGGCTGTAGAGTATGTGTGTGCATGTGAGAGTGTATGGGAGTTTGCCAGTACTGAGTTATAGCTGGAAGGGCATCCGCTGCATAAAACAACCCCTGATAAATAAGCGACTAAGCCAAAGAAAAAATAAATGAATGAATTCTGTTCTGTTATGTACTTTTGCATTTGTTTCTTTCCACATTTAGTTTCAGTTATTCATCTGCTGTCGTGAATTGAGCAACTCGTAAGCAACAATCTCAACCAAAAGTGTGATTCATTTGCAAAACAGATGTTTATATTTTTATTCTTTAGTTTTATCAGTCATATGGATTGGAACAACACGAGATTGAGCAATTTATGACAGAATTTTGTTTTCAGAATGAAGTTACGCTTTAACTTGCTTACGTAAGGGTCTTAATTTTGCCAAGGACTGCCAGGAAACCCTGTTAAACATCAGTGTGTGTAGGAGTCTCATGGTGGTTGTGTTTTCTGTGTGTGAGTGGCTGGTTCACGGTCATGTATACATGGTCTGCTGACGCAGTTCAGTAGGTCAGTTAACACAGCAATGATAAGCATCTTCGTCCCTCTCTCAATTTTGTTCACACAGGCACATGAACTCTGGCTCTGGTTTTGTTTGTCAGGCATTTTTGAGATCAGATTTGGTGTCTATTATTGGCATGGTTTCACAGGCAGAATGACGCTGTGTGAGGAAAGACGAACATCCCTCATTTACTTATTCTGCATGATCTTTTGACTTGGACAACAGTTTTGGCTGCTCATAAAATACTTTCAGATGGGTGGAATATTTAAGTATGAAATATTAGGTTAATAATCTGATAATCAAGCTAAATATGTTTAAAGATGGTTAGTTCATGCAAAAATAAAAATTCTTCCATCAATTATTCACACTTGACTTGTTCCACATTGAGTTTTTTTTTTTTTTTTTAATTAAACACACAAAAAGATGTTTTAAAGAATGTTGCAAATCTAAAACCATTGACATCCATAGATGGAAAAACAAATATCATGTATCTCGATGGTTACTGTTCTCCTACATTCTGCAGAATATCTGCTTTTGCATTCATCCAAACAACAATAAAAAAACTCAATCCGTTTTAAAACAAGTCAATGGTGAGTAAATTATGGCAAACTTATTTATTTATTTTTTTTAAACTATCTCTCATTCATTCATTTTCTTGTCGGCTTAGTCCCTTTATTAATCCGGGGTCGCCACAGCGGAATGAACCGCCAACTTATCCAGCACGATTTTACGCAGCGGATGCCCTTCCAGCCGCAACTAAACTATCTCTTTAAAATGTAATTATTATTTTATTTTTACATTTTCATTCAACGCCTACATAAAAAAAAACATAAAACATAACAAACATTATCAAAAGACATAATGAGACCCTTTTTTTTGTAAGAGACACCCCAAAGTATCATCATAATTCAACTGTCCTCTTTCTAGTTAACAAAAAATAATAATCACAGCATATTATGAAGTCATTTTCCTTCTTTTTTTTTTCAATTATTGCAACATGGATTGTTTTTGCTCCGCTTGCTCATGTTTAGTCTACTATTGCCATGTTTTAGTGGCTTGTTAATGCTCACAATTGGCCTCTTGCTGTTTAATTGTATTTTGTGTGTATGTATTTGTGAAGATGTTGAGATCTCCTCTCTGCTTAGCCTCCTCTGCTGTGCTCTGGACTTCCAGTGTTTAGTCTAGCTTCCATCTGTCCGCCACGTTCGCTTCTGGGTGTTTCTTTCAGGCCTCAGTCCACCCATCCTGTCAGTGCCTTCTTGTGTGATTCTATGATTAGCTTGATAAACCGCGTTGGTTTTGAGTGTGTCAAGATTAGGTTAGATTAGATTCAACTTTATTGTCATCAATCATACATGTACAAGTACAAACCAACGAAATGCAGTTTAGGTCTAAATAGGAGTGCAATAGCAGCAGTTATAAAGTGCAGTTATAGAAAAACTATGGGTAATATTTACAGATGGATGTCAAGCAATTATGGTCTAGTACTTTTGGCAGTTTCTTGATTTTTTTTTTATTATTATTTCCCATACTCATGGTATGTTCTGCTTCTTTATCCCCACCTTCCCAGTAGTTGCTGTAGCAGCTCTATTGGCTGAGATGGCCCAGAGCTGAAGCCAGAGCTGAAAATAAATACTAAAGGTGGGATTCTAGTAGAGGTGTGAACCTACGCTGGTCTCACAGTTCGGTTTGGTTACGATTATCATGCCATCCATTCGGTTCAATTCGATATCTCTGTGCATCACGGTGCATTGACGATGCTTTCCATAAACAATTTGATATTTTACTTAGCAACACAATAATTCTTGTATTAAAATTTATAATTTATAAATATATTTATATATTATTTGTACAATTTTGTCCTTTAACACAAGCAGTCAGATATATGCTGTACCTTTAATTTTACCTGCTCAAAGAAAACACTATTTTTAAATGTATCAAACAAAACTAAAGTACATGCACAGAACAACATGAGCATTTATAGCAAATAAACAAATGTAAATATTATCCCGCTTGCTTTTTGGGCGAGTTCTTAAACGCCTGTGGTTGATCACATGCTCAACAGAAAAGGCTGCGATTGGCTCTAAAGGTCAGTGCAGCTCTGATCAGCAAACTCACAAGCAGTAAACTGTGCACAGTTATCTGCTTTTTAAGTAGTTTTAGTTACTCGGGGTCTTCTCCCTCGGTAGTAAGCTACCGCCATGTAACTCATATGAAAAATGACGTCAGTTCATAATAACCAGTTATGATTATTACTGAACCGATACCAAATTGTACGCATCTACATCATGGTGAATCGAAGAAACAACAAATTTTGACATCCCTACATTCTAGACAAGAAATGAAAATTATAACAGCCAATCAGAGTCAGAATAACTGCTGAGAGCTTCACTCATTCATAGTGTTTTAAAGACTAAATGTTTGCACCTTGACAGTTTTTGAATATATATATATATATATATATATATATATATATATATATATATATATATATATATATTACCTGTTTATTTTAACATCATTAGTATAATACTTTTTTTAAAAACATAGCTAATAGAAATTGCATTTTTCTAGGGTAATGTTATATCGTATGAGATGGTTATCAAAAACAAAACATTGCATATTTGTTCAATATTGTGCAACCCTAGAATACATGTGAAATGGTTCTCCACATACTTTTCAATGGATGTTTAAACCACTGAGCACCATATAGGTGCCATTTACACTACTACTTTTTATTTTTAAATTCAGATGTTACAGTTTGTGCTACTTAAGCATTTTAGACCTGTGAAAACGTCATTTTTTAAAATGTGTTTTTTATGTTTTATAAAGAAATTGGTGTTTTTGAAACTGATGAAGATAGCAGAGGTCAGTTATTTATTTTAATTATGTGAAACCGTGATCTATATATCCAACAGTGTCATAACATCAGAAACGTATACCGGCCCATGCCTAGCTGTAAATGCTAATGTTCTGTTTAAATGTTGACTGAAACTCAGGCTTTTTAACTATTGGTTCTTGAACTATTCAATATCAATATCTTCCTTGATTCATCAAGCCCCTTTCATGGGATCATTAGACAACCGGTAAACTGCAAGTATAGCTGGTGCCAATATACAGTTGAAGTCAGAATTATTAGCCCCCCTGAATTATTAGCACCCCTGTTTATTTTTTCCCCCAATTTATGTTTAACTGAGAGATTTTTTTCATCACATTTCTAAACATAATAGTTTTATTAACTCATTTCTAATAACTGATTTATTTTATCTTTGCCATGGTGACAGTAAATAATATTTTACTAGATATTTTTCAAGACACTTTTATACAGCTTAAAGTGACATTTAAAGGCTTAACTAGGTTAATAAGGTTAACTAGGCAGGTTACGGTAATATACAAAGTTATTGTATAATGATGGTTTGTTCTGTAGACTATCGGAAAAAAAATATAGCTTGAAGGGGCTAATAATTAAAAAAAGAAAATATTTAAAAAGAAAAACAAATCAAAAGGGGGCTAATAATTTAATTAATAATGACTTACACTGTATATGCACATGCACATGTAGATAGAGATTGTTTTTCAGAAACCAATAAAAATGCCAGTCTGGATGAGGAGAGTTTGTATTCTAAAATGCTTTTTTTTAGACAAAAACAAAAATGCACTGGTGTAAACAGTACCAGAGAATGACTATATGCAGAAAAGAAATCCTGGAATGTTTTCCTCAAACTTTCATTTCATTTTGACTGAGAAAAGAAAGTAATTAACACCTTGGGTGACAAGTGGGTGAGTAAATTATCAGGAATTTTTATTCTGGAATTGAACTAATCCTTTAATGATGGGTACTTTGAAATAATTTGGGTTTAACAAAAGTTTTATTTGATTTTACCATTTTGAAAAGCCTTTACAGGCCTGTTATTGTTCCACCGGTAGAGTTTGGGGTCTCTAATAAGTGTGCTGGGTGTTATTTGAACCACTTTTGCCCAGACATTTCACCTTTGACCAAAATCCTCTTTGTGTTGGAGAGTAAGTGTGATCGATGTGGCCATTATTAGCGAGCCGCCACCCCTGGTGGGTGACCTAAAAAGCTGGGGTCTGAAAGCAGGGGGCAGTCAGGGGATCATGGTTCCATCCCCCTCCGTCTGGGGGACAGTCTCACTCCTAATTGGGTTTTTCAGGATTGGAGGACCACAAAGACCAAGGGAGAGTTTTTCAGCCTAAAGGAATTTTGTGGAAATTAAATTAGATGCAAGATGTTGTTTCTCCTTCAAAAGGCTAGGAAGTTTATTGATTTCATTACTCAAGAACAGATTATTAGCTGTTGGGAACTGAACCAACTGTTTTTATTCTCTGTAAGTGACTGTCATGTGCCTGTGTTTGGGATTGTATGCTTACATCTGTTTACTTTCTTTTCACGCACAGCGGTCGAGTGTTTACGTTGGACTTCAGTGCCATGCGAGTTTGCGACCTGGAGTTTGACCTCGTCAGGCGTCTGTCCACGCCCTCTAGCTCCACAAGCACAACCACGCCCACAAACACAAGCCCCACCCCCAACTGCCTGACCGTGTGGAAGTACTATTGTAGAGATAACTTTGGCTGGAGGGAATATTCTGAGGTGAGAGACCTTTCTTGCTTTTAAATGTGCTAAAAGACCACTATATCTATATACTTAACTGCCATACAGAATTTAGATAAATAAAGAATAGATACAATAAAGAATACTTTAAGTAATTTCTCACATAATTTCTCTAAATCTGAATGTTAAATCTAACTTTGTGAGTTGTAGTTTCAAATTGTTTTTGATTTTGGTTTGAAATTAAAAACTAAACCGATTGTAACAGATTTTATTAGCTCCCCATTTGAAGTATTTTGAAATAGCACATATTGTGCACACAAGCAACAGATTTGTTCAGTTCTCAAGAAATAGAAAGTGTGTGCGGCTGGCTCAGTGAATGTACGTGTGATCGCATTGTGTGTTCGGTCTCAAGTTGAGCTGGCTTGCACAAACCAGAGACGTCCTGTTCTACTCAGAAGTGCCTGACATCAGAACATTGGATAAGCATTCCTTTGAAAACAAAGCTTTTTATTTCCTGTGAAAATCTCTTATGATGGATACATTCTGACCAGTGCTCCGGATGAATTAAATGGGAGTTGGAGCACATTTAAAATTTCTGTTGTTCCCTCTTTCTTTGTGGAATTCATTTCCTCTCTGCTTCTTCATCCCACAGCCGGTGGTTCGGCTGATTGAGGAGGCCAGTGGTCGAGGTTTGAAGGAGGTCCGTTTCATCACGCTGCAGAATCAGTACATCCTGAACATTCGTGAGGGCTTCCAGCAAAACGCTGTGTTTGGGTTCCGCAGACAGATTAAAAAACGGCCCCTGTTTAGGTCCTCCATTATGCTCACGCCTTACCTCCAGTAAGTATCTTCATATTTACCATCAGTTGCCAACAAAGTGTTCTAAATCTTTTGTTCGACAATCTTTATTTCTTACTGAATATCTCATAATTACAAACTTGGTATCAAACCATTTTGTTTTCCTCAAAATCATATGAGGCACTGCGTACCATTCACTAATAAATGTCCCTCCTAATTTTACAGTTTGATTACAAAAATGACAGTTTGTGCTATCCTTAGAGCGCATGCAGCAATATGTTCAATAGAGATGTAACAATATGAAAATTCCATATCATTAGTGACCGAAATGATCACGGTTGTCAGTATTATCATGGCTTTGTTAAAATGACCTGAACGTTTTCTAAAAATAAATGTCACACACAGCATTCCACCAAGTTTTGTATTCGAAAAATGAAGAAACATCAAATACAATTTGCAGCTGAAATGAGCTGTGCAATTTGAAGAAATTATATTTGAAGAAATTGAATTTTGTGAAGTCATGCTTCAGCTCGTTGTTGCCAATAATGAAAGGGGAACAGCATACTTTAACAATATACAAATATTTATTAATTGTTTACATAAACATACATTTACATTGCAGCCTTTTCTGATTCGCTAATAGAGCTGCACAATTCTGACTAAAATGAGAATCATGGTTTGTTTTGCTTAAAACCAAGATCATGATTTTCTCACGATTCTGTAGATGTAAAATAAAGGTTAATATGAGTAGGCTGTTATTATTTTTATTTCTCAAACCTATGGTAAAACAACATTATTAGGTTTATGTGTAGGACTACTGTTGGTTAAAATTATAAATTTTGTGTAGACTTGGAATGGTGGACTTGAACAGACTTTATATATGTCCTGGTCGTGGTGATTATAATATAAATATTCATAAATGAGACATTTGTCATTATCAGATTCCCTCCTGCATTATATTTAATGTTAGATAGGCTGGAGTAGTTATACTGACAGTGTTACATGTTTATTCTCATGCACAGCACTCTATGAAAGAATAAAAACACATCAAATGCTTGTCCTAATTATAACTCTGAAATGCAATATGATCATTTAAATGACGCATGTGCTTTCAGTTTAACTTTTCACAGCCGAGAATACATTAATACATAACGACAGAAACAAAATTTTGGTTTATTATACCTTATTGGACTCTTTTAACTCCATTTAGAGGGTTCCATGTTGCTGAGTGAGCAATGTATGTAAAACAATGTGAAGACTTGTGCGATCTACTTTATGCTTCTCTCCTGAACTTGAAAATAAAAATGGCTGAATCGTAGAAACGCTGGATTAGGATTGTGTGGGGAGTCGAATCGAGAATGTGATCTTTTTCCGATTAATTGTGCAGCCCTTTTAGCTAATTGCTAATAGATTTTCCATGAATTTTCAAAATCATGAAACCAATTATGGTTTTAATGATAATGAAGTTTTGAAACGGTAATACTAACCATCAGAAAATTAGTTTGGTTTAACTTGAAACTGGTAACAACACTAGTCTTCAAGCAGTACCAATTGTGCTATTCCTCCAAAGACAAGGTGAGACACAATAAGCACTGTTTACATAAAGATAGATCAGGTGATTGTTGTTTGGACTTCTAATAAATTATATATCTAATTATATAATTGGACAACTGATTATACTGTATTATCAAATGTTTTATGTCCAGTTATTTTTCAACCACCCTGTAAATAATATTTCTTATTATATGTAGGGTTCTTTATACCTTCTTATAAGGCCCCGGGTGTACATTATTGTGTACGTTTGGTATAAGTTTTTATTATTATTTTTCGCAAATTTAGAATAAATTTTAGTACAAACATTTTTGACATTTCACAGAAAAAGTACACGTTTAATGAACGGGACCCAATGTTTCCTCTGTATGTGCTCGAAACCCCAAGACAGTTCAGCGCTCACCGAGATCATGCTGGACACCGCAGTGTGTATATCTCATTTTAATTGCTTGAAGTACTGCTTGTGCTTCCAGAGGACATTTCTGAAACACAAGAAGAGGAAGTTCTGTTATATCTATCATCTGTTGTCAGCTGGAATATGATGTGCGCTTATTTAAACAGACAAAGAAAAACTTGAACATGTGGAAAGGTAGAGGAGAATTGGAGCGGGGTTCAATGACTTCCAGACCTGCTTGGTTTCCTTCTGAGAGAGTCTGGTGTGATCATATGGACGTCAGATTTCTGGATAGCTCTTGATTTTTCTTCTGGCGACATTTTCCTCTCCTGTCTTTCATCTCTTATATCTATGAAGCCACTCAGACCAGTGTAGGGTCGGAGACATATGGATGTTTTTTGTATGTTTACTTGAAGCTACAGGTAAATTAGGGCAAACAGAAGTTTTAAATCTTTTCAGCCTTATTTTCAATTGATTTTCTCAATAGAGTCATTGTGCACACCTGTATCCTCCGCCTACAGCATTAATGGATCTGAAACAGGCTTGGGCAAGATGTATTTTAGATGTATTATTTTGGTGGTTTTCTTTGAAAATATTGAGTAATATCACAATATGAATATGCTCTAAAAACAAATTGTATCGTGTGGACTTTTTTGTTCAGTTAAAGAAACTGTTCAAAGGAAATTAATCTCTTTTTTGATAGCTAAATGATGAAATTATTTTCTACATTGCTTTGTGCTTTGTCCAAAAATTATATATATATATATATATATATATATATATATATATATATATATATATATATATATATATATATATATATATATATATATATATATTCAGTTGTAGGTACAAAAGTAAAACTACATGGTATTAAAATTCTACAGTATTTTTAATTGAAAACATGAGACGTCACTTTTCAAACCAAAATCTTTGGTCTTTTTAACATAATTTATTGATTTATTTAAAATAATAATACTATTTAATGCATGGAAAATGTTGTAGAGTAAATGTAATCATATTTATCAAGATAGACTGTCATGAAAATAAATTTAACTCGCAAATATTTTTTTTGCCGCCTAATGTTTACATCTTATTCCCATCAATCTGCTCTCGTTGTCAGGTAGAGGCCAATGCAAAACTCGTCCACCCATCTAAAGAGTCCTGCAGCGTCAGGAACACATTGTCCTGAGCACAGGGGTGGAACTCATTAGTGCGATTGACAATTTGGCTGAACCGCTGCTTGCACCAGCTGAGTTAATGCTCAGCAAGCAACATAAATCGCCCGCTCATTCACACACAGACACTCTTAACAAACAGAACCTTAACATTCGCTTTCCCAAAAGTGTTTGCTTATCTCTCCAAAACGATTGCCCTCGTTTCTTTTCATTCACTATTCCACAGTGCCTCTCAAAAATATATAGTAAGTGAATTGCTGCTTCTCACACTGGCAGTCAAGTCTAGAGAGGATGGTAGCCTATGATAAAAGTTAAAGAAGCACTCTGTTTTCTTTTTTTTTTTTTTTTTAAATAGGCTTATTTTTTAATATTTACCAATATTTTTGATCTATTCAGCTGATCTCTGGGTCTGGCGGAAGCTTTGGTGGCTGTAGCAGGTGCAGTGATATGATATAGTGCTTGAAAATAGTCCTCAGCTAGATGTCATTGTACCTACCACAGCCATGGTAAGTAGGGTTGTGCGACATGGGGAAAAAATCTAATTGCGATATTTTTGACAGATATTTTGATTTGATTAGCGATTTAATTTTGTAGTCAAGCTTCAGATCAATAATCTGTATCCTAGCTTTGTGCTCCTAAAATGCAGTGAGTGTTAGTAACAAAAAAAAAGGAACTGAAAAGATATCAACTTACTTAAACATTTATTCAAATTTATTTTTTAACATTCAGAAATGAAACACAATTTTTTCTCTAGAGCAAACAGTAAGCACAAATAAAATGACCTTACCTTTTTGTAAACAGGTTGAACGGGAGATAGTGTAGCTTATTATAAAAACAAACAAAAAAAATAATTATAAAAATACAAAACACTCAGCAAACTAACATGGCTGAAACAACTCTGAAATTGGACTTTGCTGTTGCTTGCTACTAGATTGAGTGTCACTGGCAATACATTCAGTTGACTTTTTTAGCAAGACACTCATCAGTCAATTGTGCTCACCCCTCAATTGGCTAGTAAGGCTATCACACACAGACTGCAGTCACGCATTTGTTCTGGGCGGAGGAAATTAAATAATACAAATATATTTCATATCACAGCCTCTTGCGATTTTAGCTAATCGCAACGTTTCAAATCGTGATTGCGATTTAATTTTGATTAATCACACAGCCCTAGTTGTAAGGCTGTAAAGTTTATTGATAATTATGCCAGAATGAGAGTATAGTTTCTAGTCATGTCAACCTAGAAAATAGCAACATTTAATCTTCCATCTGTCTTAGTACCGATGTAAGTACAGAAAACTCAAGCTTTCAAATAGGACAATTATCAAAATTCTTTATTTAGCGACATACTAATAGTCTAATCTTATTCAGTGATTTATGCTAAGAAAAAAAATAAATAAATCCCGCCAGATCCGGAAATTGGCTGAATGGATAAAAAAAAAATTAAAAAGTCAAAAATTTTTCCAAAAAAGTGTAGAGTTCCTTTAAGTAAAAACTTTGTCACAATATAAAATCTCACATATTTTTTTTACAACTTTTTTACTCTGAGAAGCAATGAAGCTTACGTGTGATATTGCATGTAACCCATGAAGCAGTTAAGTTGGTTTTGCTGATTATGATTAGGTTGTTTAACATTAGGGGACTTGTAAAATGAGCCTATTTCCAAAAAAGTGGAGTGTTGCTTTTAAGGACAACTCATAAGGTAGTCACACTGAGTTGAGGTATAAGGTTTACCTGCTAAAATAAAGTCAGCAGGATTGAACCCTGACCTCCATTTAACCATGACCTCCAAGCTCTCATAAAAAAGATAAAACTGAACTTTCTCACAGCATATCACATGTCGGATAATATTTCACTCTGTGGCAGTAGCTAAACTAAAGTACCCATGTCTTGGTAGAAAAGAGTGAGCTTTCACAAAATGTCTGTCTGGCATAATGAGCATTAATGCTTTCGTTGTTTTTGTTCATCAATTTCTATGCGTTTCATCATTTCATCTCCTAATGGCAATGTTTTATTCTATGTTTTTAGGACTCTCGGTGGCCTTTCCTCAGCATTTCTCTCCTCCCTGGAAACTTCTGGAAACCAGCCTCTCTCTCCTACATCAAGCACTCCCTCCAAAATCTATCCTGAGACTTGGTTACCCATGAACAACTGTCAGGACTTCCTGCGGGTGCCTGTCTCCCGGGATGATCGCAGCTACCGGACCGTCTACAGTCTCTTCCACAAGACCGTATCTGAGACCAAGTTTCGCATCCTGAAGATTCTCCGCGTCCAAAACCCCTTCCTCTGGGAAAAGTACAAAAGGTGTGTTAGTAGATTCTCAAACAACATCTAGATCCTTTTGTGCTGTTAACAGTTGTTTAGACTAGCTTTATAGGGCCAAAGCATTGTTTGGTAAACACTGACATAATGAACTGGTTGAAGAGAAACAATAAAAGCTTATCTACACAGATCTTTGTGTCATAAACGTCTGAAAAATGAATGTTTAGCTGCACCCTTGTTCAACTCTGAGGCTTTGTTGTTTGTGCTAATGCTGCTAGGTGTCAACCACGCTAACAGTTCTTACTAACTTAAGTTTTTGGTTGGTCGGAAACAGATGTGTTTTTGTGGTCATTTTGTGAGGTGAACCTGTTAGCGTGTGAAATGTGGAACACAGAGAGGATGTGAGTGAGAGAGAGAGGACAGGGTGCTAGTGCTGAGGCCTTGCTATATTTTAATAAGACAGTGTCATGGAAATAAGGTTTCGTCCCACTCGGCTGGGTATGATAGGTCACAGAAAAGGGATGAGTCAGGAAGAAAGAGTTGCTGCTGACTCATGAGGTATGTTTGTGCGTGCATGTCTCTTCAATGCTATCTTAAGCATGTGACTGATTAGCTAAGCCAGCCTTGCATATTTTCATGTGTCTAGCAATGCACAATTGGAGTGATTGCTGTATCTGAATGAACAGTAGACATGTTTCTACATATAAAATAGGGCTGCACTATATTGGAAAATCTAACATTGGAATATTATATATATTGCGATAGGAATACAATTTCGCTAAATTTGTTGAACAACTATTTGGAAAGAATTTATAATTTTAGACTGATTGGGATGATTCTGTAGGGGAGTGCATATGCATAAAATTTAACAAACGATCTACAAGCATAGATAAATTCAATAAAGAAAAAGATATCAATTAAATAAACGGCATTTTATTGTTTTCAGAGGAGTCGATCTGTATTCAGGTTTATAGTAATTGAATAATCAAATGTAAATTAATAGTCTTCGTAGTCTTCGTTTGATAAACAACCCAATAAAATGAATTGTTATTAATTTATCAGAGTTATAAACGGTACAATTTCTTATGCCTGAATGTATTTAAAATCCTCACACAGTCACGGGCCACTTGCACTTGCAAAATGGTTGATTATAATCCATATTCAACATTGCGTATACTCGTGATGTGACTATTGTAAATGATCACATTGCGATATCGATGCTGAAACAATATATTGTGCAGCTCTAATATAAAACATATAGATTTTTCTTTTATGCCAAAAAATCATTAGAATATTAATTAAAGATCATGTTGCATGACTATATTTTGTAAATTTTATATCGTTAAATATATAAAAACCTAATTTTTGATTAGTAATTTGATCTTGATTTTTAAAGTTCTGAGCGTTTAATGCGATTTTTCTCAGTGTTTTTTTTTTTTTTTGGAATAGATAAATATTGGAACTCAGTTAAATATTATCCTGTCCCAACCAAGCGAACATCAATGAAAATATTATTAATTCAGCATACAGATTATGTATACATCTCCAAAAAATTGACATTTGTGGCTTTTTTTGTGATTCAGGGTCACATATTTTAATGTAGAAAGAGTTTTTTTTTTTTTTTTCAGTTCACTTTCATTAACTATTAACGTTAATGTATTTACTAACATGACATAAGAATTAACAATACTTGTTCAGCATTTATTAATCATGGTTCAACATTTACTAATGCATTATTTAAATCCAGCGTTAAGCTTGTTAACATTAATGCACTGTGGGTTTACAACAACTATCAATATACAGCTTTTATTTTCATTAACTAACATTGACAAAGATAAAGAAATACTATTATATGTGTGTTGTTTGTTGTTGGCTCATGTCGCATTTGTAAGAGTCTAAATTATCCTATGCATTTGTTTATAAGGCAAAACATGTCTTTTTCACCAAAGAAAGGTCCATGCTGACTCCAAAGGCAGATACTGATAAGATCAGGGCCTGGTATGCGGACTTTGGGGGGGTTTTACGATGTGGTCACATGTTGATTGGTCAGTTTGAATGTCTCAGCATTTGGGCTTTGGTCACATGGTCAAGAAAGGTACAAAATAGCTGGTAAACATTGCTCTGTCTCTTTTTCCTGGGCTGCTCTTTTCTTCTCTGTGCCTTCCTGAGCTCTGCTCCTCTCCTTCTCTGGAGGTTACCTTCTCTCTCTCTCCCTCTTTGTCTCTCCCTCCCCCTGTCTCTCCCTCTCGCTCTGGTAACTTTAAATTTACATTTACAGTAAGCTGGGTACAATTAATATCATATGTTTTAATCATTTCATGTTTTATCATTTTATACAGTTATTTGTAACTAATTCAGTTGTAACCATAGATAATTATTGTCATTAAATCATTTCATTTTCAAGTATTTGTGAATTACTTTTGATTTAACATCAACACTTAATTGCTCCATATTGCAATACAATACAATCACATAATATCAACGCTCTCCCACATTTATAGCTATTAATACTGCCCTTATTTCCGTTTTTGGTATAAGATTGCAGAAGAATGGTTTGACTAGAAATGTACAGTTTTTTTACCATCATGCTGATAACTTTTTAGTCGCTCGGCAGACTACAGTTCGAACCGCTGTGGTCCAAATACCATTCTACACATTTACTAATGGAACCTTATTGTAAAATATTACCACTGTTTGTTCAAATATGTAAATACAGTGGTCCCTCGTTATTTGCCAGAGTTACGTTCTAAAAATAGCCCGAATAGGCGAAATCCTCGAAGTAGTCCGCTTTATTTTTTACAATTATTATAGATGTTTAAGGTTGTAAAACCCATCACTACACACTTTATACACTTTTCTCAGACAGGCATTAACATTTTCACCCTTTTCTCTAGTTGATCACTGTCAAAATCATTTGATCTTTATTTATTTGTTCCGTAATAGCACCCTACAGCCGCATAACTTCTACCTTCCTTTAGCATGTCCAGAAGTTCAACATTTTGTGCAATGGTTTCGCCGACATTGTGGGAAGAAAACTTGTAAACATACAGTATTGCACTTTAGAGTCACACTGCTAGCAATCGAAGATTTATGTAAATTTGGCAAGCTTAACGCATTCTGTACTGTACAGAAGACACGGCACAGAGTAGATTGATTGACGATGGTCTACAGCCAGTCAGGACGCAGAACACAATGCGCTAATTAGGACACAGAACACAATGTGCTGTAGAAAAAAGCATGTCAAATTTCACAAAAAAATCCACGAAACTGTGAGGCCGCGAAACATGAACCGCATTATATCGAGAGTGCACTGTGATTGCTACAGTTAAGTGATACTGCCTACTGCCTACTGACATTTTTTTATATGAAAACAACACCACAATGGACTACAATACAATTTAATTTTCACTTTAATTCTACAATTAAAACAATAAAAACTATTTTATTTCAGCCAAGAACAGACCACATTGGCAAGAATAGACTGATGAATAAATGAAACATTCGTATATTTAGTTTTGCCATTTCAGATGACAAGTAAAAGTGAAACTTGTATATCTCGTAACTGAATACACTGGTGTGGGTATCCCATGTACGTGGTATAACATGCCTTAATTCAATAATTCAAAAGTGTGGTGCAATAAACCTCTCAGAGTTTGACATGTCCAGCTGTAAGTTCTTCCTGATTATAGTAGCTTGGGAAAGCTAAGAGCTGAAGGAATAAAGGTTGGTGTGTTCATATTCATGTGCAGGTGAAGATCTTTTGTACAATAGCTCTGAGTGTTCCAGGGTGTTGGCCAATGAGCAAGAGAGAGAGAGAGAGAGAGAGAGAGAGAGAGAGAATGTCACTGGGTAAGCATGAAAGAGGATTTGTTTGCATCAGTAAAAGCAAGAACAAAACAGATTGATGGCAAAGTGACTTGAGTTAAAAAGCTTAAAGGAGATGAAAGGAGAAGCTGAAACAACACGAGTGATGACTCGGATGACGCATTTGGAGTCACAGGCAAGATGAGCGTGTCAGTGGATGATTGTGGCAATCTAGGCCTGGTCAGTGATAATGGGGTCATTTGAGGTCATTTAGGGGCAGGCAGCGTCACAGTGAGTGCCCTTCTTATCAGAGTTTCTCTCAGCTAGGTTGACCTCATGACCTCTTTGCACATGACAATAGAGGCACAGACTCGGGCTAATGGAGCCTTCTTGCTGACTGGGTTCACTCAGGTCCTCATCGCTCATCTGTTCACTCACCCTTTCTCTACCCTCTCACTCCTCTGTTTCCATTTGGACCAGATGACAGACTGAGGGCTCCAGAGCTTGGCTTGTTGTCTTAGTTTTCTACAAGGACTGCTCTGACACAACAGAAACTTAGTTTTTGTAGTAAAACGTCTATGAGCATTTTATGTTCTGTTGGCTTTTAAATTCTCTCTGACCAGATTAAGGCCCAATCTAGGGCTGTGCCATTAATCGAAATCGCAGTTGCAATATAAAATAAATAAGTATATATGTAAAAAAGAATCTAAAGTGAAGTGCTTCAATCCCAGTCCGCTATGCTTCCAAAATTGAACATGCTAGACTTTCTGCGAGGCATTGAAGACATGGTATTGGTTGTCGTGAACTATGCCACATTACACGAGAAGAAACGATTGAATCTTGTGTCATGATGTCCGTTTGTCGTTTATGACTCCCCACGACACACTACCTCAAGGAAATCGTGCCGAAATTGTGTGATCTGACCGAAGCTTTATAACTAACCAATTAAGTGAGCACACTTTTTTGTTCTGCCCAATCAGAATTGTGCAACTAAACCACACCCACAATAAAAAAGAAAAAACAAACAGGAAAGCGCTGACAAGTGGAATTATGGCGTCTGCTGCTGCAGAAGCATTAATAGACAAATTAATATCAAATAAAAACAGCATTGGTGATATGGGAATATTTTGGTTTAAAAGTCACAGACACTGAACAAAAACAGGTCATTTTCAAAAGCTGTCACAAAATTGTTGCCACGGCTTACAGATTATTGAGCAGAAGCTTGAATTAAATTAAAATCAGTTTGAAGCTTGAATTAAATCGTAAATCAAATGGCAATCGCGGTATCTGTCAAAAAAAAAAAAAAAAATTGCAATTAGATATTTTCCCCAAATCGCACAGCCCTAGCTCAATCCCAATTCTTAGCCCTTCCCCTTACCCCTACCCCTCGTTTTGCACGTTCATGTGAAGGGATAGGGGTGTTCCAATTCTCTATTGCTTAAAGGCGTAGGGCTAAGGGGAAGGGATAAATAGCCCTTGAAACTTATTTTTCAGGACCACACTCGAAATCAAGGGGTACGAAAATTTCCCAGAATACACAATCTACAACGGCAGCATGGCTGTACACAGAAGGAGATGCACAAATAGACAACAAACAAACATGTTTTAATACATTCATAATGATGTTCATATTTTATAGTCATGCCTTTAAAAAAAACGCTAAAAAAATGCTAAATTTCGCTAACTATAATCCATAATAACTGTTGTATAGTAGTCCTACTCAAACACCCTGTCAGAAAAGTCTAGTGGCTGGGAATTAGTTTTTTACAGTGTCTGGGATAATGATAATGTTGTTTTTGTGTGTTTAGATGAATATGGCCAAGGTATAAGTGCACAGTACAGTTACAAGTTTATTGCCACATTATATCATTATGATAACATGATATCGTTGCCTTCAGTGATTTCCTGAAGATAAATACCAAAAAAAATAACACAACCTGAATAGCTACAGCAGTCACTATTGTCGATCTCATATGAAGTACGACCTTGCGATGACATATGATGACGTGTGCAGGTGTTGTAGTGCTGTCCCATTTCTTAGGGGTAAAATTTGAAGCCCTTCAAATTTTAGGCGTAAAAAAAATAGAATTGGGATTGGGCCTGTTTGAATTTAGGGAGTGATTGACTTGAAAACAGATGTAAAATGATTGGTGGTTTGTGAAACGACTAAACTAATAATAATCAGCTTGTTAACAAATAGTATGTCTCTGAGCAGGTGACCATTTCTCAAGTCCACGATAAAGAGAAACGAGATGTTTTCCTGAAATTTACTGTATGATAATTTGCTTTGAAGTGTAGTGAAGTCGAAGCTTATGATGCTACATTTAGTCTTTGGAAGGTTTTGACAGTTGTTTTCTTTAGTTTATATGCTTTGTATGTTTTTAATTTGAATCCTTCATCTACTAGCACCAAATGATTGTTTTTAGAATTGAATGAAAATGATGTATTATGCTTCAGTTCTTAAAGTTACCGGCCAACTGGTTTGAATCCTGGTTGTTTACACAAACTTGGTTCTCTCTGATGCTTACTGCTTAAATTTGTTTGCCTTTTGATAAGGATGTGTAATTGAAACGTCTGTTTCTCCTTCTCTTTATAGGAAGAAGGAGTACATGTCACGGCGGATGACAGATATGGACCGCATGCTGAACGAACGCCACCTGTTCCACGGCACGTCACAGGATGTAGTGGAGGGCATCTGCAAGCACAACTTCGACCCCCGTGTGTGCGGCAAGCACGCCACCATGTTCGGCCAAGGCAGCTACTTTGCACGCAAGGCTGTGTATTCCCACAACTTCTCCAAGCGCTCGCCTAATGGTGTGCACTACATGTTCCTGGCCAAAGTCTTGACAGGCAAGTTCACAGTGGGCAACCCTTCCATGCGTCGACCACCTCCCCTGAATCCAAGAGATGCCTCAAGCGACCTATTTGACTCCTGCGTGGACAACTGGATGGACCCGCAGATCTTTGTCATCTTCAACGATGATCAGAGTTATCCGTACTTCATCGTTCAGTATGAAGAGGTAGGCAGTACAGTGGCTATCTGAATAGTGCTGCACCTCTGGAGACTTGCACACAAGACCTGTGCGCATATTCGGCCAGTTGAAAAAGAGACGGGAGTGGCTGTGCGCCGGCACTCTGAATGGAATTCATGGACCATAGGGGATACGTTCAGAAACGGTTCCCACCCTCAGTCGTGCGCGAGGGTTTCTGTGTGACCTTTCGGTGCCCGTCTTCTCATACCCTCATTTATAAAAATGGGGATTGTGTGTATGTGTTCGCATGTATGGGTGGCGTTTTTAGTGTGTGAATCATGTGTGTGGATGAGTGTCACTGCTGTGGCTTCCATGGCTGATTACGGACTGGAACCTGCATTAATAAAAGGCCTGTCGATTACTTGCCACTCGGACTCGAGGCTGTTGTTGCAGCTTCAAACGTTTTTTTTTTTTCTCTCCCCCAATAGACTCATCGTTTCCATTGCTGCCATTCACGTTCCATACTTGCTATTTGTTCGAAGTTGTAAATACCTTCTCCTTGTTTATATTTGACATGTGTGCCTTTTGTTCATAAATAAATTGTTTATTTATGTTAGTCAATGTAACAAGTAAATAAAAACATTTTAAAAAGAATCTGACAGGTGTGAAGTTGCTGTTTGTTGACATGACCTGACTTGCATTGATTGCAGGTAAAGTTTCGTGAGTCGAACATATGATTTGAACAGTTTATAAAATGTAATCTCTGATTCTATTCACTTCTGACCTTTTTAATAATACCTAGTGGCTGTTTAATAATTGACTGTTCCTTCATCTAGATCAGGGATGTCCAAACTCGGTCCTGGAGGGCCGGTGTTCTGGAGAGTTTAGCTCCAACCCTAATCAAACACACCTGAACCAGCTAATCAAGCTCTTAAGCTGCGGACACACTAGAGTTTGTCCAGAGAGGTCATGTTTTGATCCTCGATTGGTCTCACGCAGTCACATGGTGCGATTTCGCAGGTCAGAGTTCACCAAGTTTAAACTTTCCAATGCAGCGAACTGCGAAACTTGATGCACAACCTTGCGTTTCCGGTCTGACGCATTCACGTGCGTATGAATGGAAGTCTATGGGGAGAAAAGGAAAAGTGCAGAGTAACCGCAGCTTTACTAGATATACTAGAAATGTCCTGGCAGGTGTGTTGAAGCAAGTTGAAGCTAAACTCAGCAGGACACCGGCCCTCCAGGACCAAGTTTGGACAACCCAGATCTAGATGTATCTAGAGCAGTGGTGACCAAACTCAGTCCTGGAGGGTCGGTGTCCTGGAGAGTTTAGCTCTAACCCTAATCAAACACACCTTAACCAGCTAATCAAGCTCTTACTAGATATACTAGAAACTTCCTGGCAGGTGTGTTGGAGCTAAACCGAGCAGGACACCGGCCCTCCAGGACTGAGTTTGGACACCCCTGATCTAGAGTCAACAACATAGCTTTGAAGCACATGACATTCAGAGAAAAAAGTCAGTGCTGGGCTAAGCTGGTCTTTTCATCAGGGAAGTGAAAGAGACTAAGCCAAACACTACTAAAATGCTTACATTTCATGAGAGGGATTATAGAATGGTTCACTCGTATTGACCAACCCTGGTGTTCCCTTTTTATTACTCTTTAAGCCTGTTCTCTGAATTAAAAACCTTTCTCTCGTTCTCTGCCGTTTCTCTCCAGAGGACTCAGGGTTCCTAAGCTTCATGCTTAATGAATCCCAGAGTACCAGAAAGAGAAAGGCAGCAAGGGAACACCCTTCCCACCATGGAGCCGGCCACTTTAGGAAACAACAGGTCCCTCAAAGTCTCTACCGATATGCCTGATAGCACGCCACCCAACCCCTTCTCCAACACTATTTATTTCCAGTCTGAATTACATTGTGTCAAGTCATTTGCAATATGAACGATCCGAGTGATTAAGGTTGAGTGACAGAGTGGGATAGGGCCTGACAGATGTCCAGGACTTTAAGCAAATATAGTGTCATCAGTTTACTTTGCAAACAGCTCTGAAACCCACACAAAAGCCAGGTGTTTTTTGTCTGCCTGACAGCCATTGTGGAATTATCATTGGCATGTAGCCACTATCGTTTTGTGTCCTGGGGGTGGAACAGCCGAGGTTTGGGGGAAGGCAAGGGCCAGTCAATAGAGAAAACGCAAGAGGTCTCCCATTAAGGGAAGTCAATAGATCGGTTTCCATCCAAAGATGTGAATTGGATATTGCAAAAAACATTTGTAAATAACGCCCCGTTTCCATTCAATGAGTCAAAGAGAACAAAATCATCACTTCTTGACAAACTGGCTCCAAATATAAAAAAGAAAAATGGTCGCTGCATTAGGAGAGGCCAGGGCACTTGCAGGATTTTTTTTGGACTGTGGGGAAAACCGGTGCACCCAGAGGAAACCCACTCAAATGCAGGGAGAACATGCAAGTTACACACAGAAATGCCAACTGACCCAGCCGAGGCTCGAACCACTACCTACTGCGCCACTGCCTCACCATATATTTTAATAGCCTATATAAATAAATAAGCCTAAAATATTTTTTAATTAAATAAATAGGCTATTTTCTGAAAAATTGCCATGTCCTTGTTTATCATTCCATCGAATTTAAGACGAAAATAAAACATACAGTTGAAGTCAGAATTATTAGCCTCCCTTTGAAATTTTTTCTGTTTTAAATATTTCCCAAAATGATGTTTAACAGAGCAAGGAAATTTTCACAGTATGTCTGATAATATTTTTTTCTTCTGGAGAGTCTTATTTGTTTTATTTCGACTAGAATAAAAGCAGTTTTTAATTTTTTAAACACCAATTTAAGGACAAAATTATTAGCCCCTTTTTTCGATAGTCTACAGAACAAACCATCGTTATACAATAACTCTGTATAGAAGCTGTATAGAAGTGTCTTGAAAAATATCTAGTCAAATATTATTTACTGTCATCATGGCAAAGATAAAATAAATCAGTTATTATAGATAAGTTAATAAAACTATTATGTTTAGAAATGTGTTGAAAAAATCTTCTCTCTGTTAAACAGAAAACGTGTATTTGAAGTAGCAGTCAACGCATGCACTGAAAAAAAGGCTATAGGCATCTTAAAACAAACAGGCTATTAATAACGCATATAAATGAAAGATAAATACGTTTTTTGTGAAATCAAGAGAGAATCTTGCGGGAGTGCTGTTATAAAGGAGTCTCAAATGACCAGTGATTGTGAATTACTGCATCACCTTTTATTAGAGAACATTTCAGCTGGTTTCAGTTCATTTATGATTGATGATGATGCTTAAAAATAATAATACTATTCATTTGAGTGTAATTAAAACATGTAATAGGTCTACATTAATGTGAAACAAGCTAAATATCGTCTTTAAAATCGGCATAGGTCTCAACTTTGCCCATATCGTTGATACACAATATTGTCTATCGGCACAACCCTAATAATAGCAATCCAGTTTGATGATGGACTTTGCTTAAGGGATTTGACCAAAACAATATATCAGATTTCAGATGCTGGTTTGCCCGTTAATGCTGTCCCAAGTTTCAAAATGTATGTGCATCTTGGTGTTCCCCATTAAGCGATTTTAATGCGATATTCCAAAATGAGCATTAACATAGCTAGCTAATGATTACAAACTGCCTGAAAACAAGATCTTAAGATATTGGCAATCAGTTCTGATAGTCTTCCTTTCTCCTTTTTACTCATTCACTTTCTGCTCGCTTCCCCTTGACCTTTCGCCCCTACGGCTTATCTTGTGTTCCTAAAAGCCACGGAGAGCTTCAATCAATGATGTGAGTCCTTGAGCTAATGACCAATTGTCAAACATTTACTGGGTGGCATGACATACTCGCACTCCCAAAAATTATGATACATAGTAACCAGACGGGGCTTCATGGTGGCGCAGTGGGTAGCCTTACAGCAAGAAGGTCACTGGTTTGAACTCCGGCTGGTTTAGTTGGAATTTTTGTGTGGAGTTTGCAAGTTTTCCCCATGTTCGTGTGGGTTTCCTCCGGGTGCTCCGGTTTCCCCAACATTCCAAAGACATGCGGTATTGGTGAATTGTATAAGCTAAATTGGCCATTGTGTATGTGTGTGAAAGACTGTGTATGGGTGTTATGGGTTGCAGCTGGAAGGGCCTCCGCTGCATAAAATATATGCTGGATAAGTTGGTGGTTCATTCTGCTGTGGCGACCCCTGATTAATAAAGGGACTAAGCCAAAAAGATGAATGAATGAGTAATCAGATGATTTCTAAATGATAGTAGATTCTGTGTCGGTAAGAGACATATTTGTTTAAGGTGTGTCTGGAAGAGACGGGGGAAGAATGTGCGTGATTTCAGATATTCCTTTCTTATGTTGATTTCAAATATTTGACTTCTTGTTTGCTTCTTAGAGGAGGGTTAGGCTCAGAAAGAGCTCACAGAGAGCTCTATGATGCTTGAATCCCCGTACTTCCTGCTCAACCCAGTTCCATATTGCTCCAATGACGCCCAGCTGCAACCAATGAACATTCCAGCTCACTTTTTTCATCATTTTAAATTTCTGCCATAAGCCCTTAAGAGCAACAGGGGTGGACCAAATATGGGAAGGAGATTGTGCCCTGAACTTAGCGTGACCTTAAAAGCAGCCCTGCTCCACATGACCTCTGCTTTCTGCCCTGAAGAACGAGGCTTTAACGGCTAGTTTTCCATGCATGGTCAAGCTCAGGATTTTTCTCCTGGATTTTCTTCTTCGCACACTTTCAATTCATCCTGCCATTTTGTATTCTTTCATCTACTGCCTCTTTCCTCTGTTTTATCTCTTTTCAAGGGTATTCTGGATTTCTATAAGGGCTTGGCAGTTTGACCGAGCAAACAAGCCATTCTTTCACATTTCTTTGGGCTGTCTACCTGTCATTGTCTGTTTCTCTAATTGGATTTTAGAGTAGGTCAGGCTGTGGGTGGATGGAGCAGGGAGGCTAGAGCCAAGGCTATCTGGGAATACACACTCTTGCAGGGCAGAAATTTGATAGGAGTCTGAATTGGACTGACAAATATATTGGCTCTAAGCAGAGGCCAACAGGTTATCAAGTTCCTCTAAATTCAGAGCTCTGCTTCCATTTCCCTGCTTGATGCCGATAGCTCATTCGCGCATGCTTCCTACTAAGTAGTACATTGTAAATTTGAGGGTTGTGAAATACATGTAATGTGAACACTCAGTGGACTAGCTGTCGTAAAACATGATTACCATTGGCGTTATGTTTAAGATAATTATCTGATACTGTTGCCAGACTGCATTGTCAGTTTCCTTGTAGTTTGTTCAGTTTTCTCAGAAAATCTCCATCTGGAGGATTAGGAGGCAAGACAAGGACAAGGAAAGAATGGAGAACAGGAAGGAGGTGGATAAAAGAGGCTCATTGCTAGTGTATACAGGTGGTGCAAATGTGAGGAACCTGGAGAAATCTCGGCCTGATGGATTTAATTACAACTGCAGTATACACATACACATTCAGAGAAAGTGAAACTAATCTAGACCGGACCTCCACTATCGTTTCATTTGTTCCCTTCTGCCTGAAGTACTAAGCTGGCTGAATGCAAAGGTATAAAACTCATACTTCCCATGCATTGCTATGAACACCAGGTTCATGGCTGGCAGAGCTGTTGGTTGTGACAAGCCTCCGGTACCGTTTCCTGAGCAATGGGAGGTTCTTGAATATATTGGGTGCCCGGACGAAGGGTACAAAAAGAGGGGGGAGGTATGAAGCCAGGGGCAGCGTACGTGCCGCACAGCTTGAGACTGGTTCTGGAGGTGGAGACAAAAGGAACAGGATGCTGAGCCCTGCAGGAATGCATACGCCCCGGCAGTATGTGCATAACACTCATCCCTCCCGCCCATGACCACACGAGAAAAAGAGAGAGATCGCCCAAGAGAAAGAAAAAAGATGAACTCAGAGAGGGCAGGGTCAGAGAGGAACTGAATGAGGGTAGAAGAGCTTGGTGCATCTCTCATAAAGGAAATGATCTCTGCAGATAAAATTGCAGAGAGGAGTCTTCAGTTGCATCAGTTTCTGGTTATCACAAGAATCTCTGCTCACAAACATGCCACCAGTGAAATTTACAGAATTATGATGTGCATTTGGGAAAAGAAAGAGTGTAAAAAGTTTTTAAGCTTTGCAGGAAGAATTACAGGTTTACTGACTGAAAATGAATCATTTGAAAATGTGGCTACAAACTCTTTAGGACCATTCCAGATTTGACTTTTTCTACAAACTCAATACACAATGGATGCAAAATTGCGTAATGAGTATGCACTGCATTTTTCTTTGAACTTACATTGCGCCCAATAAAAAAGTAAATTGTACATATGAATATGGGTAGTAAGAATGAAATTCAGAAGTGCATCTGTTGTTGACGTACTAGTAGCTACATTTCCATCCACTTATTTTTATTTGCATTTTGGATATGCGCATAAAAAATCAGTTGATGTAAACGACAAGATACATATAAATTTATAAAATGCGCATAAAAAATATGCATATAACTGACTAGGATAAACTTTTTATTCGATAAGAAAAGATGTGCATAATCTGCGATGGACACACTTTTACCAAACAAATTCCAGTATGCGAATAAAAAAAGTTCATGTGACTTTGTTGTAAGAGATCATGTGATGATAGAAATGTGTGTAAACGGACAAACCAGCAGGCTGAGCACATTGTAAAACATCTAAAATGTGTTTTGGTCATTCTAAAAGGCCTTAACTATTTCAGTATTAGTGTTATTATATTATTAACTACCTCCAGAATCAAGAGCATCTGTGCTCCGCGCCATACGCGTTTATTGCATGTTGGCATTGTCTTCTGAGCACAAGTTATTTATTAAATAAAGAAAAGATTCACGCAGCTTCTCCTACCACAGCAAATTCAGTTTTTACTCTTGATGTTTGGCGCCAGTTATTCAGGAAGTGATGATTTTGTTCTCTTTGACTCTTTGAATGGTACAACTGCTTTATTCGCACTTCTTTTATGCGATATTCCAGTTAAGTTAATTAAATTTTTGAATGGAAACCGAGCTAGTGACATACATATTTCATAAAATGACTAGACATTTGAATTAGGCAAAAAAAAGATTATTGGCACCCTTTGCTAACAGATTTTTGTTTACCGTTTCTTGCTATTGGAACAATTTCCCCCATCCCATAAGGACTGCTAAATCCCTGGCAATGTTTAAAAGGCACACATCTTTTCAGTTAGTACCTATCTAAAAAAAATCTTTATCATTACACTAGCTTGTATTTTTCTAACAAAATCAGAATCTTTGTATTAGTAGCACTTGAAGTAAGTACTGTCTGTTTACAATGAATCATTCAACAATGCCTTCCGCACAGTAAGTTGCTTTGGATAAAAGCATCTGCTAAATGACTAAAGGTAAAGATAAAACATTGCACATTCTCTCTTTTATCCACTTTATAACTAACAGACGTAGGCACCTGGAATCCTTTCAAGCTATCTTGAAGATGTTTCTAAATATGTTGGACACATATTTGCTACCTTTCTCTTCATTAACAATTTATTTTTGTACAGAATTTCATATATAGGCAAACCTAATATAAACTTGAAACATTTATAGGGCACCTATGATGAAAAACATATTTGTGAAGCTGTTTGGACAGAACTGTGTGTAGGTATAGTGTACCCACAGTCATAATGAAGTGATAGAAACACAAGTCTCTTTTTTTAAATTTCCTGATGTTAAAATAGGAACCAAATCCCTCTCATTTTGAGGCTCACTGCAACTTGATGTAGGAGTGCAGTTTCCCTGCCCACCGAATTGATTGACAACCGCATATTAACATGTCTCTGTAGTAATGCGTGTAATTATATCAACAAGACAGGACCTGCGCAAAGCAACTGGGATTAAAAGATCTGTTGAGCTCGCTGTGATCATCAATCATCATCATAAAATGTGATCAAGAATGAGTTTTACAAGTTTAAAACGTTTTAAAACAGTGCATGTTTGTAATGAATTACAGCGATTTTACCATCTTTACTTTATTATCACAGCCACATGTCAGTACAATTATAAAAGAAGACACTTCAATCTCGGTTTGTGGACATTAAATCAGGTTTATTTTGCACATTAACATAACGGATATCCATACAGCAGTGCATATTAAAATGTATCCTGTCACATTTGTCGTGCAAAAACAGTGCAAAGTTAAACGCGTGTGTTAAACGCATGTGCAAATGCGTGTAAATGTGTGTGTGAACTTTGTAATGACATTGCGTGTGACTCATCATTCCAGAAAGGCTTGAATTAACCCCACAACAAATACATCACATAATAACTGGGAAAGTTCTTACTGTAGTATTTCTCAAAATGTTACATGAGATCTGCTTCCTCAAGGTCTGTCACTGTGATGTTTATCTGACACAGCCGGAGATGGAGACACTCTTGCAGGCACGTGGGAAAGGTGGGCAGGAAGAACTAACCTTAAAGGCACAGGCAACAAAAACAGCTACATTGTGTTCACAGCAGAAAATTCCAATATTCTGAAAGGTATAATAAATAATCTGATGGGTGTTTTGAGCTGAAACTGTACACATTCTGAAGACAAAAAAGACTTATCTTAAATCTTGAAAAAGGGGTAAAATGGTTTAAAGGTGCCCTTTAAACAAAAGCATTTAGAAAGAACAGTCATGACATTCAAACATTCAAAAAGGCCAGCTGGATTCTAGGCCTCAGTTGTACATAACATGAACCGCCATGTCAAGTGTTTGCCTGTCTGGGTGTTGCTTACAACTGTAACTTCCTTTAACCTGAGGGTTCTCAGTCAAGTCTTTAACATCATCAAACATTCCTGAGTCTTAGTCACAGGTAACAGTTTTCATTGAAAATACACATCACATGTAACCCTTGTACATCCTTTTGTACAATTTCGTCTTATTTATTTTATTGTTTGTGATCATTTTGGCTGCGTTAATGCAAAACAGCCATGATTAGGACAAAAGATTTATTTTTATTAGCATTTTAGTGTCACCCTCATGTCCTTTATTCAAAAAAACTGAGGAAGGCATTGTGCAGAAACGTCTGTGTTTTGTTTCTCCCAAGAATGTAACAAGGTATTTTAGTACACTTTCAGCTCCTCCCACAAGCAGCTGGATTGAAGAGATCTTTGACTTAAGTGCATCTGAGATTTTTAAATTTTTTAAAGAAACAGTGGGGAGGTGACTTAGGAAATATAGTCCCAGAGGCAGTCTGGCAATCAACAATTAAGCAAATTCACTTAACATCTATCTGCATCATACACGGTTTATTCCAATTTAAGATAATTCAGGCTGCACTCTAACTCTAAAAGCAAGTTGTCAAGAATATTCCCAGAAATTAATCCAAGATGTTCTAAGTGCCACAGAGATGAGGTCAGATTGGGCCAAATGTTTTAGACTTGTCCATCCCTTGGACCATTTTGGTCTGCAGTGTTTGAGACTTTTTCTTATATATGTGAAAAGGACAACCAGATCCAGTAATAGCAATATTTGGTGTGACACCTGAAAACCTTGCACTACCAGCAGGTCGATTAAATGCAATAGCTTTTCTCTTCTTTGTTGGCCCGAAGGCTTATGCTCCTGCAGTGGAAGTCAACTAAACCACCAGCACACACTTAATGGGTAGAAAATGTCATGGCATATCTAAAGCTAGAAAAACTTAAATATTGCACACAAGGCTCAAATAATACCCAGCAGGCACACAACATCAACATCAACATCAAGAGGTTATTAATATTAGATTAGATTTAGGTCGTGATTTCAGGTGACCAAAATTCAATGTCTAGCCAGTGTCTAAGGACAACGTTATTTTGATGTCCAATAACGACGTTGATATTTGGTTGATTTTAGGTTGTGTTAGAAAGACCAAAATCCAACGTCTGATAGACATCATAGTGGTAACGCCCACACAACATCAAGGTGTAACATGATTAGACGTTGATATTTGGTTGATTTTAGGTTGGACATTGACGTCAACCCGATTTTCATTTTAAAACAAAATCCGACGTGCCCACGACGTTGAGGTAGGTTGAGGTACAACAACAATATGATGTCATGTTGACGTCTTGTGCCTGCAGGATAGATTCTTCAAAGTTTGGAGACCATATTTTAAGAACAGATTTATTCCTAATACTTGAATTGTAAGCTCCCCCCTAACCGCCCCTAAATCTATTCATTTTATTATTTATTTATTTATTACAATTATTATTATTATTTCTCCTTGTATTATCTACTGTACTGTATTTTCATGTACTTTGTTCTTGTATATGTTTGAGTTGCTGTGTTAGGATCTTAAGTTTGTTATGACTGTTAAACAGTTTTTTTTAAAAATTCTATAAAAATACTTGTCTACTCCCAAGAATGTAAAATAATGCTATATAAAGTAATTATTTAATGAGTGTGAATCATGACCTTCTGAATGACTTTATACAAAAAAAATAAAAATAAAAAAAATGTCCCTATTGAAACCCAATAAAACTCAATGTTCATGCCAGAGCTATTTAAACAAAGTCATACATTGTTTGTTAAGAGGCATCATTTGTTATATTCAAATCATTTTTAAAAAGCTAAAATTGTATAATTTTCACCTGTTGAGCAAATAATTATGTTTTATTCTGCTTTTGAGCACTGCAGGCAAAATAAGTACAATTATATCAGAATTTGTTTTGAAGATTCCAATTAAGGCCAAAGCAAAAAGTTATAACTTCAAATCCTATAATCATATTTCCAAACTATTGCTGAGGTTTTCCTCTCAGAGGAAAGATGAAATTAATAAACCCAATTAAAAGAGAACAAAATATTAATTTGTGTTATTCATCTGCATGAAGTCCCATTCGCCACCTGCTCAGCGAATGTGAGACATCCAAGTGCGGGGGCTCGAAAGTGGGATCAGTGAAGAGGTAACAGGTGACATAGAACAAACATCAGCTCCTTCCTCTCAACTGATCCAACATCAGAGCGTTGCTCATTCCACTCTCGCAGAACAAGCCCGGGCAGGTTGTCACGGCAACAGTGAGGGCACATAGTCTCACACTACCTGCGTCACCGGAATGCCATGTATGTGCGCGTGTGTGTATGTGCAAGTACTCTTTTATATGAGTAGACTGAGTGCTTCTTTATGTTGAATCGCAGCAGCAGAAGCCTCTCCTGAAAGAAAAGGCCAAGAACTTAAAATTCCCTTCACATTCATGTCCCTATGCTGAGCTGCCATTTTACTGCTGCTGGCTGGAATCTCAAGCAGTGCTTTAATTATGGATCCTGGGTTGTGTCTTAAACAATGGGTTTATTTTAGAACTTTGCGACACTGCCACTTTCTCAAAAGTTTATGGAGTCAAATAAATGGGTTGCATAGACATATTAAGGATATTTTTTTTATTTGTTGTTCTTTCGTTTTCATTTGGGTGAAGGCAGATGATGACATTGACCAGACATGATATATTCAGTGTTTAATGTTTATGTGAAGTGGCTTGAAACCAGTTTCTAATTAGAAACTGGAGTTGAGATTCAACCATGCTCAACAACAACCTAATCATAATCAACAAAAACAACTTAACCGCTTCATAGATCACATGCAATGCCACATGAAAGTTTCATTCCTTCTCAGAGTAAAAAAACAAGCATAAACGATGTTATATCAAATTTCACATTGTGATTTAAAGCTTTTACTTAAAGTAGTACTCTTACTAAGTAGTACTTTTCTTGGAAATAGACTCATTTTACAAGTCACCTATAGCGAGTTAAACAGTTTCATCATATTTGAATCCATTTAGCAGATCTATGTCCGGTGGGAGCAATTTTAGCTTAGCTTAGCATAGCATAAATCAGTCAATTGGAGTAGACCATAAGCAGCTTGTTCAAAAGTACTGATAATTTTACTATTTAAAGCTTGACCAACTTAAGGCTGATTTATACTCGACGTGTTCGCTAGTTTGCTTAAGTGTGCGTGGCGACTGTGACGTCATCGATGTGTTTGCGGAGGTTCGCTTTGGGTGCTCGCGACATGCTTTTTTTTCTGGCGGAATTTTTTTAATGCTTGAGCGAAGTTCGCGCGGCGCCACACTGCATTTGAATTGAATATAAAACACTTTGAAGAGATTTTGACTGAAACAGGTACGCCTGTACAGACACCTTTATGATCCATCTATGCGTGATCATACCCAGCAGGCACACAACATCATAAGACTTTAATATTAGGTTAGATTTAGGTCATGATAATGACATCAAATAATGTCGATATTTGGTTGATTTTAGGTTGTGTTGGAAAGTGACCAAAATCCAACATCTGATAGATGTCATAGTCATAACGTCCACACAACGTCAAGGTGTAACATGATAAGACGTTGATATTTGATTGATTTTAGGTTGATTTTTCGGCCTGACATTGGGTTCTGACGTCAACCCGACTTTCATTTCCAAACAAAATCCAACGTCCACACGCCATTGGAGTATGTTGGGGTACAACATAGATATATACATTAGATGTCGCCTATCCTGCTGTTGTCTATTAGAACGAATGCGTCAATTGAGCCGCCATTTTAGTACAGGGTAGCGCTCCTTTGAAATGAATGCGGGACCAAGCTGAAGTGGAGGACTGTGGCCATCCAAAGCCAGAGAAATACACATATACACATATATCTATGATCGGGAGTTTTTCCTGGTGGTCAGTATGCAAATATTATTTTCAATTACGAAATATTATAATTTTACATCACTTTTCTACATTGATGGCCCTGCTGAAAAATCCAGCTTAAACCAGCCTAAGCTGGTTGGCTGGTTTTAGCTGGTCGACCAGCCTGGTTTTAGAGGGGTTTTGGCCATTTCCAGGCTGGTTTCCAGCCATTTCCAGCCTGGTCTTAGCTGGTCAGGCTGGAAAATGACCAGCTTAAACCAGCTAAAACCAGCTTGACCAGCCTGGTTTAAGCTGGACATAGCTGGTTTTGGCTGGTCAAGCTGGTTTTAGCTGGTCAACTCCCAGCCTGACCAGCTAAGACCAGGCTGGAAATGGCTGGAAACCAGCCTGGAAATGGCCAAAACCCCTCTAAAACCAGGCTGGTCGACCAGCTAAAACCAGCCAACCAGCTTAGGCTGGTTTAAGCTGGATTTTTCAGCAGGGGGAAGTGACCGCACAGGCATTGCCGACAAAGAGCGTGTGTTTGTGTGCATGGAAATGCATTATCCTCCATCCCTGTTTAATTTGATCTAATCCATGTCCTGAAACACACCCCCTCTCCTGCTTTCACTTCTCATTCTGACGGAGGGAGCGATTCGTTTGTGAATGAATCTCCGTTATGAACGACTCGTTCACTTAGCCGACAATAATACATGTTTCTAGCACCACAGCGTCTTGTTGTCATATTTCATAACATTGTTTGCTTATTTTATTCAACAAAACTAGCATAAGTCTAGAATTTAGTGCGAGTTGGTGCTACTTTGCCTTATGGTGAATGCAGCAGACTGTATTATCATCAATAACATTACTTGTTAAGCACAAAAGTTCATAAAATACAAAAACATAAAAAAACTAAATCTTACCTATGAAATGTGATGCCTTTGTGCTTTGTTTGCTCGTTACTACACCCGTACACAGCGCTAAAGTCCAGCATCTTCACATTGGCACACTGTCTTGACTAATGCGGTTGAATGACTTTTGTACTAGGAGCACTGTACCAATGTGGCGGCGCTATTGACGCATGCTCAGGTTCCCTATGCGATATCTAGTGTATATATCTATGGGGGTACAACGTGAATATTACTTCATGTTGACTTCCTGTGCCTGCAGGGTAGGGATAACCAGATGGCTAATAATTCTTGGCTTGAAATTGCAACAGCAGTGGCAAAGAGAAAAAGTTTTTGTTAAAAAACCAAAAGAGAGTCCATGTCAATAGTGCAGACCATTGTGGTTTAATAAACAATTACAGAATATGTTTTTCCACAATTCATAGGTTTTACACTGATGTATATATTACAGTTTTGAATTTAAAACAATTTAATAGTCACAAAACTAAAATGAATTAACAAATGGTTTATTTGATAACTGGAAAAGAATATTTCAACCTATCAGTTTACAATATACTAATGCCCTGATTTTCTAGGTACAACTAGCCAGACAGTAATGTGTTAATTGTGGAGTGGGTTAAATAAAAAAGTCAGTTTTTTTTTTTTGCTTTTATTCTTTCCATAATAAATATATATATATATTTGTAGAGCAACCCATGTTCTGTTGTCATTAATATTTTAATAAACTTTAATAAGTAGAACTGTCCAAGATATGAACAAAAACAAGTGATGCATCAAATAATTAAAATTATTTATAAAAATAAACAGTTAAAAAAATCTTGAATGATTTATTGATATGAAGTACTGTAGTTCCGGAAACTTCATACTTCCATGTTTATCCATCTGATTTTATGATCGCTTTCTTTTGACCGCCCATTGTCGTTTTGAGGAATATCACAACGGTGAACGCGTCAAGTATAAAAGCCTCATCCATTTCGTGAGGTGCCCGCGAAGTTAGCGAAGGTCCGATGCGGTGCCAGGCGAAAGTATAAACCAGCCTTTACGGCAACAAAAGCTACACCAGAATTATAGTTCCATGACATATTGACCAAGAAAATAGCTACTTATCATTTTCTGCCTGTCTTAGATGTACTTGTAACTAAGAGTCAAACTTTGAAAAGGAAAATGATCAAAACTCTTTATTGAATTATTTGAGCAAGATGATGTTCTAATGCAATGATATATGCTAAGCAGAGGTGGAAAGTAATGAATTACATTTACTCACGTTACTGTACTTGAGTATTTTTTGTTTGTTTGTGAATTTGTAATTTTGTGTTTGTAATTTCTCTTCTTCAAAATCTGTAATTTTACTTTTACTTTGCCTTTTACTTTAATTTTATGTATGATTTGCCTAAAGTATTTTTTTTGATACATTTTAAATCAGTTACTGAGTAAAAAAGAAATATATAAAGTACCCGGAAACCACGTTACACAGCAGCATAGTGAGAAAAAAATCTGCGGTTTAAATAGTTTGTCTATTTACAGTTGCTGGAGTTGGATGTATCGCTTTGCACTTGTTATGGATGTAATGTTTGCACTTGTTAGACTATAAACCTTGTCACACATATGGGAAACGCAATCAGTATAGCCTGAAATGATCGTAAACTGCGCACAAATTTGGATCTGCACACACATCTTAGTGGCGTGTATCCCATAGTGTGCATTGTATATGGTTGCCATGACAGCTTAAAGCAAGGGTGTCCAAACTCGGTCCTGGAGGGCCGGTGTCCTGCATATTTTAGTTCCAACCCCAATTAAACACACCTGAACCTGTCAGGGTTCTGTCATATGTTTATTTAATTCTTAGCTTGTGACAGAACTCTGACACTCTCTTGTTTGTTTTCCTTTCGTGAGTGCATTGGTTTGAGTTTGCTTGAACCATGTACTCTTTTTCTGTGTTCTTGTGAGTGCGCAGCATCAAGTTATCTTGAGCTGTGTACTTATGTCTGTAATTTGTTGTGTGTGTATGTCAGGATTTGGATGTTCTAGCTCCATGTTTGTTTGTTTGTTTGGTATTTTGCTTTTGTCAAAGGTTCCTGTCTTTGCATGCAGTTGTGTTGCAGCTGCATGTCTTGTTTAGTTTGTCTTTTACATTGGTTCTTATTGTCTGTGCTTTTGTTTTGTGTTTAGCACATGGCTTGTGTTTTATCTATTCCCATGTGCTCATTAGTCTATTAGTCAGACCCCACCTGTCTTGTTACCTGTTCATTTTGTTAATTTGTTTCACCTGAGCTCCTCGTTTTGGGCTTTGTTTGCTCCTCTATTTATTCTCCCAGTTTGCGTTTGTCTGGGCTGATTCGTTTCTTATGTCATGTGTAGTTTGATTGCTGTCTGTTTTACTGTCCAGTTTGGTTTTATTTTTGTTTTACTTAAAATGACTGATTACCCTACCATTGGTTTTTTTGTTTTTTCCAGCCCTGTTGGCCGTTATCTGGTCTCTGTGTCCAGTTTTTTTTTTTTCCTAATTAATAAAGTTTATTTTTATTGCTGATCTGCGTCTGGGTTCTGTTCACACACCTGACAGAACCAGCTGATCGAGCTCTTTCTAGGTATACAAAAACTTCCAGACAGGTGTGTTGACGGAAGTTGGAGCTAAACTATGCAGAACACTTAAAGGGATAGTTCACCCTAAACCGACAATTCTGTCACTTACTCGCCCTTGCTTGTAGGCCCTAAACATGTTTGGTTCTCTTTCTTATGTTGAACACAAAAGAAGATATTTTTAAGTATGCTGGAAAGCTGTATCCATTGACTTTCATGGTATTTGTTTTTTTCCTGCTATAATATATAAGATTTATCACCACAGTATGTTGTTATGATGCAACAGCGGCTTGCACGTGTTGTCTGAAACACTTCACTACACTTGATCTGTGATATAAAGATCAAGCTAAAAAACGCTATTACCAGATTCAGATGGATTTGAAAATGGTAAAACTAAACTGTTTAACTCCAAAAAAGAAGCTCCTAAAATAAGTCTATTACCCCCAAAAAATAAAATGGAGTTTTTCTTTAATAGCTTCAACGAAAAACAGGATTTGACTGTTCTTGAATGAGCCATATCTAAAATTAAGACTCAATGTCAATTTACAAAGAAAAAAAAGTATATTCTGTTTGATGGAAACTCAAAGTTCAAAAGGGTAAACCTCTTCTCCAAAAACACTCACGAAAGTTCATTAGCTGTCTTTGTTAAATTATATTTACAATTAATCAAATGTACCGATATGACTAGTTAAGTGCAATACTCTGAAACAAACTGAAACCTGCCTTGTCATTACGCATAACACACATTTATGTCACATTTAACTGGGAAGATTCTAATCAAACCGACACACATTACCTACTTCCTTACTGTCAGCTTCAATCAATCCATTTAATTTCCCCTTTCACCCATTTAATCGCTTGATTAGTTTCTTTTCACAACAATCTTTCCCACCGGTCTCTCACAGTGCTTAGTAGTAAACATCCACACAATAGCTATTCCAAAGAAGGAGCTATTGTCGCTAAAAGTGTTTGCCTTCTCACAGAGGAATCTCTTTCTTTTCTGTTCTTAACCATTCCCGCCTACCTCGGAGGGTGGTCTGGTGGAGATAACCTAACGGAGAGGTGCTGATACGGATCAGATTTGGGAGGACCAGCTGGAGAATGGCCCACTAAAACAGTTACAGTTGAAGGAGAGGAAGAAAGCAGCAGGTTCATCTTGGGGGTCTTTTAAAATCCGGATGAATGGGAGATGGGGGCAGGGTTTAATTGTGGATTGATAATCTGCTTTAGATAATTAGTGAGGAGATTTTAGAAAATGAGATAATTATAGTAATGGCTGAACGGGGTTACAGATTGTTAAATTGTTTAGCTTGACTTCTTTTTAGCAACCAGAAAAATAACCGTCGTGATTGAACAAGATACTAGAATTGCTGTGTTTTAGGGATATTTTAATCCTGGAGAGGGGGATAGAATTTTTTTACACTAACGCTACGTTAGCTTTTGAGCAATTGAATGCAAATGTCAACATTGCTATGAAAAATAATCAACAAAATGATTTTCATCTTAATAGCAAAAGCCTTTATAAATTGCTTATCTACTCTGTTAAAATATTTGGGTTAAAAATACCCCAACATATAACCCAACTATAGGTTATTATAGCACCTTGGGTTGTTTTGCATTGGGTTATTTTGATTAAATGTATTTTTTTCCATTCTAGTATAACTATTGCTACTATTACTAGTACTACTATTAGTTTTATAATTAAGATTGTGTAAATAAATAACATACAGTATTCAAAAATATTGAAAATGCTTTTTTTCATTACATTTTAGTTCCAGACAATTTTGTTAAAATAAATCAAGAATCACAAACAATGAAGTAACAGAACAAAGTACAGACAGTTATAAACTGTACAAGCAGAAAATCATGTGTTGATGGAGCAGAATATGGAGCTATGTGTGCTGTAGAGACTGTCCAGCAACTGCAGCAGGCTTCACTCAGTGCCCACAATATACAATACATTTTAACCACATCCAAACACTTCTAAAAGATGATCTTGGATGGTGAAAGAGATATAAAAACATGACACGGAGAGGTAATTTAGTAAAAAAAATTACAACAATATTATTGTGTTATAGCTTAAATACACTTTATAATGCAAAAACAACACGCATATTAATACAGCTGTTTTGTGTCAGTTAAACCAGTTGACTGTTGAAATTCAATTTTTTAACCCAACTGGTTGAGTTATTAAATAAATAACCAAATAAAGGTTAAAAATAACCCAACAAAGCACCAAATATGTAACTCAACTAGTTGAGTTATTAGTAAATAACCTAATAAAGGTTAAAAAATAACCCAACAAAGCAACAAATATGTTTAACTCAACCATTGAGTTAAAAAAATAACTCAACGTTTTTTAGAGTGTAGGCTTGTATTTTATCATACTGTAAACACCTAAAAATGACTTTGTCAATGTATTCAGAGTTTTTTATTTGATTTACCAAAGTCACATAAGTGCCAGTTTCCCATCTATCACCTCCATAACAAACAGATGCCACGTTCATAACAAAGCTTTTTCCTTAAAAATGCAAAAATGTCAAATAAAATACTATTGTTTTATAGAGAGCCAACTCTTTTCCTTTTGATTTGTATTAATATTTCTTTTGGGGTGTGCAGTTTAATTCACAGAATTTCTACTGGAATCCTGCATACTTTTTTGGTAATATCAATAACACATTTATTTCCCTCATTTGAAATGTAAGGCACGTTTACAGATTGATATTTTTCTCTGTGGTTGGTTGTTGTGGAAAATATGAACAGATGTTTCAATATACTGTATATTCTTTGTGAATTTATATTTTGAGTTTTCACAGCAAATGTCACAGCGTAACACCAGAATTGCTTGTTTAGCTTTTTCTGTGCTAACACTAAATATATGTACACTACCTGACAAGAGTCTTGTCGCCCAAGTTTTAGGAACAAAAAATAATAACTTGACTTCTAGTTGATTATTTGGTTTCAGAAGTGGCTTATGTGAAAGGCAAAGGCCTCCAGATTAGGCTTATTTGACCAAAATAAAATATGATCATGCCTTGATTTTTAATTATTTAATTAAGACAGTAAGGTCTGACTTTGTCTTGTCACCTAAAATAAATAATGTACAGTATAGAAAATAAAGTCATGGTACAGTGGAAAAAGAATTAATATTGTGTATGACTCCCATGAGCTTGGACAACTGCGTCCATACATCTCTGCAATAACTTATTAATAAAGTCATCTGTAATGGCGAAGAAAGCGTTCTTGCAGGACTCCTAGAGTTCATCAAGATTCTTTGAATTCATCTTCAAATCCTCCTCCTTCATCTTACCCCAGACATGCTCAATAATGTTCATATCTGTTCATATCATATCTGGTGACTGGGTTGGCCAATCCTGGAGCACCTTGACATTCTTTGCTTTCTGGAACTTTGAAATGGAGGCTGAAGTAGAGGGCTGAGTAGGAGTGCTATCCTGCTGAATAATATGTCCCCTCCTGTGGTTTGTAATGCAATGGGCAGCACGTCTTGATACCTCAGGCTTTACAGTAGATGTTGCCATCCACTCTGCAGATTTCTCACATGCCCCCATACTGAATGTAACCCCAAACCATGATTTTTCCTTCACCAAACTTAACTGATTTCTGTGAGAATCGTGGGTCCATGCGGGTTCTAATAGGTCTTCTGCAGTTTTTGTGATGATCATAATGGGTCACACTTTATTTTGATGGTCCATTTGTTGAATGTAAGTTACATTGCAACTAATTATCATTAGATTATAAGTAGACTGTTAGGTTGGGGTTAGGGTTGGGATTGGGGTTAGGGTTAGTGTAAGTTGACATGTACTTGCAAAGTTTCTTATAGTCAGTTAAATGTCTGTTGAAGGACTGTTAAATGTGAGTGTCAACAGATATTAAGCAGACAGTCTACTAATGCTCAAATGGACCATCAAATTAAAGTGTTACCTTATAATGCAGTTCAACAGATGATTTATCTGAAAAATCTACCTTCTGTCACTTTTCCAAATCATCAACTAGAAGTCAAGTTATTATTTGTTGCTCTTACAACTGGAATCGATGACAAGCCTTTTGTCAGGTAGGGTATGTTGCTTAAAGTTGACATATTTTTTATTGTGAAACTTTTTCCAATCATTACCTAAATACTCTGTAAAACAGGGGTGCTCAATCCTGTTTATGGAGATCTACCTTCCTGCAGATTTCTGTTGCAACCCATATCAAACACACCTGCCTGTAATTATCAAGTGCTGTTCAGGTCCTAATTAATTGGTTCAGGTGTGTTTGATCAGGGAACTATGCAGGAAGGTAGATCTCCAGGAACAGGATTGAGCACCCCTGCTGTAAAATATTGAGACATGTTTTTTATGTTACTTTAACTTTAGCTAAACATTTTTCTATTTTACTTTTTATGTTATACACAATTTAACTTAAAGTCAGTTTAATTAATGTAAGTTGAATAATTGTAAAGTTAATTTGATTCAACTTAAAAAAAAAAAAAATTAAGGCATCAACACAATTTATGTAGTGTAGGGTTTATTTCAGTTGCATGCCTATCCAAATTTGCATACATTTAGTCAACGTTACAAACCTCATTAATATGCAAATAAGACCCATGGCTCCACAATTCTACAGTGAATTTTTAAACTGTGAAACATGATCCTGTAGGATTTGGAAGGGTGTGAGGTTAATGATGGAAAGTTAAATTGCCGTTTAAGGCTGTCTGTTAGATGTCATTTGCAATGAATGATTACATAGGGGTCAGAAGGTTAGATATGGCTAGATTTAGGCAGGAAAACCACGTTGCTTAGATCATTCAATGGTTTATCTTCTCCAGACACACTCTGTCGATGATTAACAATGAAATTTTAATCTGTTCTTGGACGTCCTGCATTAAAGTTTATCTAGGGTCACCATGGTGAGTCCAGACCTGTTCTTTAATCTTTTTTAATTACACCACTCAGCATGATACAGCTCTGATGTGTGTTGTGTCCGCGGTCAATCTGTGAAATGGATGAGTTATTATGGGTGTCAGCTAGGGATGTGCTTTGGAGTTTTAAAAGCAGGAACTTATGAACCTTGTTCAATTCATTCACAATTATTATGTTATTATTATAAATCAAATCTATTTTGTGATTCATGTTTTTAGTTTTATTTACCCCCGTTTATTTATGCTGTTAAATTTCATTATGGGACCAGCTTTTAACCATGAAAGTGACTTTCATTAACATTTTTAATTGTTTAAAGTGATATATTTTGGGTTGGTGTTGTATATCATAATACAAAACTTTGTAATAAACTGCCAGTACATTTTCTGTTATTTTACAGACGTATTTCTCTCTATATTATTTCTTATACATTATATTATTTCAAACTACTAAAAAATGTCAATAAAAGTCACTTTGTTAAACCGTGGAGTTGAATTTTCAACATCAAAAGTCGACAGAGCAGAGATTAAGGTCCTATAATGCAATTCAGAACCGTAAATAAATGGAAAACACTAACTTTTTTTTTACATTGCAGATCTCACAAGGAGATGTAACTATTTCACATATTGTCAGAACAATTTAATTTTGAATGAAAATGTAAGATTTTTTAAAAGAAGGCTTGCCCCCAAACACCACCCCTAACATTCATTGGGGGAAGAGTAAATCACATTAAAATGTATCAATGAGATTGTATATAAACTAATACAAATTAGCCGTTATAAATAAAAAAAAAAGTTATGAAGTGCCGTGAGATTACGTTTACAACTAATTTAGGCTTTTGGTCATGGTCAAGATGATTTGATGAAGTTTGAACCAAACTGATCTAAATATTTCAAAACTACTGAACTACTGGGATTTTCATGAACAACCATTTTTGAGAATGGTCTAAATAAGAGAAAATATTCAGTGAGTCTGAGTTCTGTTGGCCAAAAATGCTAAGTTGATGTCAAGAGGTCAGAAGAGAATAGCCAGACCGGGTCAGTTGATAGAAAGGCACTTAACTAGCCACAACTGAGGTCTGCAAAAGAGAATCTCTGAACACACAACCCATCAAATCTTAAAGCAAACGAGCAACAGCAGCAGAAAACCACATTGGTGCCACTCCTAAGAACAGGAAACTGAGACTGCAGTTCACACAGACTCACTAACGTTGGATCAAAGAAGATGAGAAAAAGGTTGTCTATTCAGATGAGTCTTGCTGTGATATTCAGAGAGGGTCAGAATTTGTCATAAACAACTTGAAAGAACGAATCCAACATACACCTGCCTTAATGTATCTTTCTTTGTGTGTTTTTGCTATACAGCAAAAATTCCAGTGTTAAATATACAGTGTGATTTATTTGGTGTTGTTCAGTGTTAAAACCGGAGTACATTTTAATCCATGAGTGTGAAAGAGCGTATATTAAAGAGTTTTTTTTTTCAGTGTTAGACTTTTAACCCAATATGCAGTGTATTTCCCACTAGTGATGGGAAGTCCAGTTTTTTTACTCAAACCGGTTCTTTCGGACAAACAGTGATCAAACCAGTATGTTTTACTTAAACTTGAAACATGTCTTGTTGCATTTTAAAATGCAAAAGAGTTGAATGTATTGAAATTATTTCTGAAAAGATTATTCAACATTTAATAAATTAAAACTATTTTCAACATATTTGATCACTGTTATCTGTCACACACAGCTATTGATAATATAGGAAAAAAGGTAATATATTAACACTTTGAAGGGTGTAACACACTCTAATTCAGTGTTAGAATAAACTCTTACAGTGTTAAAATGAACTCTGTGAGTAATGTACACATTTCACACTTCAGAAAGTGTTATTTTAACTCCAAAATAGAGGGAGTCATATGTACACCCAAGGAGTGTTAAGTTAAACTCAAATTGAGTTAAATGTACACTGATTTTTTTGCTGTGTATACTTAAAGTAAAAAAAAAAAAAAAAAAAAAAACTTTCAGGCTACTCTTTAAAAGTGTACTATATAAACTTTTTTAAAATTTAATTAGAGAAAATACTGACAGAAAAGTCTATATTTGGTCTATACCGGTACTTAATCTTTTGACTGAGATAAGCTATAAAGTGCTCTGTGTATTTTTAATGAGTTTTTTAAAGTAACAAGTTAGCTTTGAGGTTAAATAGTTTATAGTAAATAAAATGGAACCAGATCTTTTTTATACGCTGAAATAACCCACTCAGAAACTAGCTGATTTGATTGACATCATTTCTATGTGTAAGAACATAGAATGATGCTTTCATAAGCCACTTTTTTTTTTTTTTACAAATTTCCCAAATTGTTCAGTGCCTGTATTGTAGTTGTACATAGATATTTGCTTTGAATAATTTAGATGTACATTTATTTTGTTTGACAAAATTTGCTTGACAGATTTTGACAACTAGTTCAACATTTTTGTATGCAATGACTCAAGTAATGAAATGAGGACTATTAGTTTTATATGGAATGACTATTCAGCATTCACAAGTTTAGTTCATTTTGACTGACATGACATAAGCAAATGAGAATGTTATAATACAGCAGAGAGTTGTATTAAAGCAATTGATGCATGTCCAAAAGCATTTGCAATTTGTTGGTAGGAATAAGAAACTGCTACTATGATGTGCACAAATGACTAATTGTTTTGAGAAATCCATTAACTGTTGTGCAAATGTAAATAGTGTTGGGAGAAATGCACCAAAGCTACTGAGAAAAACTGTAATTTATTATGAAAATAATATTTTAGTCACCAAACATATTTAGAAATTAAAAGATAATACAATTAAATTCAAGCAAAATATTGCAAAAAAAAGCACAACCTACAAAATTTCAAGTACATTTTTCAATTTTGTTGCTTATTAAATTTTGTATTTAATATTTTTCTATAACATATACATTTCGGTGTACTAGTTTTTGGACTGTTATCGTAATTTATTTTGTTAGATTAGCTCCAGATTTGGCTTCAGTGCTGACTAATCTAATGTATGTGCACAAATGTAATATTGTATATCTTCCTATTATGTTAAAATATGAATTTAAAAGATAGATTTGTGAGGGGTGTACTTATATATGTTGACCAATGTGTGTGTGTGTGTGTGTGTGTGTGTGTGTGTGTGTGTGTGTGTGTGTGTGTGTGTGTACGTGTTTTTGTGACATATCAGGACACAAATCTGCATAATGACATGGGTATGACACAGGTATTACAAAAAGGAGATGAAACTTGAGGACATTACTGACGTCCTCATTTCTCAAAAAGCTTATAAATCACACAGGATGAGTTTTTTCAGAGAGTAAAGCTGTACACTGTCTCCTGTGATGGTTGGGTTTAGGGGTAGGGTGGGGTGAGGGCAATGCAATATACAGTTTGAACAGTATAAAATGAATGGAAACCTATGTAATGTACACACTTTTCACAAAAACAAATGTGTGTGTGTGTGTGTGTGTGTGTGTGTGTGTGTGTGTGTGTGTGTGTGTGTGTGTGTGTGTGTGTGTGTATGTATGTATGTATATCTTACCTAGTCAAATTAATTAAAGAAATCTGTTCAATGAAATACCAACAGATTAAGAAAAAAACTATATATCATGAAACGTAAGAAATACTATTAATAGGAAATATATTAAATAATGTAAAAGAAAATGTATAAAGTTTTTCATATTGTGATTTAGTTCTGTAAAAAAATTATGAGAAATATTGAGAAATACATACTATTGTACAATAGTAATTTTCAAATCAAAATTTTGTTATTATTATTAGCATTATTATTATTGTTATTATTACAACAGCTCTGGAGGCTAAGTTCATATGTTTCTTTAATGTCTTTCTTTCTTTGAACTATAATAATTACACACTAATCCAGATTATAAAATTTATTTTGTGAAAAATACTTTTTAATTCATTCATCCAGGAACTTGTCATTTGTAAAATAGACTATTTTCTTAAATAATAGATAGATAGCTAGATAGATAGCTAGATAGATAGATAGATAGATAGATAGATAGATAGATAGATAGATAGATAGATAGAGAGAGAGAGAGAGAGAGAGAGAGATAGGTCCATTTTATTAGTGCTAAAACAGTAGTGCTTACATATAACCGATACTAACATTACGCTGATATTATTGTACTTTTTGAAGTTAATATAGTTAGAAATGACAACACCTAATGCAGCCTACATTCTACCCTAGTTGTTTTGTCTCCTGAAGAGCAGGACGGGTTTATGGCAGTTGTGACGCAGTGGTTGTGGCCACGCCTCCCGTGCTTGATGCGTGACTGCGTTCAGTAAAAGTCGCAGCGGTTATTTGAACTGATATGGCGGGGGTTTGTCACGACATCCGCCGCTCAAATGTGTAACACAACGCGCTGCCGTGAGAGGATCCGCGTCGCCTCTGCGTTTCTCATGCAAATCGATTCACAAGGGCTCTTTTAAATCTCCCTTCCTCCATCCTTAAACACGCACGAGCAGCTGGTTCGCTACAAAAAAATGTACATAGCCTATTCTTAGCCGTCATTTTTCTGAAATGAAATTAATGTAGGTTCATATCCTGCCCTGTTTATGGGCTGCACTCCTCAGATCTGGCTTTGTTTCCTATTACAGGCTGCTTGCATGAGGCTGTCCAGCTATCGTCAGGTGCCTTGTACTTTATAGCCTTGTCTCACGGAACTGGGACGAACAGTGAACAACAGCAGAGTCACGCCATTGCCGTGCGCCCGGTGATATGAGAAGCGACATACTGGCCATCAGCCTTAATTGATTTGCAAGATTGGGTTAACACACGTTTGCGTGCAGACAGCACGAAAAGACCATTTGGTGTTTACCGTAGGTTCCCTGGGAGGCACAAATCCCCCAGGGCTGAGCGCGAGGCTGAAAAGTTGTGTGAGGAAACAACAAGCCCCAGAAAGCCTATTTATTTCACAAAGGAAAACATGCCCTATATAACAGATCGGGTAAACAACGAAACAGCATGTTAATAACGCACACATGTGGAACACATTTTTATTTATATTTATTGTTAGGATTGAAGCCTATGCTATTTCAGAAAAGAAAAAAGGGCACAGGGATAATTTTATATAATTCTAATTATATTTTGCTTTAAGTTAGCCTAAAATTTCACCTCTCTCTCAAACAAACAAACGACAAACAGAATCTATCTATCTATCTATCTATCTATCTATCTATCTATCTATCTATCTATCTATCTATCTATCTATCTATCTATCTATCTATCTATCTATCTATCTATCTATCTATCTCCAACAATTCTTTCAACTAAGAAAACAAAACAAACAACATGATTGTTGTTTTATGTTGGACATCATTTTGCATGCAGCTTGTTAAATATGGCAAAATTAGCATTTTGTACCACACACACACACACACACACACACACACACACACACACACACACACACACACACACATAGTCCTCTTGTGAAATTTGTATTATTATTTTCCAAATGTATATATTATTATATGTATTATATTATAAATATAATCAATTCTAGGCGTCACAGTGGCGCAGTGGGTAGCATGATCGCCTCACAGCAAGAAGGTTGCTGGTTCAATCCCTGGCTGGGTCAGTTGGCATTTCTGTGTGGAGTTTCCATGTTCTCCCTGTGTTTGTGTGGGTTTCCTCCAGGTGCTCCGGTTTCCCCCATAGTCCAAAGACATGCACTATAGGTGAATTGAATAAGCTAAATTGGCCGTAGTGTATGTGTGCTAATGCAAGAGTGTATGGGTGTTTCCCAGTGTTGGGTTGTGGCTGGAAGGGCATCCGTTGTGTAAAACATATGCTGGATAAGTTGACCGTTCATCCTGCTGTGGCGATCCCTGATTAATAAAGGGACTAATCCGAAAAGAAAATGAATAAATGAATTCTAAATATATTTTGTCAGTGTTTGGGTGTTTCTCAGTGTTGGGTTGCAGCTGGAAGGGCATCTGCTGCATAAAACGTCCTGGATAAGTTGGTGGTTCATTCCGCTGTGGTGACCCCTGATTAATAAAGGGACTAAGCTGAAAAGAAAATGAATAAATTCTAAATATATTTTGTCAGTGTTTGGGTGTTTCCCAGTGTTGGGTTGCGGCTGGAAGGGCATCTGCTGCGTAAAACGTCCTGGATAAGTTGGTGGTTCATTCTGCTGTGCTGTGTGTGTTTAAATATATATATATATATATATATATATATATATATATATATATATATATATATATATATATATATATATATATATATATATATATATATATGTGTGTGTGTGTGTGTGTGTGTGTGTGTGTGTGTGTGTACGCAAAACAGAATATTTTAAACAGGATAAAATACAACAGTTAAAAACAGAAAAAAATAATGATTACTTAAGGGGGCTAATGATAAAATTCATTCATTCATTCATTCATTTTCTTTTAAGCTTATTCCCTTTATTAATCAGGGGTCACCACAGCGGAATGAACCAACAACTTATAAATACGAAGTTATTATGTATTTTGCAGATAAATAAACCTGGGTGTCTTTTCGTTTGTCTAGACTCCACCCATTCCTTCCGCACTGTCACGCAGACGCAATTTACACCACAGAACGCAGAAGGGATCGCACGCACAGTCTCAGTCACATCCTCACGCACGCAAACACACTCATTCAGTGACTTGTCCTTTCGGCAAGCTTCTATTTACTTTACACACTTCCCCATACACATAGCGTGCCTGCATGAACTCTATAAACGCAAGCTTCCCATTCCCCCCGGGCGCACTGCCATTAAACAGTGGTTGCTCTTTATTGGATCAACACAACAAACAATCAACAGATACAGGCTCCTGCCAATACCGTACTGTTTCTTATAATAATCATAATACTAATAATGCTTCTATACTATTTTATAATTCTCAAAATACTGCGGTATTTGCATCACTGCTATTCAATCCTGACTGAAAAAACCTAAAGATGATCATTACGAGCAGAAAGAGCTCGACCGTAAATCCTGACAGCCTGGACTTTGCGTGTCTCCCAGGATTTATCGCAGAGAGACAAATAAGGTCGGGGTTTCGAGGATTTTCTCGAAAAAATCCCCTCAAAGCCCACTCGTATCAGTTTTATCACACACACATCCTTGCTTTTCAGCTGTAAACGCAGCTCAGCCGTCACGAACGCACACAGAGCAGTCGAGCTAATCTGCATTTTTACACACGAGTCACGATCAAACGCCACGCAGAGTTCATTGACCTGCACAGTCATGCAGGCTAAGCACGAACACGACTATATCTAAGGACAATCCTTAAATAAACACAGTTCTGTAAATGCGTGGGTTGAGGAAATGAATCCCTCTCATGCGCTCTGAATGACCGAGCAGTTCAAAGAGCGTCCTCCTCAGCTGAGCCAAAGAGCAAAGAATCTACGCTGTTTGCGTAAACCATGCGTAGTCGTTATGGTGACTACACAACGCTGGAGTTTCACTTTTAAAGCGTGCAATTCACACGATCTTACAAAACGACTTGAATTTAGCAGTTTCTGTTGCAGATGGACATAATGGGTATGTGATTAGTTTTTAAATATGAGTCTTTTCACTAAATCATAAAAGATACCGAAATGTCACCAAAATATGTAAGGTGCAGTGTGCAGCTAAGTTAGCGTGTATTGTTTATGCAGTGTAGCTAATTTGCTAATGGGGAAAGGATGAATACTTTACCAAGAAAACTTTTGAATACGATTTCCATGTTGTTTAAGTTAGGAGGAATGAGGGACTAGAGTTAAATAATACTTGTTGTAGAGTTAAATTACTATCATAGTATGCTATATATATATATATATATATATATATATATATATATATATATATATATATATATATATATATATATATATATATATATATATGAGCAATTCCAGCATTATGGATGTGACATTTGCAGTAAAAGCTCAAAACATAAATTCACACAGAAAGTATACTTTAAAAGTATATTGAAACATCTGATTATATTTTCCAAAACAACTAACCACATAGTTATGGGATCAGAAAAATATCAATCTGTAAACATGTTTTATATTTTAAATGAGGAAAATAAACATGCTTTATGGATGTGACAAAGTCTGCCCAACCCAAAAGAAATAATGCTAATCAAAAGGATAAGAGTCGGTTCACTATAGAACAAGAATGATTGATTTTATTTTATTTGACATTTTTGCATTTATGAGGGAAAAGCTTTGTTATGGATGTGACACTTTATTCCGTTATGGATGTGACCGATGTAAAATTGCCACTTGTGTGATTTTGGTAAATCAAAGATAATAGTTTGAAAACACTGACAGAGACATTTTTGAGTATTTTTAAAGTACTCTAAAATACTTGCTTACACAAAACATGTAAAAACAGTTTCTCTATTTTTTTCATGGCAAGGTTGACATTTGCATGGAATTGCTCATATATATGTATTTTTTTTTTACATAAATTCACAGAGAAAGTATTTGTTAACAGTATATTGATATATCTATTTATATTTTGCAAAACAACTAACCACAGAGTTGTGGGATCATAAAAATATCAATCTGTAAGCAACTTTTAGTTTTTAAATGAGGAAAATAAGCATGCGTTATGGCTGTGATGAAAAAAGTTAGCGAGTTTTCAGTTTAAGACATACTTTGTAGAAATTCTCTACATTAAACTGCAAAACCCAGTTGGCTCTCTATAGAACAAACATGTTTGATTTTATTTTATTTGACATTTTTGCATTTATGAGGAAAAAGCTTTCGTTATAGATGTGACATCTCTCCATTATGGATGTGACATATGTGAAATTGCCACTTGTGTGATTTTGGTAAATCAAATATAATAGTTTGAAAACATTGACAGAGACATTTTTGAGTATTTTTACAGTAGTGTAAAATACAAGCCTACACAAAAAAACATAGAAAGGGTTTCAATATTTTGGTGATAACTTATTTTTTTTTTCATGGCAAGGTTGACATTTGCATGGAATTGCTCATATATATATACATCATTATATATATATATATATATATATATATATATATATATATAGATATATAGATATATACATAGATATATATCAGTGTTTCCTCTAGGATTTTTTCCAGCAGTGGCGGCAGGACATTTTTTTTTTACACAGATCTGCTAACTATTTCAAAGACAAATATTACACGCAGTACTACAAGTCGAGATAGCATTCATGTAATACGAGCATGCAAATCTCTTTGCTTGCGCGCCGATTTCCTCTGTTCGAGCACAGAACTTCTTGCACGCACTCAAATTTACACGTTCAAGTGCAGATCTTCTCGTGCGCTCTCCAGTAAGCGCGATTTAGTGTGTTTTTGTGCGTTTTCCGTCATTAACGCGTCCTGAAGTAAAGTGAAAAGGCTATAAACTCCAGCAAGATAAAGTCATTGAATGCAAAGCCATTGACCTTTATCAATAAAGTATACTTATGGAAACTGTGTTCATCTTAACTGAAAGCTACACGGTGTTTGCTAGACTCACGCACCTGTCAGTCAGTCTGTCAGAGAGTCAGTCAGCATGTCACCTTGAACAAATAGCACACAGCACTACTACGGTTACAGAAAAGTTTGCGCTGTTTACCTCTAATATGTTTTGGTGCGATTATAATCCTCTATAAAAAACACGACTAAATGTTTTAAATAAGAAGCTGTAATGTAGCCGTGGCGGGATGGATTTTGGCGTGGCGGCCCGCCACGAATGAATGAATGTAGCGGAAACCTTGTATATATATATATATATATATATATATATATATATATATATATATATATATATATATATATATATATATATATATATATACAGTTGAAGTCAGAATTATTAGCCCTCCTGTTTTTCTTTTCCCCCCAATTTCTGTTTAACAGAGAGAAGATCTTTTCAACACATTTCTAAACATAATAGTTTTAATAACTCATCTCTAATAACTGATTTTTTTTAATCTTTGCCATGATGACAGTAAAGAATATTTGACTAGATATTTTTAAACACACTTCTATACAGCTTAAAGTGACATTTAAAGGCTTAATTAGGTTAATTAGGTTAACTAGGCAGGATTGGGTAATTAGGCAAGTCATTGTGTAACGAAATGTAGACTATCGAAAAAATTTATAGCTTAAAGGGGCTAATAATTTTGACCTTAAAATGTTTTTAAAAAAAATAAAAACTGCTTTTATTCTAGTCGAAATAAAACAAATAAGACTTTTTCTAGAAGAAAGAATATTATCAGATATACTGTGAAAATTCCCTTGCTCTGTTAAACGTCATTTGGGAAATATTTAAAAAAGAACAAAAAATTTAAAGTGGAGCTAATAATTCTGACTTCAACTGTATATATATATATATATATATATATATATATATATATATATTGATATATATATATATTGATAATATAAAATATAAATTTTGACATTTTACTTTTAGTTAATGACTTACTATAAAGTAACTTAGTTGTAAATTTTAGAATCTTGGAGAAAGTGGAGGATGAGTAATTAATAACAGAATTTTAACAGTGTTAAAGACAGCTTTGTTTCTGGTGAAATATCTATATGAATTAGATTAAATGTTGCATGCAGTGCATTGAAAGAATTCAAATCAAGATGCATGTATTGTTTTGTAAAATAAAATAAAAAGTAATGGAGATTGGTACAAAGTGTTGCTTCAGTTGCAGTACTCATTTTGTGTTCCCAATAAATTCTGACATATTAATGTATTGTGTTCTCTTCAAATTGTTTATTACATTTTCTTTACGTGGTCTCAGAAAGGTCTTAAAATGTCTTAGTGTAACAAAAAGAAAATGTTGCATTGGCAGTAAGTTTAAGACTTTTTATAGCCTATTTTATTCCCTTTTATTTTATTACATGACTTGCATTTTTAAAATGCTTTTACAGTAGTTAACCAATGTGTTATGGACAATAAAAAAGTAGCATTTTGTTTCATAGTGTCAGCAAATTCAGTACTTTTATTCTTCTGTCCTACAGAGGAGATCTCTTGTGAAACAGCTGATGAAGAAGAAATGGAGATACGCATCCCCTCGTACCCCCTACCCCAGGAAATACAGCAAGTAAATAACAATAGTTTCACAGATTTTGCACCCCTGCTGCGCAGATGTAATTGCATAGGTTCTCTTTTTGTTTCTATTGTGCTCCATAATAATTGCAAACACTTCACATCTCTGCGTGATAAAGAGGGAAGTTTGATCCTTTGTGATCCATTGTGCTCAGGGGCAGCTGGCAGGAGATATGAGAAGATCAGCATTCATTCTGTCTGATATATCAGGTGCCTTTGTGTGCTGCTAGAAAAATCTCACAAATAATTCAGGCAAAAAAAAAAACATGTAGATATTTGTAGCCCAATTCTCATGCATGAAACCAAATTCACGTGCACAAAATAAAAATACACATTCATAAAATATGTTTCACAAATGCAAAACATATTTTACAAATGTATAAAAGTGTACAAAAAGTTCATCGTGACTGCAAATGTGCAAATCCTTTTTCATGTGTGAATTGGCCTGGATTTTTGTGTGTGTACCTCTCATGTGTCACTCGTGCCTTTAGCCAATCAGATGTGTTCTCCAAGAGCTGTGTAGTAAAAGCATTTTTAATTTCTACATTTGCTTTTTTCTGCCTGCCTGATTGTCTTACAACTTCAAAAAAGGCCTTCTTGTTGAACCAATTCACTATTTGTATATCACAGTTTAGTTTATAATGGTTGCCCAGGATCACAATGGTAGGAAAAGATAGAGATGAAGAAAAGAATTGTTTTTGTAATGCAGAAAGGCTGTTTTTTTTAACACCTTGCTGTCTATTTAAATGGACTGTCTACCATGGATATCAATATTTATTCATATGTATATGAATATCACTAACTAATTCAATGAAGGAACTGAAACTTAGGCCCAATGCCAATTCTATTTTTTACCCCTACCCCTTCCCCTTGGCCCTTGAAACAGAGTGTGAAGGGCTTCAAATTTTACACCTAAGAAATGGGACAGCACTACAACACCTGCACACGTCATCATATATCATCACGAGCTCTTACTTCATTTGAAATTGACGATGGCAACTGCTGTAGTTATTCCAGTTGCGTTACTTTTTTGGTATTTATCATGGCCGTATTCATCTAGACACACAAAAACAACATTAACATTATCCCAGATACTGTAAAAAGCTAATTCCCAGCCACTAGACATTTCTAACAGGGTATTCGAGTGTCATCGAGTGACAGATGTGAAAGTATGTTGTGGAACTACTATACAAGAGTTATCATTATGAATTATAGATAGCAAAATGTATCTTTTTTTTAAAAGCATGATGTTAAAACACGAATGCGGTTATGAATGTATGTGCTCGTTTGTTGTAAAAATGTGTAATAATGACAAAAAAATACTAATTTGTGCATCTCCTTAAATCAGCGTGCAGCCATGCTGCTGTTGTTGATGGTGTATTCTGGGAAATTTTCATACTCCTTGGTTTCGAATGTGGTCCTGAAAATTCTCAGTTTCAAGGGATATCTAGCCCTTCCCCTTAGCCCTACGCCTTCAAGCTAAAGAGAATTGGAACACCCCTACCCCTTCACGTGAACGCACAAAACGAGAGGTAGGGGTAAGGGGAAGGGCTAAGAGGTAGAATTGGCAGTGGGCCCTATTTACTGAGATGCCTAAAATTTTGTTGACCACATTTAACTGACACCACAATTTCAAAAAATGTGAGTGGGCTAATTGGCATTGCAATACAGAAGATATGAATGGAATTACGGAATCTAAAGAAAAAAAAAGCTTGTAATACTGTAGCAGGACCAGACTTGAGCCAAATATGGCACTAAAATGATCAAAAATGCCCCACAAATCTAAGATAATAGAAATGTTAAAATCACATGTGATTAAAAAACATATTACACATACTGTACTGTATGTATTGGAACATTTTCATTTGATTTTTGTTCCCCCACATGAAAATGTTCTAAAATCACTAATTATATCCGTGCCTCATATTACATGTGAGACATGTTTGCCCAAATTACTTCACAATTAAACAAAACTATTAAATCTGTTCAATAAAGTGACATGTGAAAATGAATCAAAAGTGTCAGTTCGTGTCAGATTTAGATCTGCGCAAGTTGCATAAGATTCTTTTAGCACTGAACATAATAACATATCACACACATTTCTGTTGAGATTCTCCTGATGAATGCAGAACAAATTCAGATGTGTTCAGATTGTTTACTCCTGAAAATTCCTGGGTTTTGTCAAACTCAATATAATCAAAAATGCTAAAGTGACGTTAACTAAAAGGATAGTTTGAACATTCTGCCTTGATTTACAAATTTTACATTTTGGTTGAATTGCCCCTTTAAGTAATTTTTTATTATTTTCTTATAGTGATTTTAATCATAACTTCAGCTGAAAAAGTGTCATGGACTGGGGTTTTGGCTGCATAGCCAGACTACTGTGCTCTGTTGTACCAACCACGAAAAATTATTAATCCTCTATTGTTTTGACAATGATAATTATTACAATCAAAAACATGAATGAATCGACAGTAGGTTATTTTAATGAATTAATAATTGTTTTATTTTTGCTTTGTCTTTATTATGACAGAATAGTAGCTAGACACGAAGTTGGAAAGGGGAGAGGGGGATTGGATTGGTCTTCAAGTCGAGACCCAAATTTGGGATGTTCGAAGTGCAAAGGCACTGTCAGCACACTGTCCATTAGGTTATCAGTGCCGATGATAGCTGTATGTTAATTTGATTTAAAAATATATTTTTAACCCTTGTGTGCTTGGGGATGTTTTCATCCACTTGAGGGTAATTTTGAGTCTAATTTGAAGCAAATAAAACAAATCTTATTTGACCTAACAGTAGTTTGGAAAAATGCTTTGAAATATTCAAAAACTCAACTATGCTTTGTGGGGAAATTGACTACTCTTTCGGTATGTTGGTGGCAGTTTTTGCGCCATTGACTTCCATTATAACAACATTTTTTGATTGTAAAGCCACGACATCATAATTATGCATTCTTGATTGTTGGTGGATTTCCCTGTTAGGAAGAGGTATGATTTGTATTTTTTCATCAGTTGCAGTGTAAAAAAAGCTTAGTTTCTGGCTTTTATATAGAGTTATATGGAGTATATCATGTGTGTTTGTGTGCATGTGTGTGTGAGAGTGTAAGTAAGACCTTTGCACACTTGCCTTGATATGTCTGAGAAAATCAAAATAAGCAGCTCAGCTCTCAGAACATAGTAAACAAAGTAAGTGTATTTATGCATGCACATAATCTGCACAGAACTCCATATAAAAGCTTTATTGCACAGGCCTATCTAAAGGGGTAATGGTGCCAACTAATGATCATCTTACACATTTTGCCTCATCCCAACAGGAAAAACCACCAACAATCAAGAATGCGTGATTATATGGTGTCATGTCTTTGCAATCAAAAACTGTTGTTGTTATAATAGAAGACTATGGGACAAAAACAGCCATCAACATATCAAAAGGATAGTAAATTTAAACAATACATGTTTATGGTGAGTTTGTTGTAATATGTAATAGATACATTATTATATACAGTATGCTGTTTAACTGAGGTTATTGGTTACAGAGTATATACAGGAATCAGAGAGTAAAATTCAAAACATTTTAAGACCTTTTTTTAAGACTTTTTCATACATTTTAGGACCTTAAAACCACTTTAGGTTTCAAACACTAGCGAGATTTTAACTTGCAGTATCATTCATTCATTTTCTTGTCGGCTTTGTCCCTTGCGGGGTCGCCACAGCGGAATGAACCGCCAACTTATCCAGCACGATTTTACGCAGCGGATGCCCTTCCAGCCGCAACCCATCTCTGGGAACTTCCACACACACATTCACACTCATACACTATGGACAATTTAGCTTACCCAATTCACCTGTACTGCATGTCTTTGGACTGTGGGGGAAACCGGAGCACCCGGAGGAAACCCACGCAAACGCAGGGAGAACATGCAAACTCCACACAGAAACGCCAACTGACCCAGCCGAGGTTCGAACCTGCGACCCAGCGACGTTCTTGCTGTGAGGCAACAGCACTACCTACTGCGCCACTGCGTTGCCTAACTTGCAGTATACTAAATATTAATGTAAGAAACTAATCCAAAACTAAAACATTATTCATATACTGAATAAAAATCTATTAAATCTAGCAAATAAAATCTAGCATGATGTCAAATCTAGTAGGATTTTATTGATTTCATAAAGTACACAGCATCCTCATATTCGCAGATTTAAATTTAGGCAAACTTTAGCATACAGCCACATTGCATATCAAAAATGATATCAAATTTAATACCTTGCAAAATAGCATTTAAGACTTTTTAATACTTTTTAAGGGCCTTAAATGTCTCTACATTGATTTATCAACTTTTAATACTTTTTAAGACCCTGGAATAAAAAGACCCCGGCATTGTTTACTCAACCATCACTCGTCACAAACCTGTTTGAGTTTCAAAAAAGTAATTTTGAATAAATCTTGCAAAGCAGAACCCATCGACTTCCATGGTATTTGTCTTTGTGTTCAAAAGCAAAAAGAAACACATAAAGGTTTGGAACCACTTGAGGGTGAGTGAATAGTGAGTCATTTACATTCCTGGGTGAACTATCCTTTTTTTGTATTTGAATTTAACACGAAAGATAACACAGATTCAAAAAACAATTGCCCTTATATAGGTAAAATGCCTCTGAAAAAGGAATTTTTTAATCATACACACACCCTCAGTTTTGCAACAGCTTTACACAGGGAGGATCCTAATTAAATCAACACCTTATGGTGGTGCGTTCTACAGCTTAAATTCATGGCGTGCCACTCACAGGGTGAAAAGGTTACAAACGCCTTCAAGCTTTTATCCTTGGGCTATGAACAATTAATTTAGCTATTTTTATATGCCTCATAAAAAAAAATGTTTTTCACACAAAACATATTTCATCTCAGATGTCAGACAAAAATGGTAAAGTACACCTGACATTTTACAAGCAGAAACACCTACTTTGCTTCCTGTTATTCCTTCTGCTTGGCTTTAACCCACATCCTCCTGTTTTAGGATTGTCAGCCTTTCCTTCTATTCATTTTTGATGCTAGCGTGGCATGTGGAGACTGTGACAAGAGAAATGATGGAGATCTGACTGTGTCTCACTATGGTGCCTCTCTTTAGCTCTGCTGCTCTCTAAATAATGAATCAGACAAAAAAACAGCCACTTTTTTTTTAACCTTGAGAGACATGAGGGGATAATGGTGGCACGTGTTGCTTGTTCAACGGCATGATAGTATCTTCAGCTCCCTCCACTGTGCACCCTTCACCTGCCTCTGCAGGGCATTTTAGAGTGGGTCAAAAATAAACACTCATCTAGTGTGAAACGCAAGTATGCATTTACAGTATCAGGAACTGCAGTATATAGAGTGTGGTTTATAGGGCACCTACGATGAAAATCGACTTTTGTAAGCTGTTTGGACAGAACTGTGTCTAGGTATAGTGTATCCACATTCATATTGGGGTAATATAAACACAAGAAGTCTCTTTTTTAAATTTTCGGATGTTAAAATAGGATCCAAATCCCTTCTATTTTGAGGCCCACCACAATGTGACGTAGGAGTGCAGTTTCCCCACCTACCGAATTGATTGACATATGCGTATTAACATGTCTTCGTAGTAACACTTATAATCAAGGCTTTACATTAACACCTGCCAACACGCCACATGCGGGTAGATTTTAGCTCTGGCGGGTTAGACAGACCACTTTGGCTGGTTAAAAATCATTTTTAAATCTTAAAAGCAGGGTTCGACAATAAAGATGGCCCAATATTCGTGCAAATGCGTTCTTAGAATCTTGAAGCAGCATGACTGACAAATATAATTGTGTTCATTAGGGCAAAAGAAAGCCGGTTGATTACCGAATGAGAGGATAATCACTCGCGCCAACAGCGGATGTGATGTGCGGGACTGTTTAAAACACGTGCGCGCTCCCGTTTCCTTGCTTGAAACAACCGTGCCTGGAAACGCAACTTGTGTGATCGGTTCTCTTTCAAATAGACTAGACAAAAAGTTGTTCATGCACTCACAGTCCTGCTGCTTTCAAGAGCTCCAGATTGGTCTTTTTGTAAGCAGCACCGGTTGCTTTCGCTTTAACCATTATTTAAACAGGATATAGGTTATTAACTTACTATTTATGTGTAGTTAACTTGTGTTAACTGTTTATTTTTTAAAAAATGTTTTGTTAAATAAAATGTATTGTATACAGCTATAGTTTGCTTGTTTTGACACATTATTTAAAATTTGTGGCTAAAAAATAATAATTTGTTTATTTTTAGTGTGGTTAGAGATAAATTTGGTAAATCCTTTGAGCTCTGAAAAGTCATGTGAAATAAAAACTAATTGTAATACAACATTATGAAACCATGACCCATGTGCTCATGCTCACTGAGCAAGCTCATACACAACATACAAAAAAAGTGACATGAATGAGGAGACGTGGACATTCCACAAAATCTAAATCAAGTAATTTTAGCATGTCAAAGTCATATTTATGCATATAAAATATATTTTCCCAACAACAAAATTGTGGCTAGTGAAAATGGTGAGTGGCTAGTAATGTTGGAAAACTACTAGCCACATTGGCTGGTGATCAAAAAAGTTAATGTCAAGCCCTGCTTATAATCATATCCACAAGACAGGACATGCGCAAAGTAACTAGGATTAAAAGATCTGTTCGTCTCGCTGTGATCATCAATCATCATAAAAATGTGGTCAAGAATGAGTTTTACAATTTTAAAACGCTTTAAAAACAGTGCATGTTTGTAATAAGGACAGTAAAATCACTACGTAATGTATCACCACAACCGCATAGTGTCACAGTTATAAAAGAAGACGCTTCAATTCCGGTTTGTGGACTTAAATCAGGTTTATTTTGTACATTAACATAATGGATGTCCATCCAGCAGTGTATATTAGAGCTGCACGATTTTGGCTAAAATGAGAATCGTGATTTTTTTTGCTTAAAATTAAGATCACGATTTTCTTACGATTCTGTAGATGTAATATAAAGATTAATATGACTGGGCTATTATTATTGTTATTTTTCAAACATATGGTAAAAAAAAAAAAAGACTTTAAATTTGTCCTGGTCATTAATGCACATTAAAGTGATGACATCAGAATACAACTATTCATAGTTCTGATGTTGAATTATTATGTTTGAGACATACAGTTGAAGTCAGAATTATTAGCCCCCCTGAATTATTAGCCCCCCTGAATTATTAGCACCCATGTTTATTTTTTCCCCAATTTCTGTTTAACAGAGGGTTTTCTCAACACATTTCTAAACATAATAGTTTTAATAACTCATCTCTAATAACTGATTTATTTTATCTTTGTCATGATGACAGTAAATAATATTTTACTAGATATTTTTCAAGACACTTCTAAACAGCTTAAAGTGACATTTAAAGGCTTAACAAGGTTAATTAGGTTAACTAGGTAGGTTAGTGTAATTAGGCAAGTTATTGTATAATGATGGTTTGTTCTGTAGACTATCTAAAAAAAATTTGCTTAAAGGGGCCAATAATTTAGTCCTTAAAATGGCTTTAAAAAAATGTAAACTGCTTCTATTCTAGCCGAAATAAAACAAATAAGACTTTCTTCAGAAGAAAAAACATTATCAGACATACTGTGAAAATTTCCCTGCTCTGGTAAACATCATTTGGGAAATATTTAAAAAAGAAAAAAAAATCAAAAGGGGGCTAATAATTCTCACTTCAACTGTATGGTTGCAGTCTGTCATTGACAACATTATTAGACCATTTTTTTCTACTGGTAAAATCGGACATTTGTCATGATCAGATTCCCTCTTTCATTATATTCAACATTATATAGGCTAGAGTAGTTATACTGACACTGTTAAACATTTATTTTCACGCACAACAGTCTGTGTTCGCTATGAAAGAAAAACATATTAAATGCTTGTCGCAATCATAACTCTAAAATGCGATATGATTATTTAAATGATATGCATGCTTTCGGTTTCATTTTCACTGCAAAGTGCGGTTCATACTTCTCGCGCGGCTCCCAAACGATCACTCTGTGCCACAAACTGAATGTTATTTACAACTTTGTTACCTGATATTCACAGCCAATGCAGGTTCTGTTCAATAAAGTAGACTTCATTCACAGGCTTGCGCCCGCCCTGTCTGTGGTAACAGCTCATGGTCAGCTCACGTCACGTGTGATTTTGCGGCCGCGAATACATCATTACGTGAAGAGAGACTGACATTTTTTGGGTGAATTATACCTTATAAATACAGTATGTAACTCTTTCAACACCATTTAGAGGTGTCCATGTTGCAGAGCAATATATGAAAAACAATGTGAAGACTTGTGCAGCCGCCTTTGCTTCTCTCTAGAACTTGAAAATATGATTGACAGAATTGTAATAAATGCTGGATTAAGATCATCTAGGGGTTGAATCGAGATCGCGATCTTTTTTAGATTAATGGTGCAGCTCTAGTGTATTTTAATGTGTATCCCAGCACATTTGCTATGCAAAAACAGTGCAAAGTTAAACGTGTGTGTGTGTATGCACACACGCGTGCACGCAAGCGATCTTTATAATGTCATTGTGTGTGACTCATCATTGCAGAAAGACTTAAATTAACTCCACAACAAATACAACAAATAACCATTCATTCAACTGCTTCATTCTTGTCTGTCAGTGTGCTGTTTGTCTACATGAAGGCTACGCCTCTGACATGCACTTGGGAACAGTGGGTGGGGAGAACCAGCTCATTTGCATTAAAGGCACAGGCAGCAAAAACAGCTACAATGTCATAAAAGCTCAAATTTCCCAGATTTAAAAAGGTATAATAAATAATCTGATGAGTATTTTGAGCTGAAACTTTACAGACACATTCTGGAGACACAAAAGATTTATATTAAATCTTGAAATAGGGTTAAAATAGGTGCCCTTTAAATAGCTCAAATTACTTCTACTTGTCCCGTAGTTGAAATTGTTCTCTGTTCACAATGGCATATGGCAATACACATACAGTGAAGGAAATACAGTAATTTTACAGTATTTTTCCTGGGAAAAATATTTCTAAAGGAGCTCTTGACATGGAATTGAACCAGGTTTCTCGGTAACACGGTAGGCAGCGTCAGAAAGCTGTGTGTGTATAGACTATCCTGTCACAAAATGCAGCGAAAATCCTACACGATGGTAATAGTTAGATTAAGGTGTTTACATCCGGAGAGCAGCATTTACAGCGGAGTATCTCATGGCCGTGACGCAGGTTCAAAAATTAGTTTCAAACCGGAAGAACGAATTTGCTCAAAATAATGCAAAACAACCTATTTTCACTTTTTTGTGAAATATATGTGTCCTAATAGTGTTTTTAGCAGCGTGGGACACATATATGACTGTCAACATCTTTAAAAATGTGTTTTGGTGTTTCGAGACCCTTTAAAAACACAGACAATACAAATATAAAAATATAACAAAGCAAAATCTGAAAAATGAGTTGTGTGTAATAACAATGGAATGACACAAAGAGTAAGTACTGAACCACTGAAATATATTTGATGCTCTATATAAACGGCTTTTTTTTTGGTGATGGCAGCTTAAAGACAACTCTCATATGCATTGCTTTTCAACAGAGTATAACAAATCTTAATGGTTCTGTGGGTCTCGTCTACAGCTTGTTTTTTTTTTCTATCTGAAACCATTTGAGAGTTTCGTTGGTTGTGTTTTGGATCATTGTCTTGCTGAAATGTCCTCTCTGGTTTCATCTTCATCATCCTGATAATGTAGATGTTGACGGAAGCAGATGATATTAATATATATAATGATGAAGGGCAGAGGGTTGCTGAATAACTGAGAGATTTCAGCTGCTGTCTGGGCTCTCACTGCCTTTCTACACCACCTTTCCTTCATGTGTTCAAAACTTTTTCCCTGTGTCCTTTCATTTTATTACACATAACTTCATTTGTTCAACTAGTTAGTTTTGTTTTCTTTGCATATATGGATTTCTTTTTCTGTTACCAACATCTGGTAGAAATTGCAAGTCAACAGCACTTTTAGAAATATGTTTTCTGAGAAGAATGGTGAAGTGTTCAATACTTATTTCCCCCACTGTATGAACTTTTACTAATGTTACACCACCAAAACATGACTATTTAGTGTTCATTAGAGCAAGTATGACATAATATTTGGCTCAGACTTTCACAAGTCTCTCATTCATTACATGATTCATATATTTTCTAACAGCATACATTTCACCATATACATTTCCATATTTCTCAGTCTGTGTATGTTCATTAGAGTCTGAGATTAACAATAGCCAAAGATAGCACCAAATTTGACAAAAAATACCCTACAATTCAATATTACTACAACTACCACCACCACCACTACTGCTACTTCTAATAATAATAATAATAATAATAATAATAATAATAATAATAATAATAATAATAATAATAATAATAATAATAATAATAATAATCACCATCATCATCATCATCATAAAAACATTTATCCAGACACCAGCTATAAAATTTTATATTTTTAGGACACTATAGTTCATGTAAGTGACATAAGTGGGACATATCATACCCACAAAGGATTCATACCGGCAACAAGATTTAATGAATGGTAACAGAAATTGCTGCAGATAGAGACTGGGAAAAAAAAGTTCAGGTTTGCATAAATCTGATTGACAGCAGAGACTACAGCCTGTCATTGAGGATAAAGATGAACAACAAAGTGTTGACAGTTGTGTAAATATTCTCATACTAACAGTTGTCTGAATTATTTTTGCTTGATTGTAATTAATTACATGATGTACCTTTCTATCAGATTCATCTGAGATAGATTTGTACTGGCATATTTACCTCTTGTTATAGTTCTTTGTAATTTTACAACATTGTCTATACTATAGTGAATAATCTAGGATAATGTGAGAAATGGTGTCTCTATACATTTCGATTTATATTGTATATATTATTTTTTTTCAATGGAAATACTGGCTCATGGTTAATAAGAACTAGTTAGTTAGTTAGTTAGTTAGTTAGTTAGTTAGTTAGTTAGTTAGTTAGTTAGTTAGTTAGTTAGTTAGTTAGTTAGTTAGTTAGTTAGATAGTTCGCTAAGACTATGAATCCCTAAGAGAAATTTACATCACAGCAGAGCTCACCATACAATAAATATTATTAAAATCACATTAAATACTGCACCAAAGTAAACACTTGTCCATTTAATTAAAAGTCTACGTAAATCATCTAATATGACATTGTTTATACAATCTAATTGCAGTTGGTAAAAATGACTTCCTGTATCATTCCCTATAACACATGCTGAATTAATCTTGAGCTGAAAGAGCTTACACAAACTGTTTCAAAAAGAAAATTCATCATATTAACTATCATATTCAATCGTGATTGATCATATTTACTAATGTGTCAATCATTCTATCTTGTGTTATCCCTTAGATATTGGATAACACACTCCACACAACAGAATCTGCCTTAATAATAAGCTATTAATAGTTCACCCAAAAATGAAAATTCCCTGTTAATTTACTTACCCACAGGTCATTCAAGATGTACACTACTGGTCAAAGGTTTGGGGTCAGTTTCTCATGTTTGTTTTTTTTAAGAAAATTATTCTGTTTATCAAGGCAGCATTTATTAAATGTTAAAAAAAATTGGTAAATTGGTAAATTTATTACAATTTTAAATAACTGCTTCTTATTGTATGTAGTTTCAAATGAATTTAATACTCCAGTCATTATTGCTTTTATTACTATTACCATTAATAATAACAATATTAATAATAATAATGACAATAATTAATATTAGAGTGATTTTTGAAGGATCACGTGACTCTGAAGACTGGAGTAATGAAGCTGATAATTTTTCATTAAAATCACTGGAATAAATTATTAAATTAAATTATAAACTACTTTTGAACAGTTATATTATAGTGCAATAACATTTCACAAATTTTACAATATGTACTGTATTTTTGATTAAATAAATGCAGCCTTAGTGAGGGGGATTTTAAAATCCTACTGACCCCAAACTTTTAACCGGTAGTGTAGGTGACTTTTTTCTTCAGTAGAACATTAAAAAAGATTTTTTTGCTGAATCTGTGATTCTTTGGTGCTTCATATAATGGGTGAATGGTTATAGGTTTCTTAGAATAACAATAAACACATATAAATTAGTCCAAATCAATAGCCATAGCTCTTGATGACACACCGTGGTCTTGTGAAGTGATTATTATTATCTTATCTACAGCCTGGCCAAGCAGTTCTTGGCACATTATGCATTCTTGAGTGAACGTAGAATGATTGTAATATAGTTGCTTTTGGTGACGAAAGTGTGATGGATGGTGACACAATATTAAACAATATCTATCAACAAACTGTTTCACTTGACCTGAAAAACGTCACCTACAGTGCTCAACATAATTGAGTACACCCCATTTTGAAAATGAATATTTTTATCAATTTCTCAGTGAATATAGGCAATGTATTTTGGTGCATTTACACATAGCAGATTAACTAAACAGATATATTTATTAAAATTATATTTTAGTCACCAAACAGAAATTAATAGATAATACAATTAAATTCAAGCTAAATATCACAAAAATAAATTACAACCTACAAAATTTAAACAAAAATTTTCAATTTGTATGTTAGTACAATTTGTATTTAATATTTTTATCTAACATATAAATTTGGGTGTACTAGCTTTTAGACCAATATCGTAAGTTGTTTTGTTAGATAAGCTCCAGATCTGGCTTCAGTACTGACTAATCTAATGTATTGCACAATGCACAAATATAATATTGTATAGCTTCCAGAGATGGAAAGTAACAAAAGTACAAATACTTCGTTACTGTACTTAAGTAGATTTTTCTGGTATCAGTACTTTACTCTACAACTTATTTTCTGACAACTTTTTACTTCTTACATTTTTACATAAAAATCTGTACTTTCCACTCCTTACATTTTTAAATCGGGCTCGTTACTTTCGTTTTCATGTGTTTGGTGGCATGATCTATATTATATCGTGATATAATATGGATCATTGCATCATTGTCATTGCGTGCTGCAGTGCGTGGCTTTTTCAATCAATATCATGCACTGTACGTAGGGTAGTTTATGAAGATTACTATGAGAAAGGCAAGGATGATTTGCAGTCAAATACGATAAGTATTTATTTTAGCAAAAGAAAGATATTTTCAATATATTCAATAAAAAAATATTCAATATATTTTGGAGAGAGTTCAGTGTAAAATGTAAGACATTATTTATATAGATAAACAGGCCTAAAGTATTATTTTTGAAAGTGTATGAACATGAATGGCAGCTGTTGTTTTTGATCCAACAGCCGCAAAACTACTTGATGAACGTTGTGAGTTTGCGTCAGGATGATGATTCATGGGGGAAACCGGATATTTACCTACCTAGTGAAAATAAAACATGTAGTAGTAATGGGTACTTATTACTTAAGTACATAATTCAGGCTGTACGTCTTTACTTTTACTTGAGTACAAAAGTGTAATCAGTACTTCAACTTATACCAGAGTCATTTTAAACATGAGTATCTGTACTTCTACTTGAGTAAAGGATTTGTGTACTTTGCCATCTCTGATAGCTTCCTATTAAAAATATGAATTTAAAAGATAGATTTGGGGCTACCCAGTGGCGCAGTAGGTAGTGCTGTTGCCTCACAGCAAGAACGTCGCTGGGTCGCAGGTTCGAACCTCGGCTGGGCTGGGTCAGTTGGCGTTTCTGTGTGGAGTTTGCATGTTCTCCCTGGGTTCGCGTGGGTTTCCTCCGGGTGCTCCGGTTTCCCCCACAGTCCAAAGACATGCAGTACAGGTGAATTGGGTAAGCTAAATTGTCCATAGTGTACGAGTGTGAATGTGTGTGTGGAAGTTCCCAGAGATGGGTTGCGGCTGGAAGGGCATCCGCTGCGTAAAATCGTGCTGGATAAGTTGGCGGTTCATTCCGCTGTGGCGACCCCGCAAGGGACAAAGCCGACAAGAAAATGAATGAAGATAGATTTGTGAGGAGTGTACTTATATATGCTGAGCACTGTATCTTGAATGACCTGCGGATGAGAAAATTGACCGAAATTTTTCATTCTTATGTGAACTATCCCTTTAATTTGGCAAATGTAGCAAAATCAGAATATAAGTGTAATGTAGGGATACACAATATATCGGCATCCATATTGATTGCTAAATGCTGTTTTTTTTATGTTACTGTTATCGGTTTGTAACAAAACTAGGTCAATATTTTTAAGCTGTTTGGATTTTAGTAGTTTTTTCAAAAACTTAGTTGCTTCATGCACTTTTTTATTTATCAGGCAGTAGATTTTTTTTACAGATGAAGTCAGAATTATTAGCCCCCCCGAATTATTAGCCCCCCTGTTTATTTTTTCCCCAATTTCTGTTTAACGGAGAGAAGATTTTTTCAACACATTTCTAAACATAATAGTTTTAATAACTCATCTCTAATAACTGATTTATTTTATCTTTGCCATGATGACAGAAAATAATTTTTTATTAGATATTTTTCAAGACACTTCTATACAGCTTAAAGTGACATTTAAAGGCTTAACTAGGTTAATTAGGTTAACTAGTCAGGTTAGGGTAATTAGGCAAGTTATTGTATAACGATGGTTTGTTCTGTTGACTATTGAATAAAAAATTAGCTTAAAGGGGCTAATAATTTTGCCCTTAAAATGGTGTTAAAACAATTAAAAACTGCTTTTATTCTAGCCGAAATAAAACAAATAAGACTTTCTCCAGAAGAAAATATATTATCAGACATACTGTGAAAATTCCTTACTCGATTAAACATAATTTGGGAAAAAAAAAGGGGTGGGTGGGGGGGTAATAATTCTTACTTTATCTGTATATAAAAGAAAGTTGGCCATAGAAAGTCAAGATCAGTTCAAACTTTTCAAAAATGTTAAGCTTTTAAAATGTGAATAGTTGTTTTCTTTGTGTTTGCCTTTTGTTTTTCCAATCATACAGAAAAATGAAATTTTTTTATTTATCAGTCTATAAATCTAAATAGTTATCGGTATCGGTCGAAAAATATCAGCACATCTCTAGTGTACTGTACACTATATATATTATGAATCAATCATGAGCTGTTCTAATTTTTTCTCTCTTAAAGAACAATAGTAGTCGATGCTCCACCCCCATCACTTCCAGCTTGTTTGTCTCTGTGTGCACTGGGCTATAGATCAACATGCGGTCAAAGGTGATTCTTCCCAGCCACTGCCCTTCTTCTCCCTTCACGCGAGGAAGTGTGCATGTAGGCAGAAGAAGAAGGGAATTTGGAGAACTCACCCAGGCGTCAAATTCAGCCACGACTGGCTGAAGGCCATCGTCTGCACCCTCCCTGCCCCGAGTCCTAATCTACACCCTCTTCCCCAATTCCCCTGTCAACGGCCATCCTGCTGTCATGTAATGTGTTGGCACTGTGGGTCCAGATGAGAATCGCAGCATTGGCTCATGGTACAGTGAGCACCACAGGGGGTCTTTATCTCCATGAAAATCCACAAAGCTGCAGTCACGAACCATCCTCTCGTTCTCCTGCTTCAATCACACAATAAAACACATGCTTAGAAACAGCATTTCGGGGAAATTAACGAAAAATGAGGAGAAAGTGCTTTTCTGTGATCAGCAGTGTCTGTGACTATTTCATAAATTGTAGGAGATGAGAGAAGATGAAAAGTAAGAGGCAGTAATGGACACCGGAATAAGTTATTTGGGGTTTTGGAGTCTTAAAAGGATAGTTTACTCCAAAATTTATATTTCTATTAGTATATGTTCAATAACAAATATATATTGAATTTTTGCAATATCAGAACTCGTACAGCCTCCTCACCTTTGTGTATTACTCCGCCCACATAGAGTGACAGCAGATCAATAGACTGATTTCACGCGGCCGCCATTATTAACAGCGAAATCGAGGCTGCGGTGGGAAGAAACCCGGAAGTTTAGACTGAGTCACACAGGAATGTTGTATACCTGGCTGTACATCTTATCAGCGAAGAGAAAGTGACACAAATTTATGATTTCAGCGCCTTCCGAGTGACCCTAAGGTCCGTTCTGAATGAATAGTGAAAATAAAAAGGCATATTTGACCTCATTTTCAGCTAAGTTAAAGGAAATGGCACTACTTAGCTAACGTTTTCTTTCCCAAACACACATTTTAGATGCCATTCATCAAACTCAAGTTAATGAACTGAGTCTTTAACTATATTAGACTAATCACGATACAAAATTTCCGTAATGAAATATAAAAAAACACCAATTTCTCGTTAACATTTAAGACACTGTTCATGGAGTTCTTAAACAGCGCTGATTGGCCATTGTGTTCACGTGCTCAACAGAAATCACTCTGATTGGCTGTGAAGGTCATCAGTTCACCTCACCGCTGTTTACTGAGTGCAAACACAGACGAGCGATCCGCTGATGAAACGACTGATCTTCACAGCTTTAAAACGCTCCAATATCCGTCTATGTGTGTTTTCAATCTGTGAAGAGCAGGAAGCTGATAACCTTCACAGTCATTCTGTTGAGCACTGGTGAATACTACGGCAAATCAGCGGTGTTTATGAGCGCGCTCGGCGGCGCGTAAATGTTAGCGGGAAATTTACGTTTTTAAAACTTCAGTACCGGGACAACACTGTTAAAGACAACACGAAGATGTGCTACAGAGGACTGCAGTGTTTTATCACTCACCGGGTTACATAGGCTGAAGCAGGGAAGCGTCCCCACGGTGTTTACCTGCTGCCCTGGACTGAAGTCTATGAGGACACTTAAGTGTATCACTCCTAAAGAGATTGTGATGTTGTTTGATGCCTAATATGCTTTTAATTGTTTAAATGAAACTGAACGGAATGATATTAAAGTGATGTTTACACCATTTCTGCATTTTGAAGTCACAGCAACAGCTGGAGGTTTATAGCACACAGCATATTGTTGCAATGTTTACAGTGCTGATCCTATACTTCCAGCTTTCTTCCCACCGCAGCCTCGCTTTCGTTTTCTAAAATGGCGGTCGCGTGAAATAAGCGTATAAACTCTAGTTTGACAAATATTGCAGCTGTTGGACAACATAATGTACTTTTGAGGCTTATTTTAGGCGAGAATGTAGTTGTTTGGATTCGACACATCTATGCAGTTTATTTATAAGGATAGTGCCTATTTTAAATATTTATCATTTCTGAGATAGAGCATGTTGGCATCCATCAGCTTGTCATTGACCAGAGCAAAGACAGTTGACGTTGTCTATCCACAAGATGGTGACAGACTGCATAATAAGCCCTTAGAGGAGAAAAGATCAGCGTATTTTCAAACTACAGCTGATCATAACATTATAAAATTGGTGAGTGACATTCTAAGTGGATCTCTCTTTTTTGTAGTGTATTACTGCAGACAAGTTCAGTAAACAGAAGGAAAGAAGAAATGCCTGCATGTGTTTAGTGGTTTTCCTTATCGCGAACACAACAGTAATCTGGTAGTCATCACGTTGCTTTGGTTTTTTTCGGGGTTAATTATTGGTTTCTTCTGATTGCAACAGAGAAATACTGAGAAATGTCTCTAGACTGATGGCATTTCATGCCGTTCAGCCTTATAATCTTAAAATGTGAGCAAAATCACCTGTTATGTCATCACTTTAGATATTATGCTAGAGAATCATTTAAATACTAGCTCTAAAATAATGTTGGTGAATTAGTAAGTTTCTGCTGTTCTGACGTCAGCTGCAGATGTGAGGGAATGGTGGAAGAAAATAGTTCCTCAAACAAAAGGATTTTTAGACTCTTGTGTTTGATTTTCTTTTTTATATACACGATTATGCTGTCGAACTGTTGTATAAACACAATATCACACTCGTAGCAGTGTGTGATATGGCTGTATATCGTCACTGTTGGGACACTAAGGCAACGCACGCCTATTCAAATGTTATGAAAAATTTTAACAATCTTATTTTTTTATTATTCTCTTAAATATTTTGGTTTATTGTAACACTTTTTAATTATTTTATCAATTTCAATAAATAAGACCAGCACAATCATTCAAAATCTTTAAACAAACAAACAAACAAACAAAACACAATAATTATTATTCCTTATTATTATTATTATTATTATTTATTTATTATTTACACAATACAAGTAAAAAATACAAAAATGCCTTAAACTAAAAAGGGTTTTAAAATAATTAGGGTTTTAAAACCCTTCATGCTTTTTTTCTTCTGTGTCTTCTTTTGTATTCCATATAAGAGCTTCAAAAATGGGGTCAAACCGAATATTCATTATCCGTGTGATGTTTTCTTTAACACTCTGCAGAACACGCTGTAGTCAACAGACAATTTGTATGGCAATTCTTTCTTCGTGTTCAACTTCATTGTAGAATCAGAAAAAAAAGACTTAAATGCATCATTATCAAAGGAAGTTCATAACAGGTTGCTTTGTGTAGTGGTAGTAGGGGGTGTGGTGTTTTTCAAAGGTATTGGGGGTATGTTGCGTGCCTGTAACGCTGACCCATTTCTGACACAGGATTTGGTGGGGGCAGACGAGAAGAGGGGAGGGGGGAGTTAAAAAAAAGAAAAGCAGATTAGGGGGTCTGTTTTTTTTAAAGACCATGGCACATAAACTGCTCTCTTTCTTCCCGGTGTGCATGAGATGATAACCCCCGATGCTTGATGATGGCAGAAAGGTTTCCTTTAAATTAATTATAGCTCTTTCCTTGATAAGAACACTGCTGTTATTTCCAGCCCCCCTGCTATGAGTCATATGTTTAATTCAGCTTGTCCTAGGAAAACGTGGCAAGCGCCATCATATCAATTAAAAAGACATAAAATAGGCTAATTTTGGCTGTGCCGTGACCTTAAATGGGAAGTGTGTCATTTCTGTATTACTAACAGCATTAAAAGAAATAGCTGTTAGTTGCAGCACTTGTAACAATGGAGAACCAGCCTTTGTCTGAAGTCCTTACACGTTTCTTCTTTCATTTGGCTATTGTAAAATATTCACCAGCATAACCTGTCAGTCAAATGCTTTTACAGAATTTTTAAGTGTGATTTTTCTTTTATTCATTGAAGGTTATACAAAGTGAACTTTTATATTTTTCCCCTGAGAAGCGATGTAGAAGCAGGGCCTTTTCTGTCTCGAAGTATCCATCCAGCTCGGTACAAGGTATGTGTATAAGCATGTGTGCGAGGAGGACAGTGTGTAAGTGTGTTTGAGCGCTGAGCGGATGTGTCAGTGCCAGGGGCAAAGGCCTCCCCGAGGGCCATCACTGTCACGGGAACACGTTCCTACTGGTGGCAGACATCCTTCCCTCAGGCCAGCGTGTGCGTGTGTGTGGAAGCCTATGCATGCGCGCCTGTCTCTGAACTTGACTGAATGCGTGAGGGAGAGAAAGCGGGGGGATCAGGGCTTTCAGATTTCGTGCAAATGTCCACATTTCTCCGGGAGGCAGAGGATTGCGTGTGTGTGTGTGTTTAGACAGTTAGGTAAGCAGGATCACAGACAGGCTTTAACTGAGACAGGGTCAATCTCATAGAGCCTTGTGTTGCATTTGTGTGTTTGTGGGAAAAAAAATCCAGCCATAATTCAAGACGCTTAATATTAGTGATTAAAGAAAACTTGAGAGAGATTAAAAAAAAAAGAAATGACTTATAAGTAGCCCACACAGACCGTCCATCATTGAGCCAATTCATTTACTTGTAGAAATGTGTGTACTAACAGTAATTTTATTAAATAATATGTAAATGTTTGTATCATGTGTTTACAATACAGTTTGTAAAGAAATATTTTCTGTCTTTTAGAACAGGGGTTCTCAAACTTTTCAGCTCGCGACCCCCAAAATAACAATGCCAGTGACTTGAGACCCCCGATATCCTCTGAGGTGGTTATAAATAAACGTTGCATGCAACAGCACACACACACACCAATAGCCCCAAGTGTATTCTTTGGTAAAATTTTTTCTTATGCATGTGAGTGCTGTAAATGTGCCAGAAAGTTTAACCTGCTGCCATAAAATCAATTTGCTGCATCTGATGCTAATGCTGTCTTTAATAAAATGTAATTACCTCATGGGTCGCAATCCAATAAAACAAAACAAAAAATGAAATGCTACTACTAATATTTTTATTTTGAGCAGGTTATGGATAAAATATGGTAATTTTAATGGTTTAATAAAATTAATTAGATTTTTGGAAATCACCAAGCCCCGACCCCCACTTTTTAAAAGATATAATATGTGAAAGACTTGCTTTGTTTACCAAACAAGTTGATCTAATTGAATTTGCATTGTAAATCTTAAATTCAAGTTAAAAATCTTTTTGTTAAGATTTTGGTTACTATCAAGATCTCAAAAAGATTAAAAAAAGTTTTTATTTATTATTCTTATTTATTTTTTATTTTTTTACAAAATTGTGTACAGAAATATCTAAAAACATCTGCAGATTTTGTCCGACCCTGTTTTTAAGTCATTGTGCTGCAGTGCATCCAATTACGAGAAGTAAATGAATGATTTAAGAAGATAAACACTAGAAACAAGTCAAATTTTCTGCCAGTGCATAGAGATAATTATAATCTTCAAATAAGAAAACTTTCCCAAATATGACTGTCCTAAATATGACACTTATTCCAAGCAGTGTACTTAGTATAATTATCTTAAAACTAGCTTGTTGATAGCTTTCCAAACTGTATGCTTTGCTTATTTGGGGTGAAAAAGGTCTTTGAATTAGAGTTATGAAGCAGGGTAATTTCATTCTTCACATAAGCCAAAACATTTAAACAACACTTAAAACAACATTACTGTTCGAGTTAAATCAAGAAATTTAATTTCAATTGACTTCAAAACCAATGAAACCAACTACCTGACAAAAGTCTTGACGTCGATCTCAGTTGTTAGAGCAACAAATAATAACTTGACTTCTAGTTGATCATCTGGAAGTGGCAGAAGTTAGATTTTTCCTATAAATCATAAATCAACTGCAAATACTGCAGAAGACCTATTAGAACCCGCATGGACCCAAGATTCTCACAGAAATCAGTTAAGTTTGGTGAAGGGAAAATCATGGTTTGGGTTACATTCAGTATGGGGGCGTGCGAGAGATCTGCAGAGTAAATGCCAACATCAACAGCCTGAGGTATCAAGACATTTGTGCTGCCCATTACATACAAACCACAGGAGAGGGCAAATTGTTCAGCAGGATAGCTCTCTTTCTCATACTTCAGCCTCCACATCAAAGTTCCTAAAAGCAAAGAATGTCAAGGTGCTCCAAGATTGGCCAGCCCAGTCACCAGACATGAACATCATTAAGCATGTCTGGAGTAAGATGAAGGAGGCATTGAAGGTGAATCCAAAGAATCTTGATGAACTCTGGGAGTCCTGCAAGAACGCTTTCTTCGCCATTCCAGATGACTTTATTTATAAGTTATTGCAGAGATGTATGGATGCAGTCGTCCAATCTCATGGGAGTCATACACAATATTAATTGTTTTTTCCACTCACCATTCTATACTGTACATTATTACATTATTATACTGACAAGACTTTTGTAAAGTCAGATTTTACTGTCCTAATTAAATAATTAAAAATCAAGGCATGATCATATTTTATTTTGGTAAAATAAGTGTAGTCTAGAGACCTTTGCCTTTCATATAAGCCATTTCTGAGACCAAATGATCAACTAGAAGTCAAGTTATTATTTGTTGTTCCTAAAACTTGGATAGGTGACAAAACTTTTGTCAGGTAGTGTAGTTACACTGCAAAATGATTACTTGCTTCTCAAAATACACAGAAACTTATTGCAGCAAAACAACAGAATATAGAGTACTTTAATAATATGTCACTAAAGCACAAGTATGCTGTTAGTGTAATCAAGCGTTTTTAATAGGCAAACTTAAAACAAGATATTACAAATAAAATGAAGTCATAAAAATATAAGACTGGTCTTAAATGATGTCTCTTATTGTAATTAAGCTAAATGGGCAGTTAGTAACTTTAAGATTACTAAGTAAGAAAAAAAAACATAATAAAACAATCATAATAATCTTACACAATTTAATCTTCCATAGTATTTTATTCTTAAAACAATATCAATAAAACTTTTTTGCCTAGAAATAGACTCATAAATGACATTTGCTGTTTGTTCAAACTACTTATTTAAACTGGGCTGAAACAACACAATTCTTGATTTACTGAAGCGATGACAACTTAATTGTTTTATGCTCAATCCACCTAAATTTGTAAAAAATGAATAAACTAACTTATTTTCTTCAAGTTGTCCCAACACAAATTGATTTTGTGAAACCCAGCACTTTTCACTGTGGAAAATTGTAACTCTTGACGTAAGAATTTTTCTACATATACTGTAAATGACACTGAAGGAAAGGGTGAAAATGACTGCTTGAGAGCATGAATGCAAATAAATCACTCGGCTTCCCAGCTCAGCAATGACATCTCATCTCTTTATCACTTCTCTTTTCATAAGTGCCAATAATGAGAACAAGTCAATTCTTTAAAGTAAGATGACTGGAACACACAGCTGTGAGCTCGACCGATGATCTCTTACAGTAAGCCTAACAGAAACTCAAGCTGTACACAGAAAAAAAATGAAACTACAGTATGTGACCTCTTCTGTTCGTTTCTGCTTGTTGTCACAGATGTAAATGAAAGGGAAACACGTCGGCAGCATTGTGCAGTTCAGAGCAAGGTTTTAATGGGCTTTGGTGTGGCATTTGCACTCTGACAGGTCTCTTTCACACCGGGGAGGAGTGGCAAGGCTCGGTTGTTTGTCATTCCCAGAAGATCATTATAAACCTGCCACTGGATTCAGTGATGTGCAACGGTGTACAAAACCAACTTGTATGATCGAGCAAATAGCATCAAATGTAATCAATGACTAATTTTATTTATGCCTGACAGTATTGGTATCGATAGATAATAATAATAATAATAATAATAATAATAATAATAATAATAATAATAATAATAAGCAATTATTACAGGTATTTAGAAGTGCCCATAGAAACAATATTGTGCATGTTCATTATCATGATATGTTGAATTACTGGATATTGGCATATGTCTAGTGGGGAGAATGGGTAAGTAGATGAATTGATGATAGGTATGTAGGGAGATTGGTAAATGGTTAAATAGATGATATATAGATGATGTATAAATAGAGATATACTGTGCATCCGGAAAGTATTTATAGTGCTTCACTGTGTCCACATTTTTTATGTTACAGCCTTATTTCAAAATGGATAAAATTCATTTATTTATTTCCAAATTCTACACACAATACCCAATAATGACAATATGAAAAAAAATATTTTTTGAAATTGTTGCAAATTTATTAAAAATAAAAAAACCTGAGAAATAACATGTACATAAGTATTCACAGCCTTTGCCGTGAAGCTCTAAATTGACATTTTGACAGGTACATTTTGTTTCCACTGATCATTCTTGAGATGTTTCAGCAGCTTAATTGGAGTTCACCTGTGGTAAATTCAGTTGATTGGACATGATTTGAAAAGGCATACACCTGTCTATATAAGGTCCCAGGATTTACAGTTCATGTCAAAGCACAAATCAAGCATGAAGACAAAGGAATTGTCTGTAGACCTCTGAGACAGGATTGTCTCGAGGCACAAGGCTGGGGAAGGTTACAGAAAAATTTTCTGCTGCTCTGAAAGTTCTAATGAGCACAGCGGCCTCCATCATCCGTAAGTGGAAGATGTTTGGAGCCACCAGCACTCTTTCTAGAGCTGGCCGGCCATCTAAGCTGAGTGATTGGAGGAGAAAGGCCTTAGTCAGGGAGGTGAAGAATAACTCTGTCTGAGCTCCAGCGTTTTTCTGTGGAGAGAGGAGAACCTTACAGAAGGACAACCATCTGTGCAGCAATCCACCAATCAGGCCTGTATGGTAGAGTGGCCAGACGGAAGCCACTCCCTGCCTGGAATTTGCCAAAAGGCATTTGAAGGACTCTCAGACCATAAGAAACAAAATTCTCTGGTCTGATGAGACTAAAATTGAACTCTTTGGAGTGAATGCCAGGCGTTACGTTTGGAGAAAACCAGGCCCCGCTCATCACCAGGCTAATACCATCCTGTGGGGATGTTTTTCAGCAGCAGGAACTGAAAGACTAGTAAGGATAGAGGGAAAGATGAATGCAGCAATGTACAGAGACATCCTGAATGAAAACTTGCTTCAGAGTGCTCTTGACCTTAGACTGGGACGACGGATCTTTCAGCAGGACAATGACCCAGAGCACACCGCCAAAATATCAATGGAGTGGCTTCACAACAACTCGATGAATGTCCTTGAGTGGCCCAGCCAGAGCCCAGACCTAAATCCTATTGAACATCTCTGGAGAGATCTAAAATGGCTGTACACCGTCACTTCCCATCCAACCTGATAGAGCTTGAGAGGTACTGCGAAGAGGAATGGGCAAGAAGTCCCAAAGACAGGTGTGCCAAGCTTGTGGCATCATATTCAAAAAGACTTGAGGCTGTAATTGCTGCCAAAGGTGCATCAACAAAGTATTGAGCAAAGCCTGTGAATACTTATGTACATGTGATTTTTCAGGTTTTTTATTTTTAATAAATTTGCAACAGTTTAAAAAAACCTTTTTTTACATTGTCATTATGGGGTATTGTGTGTAGAACTTTGAGGAAATAAATGAATTTAGTACATTTTGGAATAAGGCTGTAACATAAAAAAAAGTGGAAAAAGTGAAGCGCTATGAATACTTTTCGGATGCACTGCATATAGATAGGTCAATGGGTACAGTGTTTCCTCTAGGATTTTTTCCAGATGTGGTGGCAGACTCTATTGTGCCTTTTACACAGATCCATCAACTACCTGTGGCGTTATGCTTGCGCGCTGATTTTCTTGCTATAAACTCCAGCAAGATAAAGTCATCTATACATTTTAAAGTATTATGAAGCGTTATCTATTATCTATAAAGTATAATTATGGAAACTGTGTTCATCTTAACTGAAGCCTACGCCGTGTTTGCTAGCCTCACGCATCACGCACCTGTCAGTCAGTCAGCATGTCACCTTAAAACGTTAAACAAATGCCGCACAGCACTACTATGATTACAGAAAAGTTTGCGCTGTTATAATTCACTTACCTTTTAACACGTTTTGATGAGATTATATCCCGCTATTAAAAAAAAACAACAACGACTGAATGTTTTGAAAGAGAAGTAATGTAGTAGTGGCGGGATGAATTTTGGTGTGGCGCCCTGCCATGGAAGAATGAATGTAGCGGAAACCATGGGGTAAGTAAATGGATAGATGGATTCAAAATAAGCTTGTAGGAAGCTGAGGATAGTTACATGGATCATATAGGTCATTAGGTAAGTAGGCAACTGATTAGATAGTTTACTGTATTAGATGGATGGATGGATGGATGGATGGATAAACAGACAGACAGACAGACAGACAGACAGACAGACAGACAGATAGATAGATAGATAGATAGATAGATAGATAGATAGATAGATAGATAGATAGATAGATAGATAGATAGATAGATAGATAGATAGATAGATAGATATTGGTGATCTGTAATTTGTGTTTTTCTTTATGTTTGTCTTCAGATGGATCATTCAGAGAAGGCCTGTCGTTACTGTGGCGTGAGTTACTTGATTCTGCACGAGTTTCAGCGTCTGCAGGAGCATTTGCGGGAAGTCGAGAGAGAGCTGGAGCAGATGAGAGGAAGTGCAGAAAGAGAAAGAACCCTGAGAATAGAGCTCCAGGAAGCCCGTAGTCATCTGGAGGAGCTGAAAGCATCTGTGCTTCAACATGAGCAAACGTGAGTTTCAGTTTCTGTCACAGCTTCCTTGCCTGCACACATCTGATGACTCTCACACAAATATAAGACAGAATGTATTTAGTTTCATCAAACAGGTCATTTAATGGTTTGTGAGGGTTTGTGCTTAAATTGGTCATGAGCTGCCTTTAAAAATGTTGTAGACATATTTGGATGATCAACGTTCGTCTTGGTTTTGCTTTATTTAATCATTATTAGGCCTGTTGCATGCATAAATACAGGGTTCCACACAATTCATTCACGCTGTCCCAACACAAATCAATTTAATTAACTTTACATTTGTTAACTTTAACACATTTAAATAGATTGAACATAACAAAATTAAATTGTTCCTAAACACTTAAGAAGTGTGTTGTTTCAGCTCATTTTCTATTAGTACTTTGAACAAGCAACAAAAATCTTTTTTTTTTTTTTTAGTGTACTGCATCTGTGACGCATGACTAGGGCCAGACTGAATCTGCTATTTCTGGTAAAAATCTGCGGATTTCTGCGGAATTATTTTGGGAGTAGCATACCTAAAACCTTAATATGTGAAATAAAAAATAATACTTTTTAACTTTTAACTTTTATTTAATGTTTAAAATGCAAATCTAATTAGATTCACTTTATTTGGTAAACAAAGCAAGTCTCTCATATAATATATCTACTAAAAGACAGAAAATATTACTTTACAAACTGGATTGTATGTAAATCAGATGAACATTTTCATATTAGTCAATAATATTACTGTAATTAATTTAAAAACTGAATAAATTTAGATTTACACACATTTACTCAAGTAAATAAACAGAATTAATGATGGGCTAAAAATCTGCTGAAATCTGCAGAATTCTGTGTGCGCAGATTCCGTGTGGGCCTACACATGACATTAATTTCAGCATCACAAAATGTTTTCTCATTGTTTTCAGAGGTCAGATTGTAGGTTTTGGCTCATTTAAAGAGGAAGTGAAGCAGTCAGTCAAGTTTACATTATTTTGTAAATTGGTTTCCACTTTAATGAAAATTTGTATATAACAAACTCGATTAAGGGGAAATGAAGCACTCAGTCAAGTTTACCTTATTTTGTACATTGGATTCCACTTTAATGAAAACATATTAAACAAACTCGATTAATGTAACCATTTAGAAGAAAACAGCATGTTTTACTATAGATTTGAGACCTAGAGCGTCGCCATCTTGGAATGTCGCTGTGTCTGTTGTCACAGAGTTTGTTCAATTCCCTCAGCTGAACAGATACAATGGAAGTAAAAGAGCCTGTAAAGCCTAATTTAACCCAAATGCATGAAGTTGTGGATGTGGAGCTGGTGCAAGTACAAGCATCATTCTTTTCCCCCCTTTTAATTACTGATCATTTGATGCACTTTGATTCACTCTCTGTATTACGCTGCCTGACTGCCTGTCTGGGTTTCAACCATGATTGTAATGGATTAAACACAGAGACTGGACAGCCTAATTTAAGCCAATGGATGAAGTTGTGGACGTGCATCGCAGAGCTAGTGTAAATACATCAAATACAAGCATTTAAGTGTCTTGAGTTGTGTATTTTTCTTTCGTTAATACCTTTCATTTGATGCGCTTTGGTCCACTCTCTCATGCTGCTCCAGCGCTGCCTGACGAGGGGATTTACATTCACACTAATGCAATGATTAAAATGGTACATGACTTCACGCTTTACCAAGTCACGTGACATGAAGGATAAAAACATGCCGTGTGAAACACCGCGCAGATCTTAGTTTGGTTTGAACCCGAAAAGAGGTGAGCGGCTGTAGTAGTGAAAAGTGAAAGTACCCGCCCCCATTGCGTCAGTAATGATTCACTCTCTGTATTACGCTGCCTGACTGCCTGTATGGGTTTCAACCATGGTTTCAACAAGGTCCGCTACTGATGTACTGGGGGCGCATCTGAATGGACACTGATTTTACTTTTTAATAAGACAAAAAGTACAAAAGCATTGCTTTAAGCTTTCATTAATCTGTATATACGCCATGTAAAGCTCTGGGATCAGGAAGTTCTCTGAAGATAACATTATCCTACATAATTTAATTTTATTTATTTTTTTAAAGGTAAATGAAGGTTATGCAGTGTGTTGTTAACTCTTTTATTAAAAAAAAAGAGAAAAAAAAACCTGCAAGTTCTGAAAGAAATCAAGCATCAGCCAGGTCAGAAAACTGACGCAAAAGTAACTCAAAAGCAGCGTAAATTTGTGAATTGGGTGGTCCCGGAACAGATCGGGGTAACGGATCCGGCATGTTACCCGAGGATGGAGAGGTGTCGCGCATGAAAGTGGGGAGCGGGGGGGTTGGTGCGGTGGATGGCAGAGTGGTGTCGCGGACGAAAGTGAGCGGGGTGGGGGTGTCGCAGATGACAGTGAAGAGGGTTGGGGAGTCGCGGAAGAAAGCGAAAGTGAACAGCGGGCGGGGGAGAAGGGCGGTTGAGGAGGGGGATCGGTAAAATGAGGTGCCGGATCAGATCTCAGAGGTGCCGGATCCGTATCCGGCGTGTTCCGGCACAAATTAAGCCCTGACATAACGCATTACTTACCATAAAAAGTAACTCAACTAGTTATTTTTTTAGCGAGTAACTCAACATTGTAATATTCATTCATTCATTCATTTTCTTGTCGGCTTTGTCCCTTGCGGGGTCGCCACAGTGGAATGAACCACCAACTTATCCAGCACGATTTTACGCAGCGGATGCCCTTCCAGCCGCAACCCATCTCTGGGAATTTCCACACACACACATTCACACTCATACACTACGGACAATTTAGCTTACCCAATTCACCTGTACTGCATGTCTTTGGACTGTGGGGGAAACCGGAGCACCCGGAGGAAACCCACGCAAACGCAGGGAGAACATGCAAACTCCACACAGAAACGCCAACTGACCCAGCCCAGCCAAGGTTCGAACCTGCGACCCAGCGACGTTCTTGCTGTGAGGCAACAGCACTACCTACTGCGCCACTGCGTTGCCCAACATTGTAATATATTACTTTCTAAAGTAACTTTCCCCAACACTGGTTTTGGGCTTATACAAATTTCACCCATAACGCTTCAGAACCATAGTTGGTTTTGAATGGACAATCACCATTCACATTTCTTCACAAAGTATGATCATTTTTCATACAGCAGTAAACCCCCAATGGGACCTTACGGGAAAGAGAAAGACTAAATCAATGTTATATCAAACCATCAAACCCTCCAGAAGTGTAATTTGATTCTATAACCTGTCAGTGCTGCAGAGGAACTAGGATTTTATACTACCAATTTTGCTCTCCCTTCTCATGGTGCTCTTTGTGTCACCTGCTGCAAAGTGGTTAAGCACCCACAGGCTAAAATATATGAATTCACTGATCTAGAAAATCTTACATCCATGGCATAACATACATTCAGGCTTTCAGTCTATACAGCATCCACCCACCTCTTAACCAGAGCATTTATGGTGCTACATTTTAAGTTCATACAGTACATAATCCTATCTAGTCAAACATGTTAGTAAACCAGACCATGAGTGAAAAATTTAATTGAATATGTTAGTCATCTGGTTTACATACATACTGTATATATTGATGTGTATGTTTGTAGATGTCTATAGACCCTCTATATATAGCCAAGACAAGATTTTAAAGGGTGAACTTCCTCTTCTGTTCTTCTTTACCCTAGAGCAGTATTTTTTTCTGACTGTAAGGCCCCATATTGTCCAGAATGGCATGTCCCCTCATGTCGGATATTTCTGCTGTAATACCAAAACTACTTGTTTATTTTAAATTTACACAATAATCATAATAAACACATGAATCATAAATACAATGTAATCATTTTAAAATGCATGTTTTAATGTTTAAATTATTATCAATATCAGAGGTATAAAAGTCTGAAATTGTATTAAAAAAATCACATAATTAAATCCTTATAACATTGAATTAGGCACATATGCAGTACTGGGTTATTATTTGTCACTAGTTAGGATTAAAATTCTGATTGGCAAACCTTTTATGACTTGTTGTGAAAGTTATAGTGAATAATTATTGTTTTTCATTCTTTCTTGATTACAGAATATTTTTAAATCACTTTGTTTCTTATAAACTGTAATTTCTACTCAATAAAATATTTTTGAATTTGTCATATTAAAGAAAATACAATGAAAATAAATACCTTGTAATTTCATTTTAGAAATTTTGATATTTGAGAACAGGGCTTTGTGATGGCCACTCCAAAACATTCACTCTGTTGTCCTTAAAGCACATTTTAACTTTTTTGGCAGTATGCTTAGGGTCATGGTCTGTTTGGAAGACCCATTTGTGGCCAAATTTTAATTTCCTGGCTGATGTTGTCCTGAGATGTTGCTTCAGTATTTCTACATAATGTTCTTTCTTCATGATGCCATCTATCATGTGAAGTGGACCAGTCCCTCCTGCAGCAAAACAACCCCACAACATGATGCTGCCGCCCTCATTCTTCACAGTTGAGATGGTGTTCCTAGGCTTGTAAGGTTTCCCCTTTGTCCTCCAAATGTAACACTGGTCATTATGTCCAAACAGTTCAATCTTAGTTCCATCAGACCACAGGACATGTCTCCAAAAAATTGTCTTTTTCCCAGTGTAGTTTAGCAAATTGTAATCTGGCTTTTTTGTTGATTCTGGCTTGTTGATTTTCCCATGTTGTCATACAGGGAAGCAGTGTGTTTGAGGTTTTCCTTAAATACTATTCTACAGTTGTGCCTCCAATTAACTCAAATGTCGTCAATTAGCCAATCAGAAACTTCCAAAATCTTGACACCATCCTCTGAGCTTTTTCAGAGGCATAATAATCTTATTGTATGTAAACTTGACTTTCAAGAAAAGTTATAAATATTTTTCAAAAGATCTCATTATTATCTCATTATTCTGCTATTAAGCATAACAGAAACAAATGTGATAATCCTAATTTACCTAGGAGAAAAAGTTTAGTCACATTAACATATGACTTTTTTTTTAATGGTTATGGACCTTTTTATACAGTGTATGTAAACTTCTGGTTTCAACTTTATATACAGTATATATGAGCAATATCGCAAAAGTAGCAATGTGATATGGCTGTGTTATGGCACTGGTGGGAGGCATGCTTTAGTGTCACACCAGTGACGATATACAGCCATATTGCACTGCTACAAGTGTGATATTGCATTTATACAACAGTTTGACGACATAATCGTGTATATAAAAAAGAAAATCAAACATGGAGAGTCTCAAAACCATTTTGAATGAGGGACTACTTTTTTCTGCCATTCCAGCTAATACACATATGACATCCTGCATCTATCATAAACAGAATAAAGCGGCTGGAAAAAAAGAAAAGTAAAAAAAAGAAAAGTGCATCTCAAATCAAATCAAATCAAATCAAATCACTTTTATTGTCACATCATCAGCAGCACGTGTGCTATGATGAGTGAAAAGCTTAGGTGCTGGCTCCAGACAGTGCAAAATACAGACAGTGTAAATACAACGACAGTGCGAAATACAGACAGTGCAAAATACAGACAGTGCAATATACAACAACATACTCACAAAAAAAACAAGACAATGTAAAATTGGCAATGTTGACAGCGATACGTAGGCAGTATTGTTTTAAGTATGGATTTGTTAAAGTGCAGTGCATGCTACATCTTGATGGTGTGCAGTGCGGGGTATGGAAGAGTTTGTGTGGGGTGTGTTAAGTGTTCATCAGCCTGATAGTCTGAGGGAAGAAGCTTTCCTTCAGTCGGCTGGTGCGTGACCGGATGCTGCGGAACCGTCTGCCTGAGGGTAGCAGAGAGAAAAGTCTATGGCTTGGGTGGCTGGAGTCGCTGATGATTCTCTTGGCTTTTCTCATGCACCTCCTGGTATAGATGTCCTGGAGGGAGGGAAGCTCACCTCCTACTACGCGTCCAGCAGTTCGCACGATCCTATGTAGACCTTTGCGATTGCTGCTGGTGCTGTTTCCGTACCAGGTGGTGATGCAGCCAGTGAGGATGCTCTCCACAGTGCAGGTGTAGAACGAGCGGAGGATGTGGGGGCTCATTCCAAACCTCCTGAGACGCCTGAGGAAGAAGAGGCGTTGTTGTGGCTTCCTCAGCACTGCGTCTGTGTGGGCAGTCCATGTCAGATCCTCAGCGATGTGTACTCCAAGAAACTTGAAAGTGCTGACTCTCTCCACTGGTGTCCCGTTGATGGTGATGGTAGTGTGTTCTTTCTTCTCTTTCATGAAATCCACCACCAACTCCTTGGTTTTGCTGATGTTGAGTGAGAGGTGGTTTTCCTGACACCACTGCGTCAGAGCGTGCACCTCCTATCTGTAGGCCGTCTCATCATTATCGGTGATTAGGCCCACCACCGTTGTGTCATCAGCAAATTTAACGATGACATTGGAGCTGTGTTTGGATGTACAGTCATGTGTGTACAGGGAGTACAGGAGTGGGCTGAGAACCCAGCCCTGTGGAGCACCAGTGTTGAGGATCAGTGTGGATGAGGTAATGTTGTTCATTCTGACCACCTGGCGTCTGCTTGACAGGAAGTTCAGGATCCAGTTGCACAGAGAGCTGTGTAGGCCCAGAGCCTGGAGCTTCACCACCAGCTTGGCAGGCACTATGGTGTTGAATGCTGAGCTGTAGTCCACAAACAGCATTCTCACATATGTGTTTTTGTTTTCCAGGTAAGACAGAGCAGTGTGCAAGGTGAAAGCAATTGCATCATCGGTGGAGCGGTTGTTTCTGTATGCAAATTGCAGAGGGTCAATGTTAGCGGGCAGTACAGAGCAGATGTGGTTTTAATCAGCTTCTCAAAGCACTTGCTGAAGATGGGTGTCAGTGCAACCGGACGCCAGTCATTCAAGCATGTGGTTTTAGCTGATTTCGGTATTGGCACAATAGTAGCTGTCTTAAAGCATGTAGGAACCACAGACAGAGAGAGCGAAAGGGTTAAAGATGTCCGTGAAAACCCCCGCTAGCTGGTGTGCTCATGCCTTAAGTACACGTCCATGGATGCCATCTGGGCCCGTAGCTTTTCAGATGTTCACGCGATGGAAAGATCTCGTTACATCCGCTACAGAAACAGAGAGTGTGCTGGCGGTTTCTGTGTCGGCCGCGGGAGCACGCTGTGTGTGTGCGCTGTCCTGGGCTTCAAAGAGGGCGCGCTGTGTGTGTGCGCTGTCCTGGGCTCGTCCGGGAGAGACGCAGCAATGTTCACAGTGGCGGATTTATTACTTTTAAAGTCCGTGATGTAATTAAGCCCCTGCCACATGCTCCTTGCGTTATTGGTGTTAAATTGACCCTCTACCTTGTCTTTGTATTGACGTTTTGCTGCTTTGATCGTTTTCCTGAGGTTGTAGTTTGCTTGTTTTAGTTCCTCAGCATTTCTGGATTCATAGGCGGCAGTTCGCACTGATAGGGCTGTTCGAACTTCGCAATTGATCCATGGTTTTTGGTTAGGGTAGATACGGACAGATTTTTTGGTTTATCTTCATGAAATCTAATAAAAAAATCTCTCAACCTTTTTGGGTCCCCCGGTACATTTTTGATGTGGTCTGCTATTTGCAGTGTATTTCTCGTATCTGCATGTGTTTTGAGTATTTTCATGCTTAATAATCTATTAATACAAGAAATCAAGAAAAAGATACAATCAAAAAAGTGTTATATTGTTTATCGAGTCTAACAGTATTCAAGCACAACTGAATGTACAAGATCTAGTACAAGTAACTGAATGATTAAAATAATAATTATAAAATAATAAATAATAATAAAATGCATCATTGACGAAGTTACAAATGGTACAATTTCTTATGCCTGAATGCTTTTATAGGTCATTATAGAATCACAGATATCAATAACACATGCAAATGATTGAATTATAATACAAACTCAACATTGAATATCCTGCAACTATTGCAATATCAATGCTGAAACGATATATTGTGCAGCCCTAATTATTATTCTGTACATATCAAATGATATGTAAGCACAAACAAATGGTGACCATGCAATAAAAAACAGTAACTCACACTTGAGTGGTGGAAGCATTTATGTTGGATCTACCATAGCTGGCACTGCATCGTCTTTTAGCTTCAATCTTTCTAACATTCCAGTATAAAACTGTGCCTCTCTTGCCATTTAATAATACATTTGTAAATTTGTGGAACTCAACAGGCAGTGATGTAGAAGCAGGTGTTGATTTTCATCTGCAGAGGTGGTGTTTAGCCACACTATTAGGCAACAAAGTCACACAAACTGTCGTTTTGGTAAATTGGCTTGAATGTAAGCTGTTTTTAGACTAACAAGAATGTTTTTGAGTCAAGTATTTTCACTGCTAAAGGGTGTGTGTTTATGACGGGATGACTTAGTGTGGAATTATGGGAGTTGTGGTCTTCATGATATCCGACTCTTGCAGAAATCATGTTCATGGATGAGCTAAAGTAATCAAATGTTTTTTTATCATGGTAGTATGAAGAAGAGTAAGAGTACTTTTTTCGGCCATTCCTTCACATCTGCAGCTGACGTCAGAACAGCAGAAGCCATTACTAATTCACCAACTCATTTTAGAGCTAGTATTTGAATGATTCTCTAGCTTACTGTCTAAAGTGACGACAAAACATATGATTTTGCTCACATTTTAAAATTATGAGTCTGAACGGCATGAAATGCCATCAGTCTACAGACATTTCTCAGTATTTCTCTGTTGCAATCGGGAGATCACAATAATTAACCCAGAAAAAACCAAAGCAAAGCAAACACTACCAGATTACTGTTGTGTTTGCGATAAGGAAAAACGCTAAACACATGCGGGCATTTCTTCTTTCTTTCTGTAAACTGAACTAGTCTGCAGTAAGGAAAACAGGAGACTCATTAGAAACAAACAGATGGCCAACCTAAAAGTAACTCTGGGTTATACAAAGTGTGGCCAACACAAAATACATACATTCCTGATATGTGAGTCCCATCTCACACTTAATACACTACAATTACTATGGTATAAATACAGCACTGCAGCATTAAAAAGAGAGAGATCGACCTGAAATGTTACTCACCGATTTTATAATGTTTTGATCAGCTGTAGTTTGAAAATACGCTGATCTTCTTCTGATCTAATGGCTTATTATGTGGTCTCTATCTTTTGGGATGGACAATGTCAACCATCTTTGCTCTGCTCAATGACAGGCTGATGGATGCTGATGCGCTGTCTCAGAAATTATAAACATTTAAAATAGGCACTATCCTTATAAATAAACTGCATAGTTGCAATCTAAACAACTAGATTCTTGCCTAAAAAAACTCAAAAGTACGTTATGTTGTCCCACAGCTGCAATATTTATCAAACTGGGAGTTTATTGTTCTGCTGTCACTCAGGGTGAGAAGTCTATACGAGTTCTGATAATGCAGAATATCACCAATCAGCCTATCAGATTTGAGAACCAGACAGAACTGTTGTATGTATGTATGTATGTATGTATGTATGTATGTATCAGAATCAGAATCAGTTTTATTGCCAAGTGTGCTTCACACACACAAGGAATTTGTTTTGGCAACAGAAGCTTCCAGTGTACATAAAGTGACGAGTGACAACACAAAATTAAATATGAGAAAAGAAAAAGGTGATAAACATTAGACATTAGTCAACAGAGATGCAGTAAGTAAAAAAAAAATATCTGGATGTTGAATTGTATGTACAGATATGTTGTAAATATACAGGTTATAAGGTGCTGTGTACCAATGCGAATGGAGAAAGTATTGCATTGTATATTGTTATAAGGTGCTGTGTACAAGTGCGTATGAGAAAGTATTGCACGTTTATTGCCCAGTAGGGGAATATTTAACTGTTCATGAGGTAGATGGCCTGAGGAAAGAAGCTTTTCCTGTGTCTGGCTGTTTTTGTGCTTGGTGCTCTGTAGCGCCGACCAGACGGTAACAGTTTGAACAGGTAATGTGCTGGGTGCGAGGCATCCACAGTGATTTTGCGAGCCCTTTTACTCACTCTGGAAGAGTACAGTTCTTGAAGTGTAGGAAGGGTAGTGCCAGTGATTCGTTCAGCAGTCCGGACTATTCGCTGTAGTCTACGGAGGTCAGTTTTGTTTTCTGAGCTGAACCAGACGGGAATTGAAGTGCAGAGGATGGATTGGATGACAGCTGAACTTCCTCAGCTGATGAAGGAAGTACAGTCTCTGCTGGGCTTTCTTCACAATAGAGTCTATGTGAATGTCCCACTTCAGATCCTGAGAGAGGGTGGTGCCCAGGCACCTGAATGACTAAAGTCCACTATCATCTCCACTGTTTTGAGCGTATTCAGCTCCAGGTTGTTGTATCTGCACCATTAAGCCAGCCGCTCCACCTCCTGTCTGTATGCAGACTCGTCACCGTTCCGGATGAGGCCGATAACAGTAGTGTCATCCGCAAACTTCAAGAGCTTGATGGAGGGGTCTTTTGCGGTGCAGTCATTGGTGTACAGGGAGAAGAGCAGTGGGGAGAGAACGCATCCCTGGGGGGCACCAGTGCTGATGGTGTGGCTGTCGGATGTGATTTTGCCCATTCTGACTAGCTGTTGTCTATCTGTCAGAAAGCTGGTGATCCATTGACAGACAGAGCTAGGGACAGACAGCTGGGTCAGTTTGTTCTCGAGCAGTGATGGGACGATGGTGTTAAAGGCAGAACTGAAGTCCACAAACAGTATCCTTGCGTAGTTCCCTGGTTTGTCCAGATGTTGTAGGGTATAATGCAGTCCCATGCGTCATCCACAGACCGGTTTGCTCTATAGTCAAACTGCAGGGGGTCCAGCAAAGGTGGATGTATGTATGTATGTATGTATGTATGTTTGTATGTTTGTATGTATGTATGTGTATGAGGGAATAATTAATTAAATCATTAAATTAAGTTAATTTGTTAATTAAACCAATTAAATAAATAATTGTAAAATATATACACAAAATAAAATACCTCCGTAAATATATATGCGCTACTTAATTATGAGCATATCACAAGAACATTAACCAATTAATTTAGCTTATTATCATTAAGGAAAATTAATTTAAAATTTCACAGGGTGCTTTATGTAGTTTTTTTTGTTCATAAAAAAAAGTAATAATAAATAAGGGAATCCCTGGCCTACGGAACCTCAATGGGCTCCAGGAACTCCGTGCCCCTGACGATGGCCTGGGTGTAAATGCACGTGTCAGTGTGAGGTCTTGGTGTATATCTATTTACGTACTTGTGAATATTTCCTCATGCCCTGAACTCTTTAGCTCTGGTTTCCCTCGTGAATCACTGTGGGAGTAACGTGAATGCGTACGCCCATTCTCCTAGCTGACGCGAATGCCAGACATAATTATACAACCACGGCAATCAAAAATAAACCTCTCAACACCTACACCTTCGTAGCTTAGCACAGACAGAAATGCAGAGAATGAGGAGAGAGGTGCAAAGCGAGTGTGTGATTGTGGCTCCTATTTCTGCACTCCCTCCCGCTGGAGCTGATAATAATAGCAGGTTGCGTTGTCCATGGAACCTCACGAGAAAAAACAAACAGCACAGCAGTCGTGCTTCTAGATCAGCCCCCACTGATTCATTCATACCCAGCACATTCCAGTCCTCCTGACACGACAGAGCAGTGGGCAAATGCGTGCACATATTGGCCTTGTGGATTTGCTAGTGGCATGTGGTGGACTTCTGAAACGAGAACACAAAGTCTGTTTTTTGCTGTGCTTTTACTATTATATATTTTTCTTTCTTCTTTTCTTTTTTCTCCTTATTAATTCATATTTATTTGTAATTTATTTAACACTTAAAAGACATTTTAGGACTGAAGACACTAAGTGATGAAGTGTTTCAGGTGTGATTTTGTACCTTTCTTCATGCGAACAAGTCTTAAGGAGGGCAACAGTGCAGTTTTCACTGGCGTTTGGATGCACCTATGTATTGTGGTACTTGACAAAGGTTTGTCAAAGTAGTCCTGAGCCCATGTGGTGATATTGTTTATAGATAAATGACGATTCTTGATCGTGCCACCTGAGGGATCAGAGGTCACAGTTGTTCAGCTAAGGCTTGCGCCTTTGTTCTTTCCTGAAATTCCTCCAGATTCCTTAAATCTTTTAATTATGTTATGCACTGTTGTATCTAGAGACATAACTAGACTAGAAATGTAAGCTATATATCTTAATTGGCCTCCATGATTAGCCTCTAATGCCGTTAAAGGCTAACTGGAACATCTACTGTCGTTGTGAAGATACGTGCAAGACATCATTTAAAGCTGTAAAGTGATTACATTAAATTGTGTATAACCTCTCCAAAAAACAAAACCCTGTGTCTTTGTGAATAAACAAAAGGCTCTATTATTCTATTTGTCCTCTCCATTCACTGAGAAACGCTACTGTAGGTTTGTGATGCTTCTCTGTTGTTAATGCCGCCATCGAATAGTAAATTAACATTGTAGTTGATGAATGAACTAAATCAAATAAACTAAATCAAATGTTCCAAACTGTCATCAGTGGTGTTGCCTTTGTTTCATTTAAAATGAGTAACAGACCACCTTCTGAAATGGTTTGGATTATTTATCCAATTGCTCCAATTGGATCTAATTGATATCCATCTTGAATGGAGGCCATTTACACACCTGCCCTTTCACGATTGGCTAGCTAACTGATTGCATGAACTGACCAGATGTAAACAGGCCCAAAAAGTTGTAGGCACGTTGGATGGTAAACAAACTATCAGTTGTTGTAATCAACATGTTGGAGGAAGGAGAAATGGCCATGGATAAAGATCTTAGCAATTTTGACAAAGACCAATTTGTTATGGCAAGGCAAATGGGTTGGAGTATCTCTGCAGTGACAAGACTTGTGGGTCACTCCTCTTCAGCTGTTGTGAGAGTTTACCAACAGTGGTCTGAGGAGGGACAAACCACAAACCGGCAGCAGAGTGTCGGATACCCAAAGCTCATTGATGTGCAAGGGCAACAAAGGCTGGCCTGTCTGATCCTAGTCAACAGAAGGTCTACTGTCTACAAGTCACAAAAACGTAATGATGGTTATGAGAGGAATGTGAGGAATGTGTCACAACATACAGTGTTTTGCACACTATCTGCGTTGCTGTAGACTAATCAGTGTGCCTTATATGACCCCTGTTGAAAGTTCTACAATGGACAAACCAGCATCAGAACTAGACGTTGGAGCAACGGAAGAAGGTTGCCTGCACTGATGAGTACTGTTGTCTATTACATGATGTGGATGGTTGTGTAAGGGGCCGATCACACAGAACACGATTTTTCTTCCTGAGAACGTAAGGCCCACCGCACCGCAGTGCCTTTTTTGTTGACAAGACCTAAGGCCTAAGTGAGCTCTGTTTACCTGGGGTAGTGATGACACCAAGACACACTTTAGCACCTCAGCAATCCGGTGGAAGGAGTGTGATGCTCTGGGTAAAACTGGCCAGTATTTCAATCGGAAACCCTGAGTCCTGTCATTCATGTGGACGTAAATTTGACACTTGCTATCTACCCCCATGCAACTTACAGGGCTTGAAGGGGCTGTTGACAACATTTTAGTGCCAGAAACCACAGGGCACCTAAGGGGTCTTGCTGAGTCCATGACTTGGCACGGTAGTGAGGCTTAGCACATGGAGGTCCAACAACATATTAGGCTGGTGGCCATAATGTTTTTACCACTCAATGGTGTATCCTATTTAGCAATGTGAATTTTAAAAATACATTTTAATCGAATTAAATTTTAAAATCATTTAAAACAATCATATAGGTTGCATCTGAGTACCTTAAAATGGTTCCTTTAGAGGCAGCATTTCAAGGTGGGAAGGATTTAAAGCATGTCTGAATCTAAATTCTGCTTCACTTCTTGTCTCAGGGGGTACATTATTCTGATCAACGTCAATAGATGCATCCTTCACTGCTTTTAAAATCCCACAATTCTGTCCATTCCATATTTGACAGTTCAGCTAAGAAATATACATGGCATCTCGAATCACTACTTGGGGTGTCATTTTGTGAACAAAGTGTCTACCTAATTCTAGCGAGAAATGACTAAGCTTTTGGAGGCAGCCATTATTAGGTTATTTAAAGGTGCTGTATGTAAGTTTTGGTCTCTTCTAAAGCATACACATACCATAATATGTTTGCAGCTATTTAAGAAACAAGCTAAGTGAACATTCTTGTTTATCTGAAAAACAGTGGTAAAGTCAGTTATTCTGCTTTGAAAATGTGCATTACGTGCTGCAACGGGTGTCTTTGTTTTGGTCCCTTTAACCTGCCCAATGCCAGTTTAGCCAATTATATTTCAGCACCCCGGGTTGCCTTGGTGGAAAACAGCTTATTTCATTCATTCAATCAGAAAGGCTCTCAAAGTATGCATCCGCGACCAAGATGCAACCTCCTGTAGACAGTAGCAGACATGAGATGCAGATGAAATGAGATGCAGATTCAGAGTTCCACATGCGGACATTAATTAGCAAATATTAAATATAAATATTACGAATGTAAACATTAGGTGAGCTGGTTACATTGTAACCCTCTGTCCTAACAACAGGTACATGACGAGATTTGCAGTGATAAGCAATTTGGCTGTTTGCACCAGACGAAATTTAAATACAGCCATTCAGAAGCACAGAATAGCGCACTTACTGCACTTCAACGAAATGGTAAGGTTTTTAATCTAATTAATACATATTAAACCTCCTTAACATTATTAAATGTACATGCTGAATCACTGATATGCGTTGGCTTGCACTGAGTCACAGTTCTAAAGTTCAATTTCAAATGGTTTATTTTATTTCCAAGATCTGAGGTGAACTATCTGCTGCTGCTTTCAGTAGTATGGCAATAAATGTCATGCAAAATGTCATTCAAACTCACATTATTAGCATTTAACACTGAATAAAGCACATGAGGTGTACCTGATCATTGATCATTGTCAGTTTATCTTGTTGTTCAGCTGCAAGTAATAGAAGCTGTTTCTAAAATATAAATTTCAAGTGTTGGTTAAGACAACAACTCCTTTAATAAAGAAAACATTTCTTCTATCGTGTGCCGTTGCTTTTATTTAGAACATGACTTAAATCAGCCTTTAGGCTCAATAGTCAGACACACTTCTGTTGATGTCATCAATCTGGCAACCTGTGCTTGCGTGTGTTTTGAAACTGGAGTGCAGTACCTAGTTCAACCACTGTGTCCAACTTACATAGAGTATTTTAAATAATAGCTATAGCTTTTATTTATTAGTGCTAGGTGTTGCTGTCCTATAATACTGTTATAAACTGTTATGAAGGTCAAATGATCTTTAATTTTACAAGCTGAGTGATCGCTAAAACCAGCTCACTCGGATTCATTCAAATTAATCTTGATTCTGATCTGACTAAAATGTGGAGATATCTAAGTGGATTCTTCAGTTACTAATTTGTCCATTTTCACCAGAAGCAGAGTAGCACATCTGCTGTTAGCAACCTTCACCGCGACTGACACTCAACATTCTCAAACCACTTAATTTGTTTTTACATGGCAGTTCTATGCCTTTTCAATTGGAGAACTGGTCCCCTGGCTGAGGCTGGTTTCTCCCATGGTTTGTTTTCCACTTTTGTCAATTAGTAGGGTTTTGTTTTTTTGCCACTTTCACCTCTGGCTTGCTTTGTTGGGGTTGGTGGAGCTGTTCTTTGGTGGATCATCCTTCAACAGAGACATTTATAATACACTGAACTGAATCAGTTCTGATTTAAATACAACTACAGCAGTATTCTACCACACTGTGCTGCCTGCCTGATATGCTAAATGTGTTCTATAATCTGAACATTGCAATGGCTTTTTATTCTTTTTTAGTTCTTCTTTGTAAAGTGTTTTTGACACAGTTTACTTTGGAAAAAAACACTGTAGATATAAAGATGACTTGACTTTACTTGACTTTAAGATAAGCCAATAATAACGATTGGAATGACATTTTTGTTGTAATTGGTAACTTTTGTTTAGCCTTTATAAGATTTTGGAACTTTACAATATCCCAGTGATTTCAAAGGAGGCAAGTGAGATACTGTCTTTTTCTGAAAGGCCTACTTGAAAAATAGATGCGTTGCATTAGTTGTAAATGGATTGCATTTTTAAAATGGATATGACCCTTGGATCAGGATGCACATAATTAGTTAAGCTTTAGTTAAACATTTACTAACATTTTTCAGACGTGCAGAATATTTGGAGTATTTCTTTTTGGTTTTTAACTAGTTGCAGTATACAAAAAAGGCAGTCATGTGTTCATGTAAACTGCAAAAACAAAATCAGTCTAAGGAGAAGAACAACAACTTTAAAAGCTTTCCGTATCCTTCAACTTTTATGTATGGGAGCATTTTGTCTTCCCCATAAAATCTAAAGATGATGGAAGAATAGAGGTGGACAAACAGTACAGGCAATGTCTCATGAAAAAGTGGCAGCACATGGAGCACTGACACACGTCTAAAGCAAGCCCATGACAGGACTCAATGATACAATACTGGTACAGGACTCACTGATACAATACTGATACAATAACAATTCAATTACAATAACAATCTTTTCTTCCAAAACACACATTTAACATAGGCCTACTCAAATTGTTTGCGGATGTCCGTCAGAAAGAAAATGCTTGAGTGGATGTTTTGATTTTATTATTAATAAATACTTTTATAATAATATTAATAAAATGTTTCAATGTTCTTGTAATAAAGTGGAAATAAAATCTATTTCACTGCATTCCATTGAGAAGGGCTTATTCTTATGCTCTAATCCTTTTGAAGGGTTTACCCTCCTAAGTGACAGCTTGTTATGGATAAGGGCATAGAGATGAGCCCAATCTAAATGGAACGCAGGGTGTGGAATCAACTTTCCTGCACAAAGATTTGTGGGTCAATTGAACATTAGGAAATCCTTCATTCCAAATTCATTCCAAGTACTTTGGTTTGGAACAACACTTCAGTATGATAGCCATCATTGTTTTCAGCCCAAACTGCCCTTTGGAGGGTGATATATCTGGTTTGGAATGCAGCGTTTAGTTGTTTCTCAATACCAGTAATGCAGAGAATGTACCAGTTTTGTCAGGTTACCTCAGAAGAACGAACTTGCGAGAAGACCACAAGAACACAGTACGCATCCTGTGAGAAATTAGATGCTGCAATTTTCCTGATGGTCACATGAGCTTTGTGTGTTTTAATGGAAAATAATTTAAACATTATAATATTCAAATAATGATATATAGTATATAGGTGATATATAAGGGTGCTGGTCGTATAGTTAGAATATCTTCAAAAGTTGCATTCAATTGAAACTTGTGTAATGTATACATTCATTCCACATAGACTGATATATTTCAAGTGTTTATTTCTTTTAATTTTGATGATTTTGATCACAACTAATTAAAACCCCAGAATTCAGTATCTCAGAAAATTGGAATGTTGTGAAAGGTTTCATTATTGAAGACACACATTGGTGCCACACTCTAATCAGCTAATTAACTTAAAACACCTTCAAAGGCCTTTAAATGGTCTCTCAGTCGAGTTCTGTAGGTTACACAATCATGGGGAAGACAGCTGATTTGACAGTTGTCTAAAATGACCACTGCCACCTTGCACAAGGAGGGCATGACACAAAAGGTCATTGCAAAGGAGATTGGCTGATCACAGAGCTCTTTGTCCAAGCACATTAATAGAGAGGCAAAACTAATGAAAAGATGTGGTAGAAAAAGGTGTACAAGGAATAGGGATAACTGCACCCTGGAGAAAACTGTGAAACAAAACTCATTCAAAAATGTGGGGGAGATTCACAAAGAGTGGACTGCAGCTGGAGTCAGTGCTTTAAGAAGTACAGACATTTACAAGACATGGATTTCAGTTGTCGCATTCCTTGTGTCAAGCCACTCTTGAATAACAGGCAGCATCAGAAGCATCTCGCCTGGGCTAAAGACTGGATTGCTGCTGAGTGGTCCAAAGTTTTGTTCTCTGATGAAAGTAAATTTTGCATTTCCTTTGGAAATCAGCATCCCAGAGTCAGGAGGAAGAGAGGAGAGGCAAACAATCCACGTTGCTTGAGGTCCAGTGTAAAGCTTCCACAGTCAGTGATGGTTCGGGGTGCCATGTCATCTGCTGGTGTTTCTCCACTGTGTTTCCTGAGGTCCAAGCTCAATGCAGCTCTATACCAGGATGTTTTAGAGCACTTTATGCTTCCTGCTGCTGACCAACTTTATGCAGATGTAGATTTAATTTTCCAACTGGACCTGGACACAATGCCAAAGCTACCAGTACCTGGTTTAATGACCATGATATCCCTGTTCGTAATTGGCCTGCAAACTCTACTGACCTTAACCCCATAGAAAATCTGAGGAAGAGGAAGATGCGATATGCCAGACCCAACAATGCAGAAGAGCTGAAGGCCACTATTAGAGTAACCTGGGCTCTCATAACACCTGAGCAGCGCCACAGACTGATCGATTCCATGCCAATGCTGCATGTTCAAACATGTACAAAAGCCTTACAAATCTACTTTGCACAATACAAATAACATTTAATGTGAATTTCAGCAAATAAATGCCTTTCTATGTGTTTTTTATGAATTTATAAACATTTTCATGTGAATGTTAACTTTAACGCTAATTTTTATTTAGAGAAACTCCTGAGATAAACAAGTTATTTCTCTGAACTGTAAATAATGCAATTCTCTCCTCATAGTCGCAATGACTTCTGGGATATTCGATGAATCCTCATTATCAAAAACATGCGTCTTCTGTTCTTGCGGTCTTGGGTATTGGAATTGAAGTGAATAGTTCATCGTGATGCTGCACAAAAACACAATGGCGCGAGATCACTTAAGAATGCATACTGAGAAACCCCCCCCCCCCATTTTTTTTGGAAAATAGTGAACTGATCTGTGGCTCTAAGAAAAGAGATGTTATCGGTTTAACCACTACTTTACTTAGTATTTGTCCAAATTTCATAAAATATGTTTCGCTTTCTGTTTTTTATTTCTTGCTTAAAGAAAAAACAAAGACTACCATTTGTTCACTTTTTACAATCAGATTGTATTTCAGAAGACTGCCTTCTTCTACATACAAAGTTAAATCATACTTGGTTTTAACAGGGCAAATTAACTCTCATTCTAGAGACATAGGTCACAGTTTCACATTTTTTTCTTTAGGCAAGATCTAATTACTAGATGACTCTTACTAGAGCCATTGTTTTTTTTTTAAGCATGTATGCATGGCCGGTGTGCTATAGCCAAACTTTTGGTCAATTCTGCCAATCCCAAACATCAGTTTCAATGGTGCCAGCAGTGGACAATGTGAAACAGGTATTGTTCACTGATGAGTCCACCTTTACTGTCTTTCCCACATCCAAGAGAGTAACGGTGTGGAGAAACCCCAAAGAAGCGCACCACCCAGGCTGTTGCATGCCCAGAGTGAATGCAATGTATCAGGATGATAATGCACCAATACACACAGCAAGACTGGGGACAGAGTGTTTTGATGAACTTGAAAGTGAAGTTGAACATCTCCCATGGCCTGCACAGTCACCACAACTAATATTATTGAGCCACTGTGGGGTGTTTTGGAGGAACAAGTCAGTAAATGTTTTCCTCCATCAGCATCACATAGTGACCTGGCCACTATTCTGCAAGAAGAATGGCTCAAAATCCCTCTGACCATAGTCCAGGACTTGTATCTATCATTCCCAAGACAAACTGATGCTGTATTGGTTGCAAAAGGAGGCCCTACACCACACATCTCTGCTCTGTCAGCATTTGATTATGAAAATTCCACTGTGCATGTAATAAAAGTGACTATTACTTTAGTTTTAGTAGTTTGAAACAATATATTGTATAATAAATAATATATGAAGAATTAAGTCTGTGAAAAAAACTTTAAAAGTACTTAAAGTTTGTTAGCAGGTTTTTGTATAATAATTTACAACACAAAAACCAGACAATAAATCACATCAAACTATTACAAATGTTAATAAGTTAAATCAATTTTTTTTTAAAGGTCAAACTCTCATTCTCGAAAAAAAATGTCACAGCTTCACATGCTTTTTTTTCTTTCTCTCTCTCTCTCTCGAAAACAGCTCTAGGCGTAGCTGAGACTTTCGGTTTGTCTCAGCCAGTTTTGCGACCTGCTAGTGAACCCTCTGAGGTGACGCAAAGCAAAAACCAAAAGCTGGAGAAAGGAAGAGGCAGATGTGAGATGGCAGTAAATGGGTCGTGGGAGAGATGGCATGTGGTAGATGTAGATAGTTTAGCGGGCAACAACATCCGTGACAGAGGTGTGAGAATTGCACAGACAAACTTGTTTTGAAAAAAAAAAAGCCTCAGAGGTGTATGAATTAACAAGAATTCTGATGCAGACTTTACAATTAAAGCTGCATAGGAACTTTTCAACCAAACATTGTAAAGAAAAAAAAAAAATGTAAAAAAAAAATATGCCAGCACGCTCATTTATGTGCTTAGATATGCACAAATGTGCGTGTGTGGCTTTCGCAATGACATAGATTTATCAGGCTGACAACACTGTACTGGCTTTGGTGGTTTTGCACTTCCTCATTGAGTATCTGTCAGCTGTACAGACCTTGATGTCTTGGTATGTTTTGCACGCATGTTTACCGAATGCTCAGTATCTGCGGTGAGCCTGTGAGTGTGGCTGCACCTCTGTCACTGCAAGGGTTAATGTGTTTGCGTCTCTGTGCGATTGCATATGTGTCACAGCTGCCATAAAATGCACATTTACACGTAGAGCATGCAGGAACAAAGACACGCTATTTGCCTGCGGCTGGTACAGGAAGTGGAAGAGGGCAGTACTATGTATGTGCACTATTTTTTGCATGATTTTCTGCCCTGCAACTACACATACTTAGACATTTTGCTAACCCTTCACAATAAAGTTCAATGTAAAACATACATGTTAACTAACAGTTTATGTATTTTGTGATTTGCAAGTGTTTTGCATTTATTTACGATTCAATTCAATTCAATTCATCTGTATTTCTATAGCGCTTTTACAATGTAGATTGTGTCAAAGCAGCTTCACATAGAAGATTATAGTAAATTGAAACCGCGTCAGTTCAGTTTTTAGTGTTGAATTTCAGTTTAGTTAAGTTCAGTGTGGTTTAATATTAACTGCTGAGAGTCCAAACACTGAAGAGCAAATCCATCAATGCGCAGCTCCACAGGTCCCGAACCATGCAAGCCAGTGGCGACAGCGGCGAGGAAAAAAACTTCTAGAGAATTAAAAGTGAAGAATTAAAAAACTTCGAGAGAAACCAGGTTCAGTTTGGCACGACCATTTCTTCGATGGCCAAACGTCTTGTGCAGAGCTGTAGTCTAGACGCCGAAGGCTGGAAAACGCTGGATGTCCATCGTGGAGAAGCTGCAGGTGGGAGAGGTCACCGGCTGGTGTACAGGCTGTCCCTTCAGGATCAATGCAATGACTTGTCTGTCAATGGGGTCTTACAGGGATCAGTTTCATGCTCTCCACTCCTCCATAACCACCACAGCAGCTGCTCAGGATACGGCCTGGTCCAGGATTATGGAAACCTAGGGAATAATAAAAAAAAAGACTAACATAAGCACAGATGCCGTTCAAATTATAATTTCTTTAGGGAAGTGTTCCCAGCTCCGGTTGCACTAAATAATGCAGACTAACAATCCTTTAGAGCAGAGGTGCTCAATCCTGTTTCTGGAGATCTACCTTCCTGCACATTTCTGTTGCAACCCATATCAAACACACCTGCCTGTAATTATCAAGTGCTGTTTAGGTCCTAATTAATTGGTTCAGGTGTGTTTGATCAGGGTTGGAGCTGAACTATGCAGAAAGGTAGATCTCCAGGAACAGGATTGAGCACCCCTGCTTTAGAGGATTTGGATTTCAACAGCATTTGTGTTGTGAATTGCATTATGAGATCTTGATCTCTGCTCTGTCAACTTTTGATGTTGAATATTCTACTGTACAGTTTAACAAAATGACTTTTATTGATATTTTAATAGTTTGACATCATTTAATGTATAAGAAAAAATATAGAGAGAAATAAGTCTGTAAAATAAATAAAATGTACTGGCAGTTTATTACAAGGTTTTAATATACAACATCAACCCAGACAATATATCACTTTAAAGGACACCTATGATGAAAATCAACTTTTGTAAGCTGTTTGGACAGAACTGTGTGTAAGTATATTGTCCATTGTCGTATTGGAATGATATAAACACAATTAGTCTCTTTTTTAAAACTTACTGACATTAAAATAAGATCCAAATCCCAGTGATTTTGAGGCCTACCACAACGTGATGTAGGAGTGCGGTTTTCCCTGCCCACCGAATTGTGGCCATGTGTCCATTATAACATGTATAGTATAGTAGATTGTATACACATGTCCACAGTAGGTTGTCATGATACTGAAATTCGATACCAATGGGTACTGAAATTTTAAAAACGTCCATTTCCTGCAAAAATTTGAGCTCTGAGCACATTCTTAAATAGCGCTGATTTGTCATTGTGTTCACATGCTCAACAGAAATGATTGTGATTGGCCGGGAAGATCATCGGTTCACTCAAATTATCGCTGTTTAGTGAGTGTTAACATAAGCTGCATCCCAAATGGCACACTACAATATACACTATGCACTATGTACTTACGCTCTTACACACTCAACAGCATAGTACATGTATGTAGTGTCGTCCCAAATGGAGCACTAATGTTTTTTTACTAAGCGGAAATTTAAACCGTTTCCCAGATGACGTTTGACGGTTGCCAAATCAGTTAAATAAATGACCAAACTATCAAATAATACCTGCCATGAGTATAACCGTATTCGCCATCGGGAGGCGCTATAATCAATCTCTTAGGATAATTTTGCTTTTACCATTCAAAATAAATAAAGTTATCCAACATGTGCGCCCAATAGCTCCGCCCCTTCCGCTACGTGAGCAAAGCTGCGGTCGTTGAATGCGTGAAGTGTCCAACAGTCCACACTCCATATTACCAGCTAAATAAGTGCATCATCCGGGTAATTAAAGTGCACTTATAATTGGGACGCTGGAGCATTTTAAAGTCATGTTGATCAGCTGGTTTGTCTCTAAGCTGACATACGAGCGATCCGCTGATGAATCGCGGCTTTAAAACGCTCCAGTGTTCCTGTATCTGTGGTTACATGCAGTAAATATCAATGAGTTTGGTGAACTGATGACCTTCACGGCCAATCACAGTCATTTCTGTTGAGCATGTGAACACAATGGCAAATCAACGATGTTTAAGAACGTGCTCAGTAGCGCTCAAATGTTCGGGGGGGGCTTTTAAATTTCAGTACCGATTGGTACCGAATTCCAGTATCGTGACAACCCTAGTCCACAGAACATTTTTTTTGCAAAAAAACTGAGATTAAAACATATGTTACAACTCTCTGTGATTAGCTGCAGCTCAATAATTAATTTTATAAGTTTAAAACATTTTTAAAAAAGAGCAGAATTGTAATAAAGAGAGAAAAATCACTATAGTATCAGTAAACATGCATATATAGTTGAAGTCAGAATTATTAGCCCCCCTTTGATTTTTTTTTCTTTTTCAAATATTTCCCAAATGATGTTTAACAGAGCAAGGGAATTTTCACAGTATGTCTGATGATATTTTTTCTTCTGGAGAAAGTCTTATTTGTTTTATTTCAGCTAGAATAGAAGCAGTTTTTAATTTTTGAAACACCATTTTAAGGACAAATTTATTAGCCTCTTTAAGCTATATATTTATATTACAGAACAAACCATTGTTATACAATAACTTGCCTAATTAACCTAACCTGCCTAGTTAACCTAATTAACCTAGTTAAGCCTTTAAATATTTGGTTAGGTTCATCTTCCAGCAGGACAATGACCCAAACACTGCCAACACACCAATGGAGTGACTTCACAACAACTCGGTGAATGTCCTTGAGTGGCCCAGCCAGAGCCCAGACCTATATCCTATTGAACATCTCTAGAGAGATCTGAAAATGGCTGTACACTGTTGCTTCCCATCCAACCTCATAGAGCTTGAGAGGTACTGCAAAGAGAAATGGGCAAAAATTCCCAAAGACAGGTGTGCCAAGCTTGTGGCATCATATTCAAAAAGACTTGAAGCTGTAATTGCTGCTAAATGTGCATCAGCAAAGTATTGAGCAAAACCTGTGAATACTTATGTACACGTGATTCTTCAGGTTTTTTATTTTTAATAAATTTGCAATAATTTAAAAAAAAAACCTTTTTCACATTGTCATTATGGGGTATTGTGGGTAGAATTTTGAGGAAATAAATGAACTTAATCCATTTTGGAATAAGGCGCAATGAATACTTTCTGAATACACTGTATATCTACAATTAAATGCAGTGTTCTACAGTGACTAATCTGCTGAGAGGAGGAACAGGTACACTGTAAACACCAATAACATGAAGAAACAGAAAATATTTATTAGGCCAAACATGGTGTATATTGCATACAAATGATCATAAACATACTGTATGTAAAAATGTACAAAAAATAAAATAAAAAAACATATGTAAAGCAAAAGTATGTTCTTTACAATACAGTGAAGAGCACAATTGTGTGTGGAGGGGTCTTGGCGTCCATTGCCTGCATGGAGAAGTGTCAGGTAAGGTTGGCCATCATACACTTTACAGTAGCAGGCTGTAGAATTCCTCTTTTCTTTCATTCATTTATTCATTTTCTTTGCAGCTTAGTCCCTTTATTAATCTGGGGTCGTCACAGCGGAATGAACCGCCAACATATCCAGCATATGTTTTACACAGCAGATGTCCTTCCAGCTGAACCCCCATCACTGGGAAACCATACACACTCATTCACACACATACACTACAGACAATTTAGCTTACCCAATTCACCTATAGCGCATGTCTTTGGACTGTGAAGGAAACCGGAGCACCCGGAGGAAACCCACGCGAACATGGGGAGAACATGCTAACTCCACACAGAAATGCCAACTGACCCAGCCGGGGTTCGAACCAGTGAACTTCTTGCTGTGAGGCGACAGCGCTACCCACTGCGCCCCCGTGCTGCCACTCTATTCTTTTTTTAGAGGAATTTAGGATTTAGAAAAGGTGAATATGCGGTAGGAACAAAACTGCACATTGTGGGTGGGTAACAAACCAGTTTTTTTTGGCCAGAAAAGGCTGGTGTTCTGTGACCTTTGACCTATACTAGTGTAAAGCAGTGGTTGGTTAGTGATCAGTAGGCCCACACGGAATCTGCGCGCGCAGAATTCTGCAGATTTTCCGCAGAATTCCGCAGATTTTTAGCCCATCATTAATTCAGTTTATTTACTTGAGTAAATGTGTGTAAATCTGATTTTATTCAGTTTTTAAATTACACATATTTCACATATTAAGGTTTTAGTTATGAGACTCCCAAAATAATTACGCAGAAATCCGCAGATTTTTACCAAAATTCTCTGCAGAAATTGCAAAAAACGTCCGCAGATTCCGTCTGGCCCTAGTGATCAGTTAAGAAATTAGTGTTTGCACACGTGAGGAGTGTGCGGCCATGTGAATAAGTGTATCATTTTGATTGGTTGTGTTTGGAAAAGGAAAGCAAGTAGTTTCCTGTTAAATTTTTGTGTTTTAGGTAGAGAGCAGTGGCGGCTGGTCAATAGTTGGCGCTGGGGCGCCGCCCCCTTCAAGTTAGATCCCTTTAATATGTTAATGTTTATTATCACAAATATTAACAAAATAAATTGATTTAATTATAACATTCTAACATTCATTGTAGTCATACTAACATTTATTGAAAAAAAATGTATGAACAATATTTTTCCATATGTGTGCGGTGCGCCGGACTAATGAGTGTCTATGTAGGTACACAAACTTTTGCAATGCACGTGATATGACGATAAGCTCTAAGTAGCCTGTTTTAATTTGTCTTTGGGGCGCAGCCCTCTGCGTCCCGAATTCTCCCATTTTTGTTGTTAGAACGAATCATATTTGTTTTTGTATGATTGGCCTTATGTGATTGAACCATTCTCACCAAAGAGCTTAGAATGCAATTTCTCGAGATAAAGGAAAATTCTGTTGTATCTTTGCAAAGATATCCGTTCACAAGGCGTTTGGATGAAGAAAAAAAAAATCAAGAAGCTTGGACCAGATCGACCTTCCCTGCAAATTCACCAGTAGTCAAGTGATGGCGAGCGCGCGTATATTCGGGGCTTTTTCAGCACTTGTCATGACAAACGGAGTTGGCTGGCAGGTTGTGATGTAAGTCATGCCTTTTACTATTTCCGTGTTTGCTGTTTCAAACAGCATGACGCAAGAGAGGCTGAATGCATTGGCCATGCTGTCAATAGAGAAGAGACTGGTGACTGAGATGACTGACTTTAACCAAAAGGTTATTGAGAAATTTTCAAGCCAGAAAAAAAGGAGAGCATAATTTATTTTTAAGTAGTGCTACTGGCCAGTGATTAGGCAACATTTGTGTGTGTGCGTGTTTACTGATTATCTGAATTAGTTCATTACTGATAATAAACCCAAATTGAACTAAAATGAACTGATTTGTGATGCATTTATTGTATGCTTTAATCATATTTTAGTTATTTGATACATCACCTGAAAAATGGCTTTTACACTCTTACTTTACCAACAGTTAGATTTGTTTCTGGTGTTTGCCCCCCCATTTTTTAGAGTTGTGTGTAGTGATTTGAAAAAAGTGTTTCATATAATTGAAAACTGAGTTCAAGACTGAGAAATAGCTTCTGGTTTTAGAAATTTGCCGTGTAGTTTTGAATTTTGAGTGAGAGGTTTTAGAAATTGTGTGACATAAAAAGATTTTATGTGTAAGCAGTTGGAAAAAAATTGTAATAACCATCCGAAATATAAAGAAAAGTCTAGTTATACGAACACATGCGAATCAACTTATTCAGATTCCGTGATTATTATTCAGTGATTTTCTCCTTGTCATATCGAGGTGTGAATATGCTTTATGCAGTGGTACATTATTTATATGCTAATGCCGGTTTGCGAGGACTCTCGGCAGTGGAAGAGGCTTTTGTTTTTGTGAAATTATGTCTGACAGCTTCAATTAGTTTTGAGATATGAATGTTGAAAGGGCCGAGCTGTGCTTAGCTTTGTTCTCACCTTAACTAATGGAGATGGACAGGCCAGCTGTGGTACCTGCTCTTCAAAAAACATCCTAGAATATTCTGATTTGCCTGTTTGTATCTTAAATGCTATCTGTGTCCAGCAAGTTACTTCAGTAAAGTAATGAATTACTATTATGATGGCATTATTAAATTGTATTTAATTTACGCTATTTCAAATTACTGTGTCAGAAAAGTTATTAATTACTCAAAATTAATTTATTACTTTAATTACTAATTCAATTCGCTATAAATCTCTGCTAAATCAGAAAATAGAAATGTAACTCTTTTAATTTGTTACATTTTAATCAGACTTAGATTAGATTAATAAAAAACAAAATAGCTAAGCATTTTTTCCCACAGGTTCCCACAATAGTTAAGCGACACTTTTCAGTATATTTATTTATTTACTATAAACTATATATCATATGCTTATATCATGTTTCATTTTTTGTGTCTAAAAGTCTGGACTTAAAGATTGGGGTTGAAGTTAAAGGTCCTATCATGTGCTTTAAAATATGCATTTTTGTTGGATATTTGATGTAATGCAACCGAAACACGAAGAGAAGAAAGGACACAGTGTAGCCCCTCCCTTTAAAAAAAAAAAAATAGCCAATAGTGTTGTGTTTTTTCACAGCTCTGCCAGTGAGAGTGGTTGAGCTCAAGTGCATCAAATGAAAAGCAAATGTAAAGCGTCTTGAAGGGTGCAGGGCATGTCAGATACTAGAGATCATTTGATTGGTTATAATGTGATTAGAAACTGTGGTGTAAGGTGAAGCTACAAACTTTATATGTTTATATCAGTTTTATATCTTCTAAATGCTAATTTTGTCACTGTTTTGGGGCACACTAACTTATAGATATCCTAAAAACAAAATATATTGATACTAACATCTAAAAAACTTTGATTGAAAACAGGCATTAAATCTTGAAGTTAACAAACAGAGTTAATAAGAACTACAAAAAAGAACTACAAAAAAAAAGGTCAATTATGCACCAAAACATGAAACGTTGTCACTTTGGGCCCTCTCACACACTAGGCGCAATAAGGTGCAATATGTGTTTGGAGCGATTTGTTGCTATTTTCAGACCAGCGCAACCCTAATTTTTATGTTTTGAGCCATGTTGTTTAAATAACAAATCTATTTGCGCCACTTTGTGGACTCATGGGTGTGCCTGTCTATAAAGAAGGTATGTTAAGGCACATTGTTGCACGTTGCTATTCTGAGAAACTGAAGTAGACTGCACCGTTGACCAAGTAAAAGCTGGTCTAAAGGTTAGCGCAGAGCACATTAGTTTTGCACCTATGCAGGTTCAAATGCTTAATACACACAGGATGTACAGCAATACAAATATCTTTACAAATGAAAAAAAATAAAGGATTAACATTATTATTTACTGCATAGACATAAAAACCATGCCTCCACGCCTTCTTCATGTCAGGGGGCTTTTTTCAGTTTATTTATGACAATTAGCATTTTTATTATAATATTATTATTATTAGCAGTATTATTTATTATATGCATATTTATATTTGTTTTAATAAAAACAAGTTTAGATTTGTCCATCTGTTGGGTTTTGGAGACGTCTGCATCACCATATGTGGCATAAGAATAGGACGTGTGTTTGGAGTTTTTTGACCACACTTTCTTATTATTGTTCATTTATTCGTTTGTTGGAAATTAGAACTGAATTTAGAAATAGATTTGAAACAAATCTTTGTGCTTAACAAAGGAAATTAAATATGTATTCTAATGGATGTCTTAAGTGGAGTGTGTACAACACCGTTTCCTCACCCCACAAAGGTAAAGGAGTAAAATAAAGAGTAAAAGTAAAGTAAAAAGAAAGTAAAGAGGCCAAATGGAGAAGGGTCATTTCAAACTGTTTTCTTGGTAGTGAAGCATTCCGATTTTCCATTCAGTTTTTCCTCTTACATAGTCCGCCATGTAAATAGCAAATGTGCCATGGCGCTGCACAAATGACTCTTAAAGGGAATGGGAGATTAGACTCTGATTTATTTAATGCATGTTATTCTCAAAACACACCCATAACTTATTAAAAAAATACGGACAACACTGTTAGACCATGTGCCGTGACACAAACCATATTTTTCTGACCTTAAAATAGCAAAAGTGCATTACGACACGCCCTTAATGCTTTTGCAAAGTGCCATGGGCTTTAGACTTTGCACCTAGACTGTTAAAATAGAGCCCTGTATTTCATACATACCCAGCAGACAGACAACGTTATAAGAAATTAATATTAGGTTAGATTTAGGTCTAGATTTATTGTCCTAGCATCTAAGGACAATGTTATTTTGATGTTCAATAACGACGTGAAATGACGTTGATATTTTGTTGATTTTAAGTTGTGTTGGAAAGGGACCAAAATCCAACGTCGAGCCAACATCTTAAACCAACTTCATATTGATGTCAGATAATGACATTTATTTGAGGTATGGCTACCAAAATCCAATGTCTGATAGACGTCATAGTGGTAACGTCCACACAACATCAAGCTGTAACATCATTTAGATGTTAATATTTTGTTGTTTTTAGGTTGCGTTGCAAAGTAACCAAAATTCAACATCTGCCCAACGTTGGGCATTGATGTTGGTTTTTATTTCCAAGCAAAATGCAACGTCAATCTGATGTCATATTGATGTCCTGTGCCTGCTGGGTATGTTGTCGTGAACTAATTTCTTACTCAGTTCATTGTTTTTATAAGCATGTGCAATTGTCTTAAAAAATGTAATTATCTTTACTTGAAAAATAGAATATTTCTGCAAAAACAATTACTGTTTTTTTTTTAATTGATTTCTCGAAGATTTAATTTATTTACAATATTTAAGGCAAGTGGTTCATAAGTAATTGTAATTAAATGAACAAACAATGAACAGTCCCGTGCTTAATTTTTCAATGGATATGTAATTTACTAAATACTTATTTTGTAATTAATTATACCCAACCCTGACTGCAATAGCATATTTAATTTAATTTAATTTTATTTTATTTTATTTTATTTTATTTTATTTTATTTTATTTTATTTTATTTTATTTTATTTTATTTTATTTTATTGTTTTACATTTTATTTCCTCATAGTCTTCAAGGCAGCGAGCAGAGAAGCAGTTCCTGTTTTCTATCTGTGTGAGTTCAGACCGAGGTCACGCAACGGCTTCTTTCATTATTGATAAGTGGTTCCCCTAGTTGTGTGAGTGTGTGAATTTAAATGACCCCCCTGGGCTTAAGTAAGACCCCATTAGCGTGGTATCATTAAAGTACCTTTAAATGATGTTAAATCCCACTCATGAGCCCACAACACCCCCACAGGGCATCAGTATCCATGTCAGATTCACATGTAACAGGCACATGATTGACAGGGTCAGAAGATCAACTGATGCATGATGGGAAAGGATTTATGCACGATGACTGATGAGCTCTGGGTTTACAGAATACATTCATCTAGTTGAAGTCTAGTTGTCTAGGGCCCTACAGGGGATCCAGCAGGTTTAAAAGGGAAGCATGGAGAATGTAAATCAGACACTTTGCTCTGTTTTATGATGGAGTTTTTGAACAGGCTCTGAATGAGTCAACCGAGTGATTAGAGATTCAAATCAGGCCGGTGTTATGCTACTTCAACGAGGAACTGCCCTAAACGCTTTCCTTTGATGTGCTGCAATATGATTTTAGTTGTAGCCTATAAGCTGAAATGCAAAGCAGCTCTTAGAAATGGAAAAAAGGGGGATAAATAGCCTTTGGTGTTTCATATTGTGATTATGAAAATGATGCTCCTGAGTCTCTACAGTAGTAATTACTGCGAAACACTGTAAAGAGACCAGTCTGCAGCAAGGAGACTAATTAATGTTAACAAAAATTACTTCTTATTTTTTAATTTAGATAGTTTTTTACAATACCCCAAGCTAAACTTGTATGAACTTATTTTTTTAAATATGAAACTGTTCAGAAATTTGGGGTCACTCATATTTTTTATGCATTATGCATTATTATAATTAAGATTTATACATTGGTAAAATGGCGACACAGTGGCTCAGTAGGTAGCACGCTCGCCTCACAGCAAGAAGGTCACTGGTTCGAGTTCCGGCTGGGTCAGTTGGCATTTCTGTGTGGAGTTTGCATGTTCTCCTCGTGTTGGCGTGAGTTTCCTCCAGGTGCTCCTGTTTCCCCCACAGTCCAAAGACAGTAGGCTAAATTGTCCATTGTGTATGTGTGTGAATGAGTGTGTATGGATGTTTCCCAGTGATGATTTGCAGCTGGAAGGGCATCCGCTGCGTAAAACATATGCTAGATAAGTTGGCGGTTCATTCCGCTGTGGCGACCCCATATTAATAAAGGAACTAAGCCGAAAAGGAAATGAATGAATGAATTAATTAATGAAAAAATAAACATGTTCTCAAATATATACATAATAAATATAAAGAGCACACACACATTATGTTATGTTAAAAAACTTGAATTTTTTGTTTGTGTGTATATATATAGACTTATCTTTCTATTCGTCAATGTACAGTAAATAAACAAACTACTAATGCAACAAACATATTAACCATGCATTTTCTGACAAATTCCATGTAACATTATTTGAGTGTTTTTGAATGTTATTCTCAATTGAACCATCAGTATGGATGCTATGTGATATGATATGGATGAGATGTCGTTTCTTTTTTGTTTTCCCTGTATGCTTATCCAGCCTTTTGTTTCTCTGTGTAGAATTTACAAAGCCTTGTTATTAGTGACACGGGTGGCCATTAAGTGAACTGCAACCTTCTGCTTGTGTTTGTGCAAACATAAAGAAGAGACTAAATTCAAGATATTCTCACTTCATTTTCTTTCTTAAAATTAAATAAAAGTTGGAAAACGTGACTTTTTGATGAATTTGTAAACATCAGGGCTGAAGTTTGGATTCATGTCTGATTGCGGATTAATTGCAAAGTTTAACTGGATAAAGTAATGGAGTGAAGGTTTATCATTTGCTCATGTTTTTCAGGCTGTTTACTTTGTAAACATTCCAAGTGAGTTTAATGCATTCAGGCACAAGGAGCAATCAAATCTGCTGCTTTAACATATACTAGTCGTATTTAATTGAAATGAAGATTATGCAGAGTTAATTTACACACACACACACACACACACACACACACACACACACACACACACACACACACACACACACACACACACACACACACACACACACAAGCCCTGTTTATTTTATGTCTATCTTTGATTTACGGTGTGAAAAAAAGTGATTAGTTTCTTAAAGAGTGAGTAAGCCTTTTTTTTTTTTTTTTTAAGTGAGCAGTTGATTTTACTTGTGAAGTGAGTTTTAAAGTGAGTTAAATGCTTGCCATAAAATTAAGTAAATGGACTTTGAACATAATTATAAAGCAGTTCCAACCGACACTGACAAATAAAAGCTAAAACACAAATTGTTTATTTAGTGAATTACATTTTTTTTTGCTAAATTTTACAGAAAACAATTCAGAAATTCTTCAGATTATGTTTGCCCTATATCAAGACACAAGATACAATGCTTAGATAAAAAAATATATATATTTTAAAGTTGTCAAAAATGATTAAGTATAAAACAATTTACCAACACAGTTATCTCGAACAGGGAGCAATGAATTAAGTGCTCATTTGGAACAATCTAATGTGCTGACTAGCCAACTAAACTCATTACTTGCCAATGTAAAAGAAAAACACTATTATAATTAAGTGTTCATCATTAATTCACAATAAACACTCAATTAATCACTTAATTATCTCAATGACTTCAAAACTGCCTCAGTGATTTTTTTTCACTAAAGCAATTTTAAATGTTTTTGTTGTCAAAATTACTAGCTTATGCATTTAGTTAGTAAAATATAATCATTTATTTATTTATTTGCCGTTTTTCTCAATTGCTAAAACTGTTCTCAGTTGCCTGACCTCATTTAGCTAATTGTGCAGTCTGTTGTCAATACCTTAAACCATTTCACATGGTAAAACACAATGTGCAGATCTTACTTAGACTTTTCAGCAAAACTCTAAACACACTCTCATTCTCAAAACACATTCTGCACTCTAATCAGGGCCGCTGCTGACCAAAAGGGTGCCCTATGCGAAATTTTACTGTGGTGCCCCCACAGAGGAACAAAAACACACAAACATATATTTAAACATGTATTTATTTATTTATATGGATAAATGTGCATTTAAACACTCAAAATTATACTTAAACATTCGAATATTTACATTTTTTATACACACATACACTTATTTAACAACACACTATACATGCCAATTTGCACATAACAGCTGCACATATTAAGTTGTATAAAGTAATATAGCTGTACATACACTTGTCAATTTGTTTATTTGCATTCACTACTTTGTAAAATATTTTTATTATCTGTTTTTTAATCCTGTCTGTAATTCTGTTGCACTGTAGAAGCTCTGTCACAAAAACAAATTCCTCGTTTGTGTGAACATACCTGGCAATAAAGCTCTTTCTGATTCTGATTACAAAATAATAGTTTACATTAAAGTAAACACTGACATGTCTTCTGCAGAAGCATTCCCAATTTCAAACTTTACAAAAGGTAAGGAATAAAACCCTCTCTGTACCTGTAGAGATGGGCGGTCCTCAGGGTTGCATCCTGCCTCTGTGTCTGTACCTGTGCTGCTGCTGGTGCCTCTGGAGCAGTGCTGGATCAGGCCACCTCATCTTCTTTTGTGACAATTTTCAGCATTGAACCTCCATATACAATACAGAAGAAATTAGTCATTTAGAGAAAAACTCATGACATACCGTTAAAACAATGAGCTAGTCAAGCACTCTTCATAATGTGTCTAAACTACAACCAAAATGTGGATTTAAATTGCACTATAATCTATGGTGACAAACACTGACCCTCACTGTCAGTATAAATCAAAGTAATTTGAGGTTTTTAAGAATTAAAAAGTGTATTAAAATTAGTGTGTTTTTAAACAAAAACTTTAACATTCAGAAAAAAATAATCATTAATGAATTCATGCTTTTGGATAATATTAGATTTTATATTATTGATCTTTCAGAAATTACAGAATGAGTCAGTTTTGTTATTTCATATAGTAAAACACACCAATCCACCGATGTAAAGACAAAAGAGACTTTATTGTCATTGCAGTGATACAAGCAATAAGAAATGTATAGAAATAGACAAAACAATAAACAACTGCAAAGAATTATATAATTATATAACATAATATAATAACTATATAATAATAAATAATACATACAGTGAAAATAATTGTGCAGTGCGTGTGTATGTAGCTGGGGTGCAAACAGAATTGTAAAGTATTGCACAAGTTATTAAAAGAATTTAGTTGTATTTACCAGCAACATAGGGAAGAGGGGCAAACGCGAAAAGTCATAAAACATGTCCTGTCGTAGTTTAAAGCACAATGCAGAGCCGCAAAGCAAATAAACTGAACGTAAACAAATAAGGCAGATTTGGTGCAGTTGTGGCGAAGTTTAAACGTTAGCCTCACTAGTGAATAAGCAAAAATATGTTTTTCAGATTCATGGAAGTTACCTGAAAATGATGCACGCGATTCATCTTGCACTTTTTTTTCTCTTCTCGGCTCCAGACTGCTGTTGTCTTCCCGGGGATAGAGCTGCAACTTGCATCAGTTATAAATATTTGCTGCTAGCAGCCGCACAGATAGTGGACCAGACCGCGCCGCGCGTACGCGTCTATGCGCGTACACGGAAAAAATTACGTCACATGTTTGTTTTTGCGCTCGTCATAAAATGATTTTTTTAAATGTATTTAACAACATATTATCAATATACATTTTATTTACACTCAGTTTATGTTAATATTATTAAATAAATGTTAACATTGTTTTTTTGAGCAACCGTCCGAGATGGTGCCCCCTTCCGGAGCTGAGGCCCTACTCAGCCTGCGTACTCTGCGTATAGGGAGCGGCGGTACTGACTCTAATGCACATGGCATCCATACTGGTAAACACAAGTAGAAACAATCAAATACAAATAGAGAAAAGATGTCATTGATTAAACACAACCACTCAAAATTGATGTTACATTTTTCAAATGATGTGACACAACCGATATACGCAAACAGGTTGCTGAAGGTGGGAAGGAGAGTGTCTAAGCATGGTTAGAAGAAACAATGTGAGAGCATGAGTGCAATGGGAAGTTTATGAACTTGTACCTACCTCCATACTCGCCTTTCCTGAATCCGATTGAGGAGTTTTATGGAAAGTGTATGATGGACACCCCTACACCAAAGTAGATCTGCTGCAAGTCATGGATTTAGCATGTGGTGATATACAGTTAAAGTCAGAATTTTTAGCCCCCCTGAATTATTAGCCCCCTGTTTATTTTTTTCCCCAATTTCTGTTTAACAGAGAGAAGATTTTTTCAACACATTTCTAAACATAATAGTTTTAATAGCTCATTTCTAATAACTGATTTATTTTATCTTTGCCATGATTACAGTAAATAATATTTGACTAGATATTTTTCAAGACACTTCTATACAGCTTAAAGTGACATTTAAAGGCTTAACTAGGTTAATTAGGTTAACTGGGCAGGTTAGGGTAATTAGGCAAGTTATTGTATAACGATGGTTTGTTCTGTAGACTATTGAAAAGAAAGTTAGCTTAATGGGGCTAATAATTTTGTCCTTAAAATGTTTTTTTTTAAATTTAAAACTGCTTTTATTGTAGCCGAAATAAAACATATAAGACTTTCTCCAGAAGAGAAAATATTATCAGACATACTGTGAAAATTTCCTTGCTCTGTTAAACATCGTTTGGGAAATATTTGAAAAAGAAAAAAACATTTAAAGGGGGGCTAATAATTCTGACTTCAACAGGTGAGGAATCATGTCAGGGCTGTAAATGGCACACAAGAGGCTTTTTCCACCATTGTTTCAGGAGATTCAATATTGCGTGTGATGTCGACGAAGTGTTCTGGTCTGACTCAGCCCAAAGACAAGAAAAAGCAAATTGATCACGTTTCACGATTTTTGTCCATTTTAGTATTGTATACTGTAGCATAGTGCATTGTAGACTGTACAATGAACAAATTGTATGGCCCTGAACATTGAGATTAAAAGTGTACTTCTCCCTGAGAACTATTTTGAACAATGTGTTTTCTGTCTGTGTTGTGTTGTTTAGAGACTGCTTGATAGTGGATATCATTTTAATCACTTTGTTTTTTATTTGAGAGCAGTGCTTGATTTTGAACAAGTAAAACTGTTTTGAGGCAGACGTTTAATTCTGCAAGAGACGTCAGAGGTTTTGTTATTAGTGCTTGAAAATGAGGTTTTGAGTTTAATGGTGTAAGAAAATGGAGCAAGGGTTCAGAAATTGTACAGAAATACAGCCTTACAGGGTTTATTTTGCATTAAATAACTGTAATGCTAAATTGTTTATGCTTTTGATTTCTGATGATTCTAAAATAAAATCATCCAAACATTGTATCTTGTGTCTTGATACAGGGGGAACATAATCAGAAGAATTTATGAATAACGGTTTAAATTTGAGTTCAGAAAAAAAAAGAATTCATTGAATAAATGTTTTTTTTTTTGCTTTCATTTGTCAGTGTAACCTGAAAATAAATTGTGTTAATTTACTTAGTAACTTTTAATAACAACAAAAAATGTGGGTAACACTTTATTTTGATGGTCCATTTGAGTGTTAGTAGACTGTCTACTTAATATCTGTTGACACTGACATTTAACAGTCCTTCAACAGACATTTAACTGACTATAAGAAACTTTGCAATTACATGTCAACTTACACTAACCCTAACCCCAATCCCAACCCTAACCCCAACCTAACAGTCTACTTATAATCTAATGATAATTAGTTGCAATGTAACTTAAATTCAACAAACGGAACGTCAAAATAAAGTGTGACCAAAATGTGCTCATTTTTTATAGTAAACTCAATTAATGGCATTTTTACATTATATTTATTCCTCTGTGCTTATATTTTATTGTGTTTTATGCAGATGCAGTCCAAAATAAAATCAACCCATTCGTTCCAAAACAATGTATTCTTTTCAATTATATTTATTCAAGTCATCTGGTGAAATTGTTTTTCATTTTGCAACATATGTGGCAGAAAAACAAAATAGTGCAGTGTTTTATTTACCCTAATATTGTGCAGTCATACAGTATAAACATGTGCTGTGCCCTTTGCTCTCAATAACAAAAACAACAACAACAACAACGATGACAATAAGCAGTAGAAAAGAATGCTTCAGATCACATTGATATGGAAATGTTTGCACAAGCTTTGGAGTTCACCTGAATCATGTCAACAGATGAGCTCATTACAATTACATTGTTAAGGTAGTTTGATTATAAAGGAGGCTATATTTTGAGAGAGTGACCATATAGATGTGAAATAGTAGTTTTACTGTATATTCAACGAATATTTCTAGTCTATTCAGTTTGATTTTGATTATTATGTCCTCAGTTCAGTTTGATATCATGGTGCATCCTCAATTTTAGTTTAAATGTATACAATTTTGTCATTATATAGAAGCAATCAGAAAAATGAACAGAATCTTTCATTTAACTTTCTCAAGGTAATGCCTATTCAATGTATCAAGCAACAAAAAGTGATAACGACATGCTCAGCATTATGTTTAGCTGCTCAGTAAATTGGAGAGATGGAGATTTTTACAGAGTGAAAGACTGTCCCAGCAAACTCATTAGCAATTTTTATTATTCGCGCACGTTTCTTTTCCCTTGCAATTTATGTCAGCAAACTGTCAGTATAATAGTTGGTTGATTAAACTGATACCTCATCTGTTTCACAATGCTCCACAATAAATGATTAATTTTGCCATCCGTAACACACACACACACACACACACACACACACACACACACACACACACACACACACACACACACACACACACACACACACACACACACACACACACACACATATACACTCACTGGCCACTTTATTAGGTGCACCTTACTAGTACCAGGTTGGACCCCTTTTTGCCTTACCAGAACTGCCTTAATCCTTCGTGGCATAGCTTCAACAAGGTATTGGAAATATTCCTCAGAGATTTTGGTCCATATTGACATGACAGCATCACGCAGTTGCTGCAGAGTTGTCAGCTGCACATCTATGATGCGAATCTCCCGTTCCACCACGTCTCAAAGGTGTGCTATTGGATTGAGCTCTGGTGACTGTGGAGGCCATTTGAGTACAGTGAACTCATTGTCATGTTCAAGAAACCAGTCTAAGATGATTTGCACTTTATTACATGGTGCGTTATCCTGCTGGAAGTAACCAGAAGATGGGTACACTGTGGTCATAAAGGGATAGACATGGTCAACAACAATACTTAGGTAGGCTGTGGGATTGACATGATGCCCAATTGGTTCTAATTGGTCCAAAGTGTGCCAAGAAAATATCCCCCACACCTTTATACCACCACCAGCCTGAACCATTGATACAACGCAGGATTGATCCATGTTTTCATTTTGTTAATGCCAAATTCTGACCCGACCATCCGAATGTCGCAGCAGAAATCGAGACTCATCAGACCAGGCAACGTTTTTCCAATCTTCTATTGTCCAATTTTGGTTAGCCTGTGCAAATTGTAGCCTCAGTTTCCTGTTCTTAGCTGACAGGAGTGGCACCCGGTGTGGTCTTCTGCTGCTGTAGCCCATCTGCCTCAAGGTTGGACGTGTAGTGCATTCAGAGATGCTCTTCTGCAGACCTCAGTTGTAACGAGTGGTTATTTGAGTTACTGTTGCCTTTCTATCAGCTCGAACCAGTCTGGCCATTCTCCTCTGACCTCTGGCATTAACAAGGCATTTGCGCCCACAGAACACTCTGGTTACTAAAGTAACCCTCGTTCCCCGAGGGGGGGAACGGAAATGCTATGTGGAAAAACTTCCACTATGGGGATTTCATCAGAATCCAATCATCTGAAAGAGTATAAAAACGGGCCAATGAAATGCCAATGAGTTGGCAGCGTCAGCGTGCACAGCTGTCTTGAATGACAATCAGCCTGGCATAAAAGGCTAGCATGTGCTCAGCAACGCCATCCTTTTCTAGCTGAAGAGGCTTTCACACTCAACAGCTAAGGGACAATCATTGTGGCGAAGGAACATAGCATTTCCGTTCCCCCCCTCGGGGAACGAGGGTTACTTTAGTAACCAGAGCGTTCCCCTTCGGGAGGGGAACTTCAATGCTATGTGGAAAAACTTCCACTATGGGGAAATTTATGGAAAGCGCCACAACGAAAGAACCTTACCATGTCTCCAGTGAGGGGCGCGCCACGCAGTAGTACGAGCGCACCTGCATCGCTGGAGACACAGTCCTCCAACGTGTCCCCTGGCCCTTACTTACCCTACTTACCTTTTCTGGTTTAGATATACTTTTCGGGGAGTCGTAAGATACACCTAGTTAGTTTCTAGGAATTTTAGATACGACAGTACGTTGGGAAAGCGTTCAGTCCCGATAGGGAGGACGCTGCGGAGGCCACCTGCTGCCCGGAGAAGGGGGAGTGCACATATGAAGATGGTTAGCGGGGAGGGAAGACACGAGCCCGCCCCGGAGGGGGGGAACTACATCGTGGCTGAGTGAGCATATGGGATCGCCAGCGGGGATCACACATAGCAGGCACCTATACCCAGAACGCGGGATGACCAGCGGGCATACCTACAACGTAACGGGCCATCGCCTGACTCCTCCGCTGAGTCAGGTGGTGGGGGCCTCGGAGGAACTCTGCAGGGTTCGCCAAGCGGGGAACTCGACTGGCAAAGTAAAAAAGGCGCACGGATCTCTGTGTTAGAGAGAGAGGCGCAGCAAGCGTTTACAACACCTACCGATTTTCCTCATGACTCGGGGTTTCCCAACACCCTTGAGGAGACCGGCTCCACTCGAAGATTGTAAAATCTAGCAAATGTATTAGGTGTCGCCCAGCCCGCAGCTCTACAGATGTCTGTAAGAGAGGCGCCGCGTGCTAACGCCCAAGAGGAGGCAACGCTCCGAGTGGAGTGTGCTCTAACTCCTGGGGGACACGGCTCGCCCTGGCTCAGGTAAGCGAGGGAGATGGCATCCACTATCCAGTGGGCCAACCTCTGTTTAGATACGGCACTTCCCTTCTGCCGACCACCATAACAGACAAAGAGCTGTTCAGAGGATCTAAAACTCTGAGTACGGTCCACATAAGTCCGCAAAGCGCGGACAGGACACAGCAATGAAAGGGCTGGGTCTGCCTCCTCCGGGGGCAGCGCTTGCAGGCTCACTACCTGATCCTTAAACGGTGTGGTAGGAACCTTGGGCACATATCCAGGCCGGGGTCTCAGGACAACGTGAGAGTAGGCCGGCCCGAATTCCAGGCACGAGTCACTGACCGAAAATGCCTCCAGATCCCCTACCCTCTTAATCGAAGCCAACGCGACCAGCAGAGCTGTCTTCAGGGACAGAAATCTCAAGGATACTGAGTCGAGTGGTTCGAAGGGATCTCCCCGTAGGCTCGTGAGCACTACAGTGAGATCCCAAGAGGGCATAAGAGGGGGGCGGGGGGGGGGGGGGGGGGGGATATTCGCCTCGCACCTCTGAGGAACCGGATGACGAGGTTATGCTTACCCACGGTGCCGCCGTCCACCGCGTCATGATGAGCGGAGATAGCGGCCACGTAAACCTTCAGTGTGGAGGGCGACAGCCTCCGCTCCAACCTATCCTGAAGGAAAGAAAGCACAACACTGATCTGGCAAGATCGGGGGTCTTCTCGGCGAGAAGAACACCATTCAGTGAATAGACTCCACTTCAGGGCGTAGGCATGCCTCGTAGAGGGTGCTCTAGCCTGAGTGATGGTATTAACCACCGCCACCGGTAGGTTACCTAAGTCTTCCTCGCGTCTATGGACCACACGTGGAGGTTCCACAGATCTGGACGAGGGTGCCAGATGGTGCCCTGTCCCTGAGAGAGGAGGTCCTCTCTCAACGGGATCTGCCAGGGGGGGGCTATCGCGAGGAGGGAGAGTTCTGAAATCCAGGTCCGGTTGGGCCAGAGAGGCGCAACTAGCAAGACCTGCTCCTCGTCCTCCCTGACCTTGCACAGTAACTGCGCGAGTAGGCTCACTGGGGGGAACGCATATTTGCGCATGCCCCGAGGCCAGCTGTGGGCCAGTGCATCCGTGCCGAGGGAACCCTCGGTCAGGGAAAAAAACCACTGGCAATGAGCGTTCTCGGGGGAAGCAAACAGGTCGACCTGGGCTTCCCCGAAGTGCGCCCATATCAGCTGGACAGACTCGGGGTGGAGTCTCCATTCTCCCGAGACTAGAAGCTGCCGTGAGAGCCCGTCGGCTGCACGGTTGAGCTCGCCTGGGATGTGAATGGCACGCAGCGATTTGAGCCGCGTATGACTCCAGAGGAGCAGACGGCGAGCGAGCTGAGACATGCGGCGGGAGCGTATACCCCCCATGCGGTTGATATACGCCACCGTCGCCGTACTGTCCGTCCTGACCAGTACGTGTTGCCCTCTGAGCACCGGTAAAAAACGGCGCAGGGCGAGCAACACTGCCAACAGCTCTAGGCAATTGATATGCCAATGCAGCTGGGTTCCCTTCCATAGGTCCGCAGCCGCATGCCCGCAACACACGGCCCCCCAACCCGTACTGGAAGCATCCGTCGAGACGACGACATGCCTGGACGCCTGTCCCAGGGGCACTCCGGCCCGTAGGAAGGAGGGGTCCCTCCAGCGGTTGAGGGTGCGGCGACACAGCGCAGTGACAGTCACTCGGTGTGTGCCCGCGTGCCATGCGCGTCTGGGGACTCGATCGTGAAGCCAATGCTGCAGTGGTCTCATATGGAGCAATCCGAGCGGCATGGCCGCAGCTGCGGATGCCATATGCCCCAGGAGCCTCTGAAACAATTTCAGGGGGACCACCTTTTTTCTGTCGAACTCCCTCAGACAGTTCAGCATCAGCCCGGCGCGCATTCGTGAGAGGCGCGCCGTCATGGTGACCGAGTCCAGCTCCAACCCGAGAAAAGAGATCCTCTGCACGGGTGCGAGTTTGCTCTTTTCTCGGTTGACCTGAAACCCCAACAGGTCGAGGTGCCGGAGCACCTTGTCTCTGTGCGTAATCAATTGATCCCGCGAGCTGGCTAAAATCAGCCAGTCGTCGAGATAATTGAGTATGCGTATGCCTGCGAGTCGAAGGGGCGCTAAGGCACCCTCCGCGAGCTTGGTGAAAACTCGCGGAGACAGAGAGAGCCCGAAGGGGAGGACTTTGTACTGCCATGCTCGGCCTTCGAACGCAAACCGCAGAAACTGCCGGTGGCGTGGAAGTATGGAAACATGGAAATACGCGTCCTTCAGGTCTATTGCTGCAAACCAATCCTGAGGACGAACACATCGGATGATGCGTTTCTGCGTGAGCATTCTGAACCGCAGCTTGTGAAGACAACGGTTCAAAACGTCTAGGATTGGTCGTTGCCCACCGCTCTTTTTGGGTACGATGAAGTACGGGCTGTAGAACCCGCGCTCCATCTCGGCTGGAGGGACCGGCTCGATTGCATCCTTCGCCAGGAGGACAGCAATCTCCTCTCGCAAGACAGGGGCGGACACAGGGCTGACCCTGATGAAATACACACCCGTGTACCTGGGAGGCCGTTTCGCGAACTGAATCGCGTAGCCGAGTCTGATCGTGCGGATGAGCCACCGCGATGGGCTGGCCCGCGCTAACCAGGCAGGCAGAGCCATCGCTAGCGGCTTCATTCGCACGATCGCTGACGTACCAACGGTGGGGCAGCACGGAGTGGGTGGGCTCAACCGGGAAGCACTGGGGTCCCGCGGGAGAGCAGGAGGCGAGAGATTCACTCTCGTCTCGCACCCATACTCCGGAGGGGTGGTCAGGAGGGGAAGAGAAAGGAGACCGTTCTCTTGCGCTCCGTGAGCCACTGGCGAAACGCACCGATCCTGCGAGCTGGAAGGCATAGCGTCCCAAGCTGGCAGTGTTCGGGCAGTCACATCCAGGGAGGTGGAAAATGCTCTTTCTTTGGAATTTGCGTGGCGTTGAAAAACGCCGTTGGTGTTATTTGTGGGGCCCGGCCCTCCGCCGGGGAAAGAGCAAGTTCCCTCCTCTCCGGATGGCCCGTCTCAGGGACGCTTCGCGGTCCGTTTACCGGACTTAGCGGCGCCCTGGGGCGGGGGCGCTGGCTGCCTGCGGGATGCTCGGCGCTGCCGCTTGGCCGGAGGCGCAGGCGGGGGCGCGAGAGCAGGTCTTGTGGCCGCAGGCGGGCGCCCTCGGCGAGGAGCAGCGGAGGTGGATGGTACGGCGGGGGGAGCGGTCTTACGGTCCCGCCGATAGATGACTTTGCCCATCGCATCCGACTGCTCCTTCACCGCCGTGAACTCCTGGGTGAATTCACCGACGGTGTCGCCGAACAGGCCAGCCTGGGATATGGGCGAGTCAAGAAAGCGGACTTTGTCAACATCGCGCATATCTGCCAGGTTTAGCCAGAGGTGGCGTTCCTGGACCACTAATGTGGCCATCGACCTTCCCAGGGCACACGCAGCCGACTTGGTGGTACGCAGAGCATAGTCGGTTGCGGTGTGGAGCTCATGGAGCAGGCCTGGGTCGGAACCACCCTCGTGCAGCTGGGCCAGCGCCTGCGCTTGGTAGCGCTGGTAGGTGGCCATAGCATGCAAGGCGGAAGCAGCCTGGCCCGCGGCTTTGTAGGCTCTGGCTCCGAGGGAGGCAGATAACCTACAAGCCTTGGACGGGAGACGGGGCTGACCCCTCCAGGAAGAGGCGCCACGCGGACAAAGGTTGACCGCAATGGCGCGCTCAATCTGGGGAATCGCCTCGTACCCCCTGGCTGCTCCACCATCCAGGGTGGTGAGGGCGGAGGCGCACGCAGATCGGGCAGAGAAAGGTGCCCTCCAAGACTGCGTGAGCCTACTGTGCACTTCCGGGAAGAAGGGGACGGGAGGCTTAGAAGGCTTCACCTTTTTGTCCTCCACGTAGCACCCTACTAGTCGGTCCGGCCGCGGGGCTGGGGGATAAACCATCTCCAAACCCACGGCCGAAGCAGCCCGGGAAAGCACGGCCAGCATATCCGCTTCTGGATCCGAAGCCACGCTCACAACCCCGGAGGAAGGGAGCGGGTTCGGATCCTCGTCGGATAATGATAGCCCACCCTCCGATGCATTGATGGACATCTGGTCCTCGGTGTCATCGAGTGAAAGGGCGACCATCCGTGAAGATGGACCGCTTCCTTCACTCGAAGCTTGGATGGAGCGCGCTGAGGAATGAGAGGTCCGCGAGCCCGAAGGCGGCGGATTAGCTCCCACCGTAACCCTCAGATCTGCCCGAGTGCCAACCGCAGAGCGGGGGACAACTGGGGTGGGTCGCCCTTTTACAAGAGCGAGCCGCGATCTTAGCTGCGCAACAGACATGACGTCGCAATGACGGCATGCACTGCCCGCGAGCACCGCATTGACATGCTGGACCCCCAGACATGCCACGCAGTGCTCGTGCCCATCATCCGAGGACAGGGAACCACCACATCCAGAAACGCACAGTCGGAGCGACATCTTTAAAAAGACGCACTGCACGACCGTGTTGCTCTTTTAGGGAAGCTTGCTTCCTATACAAACTGCTCAGTTTGAGGACCGGACCCAAAGGACGCCAGGCAAGGGAGAGAAGACCCAGCTCGACCGTCTGCCGCAGCGTAAACGCACTCTGGACCGGGAGAACAGCTCTCAATCTCTCTCTCTGTACAGACAGGTTGGAGAACCCTCAGCAACTCTCTCAGAAGCTTGTGAAAGGCTCTGAAAGCGAAAAGGATGGCGTTGCTGAGCACATGCTAGCCTTTTATGCCAGGCTGATTGTCATTCAAGACAGCTGTGCACGCTGACGCTGCCAACTCATTGGCATTTCATTGGCCCGTTTTTATACTCTTTCAGATGATTGGATTCTGACGAAATCCCCATAGTGGAAGTTTTTCCACATAGCATTGAAGTTCCCCTCCCGAAGGGGAACTGCCGCTCACTGGATATTTTCTCTAAACCCTAGAGATGGTTGTACGTGAAAATCTCAGTAGATCAGCAGTTTCTTAAATACTCAGACCATACCGTAATTATATATATATATACTATTATTATTACATTATAATATTATTATAATATATATTACATTTCTTGTTTATATCATTTACACACATTTCTCTTATTCAAAACCTATTGGACTTTTTTTCTTGCTGGTAGTTGGCATCCATTTGCTGCATCCAAAATGGCATCCTTCCATACTTCCAAGGAGAGAAGTACTATACAGTACCTGCTACTTATGGTGAGATTCTGAAGTGTGTATCCGATGGACACTTTCCTATCCCATGAGGCCATGCAAAAGAATTTAGGAATGGGAGTTAACTGATGCTACTGATGCGGGTAGGTTTTTTCATACTATAGTAGTCAATGGGTGTCAGCAACCAGCATTCTTTCAAATATCTTCTTTTGTGTTCAACAAAAGTAAAACTCATATCAGTTTAAATCCATATGTAGGAGAATAAACAATGAGGTAATTTTTGTATTTTTGGGTTAACTATCCCTAAATAATCAACGCCTGCTTATTTTCATTCATATCTGGAAATGTATGTGACACAGTGGCTCAGTGGTTAGCACTGTCACCTCACAGCAAGAAGGTTGCTGGTTCGAGCCCCACTGGGTTAGTTGGCATTTCTGTGTGGAGTTTGCATGTTCTCCCTGTGTTTGCGTGGGTTTCCTTTGGGTGCTCCGGTTTCCCCCACAGTCCAAAGACATGTGCTATATGCAAATTGGTTAAGCTAAATTGTCCGTAGTGTGTGTGAATCTGAGAGTGTATGAGTGTTTCCCAGTACTGGGTTGCAGCTGGAAGGGCATCCGCTTTGTAAAACATATGCTGGATAAGTTGGCAGTTCATTCCGCTGTGGTGACCCTTGATGAATAAAGGAACTAAGACGAAGAAAAATTAATAAATGAATGAATGAATGAATGTTCTGAGCAATTCACCAATCATGTGATTCTTTGTACAGCCTGTCAAACTCTCTTTTCTCATAATCATCAGGTTTGAATGCTTCTGAAAATGTATTCACATTGCCATACTGATAATATAATTCATCTTGAAATTAGAAGGGAATGTTTAAAATTAGCACATAGTGGTCTCAAACTTTTAGAACTCACTGTATATTAGCACGCGTAATGCTCCTGTTATAAAAGCACATTTGGGTTGAATCATTTGAAATGAAAACAAAGAGAGCATTTGGAGTGGTGATTAGATTGCAATAATTCAGATGCATCCTGGTCCTGTTGTTACTGCTAGCAACCAAGCAAACAGTGAACGGCTGGCCATTATCCTGCTCCGCTGCGGGTCTGAGTCAGCACAAATTATGCAAATATACCATTTCACCTCCTCACACTGGGGATATTAATGAGGGATATATTTCCAAATCAAAGGGACCAGACAGCAGCCTAGCATGCTCTTTTTTTCATTGTTTTGCTTTCTTCTTTTTGGCCTTTCCTTTTTATTGTTCTTTCTTTCTTTTTCCATTATTTTATTCTTTAGACAGTTTGTTCAATATTTTATTCATTCTTTCGCTCTTTTGTTTTTCATATGTTCTTTCATTCTTTGTGTTGTTTCATTGTTTTCTTTGTTATTCCCAAATAGCAAAATAAATTTTCAAATACATATGTACTTTTCATTCTTTCTTTACTATACTTTCTTTCTTTCTTTCTTTCTTTCTTTCTTTCTTTCTTTCTTTCTTTCTTTCTTTCTTTCTTTCTTTCTTTCTTTCTTTCTTTCTATCTATCACTTTTTATCTTGTCCTATCCTATAGCATGTGTACACACTTTTTCCTATAAAGGGTCAAAAGGCAGACTTGATTGAAGGCTGTGGGCCGAATTTATAACCGAATATATAAATATTCATTCATTCATTCATTTTCTTGTCGGCTTTGTCCCTTGCGGGGTCGCCACAGCGGAATGAACCGCCAACTTATCCAGCACGATTTTACGCAGCTGATGCCCTTCCAGCTGCAACCCATCTCTGGGAACTTCCACACACACATTCACACTCATACACTATGGACAATTTTTAGCTTACCCAATTCACCTGTACTGCATGTCTTTGGACTGTGGGGGAAACCAAAGCACCCGGAGGAAACCCACACGAACGCAGGGAGAACATGCAAACTCCACACAGAAACGCCAACTGACCCAGCCCAGCCGAGGTTCGAACCTGTGACCCAGCGACGTTCTTGCTGTGAGGCAACAGCACTACCTACTGCGCCACTGCGTTGCCTATATATAAATATATAATTGTATATATTAAATTTGCCATGGGTAATTTTCTAATTTATTCTGTAATATTTAAAAATAACTACAAAACGTTGCTTTAAATCATATTGAATAATGCAGTATAATTTTTAACATTTTATAATGAACTAATTACAGTAAAACGTAAACAATCCTATTTATAACACAGGTTCAAGCTGTGCACCTCCATTGGAAACAACTTGCACAAACTCTAGAAAAGACGTGGTATGCAAATGACCCCTAAAAGGTTGCCGTCATTTGCGATCTCCAGCAGTTGAACTTCCTGGACAGACATGGTGGATTCTCCTGATTTGTTGACAAATGGGTTGCGGATCCATTCCTTGGCAGTTTGTGGGTCTTTCACTCTGCCTTTTCCCCTTAGCAAGCGCACGCATGTGCTCCGGCGCAGCCTTCGTGTGATCGCACAGGACTCACCATGTCCATCGCCGACTCTGACAAGCACCTCTCAGAAAATGTAACTACATCTCGCAATGACGTATAGCGCAGGCTCTGTGATTGGTCAGCTTGGTAGTGCTGACGAATGTGGGCGGGACTGAGAGCAGCGCGAACCCGTTGGAGCGAGTGTTTATCGAGTCCCGTGAAAGAGCTCCAGATGGAAAGTTTTGTTTTGTGTTTACCTTATGATTAAAGTTGTTGCACCTTCGTTCCATTCATTCATTTATTTTCTTTTCGGCTTAGTCCCTTTATTAATCCGGGGTCGCCACAGCGGAACGAACCGCCAACTTATCAAGCACACGTTTTACGCAGTGGATGCCCTTCCAGCTGCAACCCATCTCTGAGAAACACCCACACACAATCATACACTACGGACAATTTTAGCCAACCCAATTCACCTGTACCACATGTCTTTGGACTGTGGGGGGAACCGGAGCACCCGGAGAAAACCCACGCAAACTCCACACAGAAACGGCAACTGACCCAGCCGAGGCTCGAACCAGCGACCTTCTTGCTGTGAGGCGACAGCACTACCTACTGCGCCACTGCGTCGCCTGAAAGAACAACTCACAAAGTGAAATTTTGAAAACTGAGAACCAAAAATAGCAACAGGAAACATTGAAACTATTTTTGACCACTTCATATAGCCTAATTTTGTTGGGAAAATGCTATTTTGTAACAAATTTCCTTGGTATAATTTGTATCTTTATTTTAATGTATTGTTGGTCAGTTATCTACAAAATAAACAAAAAGAATGAATTAATTTTAGGTGAAGTGGGGTGCAAATAATACGTTTTAGCCTTAAGCTGGATTATGAATTACATTCAAATATAACATACAATATAGTATTTCTGACAATTTTCTTTATAGTTTGAGTTATGAATTACAGTATTGCAATACTACTTAGGCCCAATTCCAATTCTATTTTTGTACCCCTACCCCTTCCCCTTAAAGGGGAAGGGCTTCAAAATTTACCCCTAAGAATTGAGACAGCACTACAGCACCTGCACACGTCATCAAATGTCATCGCGATCTCTTGCTTCATATGAGATCAGACGATCGCGACTGCTGTAGTTATTCCAGTTGTGTTATTTTTTTGCTATTTAACTTCAGGAAACCACTGAAGGCATATATTATGTTATCATAACGATCTAATGTGGCAATAAGATCGTAACTATACTGTGCATTTACACAGTGGCCATATTCATCTATTTAAACACACCAAAAACAACATTAACATTATTGCAGACACTGTAAAAAGCTCATTGCCAGCCACTAGACTTTTCTGACAGGGTATTCGAGTGTCAGAATGTTGTGGGACTGCTGTACAGGAGTTATGATTATGGATTATAGATCGTGAAATTTAGAGGTTTTTATTTTAGCTTTTTTTTTTTAAGTATGACGGTAAAACACGAACGCGGTTATGAATATATTAAAACATGTATAAACATGTGCTTGTTTGTTGTAAAAATTCGTAATAATGACAAAAATACTAATTTGTGGATCTCCTTACTTCCGGGTGCAGCGTTTATGCCATTGTGGCTGGTGTATTCTGGGAAATATTCTTACCCCTTGGTTTCAAGTGTGGTCCTGAAAAATCTTCGTTCGGAGGGCTATCTACCCCTACGCCTTAGCCCTACCCCTTCAAGCTAAAGAGAATTGGGACACCCCTACCCCTTCACGGGAAACGTGGGGTAGGGGTAAGGGCTAAGGGGTAGAATTGGGATTGGGCCTTAGTATTGTGATACTTCAGCAGGTATAGTATCGTAAGATTAATTAATGGTATCGCGACAACCCGAGTTCTGATAGCGATTCCTATGTAGAAGAATCACCTGCCCTCCATCTGAATTTCGCACATCATCAATGACGTCATATGAAAACAACCTACAGTATAGCATTATTGCATTGTTTTTTTTTTATTAAATTTTTCTTCCTTTTCTTCTATTTTTTCATTCTTTGTGAGTTCTTTTGTCCTTTCATAGTTTCATTCTTTTTAGTGTTATTCTTTCTTTTGTCCAATCATTATCTTACTTTTATTTGTTCACTATTTATTTACACTTTTTTCATTTCATTTAGTTCTTTAGTTTTATTCCATTGTTTCTAGAATGTTATTGTTTTACATATGTTTATTCACTTTGTTGTTTTGTTCTATCTTTACTTTGCCTCTTTCTTCCTCAAACAGCTGTGTATGGTGTCCCAGTGGAAAATCAGTGCAGGTGAAACGTGACATTTTTTCCCATCCTTTCTTCCCTCATCCTGTCAGTTTCATCACCTCAAACCCCAGACCCAGCTCGAGTTTTTGCGTACGTCTGCATACGCTTGCCTTTCCAAATGCGAGAGATATTTTGTGTATGCAAACCCAGAGGTCTCATTTACCCACCTGCACATAAAACACGTCTGGAATACTCGTGCGTCTTACTTGTATAAGGAAGTCTGGGAACACATGCGTAGGCCTCATATTTAGCTCCAGGCAGCGACTGAAGATTCTCCTCAACTGTTGCGATGACAACCGCAAAGGCAACAGAGGAGTAAACTGCCAAAGAATAAACAATAAAAGCTGGCATGAAGGCCTCCTGTTGTGGCTTCACAGGAAAGGAGAGTGTCACAATGATGCATATGATTTTCATATTTCATCCAGACGTTTCGTGATCTCATTCAAGACCCAAATGCATAAACTTCGGTAAGCCTGGGGAAAGGCAAACGACTGCCAGTGAAACGTTTCCTTTCTGACTGTAATAACATCAAAGAATCTCATCCTCGAGTGTGTGTGTGTGCTTTAGTGTGTCACCTCAGTGTTTGTACGCATCTCATCTTGTTTGTGTTTTATGATGTTTGGTTTCCATGAATGATGCCATAGCGATGATTATAATCAAGGAAATGTTTAGGATGGGAAGGCCAGGCTCTTTCTCTGTTTTACACATACACACAGAGTCGTTTTTCAACGCTGCTGCCCTTTCAGATTTGCGTGCTACTTCTATTCTTGTTTTCACATTACCGCTTCATTTGCTCATCAGTGCCAAGTAATAAAATTAGCCAGACCGTACATGTCAGTTGAGTTAATTAGGATAGGTCTTGTTTGCCTTCGCAATGATTAAAGCGAGCCTACTTTATATTTCCAAGGGTTTTGAGCGCTAATCCAGGGTAGTCCTCATATAGCTGCTTCCCAGTAGCTTGCTTCTTTCGCTAAGACGGTGATTTAGAACGCAGCTCTTTGAACTTCTCAACTGATCGGGAATGTGGCCATGAGTCACGTCTCTGTTCTGTGTTCATTACCCTAATGCTCCCCAGCTTCACGCCGCTGATCAAAACCTCACGCTCCAATGTTCAACAGAGGGGCGAGAAGCCCACCGGGTCTTCCTGCATGCTGGAAGAAGTGGAAATGGCACATTCTGTTAGCATGAGGCTGTTTTGTTCTTGTTAACCGTTGCATAATTGCTTTGCTGTTAGATTGTGTGATGTTGCTTCTGTTGATCGCAGGGACTGGCAGGAGATTGCTGGATTTGTGTTGGCAAAACAGGCAAATATTGTTCATATTACAACACGTCCAGATGCGTATCCCTCTCACTGGTATTGATTTTAAATTAGGGCCTTGTCCAATTTAATTAGACAATTAAATGATGATTCTTTATTTATTCGTTTTTTTTTTATGTGACAAACACATGACATTTGCTTACGATGCTGCTGCCAAGTTATTATCCGCCTCTGGTTCAAATCAGAGGTCTGGCATTTCTCTGCTTCATATCTGGTCAGAAATGAGTCGCAGGTTTGTTCTGATGGGGTTGTGGGCAACAGACAGCAAAACTATTCTAAAGGAGCAATGCAAATGATGTTTGATTGTGCAACATTAGAATGGCAAAATACATACAGTTCTCTCCCAAAACATTGTTGAACTTTTGATGCACTCTTAGAAATAAAGGTACAAAAACTGTCACTGGGGCTGTACCTTTTTAAAAAGTACACTTTTGTACTTTACTGGTGCACATTAGTACCTTAAAGGAACATTTTTGCACCTGTAGGGTATACTTTTGTGCTTTTAATGTACTATGAAGTGCACAATTGTACTTTTTTTAGGTATACATATGTACCTTTATGGTACAAAAGTGGACGTGAAAGGTATAAAAGTGTACCTTTAGAAAAGGTACTGCCCCAGTGACAGCTTTTGTACCTTTATTTCTGAGAGTATAGGCAGACAGCAACTTTCACAATGAATGAATGAATGAATGAATGAATGAATGAATGAATGAATGAATGAATGAATGAATGAATGAATGAATGAATGAATGAATGAATGAATGAATGAATGAATGAATGAATGAATCAATCAATCAATCAATCAATCAATCAATCAATCAATCAATCAATCAATCAATCAATCAATCAATCAATCAATCAAATAACCTGTTTAAAACCTATTTGAATTTCTTCTGTTGAACACAAAAGAAAAAGGCTTTTGAAAAAGGCTATTTGCCAGGACCCATTTTATTCCATGGTATTTTTTTCTCTTCTATGGAAGTTGATGGGTCCCAGCAACCAGCATTCTTAAAAATGACTTACTTTGTGATCAACAGGACAAAGAAATTAATTAATTCATTCATTCACTCATTTTCTTTTTGGCTTAGTCCCTTTATTAATCCCGGGTCGCCTAAGCAGAATGAACCGGCAACTTATCCAGCACGTTTTTATGCAGCAGATGCCCTTCCAGCCGCAACCCATCTCTGGGAAACATCCACACTCTCTCATTCACACTCATACACTATGGACAATTTAGCTTACCCAATTCACCTGTACCGCATGTCTTTGGACTTGTGGGGGAAACCAGAGCACCCGGAGGAAACCCACACGAATGCAGGGAGAACATGCAAACTCCACACAGAAACGTCAACTGACCCAGCCGAGGCTTGAACCAGTGACCTTCTTGCTGTGAGGCGACAACACTACCTACTGCGCCACTGCGTCGCCCAAAGAAATTCATAAAGATTTAAATTTGACATGAAACGCAAGTTACGTTTGTCCTGACGTTTGACACACTGATAGTCCTGCCCTAAAGCCAGGTTTATACTCGACGCGTCCGCTAGTCCACTCATCGCTGTGCTTGCGGAGGTTCGCTTTGTGTGCGCGTGACATGATTCTGGCTGGCGGAGCGCATGTTTTTTTTTTTTGGACTCAAGCGAACAGTTTGCGCAGCTGAAACACTTTGAAGAGATTTTGTCTGAAACAGGTACGCCTGTACAGACATCTTTATGATCTGTCCATGCGTGATCATAGGCATAATCAGATGACCAATAATTCTCGGCTAGAAATTGCAACAGCAGTTGGAAAGGAAGAAAGTTTTTGTAAAAGTTTAGAAAAATTGTGATAAATTTGTTAAAACCAAAAAGAGAGGCCATGGCAAAAAGTGGAGACCCAGGTGGTTTTAATACACAATTACAGAATAGGTTTTTCCACCAGTCATAGGTTTTACACTAATGCATATATTACAATTTTGGATTCAAAACAATTGAATAATTACAAAACTAAAATTAATTCACAAATAATTTCTTTGATAACTGGAAAGGAATATTTGAACCTATCGGTTTACAATATACTAATGCCCTGATTTTCTAGGCTTTATTGGTGATAATGGTCAGGAATGTCCGACCATTATTGCCTTTTTAGCATATAAGTAGAATACAAACTAGCCAGACAGTAATGTGTAGATTAAATAAAAAAGTTGGTTAAATAAAAAGAATTAATAAAAATTTCTTTAGTTTTTAGATTTTTACTAAGTGTATTTTTTTATTTTATTTTATTCTTGAAATAATAATAATAAAAAAATTATATATATATGTACAACCCATGGTCTGTTGTCATTAATATTTTAATAAACTTTAAATGATAGAACTGTTCGAGATATGAAAAAAAGCAAGTGATGCAAGTTTGAATTAAAAATATCTTAAATGGTTATAAAAATCTTTATTATCATTAAAATAATTTTAGAAATATAATAAGTTTAAAAATCTTGAACGATATTAATGATATGACGTAGTTTTGGAAACTTCCTACTTCTCTGTTTATCTGTCTGATTTTACGGTGGGTTTCTTTTGACTGCCCCCTGTCATTGTAAAGAATTTCACAACAGCGAACGCGTCAAGTATAAAAGCCTCATCGATTTCATGAGGTGCCCGCGCACTCATCAGAGGTTCGCCGCACAGCGCCAGGCGAAAGTATTAATCAAGCTTAAAGGCATTCAATGTGACCACAATCAATTAGTTATTTTGGCTGCATTTACACTGCAGATCTTGATGGTCAACCTGGATTTTGTGACTTTTTTGATGATCTGCTTACATCATCTTTTAAATGTGTCCGATAGTCTGCATTTACATGGCACACGACAAAGGTGCAATGACCATGAAAAAGCGCTGTTTTTTAATCTGTTTACAGGGTTTAATTTTTTTAAATTATTTTTGTTTATGACAGTATAGTTTATGACAGTAAAGTTCTCATTTGGCCATCTTCTTTTAATCTAGGCCTTTTTAAACCAGTAGGCATTTTAATGTGATGTCCATGGCATGATTGATTTATGCACGTGATGTATGCAATAGTTTTATTATTTATTATTATTTATTAGTTTATATTGGTTATGTGGCGGATGTTGCGCTCTAGCTCTCTCTCTTTCTCTCTCTCTCTCTCTCTCTCTCTCTCTCTCATTAACATGCATAAAAACTTGTGCTATATGACTATATGAGGCCTTTTTTAGTCCTTACGTATGATATTTAAGGTTTGGGACTCTGCTGAAGACTGTTCGGAAATGAAAGCAGAGTTGACACAATTTGTTATGGTTTTTAATGATGCACGACTCACATTGACCGGTGAAAATACAATCTACCTGCTTACACTGCAGAGACGAGGGCACAGATTTGATTCATATCAGATAAATTTCCACATATGAACAAGGCCTGAATCTGATTTGAGTAAATTGGAATCCATGTGATTTTTTCCTGCCTACACGTACATGAGCCATATCCGATCTGTGCCACATGGGAGAAAAACAAACAGAATTGAGTCACTTGAACCATGCAGTGTAAATGCAGCCTTTGAGGAAGTAGTAAAGGTTATGGTATTTGATTAAAGAGTATTATGGTAGCAACAGTAAGAACAGTTATGTTATTAGTGTGTTGTGGCCACATCCAGGATATGCTAGGCTTTAAAACACGTACAGATGTTTTGTTTATTATTACTGGAGTAACTGAAGCAAGAGCTGTAAAGAAACAGCCCTCTCCTGAATATTAAATATTTGCATTTAAAAGACACTAGAGAAAACACTGTTTTTGCTTTTACCCAAAACCTACATTAACAGCATACTATGATAAATCATAGAGGTATTTTTAGCTGAAAGCTCATAAACACAATTTTTGAGACACCTGAATGTACAGATCTGCAATTCTTGTGCCCTGGAATTTGATTTACAAATGAATTCTTGTTGACTTTTGTAAGGAGCAATATCCAGCCACTTCCACCAAATTTTGACAACCATGTATCCGCATTTGAATTTTATGTGAACAAAACCTTCTGCGTTGGTTGTGTTCAAGTTCAGATCTCTGCCCAGAGCAACTTGCCAAGATAATGTTCTTTGCATTCCGACCACGAATGCATCCATGAAAAAGAAGAGAGAGCATCCAGCCTTTGTGGTTGGATTTTGGAGAAACATTTGGTACTGAAATTGTCATCAGTCAGAAACATGATGTTCTTGCACAGATGTTTTAAATAGTTTGGTGAAAAATTGTTCAGTTTCTACTAAGCCAACTGTTTTCATGTATTTATATTTAGTGAGACAGTTGCCATTTTAATTATTTTTTTCATACTGTTTTCATAATATTTTCTCTATTGTATAAACTTATTGTACGTTATACTTTTATAATGGCCATTATTGATCATTAAAACAGATATTCAGTGAAAGAGAGGGTATGCTTCGTATTTTCAATGAAAATGAAAGGAGGCAGTAATGTTATAGGCTCCGTTTTGTTATATGCTTGAAGATGACACTCATTTCATGCAGCTACACGACACCTCAACATTTTTGATGTCTGTTGTTGCTAATATCAAAGTGAAAATATACAGTTCCTCACATCATGTTTTCATTTAATTATCAAGATAGTGAAACAGGAGCCAGGGTGATGTGAATGACTTTATAAAGTACACACTCGGGAGTTTGTTTTCCATATCAAACTTGCGAAGTCTGAACTTACACGGAGAGGATGTAAGACTGAACCGTGTGTAGGCTACTTAATATTGAGGAAAAGCCCCAATCACATAGGCGAATGTCTGCAGCCCCGCCTCCGTTTTCAGATGTCTTCATTTTCCCTCATCCACACTGAGACGGAGCAGCAGCGTTTTAGAATGAAAACGGCCTCTCCAGCGTTTTTAAAACGCTCCGTTTTCGGGGCTCGAAAACTTCGGCGTAGTGTGAACGGATGGTGTAACCGTAGCAAAACTTATGCGTTTTAAAACTAAAACGTATTAGTGTAAACGGGGCCTTAGACAAATAAAAACAACAGATACTAGTCACTTATAGGCACAATTTTAGCATGTTGTAATTCCCAATCTGTTTGTTTAGGAGGAATTTAAAAGTGAGGTTGTGGAAATTATATTTAAATAATATTTTATTATATAGTTTTTTTTAAACCATAAAAACATGATTTATAGTGTTAACTTTTTAATCATCCAATAATAAAAAAGCCACTTCACATTAGTGATGGCTGCTTTCTTGAATTTGAGGAAGTCCTGAGGCATGTGCGAAATCACTCCAATGTAATTGTTGGGACATACCAGCGATGCGGCATTCCAGCAAGCACACCACATCATAAGACATTATTATTAGGTTAGATTTATGTCATGACGTCAGGTGACCAAAATTCAATGTCTAGCCAACGTTATTTTGATGTCCAATAACGACAATATTTGGTTGATTTTAGGTTGTGTTGAAAAGTGACCAAAATCCAACATCTAATAGATGTCATAGTGGTAGCGTCCACACAACGTCAAGGTGTAACATGATTATACGTTGATATTTGGTTGATTTTAGGTTGGACATTGGACATTGACGTCGGACTGATGTTGGGTTCTGACGTCAAACTGATTTTCATTTCCAAACAAAATCAAACGTCCCCACGACGTTGGGGTATGTTGGGGTACAACGTCATTATGATGTCATGTTGACATCCTGTGTCTGCAGGGATAATAATAATAATAATAATAATGCATTTTATTTAAAGGCGCCTTTCTGGCAACTCAAGGACACCGAACAGTAAAACAAGAGCAATAAAACAACAAGAAAATAACATAAAAAGTAAACACAACAAAAGTACAGGTACAATTAAGTAGTAAAAGCCATCTTAAATAGGTGGGTTTTGAGTTTGGATTTGAAAAATGTGAGGGAGTCAATGTTTCTGATGGCAGGTGGTAGTGAGTTCCAAAGCCGGGGAGCAGAGCGGCTGAAGGCTCTATTGTCCATGGATGATAGACGAGCAGAGGGAACCGACAAGTGGAGGGAGGAAGAAGATCTCAGGGTGCGAGAGGGAGCAGCAATGTGGATGAGGGCAGACAAGTATGGAGGGGCGAGATTGTGGATGGCTTTGAATGTTAAAATCAAAATTTTAAAATCAATTCGAAATTGAACAGGTAACCAGTGAAGCTGCTGCAGAACAGGGGTGATGTGATGAGAAGAAGGGGTTCTGGTGATGATACGGGCAGCTGAGTTCTGGACCAACTGAAGCTTACGGAGGGATTTATGAGTGAGACCAAAGAGAAGAGAGTTGCAGTAATCTATACGAGATGTGACAAGGCTATGGACAAGAACAGCGGTGGCATGTGGGGTGAGAGAAGGGCGGAGACGGTTAATGTTGCGTAGGTGGAAGTAAGCAGACCGGGTGATGTTATTGATGTGAGAATCAAAAGATAGGGTGCTATCGAGGATGACACCCAGACTCTTGACCTGTTTAGAGGGATAAATGGAACAGTCATCAATAGAAAGAGAGAAGCTATCAGTTTTGGAGAGTGTTGATTTGGTACCAACAAGCAAAACCTCAGTTTTTGAACTATTTAATTTGAGAAAGTTAAGAGAGAGCCAAGATTTGATTTCTGCTAAGCAAACTGTAAGGGATGAAGGTGGAAAACAAGGAGAGGGTTTGCCAGAGAGGTAGAGCTGGGTGTCATCCGCATAGCAGTGGAACTGTATGTTATATTTACGGAGAATATTACCAAGGGGAAGGAGATAGATGATAAAGAGCAGGGGCCCCAGGACTGAGCCCTGGGGTACACCCGAAGTAACTGTAAAATGCTGTGAAGTGAATGATTTGAGTTGAATGAACTGAGTGCGGCCAGAGAGATAAGATTTAAACCAGTCAAGTGGGATATTGGTGATGCCAAGAGAAGATAGTCTATTGATGAGGGTGCTGTGACAAATGGTGTCAAAGGCCGCGCTCAGGTCGAGGAGGATAAGAACAGATATTAGTCCAGAATCAGCTGCCATAAGAAGGTCATTAGTAATTTTAATAAGGGCAGTTTCTGTGCTGTGAAGTGGGCGGAAACCGGACTGGAACTGTTCATACAGGTTGTTCTGGGATAAGTGGGTTTGGAGTTGTGTTGCTACAATTTGAGGAAGTCCTGAGGCATGTGCGAAATCACTCCAATGTAATTGTTGGGACATACCGGCGATGCGGCATTCCAGCAAGCACACCACATCATAAGACATTATTATTAGGTTAGATTTATGTCATGACGTCAGGTGACCAAAATTCAATGTCTAGCCAACGTTATTTTGATGTCCAATAACGACAATATTTGGTTGATTTTTGGTTGTGTTGGAAAGTGACCAAAATCCAACATCTAATAGATGTCATAGTGGTAGCGTCCACACAACGTCAAGGTGTAACATGATTATACGTTGATATTTGGTTGATTTTAGGTTGGACATTGGACATTGACGTCGGACTGATGTTGGGTTCTGACGTCAACCTGATTTTCATTTCCAAACAAAATCAAACGTCCCCACGACGTTGGGGTATGTTGGGGTACAACGTCATTATGATGTCATGTTGACATCCTGTGTCTGCAGGGATGACATCACACCGGAAAGCTTATAAAGCCTTTGCTCGTACAGCTTCAACTTTCTTTGTATCCACAAGCACTGTGTGACACTGCATATAAAATGGCAAATATATATTTATTTGCCATCGTACATTGCCATTGAAACCTCTAAGAACAACATCATTATTCATTGGAAGGGCTTATGCAGCAACAGGTCAGTCTGTTGCTGAATCAGTCAGAGATCAAGGAAGAGGATAGAAAACTTTTACAATTTCACTAAAGGGCCTGTTTGGTGACTCAGTCGATAAAGTGGCTGAGTTGTTCGACCAGGCTAAAAAGAAGTCAAGCTCTTGAGACCTCTATGGTCTATGGTGGCCCAAGAACCATTGTAGTAACAAAGAAGACCCTCTGGTGTAAAGCAGCATCAACTACAATATGTAGCACCTGCATCTCCCCAGTGCCCTCAGAGGTCTGTTTAGCTAACCCTGCCACCTTCAGTGCTTCAGGGTGCAGTGGCGTCCGGTAATTCCCCCTTTGAGTGTCTGCCCCTGAGGGGAGACAAATATTGGGTTCTCCCCGCAAGTTCCCAAAAACTATCAATGCGGCACTAGCGCTGCTACATATTCAGGGTATAAGAATACAGAACTATGTTGACGACTGGTATTCTTAGCTCAGTTGTTGGACATGGCTGTTCGACATCGAGATGCTGTTCTCACCCATATCGAGAAACTGGGTTTACGGCTAAACACAAAGAAATGTGGGCTTGTGCCAGCGCAGACAATCACTTTTTTAGGTGATTTTTGGGACTCCACAATGAAGGGTGCATGACTGTCCCCACCTCTGATCGAATCGATCCTGTCATCTATAAGCTGAGTCAAGCTAGAACAAGCCATCACTGTGAATGTTTCAGAGGCTGTTAGGTCTGTTGGCAGCATCCAACGTAATACCACGTGGTCTGCTGTACATGAGACCACTACAGTGGTGGCTCAAATCCAGGGGGTTTTCCCTGAGGGGAAATCCATTTCGCATGATCACAGTTATACACTATACCTGTCGAGCCCTGGTCATGTGGAGCAAGCCCTGATTATTGTCCCAAGGCCCAATGCTGGGGGCAATTTGTCAACGCACGATGCAGATGATAGACGCTTTCCGGATGGGCTGGGGAGTCACCCTGAGGGGCCTCCCTACAGCGGTACAGTAGGGGGTCCATCATCTTCTGTGGCATATAAACTGCCTGGAGATGATGGCAGTGTTTCAGGCTCTGAAACACTTTTTCCCCCATGTGAGACGCCGCCATGTGTTGATCAAGATAGACAACACATGAGTAGTCTCTTACATCAATCACCGGGAGGGTCAGAGATCACTCCCTCTTTGCATACTGGCACGTCAGATCCTCCTGTGGGCCGAAGACAGACTTCTATTTCTCAGAGCAGTCTACATCCTATGCCATCTGAATGTGGGAGCAGACATCCTGTCGAGACAGGGGCTAAGACCTGGGATTGGAGGCTCCATCCACATGTGGTGGAGGCCATTTGAAAAAAGTTCAGCAAAGCCAAGGTAGATCTCTTCGCCTCTCAAGAAACCACCAACTGTCATCTGTGGTTCTCCCTCACACATCCAGCTCCATTGGGACTAATTGCAATGTTACATATATGACAGAGGCTACATCTGTAAACATTTCCTTTGATCGATCTGCTCCCGGGAGTTTTGGAAAGGGTCCAGTGAGACAAGCTCTGCCTTTCGTTAGTAGCCTTGTTTTAGCTGGCCCGAGTTTGATTCTTGGACCTCCTATCCCCTGGTTGGCTCAGTCCTGGTTTTCTTACAGCAGTGTTTCTCCAATTGAGGCTAACTCCCTCCATGTTAATAGTATATGTGGTGGCTATTTCAGCCTATCGGTCTAATCATTTAGGGAGAAACCCCTTGGTAGTACATTTCCTCTGTGGCTCTTTGAGGCTGCGGCCTCCAAACAGCACTAGGGTTCCAACTTGGGACCTGTCGATGGTGCACGAGGGCCTATTGGCAGCCCCTTTCGACCACATTGAGGAGGTGTCAGACAGAATGCTGACCCACAAAGTTGTTTTTCTTTTAGCAATTTCCTCACTCAAAAGATTGGGAGACCTACATGTACAGGCACTGTCTGTGGCCCCTTTAAACTTGGAATGGAATGGTCGTTTTTGTACCCCAGAGTAGGGTATGTACCTAAGGTCCACACTAATGTAGCTCGACCTATAGTGCTGCAGGCCTTTAATCCGCATCTGTGCATATCATTAGACCAGGAAAGACTTCATTTTCTTTGGCCTGTTATGGCTTTGGATGCCTATGTCCACAGAGCTGCCCACTGGTGTAGGATAGAACAAATATTTATTTTATTTGCGTACCCTCGTCATGGTTCCCCTGCATCCAAACTGACTTTGAGCAGGTGCATAGTAGATGCTATCACTCTGGCTTTTGAGGCCCGGAGCCATCTCTGTCCTTTGGCTGTTCGGGCCCACTCAACTCAGGGAGTGGCGGCTTCCAAAGCCTTACTGTCTGGGACATCTTTGTCAAATATATGCAACTCTGCGGGGCGAACTACCCCTCACACCTTCACTCGGTTTTATCGACTGGATATATATCCCTGTCCTGGGTCAAATATTTAAGTGCCTTGAAGCAGATATGTCACCTTGGCACTTTCCAGTATGGCATTGTTGTGATTGCATTCCCATAGCATCGAAGTTCCGTGAAAGGGAACATCCCAATTTTTGAATGTAGCCATGGTTCCCCGAAGGGAACGGGATGCTGCATCTTTTTGCCATACACCCTACCTTCCTGGATTGCTTGTTTCAACATAGTTGAAGTTGAAGCTGTATGAGCAAGCCCAGGATTTATAAGCTTCCTGGTATGACGTCATGCTGCATCAACACGTCATGGGTCATGGGGACATCCCACCAATTACATCGGAGTGATTTCACACGTGCTTCAGGACTTCCTCGAATCAAAAGTGTACCCATAGCGTTGATATTTGATGCAGCTCCTCATTCTCTTTGGGGAACCATGGTTACACTCGTAACCTGGTACATTTTTCTTATCACGACTTCACATCTCTACTGAGCAAATCACTTTTTTTTTTTTTTTGGAAGCCAAGACCAATTCAGAATCACATTATGGTGTTATTTTAGTATTATGTGTATTAGTATACTATATTAATATACTGTAAAATAAATTCTTTAATAAATTATATATTACAATATAAAAAATGTTCAGAATTTCCAAGCAAGGCAACCCCTTGATGGATTTCAAGATGGAAAGAAATGTAAATTAAATGCTAAAAATAGTTCAGTGTAATTAAAATCTGTCTATGCACTACATTTTCTATGCATATTAGTGTATCATTTCATTAGCTTAGAGTCAGTTCATCTGTGTATATCATGTCAGGAGTTTTATACGTATACCACAAAAAGTAGCTGTCTATGTAGAGGATTCTAAATCACTCCATAATGAGGTTCCATTTCAGCACAGACAGTATCTATGTGGGCAGTAGACAGCAAACAACTCTACATATTGGAACACTGCCAGTGACATACTATCATTAGTGTCTATAAGTAGCAAAAAATCATTATAGTGATTCACCGTTGCATGCACTCGCGCTGATAAATGTACGGAAGCACACGCGCACTCAGCCTCCCACTCAGTCACACATTAATAGAAAGAGCAGGTCGGTTTCACCGGCTCGCTCACGCACACGGTTGCCAGTTGCTATCTGCTATCACGACTCTCACAGCCTCCTACACGCATACACTGTCCTGTAGACGAGAGAACAGCACAGTCCTCTTTAGTCTGGGATTTGCAGCCCATTATCACGACTTGTATCACTTGGTACACACATACACACTCTCTCTATATAGGCAGTTGAATGTCTGTACTTTGTCCGAGGCTCTGCTCTAATTCTGATTAAGTAACATGTGAGGTAATGAGCCAGACATCTCCAATTATGGAGCTGTTTTTTTTTAAGTCGTGCTTCAAGACAATTCATAGATTCCATGTGATGTCAGAATGTGCTCACAATTTGTGGGACCAAACTGCAACATTCTGCTGTTTTGCTGATATGGTTGATTTATGTTATGTTGCTTCAGTAATGTTGGTATGCAAATTACTTTTTATGACATAAATGTGTCTGACATGATTGATAATACAAGAGATGTGCCTTAGCAGTGGAAGTAAACATAAGTCGGCTAAATTAAGAGAATGAGAGAGTACCATTTTTTTTTTTTTTTTGCGTTCACTTTTGCTCAAATAGCTAAAGCAAACTCCACAGCAAAATTCTAAAATAGTTTGTTCACTACTTTTAAAAAAGATGTTACCAGTTTACTGTTCTATCCATTGATACTGCACTATAAACCCCCTCATAATAACATAATAATAACTTAATTGTTTGTGGGTGTTTGATGCTTAAAGTTTAAAGGATTAGTTCAAATTAAGATTTTGTTATTATTAATTACTCACCCTCATGCCATTTCAGTCCCCTGACACTGTTAATTTTGTTGACAGAAAATTTTCGCCATCATTTTTGTGACGAACAAGTCTCTACCAGCGAACACTAGACAAAAACTATAGTGATGATGACGACAGCTATAATAAAAATATACTGACATTTTTGTTGACTCATAAAAACAAGACGAGAATGGGATTGGGGATGCATTTTGGTAAATATCCAATTAGAATTATGATTGGATGCCTGGTTTTCTCCAAATGTAACGCCTGACATTCACTCCAAAACGTTCAATTTTAGTCTCATCAGACCAGAGAATATTGTTTCTTATGGTCTGAGAGTCCTTCAGATGCCTTTTAGCAAATTCCAATACTAAGGAGTGGCTTCCGTCTGGCCACTCTACTATACAGGCCTGATTGGTGGTTGTCCTTCTGTAAGGTTCTGCTCTCTCCACAGAAGAACGCTGGAGCTCAGACATAGTGACTCCGGCTCTAGGAAGAGTCCTGGTAGTTTCAAACATCTTCCACTTATGGATGATAGAGGCCACTGTGCTCATTGGAACTTTCATAGCAGCAAAACGTTTTCTGTAACCTTCTCCAGTTTTGTGCCTCGAGACAATCTTGTCTCAGAAGTCTACAGACAATTCCTTTGTCTTCATGCTTGATTTGTGCTTTGAAATACACTGTCAACCCTGGGACCTTATATAGACAGGTGTATGCCTTTTCAAAGCATGTTCAATCAACTGAATGTACCACAGGTGAACTCCAATTAAGCTGCTGAAACATCTCAAGAATGATCAGTGGAAACAGAATGTACCTGAGCTCAATTTAGGGCTTCATGGCAATTGTACAAGATAACACATTATCATTTGCCAGTCATATGTCATTACTCTACTTATTTACTGCTATACAGCTGAGCACCATATACTGTAACAACAACTACAATCGTAAAGCTTGCTATAGACTGACATTGCAAAGTGGACTTAAACTATTTCAAGCCCTTACAAAGATTTAATAGCTTGAAATGGTTCTAGAATAGTGGTTTACCACATAAAAATAAAAAGTTTGCTAAATAATCGCTAAATCCTGCATTTTCAGTAGTCTACTGTTCTTGCCGACACATACTTTTACATATTTAATAATGATATAAATAAACAATGCATATCTAATTTTTGGTCTTCAATGGAAAAGCTTTAATCAATATTTTAATGAGTCTGTTTTATTTAAATTTAAGTTGGAATATTTTGTATAAATAAATGTATACAATATTTTACTTATTACTTACTTATTTTACTATACTTACTTTGAGCCAAATATATTTTAGTCAACAAAATCTAGAGTAGATTTAGTCGACTAAACCTTATGAAATTTAGTTGTCTAAAACTAGACTAAAACTAAAATGATTCAGAAGACTAAAACTAAACTATACTAAAACTAAAATGATTCAGAAGACTAAAACTAAACTATACTAAAACTAAAATGATTCAGAAGACTAAAACTAAACTAGACTTAAACTAAAATAATTCAGAAGACTAAAACTAAACTAGACTAAAACTAAAATGATTCAGAAGACTAAAACTAAACTAGACTTAAACTAAAATGATTCAGAAGACTAAAACTAAACTAGACTAAAACTAAAATGATTCAGAAGACTAAAACTAAACTAGACTTAAACTAAAATGATTCAGAAGACTAAAACTAAACTAAACTAAAACTAAAATGATTCAGAAGACTAAAACTAAACTAGACTTAAACTAAAATGATTCAGAAGACTAAAACTAAACTAGACCTAAACTAAAATGATTCAGAAGATAAAACTAAACTAGACTTAAATTAAAATGATTCAGAAGACTAAAACTAAACTAGACTTAAACTAAAATAATTCAGAAGACTAAAACTAAACTAGACTTAAACTAAAATGATTCAGAAGACTAAAACTAAACTAGACTTAAACTAAAATAATTCGGAAGACTAAAACTAAACTAGACTTAAACTAAAATGATTCAGAAGACTAAAACTAAACTAGACTAAAACTAAAATGATTCAGAAGACTAAAACTAAACTAGACTTAAACTAAAATGATTCAGAAGACTAAAACTAAACTAGACTTAAACTAAAATGATTCAGAAGACTAAAACTAAACTAGACTTAAACTAAAATGATTCAGAAGACTAAAACTAAACTAGACTTAAACTAAAATAATTCAGAAGACTAAAACTAAACTAGACTTAAACTAAAATAATTCGGAAGACTAAAACTAAACTAGACTTAAACTAAAATGATTCAGAAGACTAAAACTAAACTAGACAAAAACTAAAATGATTCAGAAGACTAAAACTAAACTAGACAAAAACTAAAATGATTCAGAAGACTAAAACTAAACTAGACTTAAACTAAAATAATTCAGAAGACTAAAACTAAACTAGACAAAAACTAAAATGATTCAGAAGACTAAAACTAAACTAGACAAAAACTAAAATGATTCAGAAGACTAAAACTAAACTAGACTTAAACTAAAATGATTCAGAAGACTAAAACTAAACTAGACTAAAACTAAAATGATTCAGAAGACTAAAACTAAACTAGACTTAAACTAAAATGATTCAGAAGACTAAAACTAAACTAGACTAAAACTAAAATGATTCAGAAGACTAAAACTAAACTAGACTAAAACTAAAATGATTCAGAAGACTAAGGCCCAATCCCAATTCTATTTTTGTAACCCTACCCCTACCCCTTCCCCTTCCCCTTGGCCCTTACAAGCGAGGGTTAAGGGGAAGGGCTTCAAAACTTACCCCTAAGAATTGGGACAGCACTTCAACACCTGCACACGTCATCATATGTCATCACGATCTCTTGCTTCACATGAGATCAGACGATCGCGACTGCTGTAGTTAGCAGTAGTGTTATTTTGTGGTGTTTATCTTCAGGAAATCACTGAAGGCATATATTATGTTATCATAACGATCTAATGTGGCAATAAGATCGTAACTGTACTGTGTATTTACACAGTGGCCATATTCATCTATGTAAACACACGAAAACAACATTAACATTATAGCAGTCACTGTAAAAAGCTCATTTTCAGCCACTAGACTGCTCTGACAGGGTATTCGAGTGTTATCGAGTGACAGAATGTTGTAGGACTGCTGTACAGGAGTTATTATTAGGGATTATAGATCGCGAAATTTAGCGGGGTTTTTTTTTGCGGTTTTTTTTTAAAAGCATGACCGTAAAACATGAACGCGGTTATGAATATACTAAAACATGTGTTTGTTTGTCGTAAAAATTCGTAATAATGACAAAAAATACTAATTTGTGGATCTCCTTACTTCCGGGTTCAGTTGTGTCAGGTGTATTCTGGGAAATATTCTTACCCCTCCGTTTGAAGTGTGGTCCTGGAAAATCTTCGTTCGAAGGGGTGTATACCCCTTGCCCTTAGCCCTACGCCTTCAAGCTAAAGAGAATTGGGACAGCCCTACCCCTTGGCGGGCACGCACAAAACGAGGGGTAGGGGTAAGGGGAAGGGCTAAGGGGTAGAATTGGGATTGGGCCTAAAACTAAACTAGACTAAAACTAAAATGATTCAGAAGACTAAAACTAAACCAGACTAAAACTAAAATGATTCAGAAGACTAAAACTAAACCAGACTAAAACTAAAATGATTCAGAAGACTAAAACTAAACTAGACTAAAACTAAAATGATTCAGAAGACTAAAACTAAACTAGACTAAAACTAAAATGATTCAGAAGACTAAAACTAAACTAGACTAAAACTAAAATGATTCAGAAGACTAAAACTAAACTAGACTTAAACTAAAATGATTCAGAAGACTAAAACTAAACTAGACTTAAACTAAAATGATTCAGAAGACTGAAAACTAAACTAGACTTAAACTACAATGGAATTTTAGTCAAAAGACTAAAATTAAATCAAAAATGGCTGTCAAAATGAACACTGCCTGACACCTTTGTTCAACTTCGGGGCACAGATTAAGATATTTTAGATGAAATCCGAGAGCTTTCTCATCCTCCATAGACAGCAACGGTACTGAGATGTTCAAAGTCCAGAAAAGGAACAGAAAACATGTCATGTGAATTCAGTGGTTCAAATGTAATCATTCAAAGCTCATCTAAAAACTATTTTGTGTGCTAAATTACTGTAAATGTTGTTCAGCTATATTTTCATCCTCACGTTGCGTGTTTGCTACAGGCAATATGATATACAGTATAAACACAAATAAAATAAACCGTTTACAGATTTAAATGATGTTATTGTCTTAACTGTATAACCTAAAATGATAATGTATTTTAAAAACTTTGCACTGCATCAAACCAAAAAAAAGGAGAGTAAATGTGCTGGTATTTACTAACCCCTGCATTGGTAATATCAGCTGATTAACAGACTTAACAAACTAGCCCTTCCTCTGATCAAGCACAGTTTATCATCTTGAAATGGTACATTTTGACATCATAAAACACATGCTGATGTGACGTATAGGAAGCTGTAGGCTTCAGTGCTTTCACACATGCCTTATTTATGAGTCAAGGTTGTTTTCCTGTTTGGTGTAATTCATTTGAGCTGGTGTGAATCGCACTTGTGTGTGCGCACCAAAACGCACCAAACAAGTGTACTGGGACCTGCTTGAACAGGTGGTCTTGGTATGATTTCAAATTGGTTCGTTTGTGGTGAGAACATGCTCCAAACTCGAACGGACCAAACTGCAAAAAGCACTGCATGGTTTTTGACCAAACCAGCTGCGGGATGAGGGAAAGTATTAGTTCACAGTGCTTTAGCAGCAGCACCGTGGTAACTAACGGACAAGCTTCTGAAGTGACTTGCGATACTCCTTTGCCATTTTCATTGCACAAAAACATGATTTTTAAGCTGCATTCATGCTTCATTTTCTAAATGTATAGTTTATCTTTAGGGGTTCCGAAACTTTTCAGCCTGCGACCCCCAAAATATCAAAGCCAGTGACTTGCGCCCCCAATATCCTCTGAGGTGGTTATAAATGTATAAACCTTGCAGACAACGCCGCACACATACCAATAGGCCCAAGTCTATTCATTTAAATTTTAAGAAAGCCACTCGGAGACCATCCTCCATGTTCAGTTGTGGCCTGTATTTATTTTTGATGTAAGTGAGTGCTGTAAAGGTGTCAGAAAGTTTAACCTGGTGCCATAAAATCAATGTGCTGTGTCTTTTGGCTCGTTTCCACTGATAGGTACAGTACGGTACGGTACGGGTCACCTTTATCAAGCTTGCGTTTCCACTACGAAGGGTGCCCTTTTGGTGGGCGTGGTGTACGACAGAAAGTTTCAGACGACGTCATGTTTACTGAAGGAAATGTCACAGTAACACCGTACAGGTCGTTCACATATCATATGAGAAGCACTTCTCACAACACAGATGCTTTATTCACATAAATACTTGTGTATAAATGTTTATTACTAACCTTTCTATGAACATGATTTGATTATAACTGCAGATAAATGATAGTGTGAAATAGCCTACTGCAACGTCTGCATTTACATAAAATAAATAAATAAATACAACATATTTGAACATACTGTATACAGACCCTTACAGTCTCCGATATGTTACCAATTACAGAAAACTACACACAGCAGACATTTAGACCTTATTTGGGTTAAAAACAACAACACGAAATATAGCCCCCAGTCAGTGCAAACCTCTCATCTGTGTCTGTAATCTTCAGCAGCATGCGTAGCCTCTTGTTAGAAAGTAATTATGTCATTCAGAGCTCATAATAGTCCAAAAGGTGATGATAATAGTTAAACATGGCAGTTTGTTCATGTTTTAGGTTGCAGAAGCATCATTTGCTGCTGTTTTGTCAGGCTTCTCCTTTGTTTTTCGCTCTTCACTCTCGCGTTTGTCCGCATCTGAATGGATCAGATATCAGAGCACATCAATGATCACGGGCATGTTAAAAATATGAGCTCAAAAAGTTTTATCAAATATAGACGCGATCGCGAGCTCTCTGGACAAAGTGAAACCGCTCGCACTTTTAGACGAGCTTGTAAAACAACAACAGGACACGGCAGAATTTGTTCTTCTTGTCTTTGTGGCTGTTCATCAAGACGACGGCAAGGTTTGTTTGAGCTCGTGCTAACCATGGCTCAATATTATATTATAAAGTATTACGATAATGTCTTGACTGTGTATTACAAAACATGGCGGTTCCATTGTTTTGATTCTGGCCAGCTCCACGTGCTCGTGACGTATCTCTGTAACCAATCAGCGTTCAGCTGCTCGCGTAGCTCCACCTTTTGGTACCCTTTCTAGTGTTTGGTACCCTTTCGAAAGAGTGCCGTAAAAGTGGTACGGTACCGAACCGTACCGTACCACTCAGTGGAAACGGGCCATTTGATATAAAATAATCACCCCAGGGGTCGCAAAAAAATTGAAATGGTAATGGCTTTTTTTTTGCATGTTTTTTTTTATGTAACTATTAGCTACTATTGTTCTCCTATACTGTAGGTCAGGGCTATTCAATTAGTTTGTCACGGGGGCCAGTTCATGAAAAGCATCCCAAACGAAGGGCCGGAGAGATATGACTTGCAATATAAATGATGACACAACTGCATTTAAGAGCCAATTATGTATTTTTGCTCCTTTAGACACCCACGTTGTATTTGTCTACATTAAAATATTAATATATTGTATTTTGAAACTATATAATATCACTGCATTGTACAATAAGTTTTTTTTTAACAAACATTCAAATGTTGTATTTCAGAGCACAACAAAATCAGTGTATTGCTGAAGTAGGCTTCTTCTACATTCAGATACGTTCATATGTTCTGTTTTGAACTGCATAACAATTATGGATGCAACAATTATAGATTTTGGTTGTACGATTATATAGTCTGAAGAATAATCAGTGTTTCACAGTTATCACGTCTAATGTAAATTTAAGCTTTATATTAGCAAGATTTAGATCTGGACATCCCTAACTAATATTAAAAACCCTTTAAAAGGCATTTTCATTAGTAATAGTTTTTATGCTGAAGGTTTTTCTGTGCTTATAGGGCTACACAATTTAATTATGTGTGTGTTTATAGAAAGGAACGGGAGAAAATAATATAATAATAATTGTTATGAAGGTCGGCGCCAATATTTAGATTAACTGTTGTTATCATCTGCGTTCATACATACATAATCATTTTAATAATAGTTCGTCTAACATGTCTTTTGTTTACATTGCACTGAAAGCTAGTGTAAGCACAACTCTCACCGCTACAGCATGAGATGTTTTCTACTGCGTGCGCCCAGACAGCCGCGAGCGCGTTGCTCCGCTTGCGCCCGCATATTGGCATATATTCTTACGACATAACAAACTTGCGCGCGGTAAAGACGTGATATGGGAACGGCCCGCGGCTATAGTTATTACAGTGTGCGTGCGTATTAGCTTCGGTGGACAAGCTCGGAACTTTAAACTATCGCACAGTTGGCAACTTGGCGTAACTGTGTTCAGCAGTTTCGTTTCATGCGGCAGAACAGAAATGCAGAAATCCGGCTTAGAGAAGCCTTTACGATTAATTAACCATGACGAATTAAAGCGCAGTTAATAGTGAAATCAGTTAATCGTTGCATCCCTAATAACGATATCAGTGCAAGACCTTTTCTACAAACATATTCAAATGTATTCGGCTGCTCTCGCCACTGTCAGGTGACTCACGCTCTGCGCAGCTCATGCTGTATTGAACAGACGCACATCACTTCATAACTATAGCGGCCGTTTTTTGACTGAACTAAATTTATTCTTGATGTCTTGGTGACACTATTTGGAGGGCCAGAACAAATTGCCTCGGGGGCCGGGTTTGGCCTGCGGGCCGCCAATTGAATAGCCCTGCTGTAGGTTATGAATAAAATATGGTAATTGGAATAGTTTAATAAAATGAATTCAATTATTAGAAACCACTAAGCGACCCCCCCCCCCCCCCCTCATTGTCCCATGACCCCCCATGGGGGTCTCAACCCCCACGTTGGGAACCACTGGTTTATCTGAAGTAATACATACAAACTATACAAAACATACAATGAACAGGGATACAGTGAGCTATCGTCCTTCCGCAGTTCCAAAATAGCAAGCATTTTGTTTTGCTGGTTTTTCATTCTCTCTTTGTTTACTGTTGGAAGTTACATACGAATATTCACACACATTAATTCTGACCTATCGAAAAGCAGTTTAGGAAATACCTTCAATGTCACATCTCATCAACTTGTGATGTGGGTTTGTCACATGACTGCATGCTACAGTGCATCATTTGTTATTTTTGGTCCAGACCGAATGGTCTAAACCACAGGTGTGAAAGTACACTAAATGTCTTAAGAGATTGACCTGTGTACACTACTTGACAAAAGTCTTGTCGTCGATACCAGTTGAAAGAGCAACAAATAATAACTTGCCTTCTAGTTGATAATTTGTAAAAATGGAAGAAGGTAGTTTTTTTTTTTGATGAAACACCTGTTGAATTGCATTATAATCATCACAAATACTTCAAAAGACATATTGGAACCCACATGGACCCAAAATTCTCACAGATATCAGTCAAGTTTGGTGATGGGAAAATCATGGTTTGGGTTACATTCAGTATGGGGGCATTCGAGAGATCTGCAGAGTGGATGGCAACATCTACAGCCTGAGATATCAAGACAGTTGTGCTTTCCATGACATTGCAAACCACAGGAGAGGGCAAACTCTTCAGCAGGATAGCGCTCCTTCTCATACTTCAGCCTCCACATCAAAGTTCCTGAAAGCAAAGGTCAAGGTGCTCCAGGATTGGCCAGCCCAATCACCAGACATGAACATTATTGAGCATGTTTAGGGTAAGATGAAGGAGGAGGCATTGAAGATGAATCCAAATGAACTCTGGGGGTCCTGCAAGAATGTTTTCTTTGCCATTCCAGATGACTATATTGATATGTTATTTGAATCATTGCAGAGATGGATGCAGTCCTCCCCAGCTCATGGGAGTAATACAGTACACAATATTAATTCTATTTCCACTGCACATAACTTTATATTGTATACTGTACATTATTTCTGTTAAGTGACAAGACTTTTGTCTAAGCAACGTCAGACCTTACTGTCCTAATTAAATCATTAAAAATCAAGGCATGATCATATTTTACTTTTCGTAAAATAAGCATAATCTGGAGGCCTTTGCCTTTCATAAAAGCCACTTCTGATACCAAATGATCCACTGGAAGTCAGATTATTATTTGTTGTTCCTAAAACTTGGATAGGCGACTTGGATTAGGGAGATGGTAGATGTAACAATCAGTAAAAGTAAAATTTGGAAATTTTTACTAGACTTCAGTGGAGTCAGTTCACAAGACAGTAAATAAGCATCAAAATATTAAATTATTATCTTTAATACCATTGTTTTTCATTGGTGGATGGTTTGCTGTTATTGTGTGAGAAATATTTAGGTCACACTTTATTTTAAAGTAAAATTTTCACCATTAATAAACCACTTACTATTATTAGTAACAATAAAATTTGGAAGTTTTTACTAGCTTTAGTGGGGATCAAATCCTAAATAATTTTCTTGAAATATCTTTGAACTTCATTAGTGCTGGGTTTGCTGTTATTGTGTGTGAAACACTTTATTTTAAAGCTAAAATTCTCACTAATATCCAACCATTACCTATAAATTTTGTCTCAAACTTTTTTGAGAAAGCAGTTGGTGGCTTGATGACAGAATATATGAATGTAGAATATATCGTACATAGCATGTGCTTTATACAGTACTAACATCCAACATACATATTAATATGTAACTAATAGTGAGAGTTAGTTTGAGAAAAAAAAGTTACATGTCCAAAAAGTTGAAGTTGAAGCTTTACAGATTTTAATGGACAAAACACAGTTCAGTTTCATTTAAATGTGCTGTGGTCATTGTCTTAACGGACACAACAATGTCAGCAAGCAAAGTGGAAGTGAAATCTGCATTACTGCATTACATCTGCTGCATTTGTCCACGATCCAGCAGGAACATACAATACTGCGCCAAACAGAATAGGTTACATCATTCTGCAATAAAGCTTAACGTATGGATTCATGTTCTGATGTAATACTCACTAAGCTGCTCAATTCTGCAGCATTAAGCCTTCTAACTACCCATAAGCCCTGGTATTTACCCGTGCGGAATGGCGGGAATGTGAAATGGAAATAAAAGAGACATCTAAAGATGAATATAATGTTTGGTTCTGCTCTCTCAATGGCCTTAAATAAGTGATGAAGATTCTAGAACAGGTCTCTCATGTCCTTACAAGATTGTAGCGTGTGTAATTTCACAGACAGTGCTGGGTACAGTGCATTCCGAAGCCATCTGCGGCTGTGCCATATTTCAGCATGGATGGATCGTCTGACAGCAGAAGTGAGAACAGTACATTCTCACTCTTGCATCTCTGTGTTCAGCTGTGGCTCTGAGATTTGTTAAGGGATAATAAAGAGTCAAAAGAGCCTCATCTTTCGTTTCCTCTGTGGCTTTTTTGAAGTTCTTTCTTCCACTATATGAGAAAAGACAGTAAGCGTTTAAGCTCAGAGGGCCATATATCAGAAGTGTCAAGCTAAGAATGTCGATCTGGAAGCAGTTTTTGCCCCTTATGCACTTATAATCCGCATACACTCCATAAATTGTTCTGGCGCTAGAGTTCTTTTAACGTTTGTCATAACAATAGACTGTGTCTAATAGGAAAACACAGCTGTGCACAGTGTTTGTTTTTAGGTAATCATTGATTTTTCTTGAAGCATTGTTTGTTAGTGTTTGTGTGTTTGTCTGCGTCTGCATGAATTTCCTTCTAGTTTCATTCCTTTATTTGGATTTTATAATGTCATGCCATATAATTTTCCGTCATTTTCCTGCTATTGAGATTAAAAGATCATCTTTTAGGTCTTTAAAATGTCTTTAAAGGGGTCCTGACTAATGATCTACATCCAAATTCACCAGTCGGAGTAGGTTCTTGTTTTGAATAACATCGACTTCTATACTTAGAAGTAATTCTGTTTCTTTAATGTGCAAACTTGTCTAGTATGAATGTTATCCGGATGTGGTACATTCAACTTTGTCCGCTGCATTACTTAACTGTCAATCATAAATCCTCTAGCATGGCCTCATGGGATAGCGTTCATCGTATAGACTCTTCAGAATCTTACAGAAAGTAAGAACTCATCTGGATACCCTTATGAAAAAGACTTCAAGTTCATTTTATTAAGTATACTTAAGTAATGTAGAAGTGTATTTTAAGTATATTGAAATACAGTTGAAGTCATAATTATTAGCCCCCCTGAATTATTAGCCCCCCTTTTTATTCTTCCCCAATTTCTGTTTAATGGAGAAAAGATATTTCCAACAATATGACAGTATCAATTTCCAATTGATGACAGTAGGTGACGCAGTGGCGCAGTAGGTAGTGCTGTCGCCTCACAGCAAGAAGGTCGCTGGTTCGAGCCTCGGCTGGGTCAGTTGGCGTTTCTGTGTGGAGTTTGCATGTTCTCCCTGCATTCGCGTGGGTTTCCTCCGGGTGCTCCAGTTTCCCCCACAGTCCAAAAACATACGGTATAGGTGAATTGTATGAGTGTAAATGAGTGTGTGTGGATGTTTCCCAGAGATGCGCTGCGTAAAACATGTGCTGGATAAGTTGGCGGTTTATTCCGCTGTGGAGACCCCGGATTAATAAAGGGACTAAGCCGAAAAGAAAATAAATGAATGAATGATGACAGTAAATAATATTTTACTTGATATTTTTAAGACAATTCTATACTGCTTAAAGTGACATTTAAAGCCTTAACTAGGTTATTAGGTTAACTATGCAGGTTAAGGTAATTAGGCAAGTTATTGTATAACGATGGTTTGTTCTGTAGACTATCGAGAAAAAAATAAAAAATAATTAGCTAAAAGGGCTAATAATTTTGTCTCGAAAATGTTTTTAAAAAAATTAAAAACTGCTTTTATTCTAGCCGAAATAAATCAAGTAAGACTTTCTCCAGAAGAAAAAATATCAGACATACTGTAAAAATTCCCTTGCTCTGTTAAACATCATTTGGGAAATATTTAAAAAATGGGGGTTGTAGGTTGCTAGGTGACCAAGAAACTTTTTCAAAACATTGACAAAACATTGCTGTAACTCTGACACAAATTTTATACAGAGAAAATTACAAAGCACTGCAGTGTTTGGGTGTTCTGTGTTTGTTTGAAAAAATGTGTTTAACCGAAATGTGTATATTCCATACAAGCTGAAGCTGAGTCAATTTGTCAGGTGACTCGAGGTAAACTGGGGACTCATTCAACTGTGTTTGTCTGGAAGGCGCGAGCGTGTCAGGCAGCTCATGCGCGCACCTCCATTGGAAACAACGAACTTATTCAAACTCTAAAAAAGATGTGATATGCGAACGGCCTCTAAAAGGCCGCTGTTAATTGCGATCTCCATTAATTGATCTTCTTGCACAGACATGCTGGATTTACCTGATTTGTTGACAAATGGGTTGTGGATCCATTCCTTGGTAGTTTGCGGGTCCTTCACTGGGCATTTTCCCTTTAGCAAAGAAACTTTCCAAAGATGTCTGTTTCTTATTCATTAGAACTCATTACTTTGTCGCTTGTGGGTTAAATTTGGGCGCTTAAGGGACGAGAAAATAATTAATGATTTCTTGTGCGGCCCGGTACCATTTGATCTGCGGACAGTTGAGGACCACTGCCTTTAGGGACTAAATTGGCCAAATTTGGGTATATAAATGTATACTTTTGAGTGCACTGTAAATGTAACAGTAGACACTTTAAGTGTACAACTAATCTACAATGACATTTTTCATTTGTGCTGCAAGTGCACTCATTAGTATACTTTTGTAATATTTTTTAATTAAATTATTAGTTTGGAAATGTAATCCCATTCTTAGAATTTGGGTGTCACATTTAACTGACAGACAGACACATGCACATTTCCTGGTGGTACTGGTACTCAAACCTGCAACCTTTGGATCATAAATCTATGTAATTATACTTTTAAGTATATGCCAATGAACAAGTATAGGCCAAATATGCTTAAACATTTCTCTCAGTATAAGTCAAGTATACTTAAGTGCAATATTAAGCATATTTCTGAGAAGTACATAAAAGCATACTGTTTTTGTTTGAAGGAAGTATGCTAATAGAACACTCAAATAAACTTCTTTTTTCTGTAAATGAAATAACTTTTTGACTTTTTAGTGTAAAGGAAGTTTTCATTTTTTAGACTTTCTTATTTTTAGTTTAAAGGAAGTATATTCAAGTTCATTACACTTGAGTAAATGTCTTTTTTGTAAGGGAACTTGTTAACAGTAAGTTCTTAACAACTCTTATTGTCACCAAAGCTGCATTTGATGAAAAATACAGCATTGAAAGTTTTACATTATTAGATTTTTTCTTACATTTTCAGTCTTATTTAGTGCTGTATTCACAGAGGCAATTCTAGAGTGTCGTGGGCCCCTAGGCAAATATTCACAGGGGGCCCTTCAACTGGTGTGCATCATACTTATAAATAAAACAAACAAAATAATATGAGATTTTGGGTCTAATTTTATATCTCAAATGTGTCTCCATGTTTTCAGAATAACACAATAAAAACTTGCCATTTAAAAACAGGATTCCAAAAAGCAAAAAAAGCACAACAATCAAAACCTGAACAATAATAATATAGAGCAGTGTTTCTCAACCACGTTCCTGGAGGACCACCAACGCTGCATGTTTTGGATGTCTCCTTTGTCGGTCACACCCATTACAGGTCTTTCAGTCTCTGCTAATGAGCTGATAATCTAACTCAGGTGTGTTCGGTTAAGGCGACATGGAATATATGCAGAGCTGGTGGTCCTCCTGGTTGAGAAACACTGATATAGATCATTAAATAACTTATTACTCTTATTGACACACGAATAATACAATAGCTGCATTACTTTACTGTCAAACATAAATCATCTAGCATGGCCTCATAGGATAGGCTTCATTGTTTAGATTCTTTAGAATCTTACAGAAAGTAATAAGTCATCTGGATACATGTTGACAGTAAGTTATTCATATTTTTAAAAATACATCTCTTTTGGTCACCAAACCTGCATATGTATTTGATGAAAAAATGCAGCATTGAAGAAAAAAAAAAACATGTTTTACATTACTGTAATTTATTTTTCTTTGCAAGATTTTGTCATGTATATGATTTAGTTACTTTAACATTTTTGTAAAGTATTTTGTACTTAATGTTTTTTTTTATTGCAAAATAAACCTAACATAACTAAACAACAGAACAGATATCTTGTCATAATCTATATGATAATATAATATTAGAGATGCATTCATTCATTCATTTTCCTCTGGCTTAGTCCCTTATTTATCAGGGGTTGCCACAGCGAAATGAACTGCCAACTATTCCTGCATATGTTTTACGCAGCGGATGCTTTTCCAGCCGCAACCACATGCACACATACACTATGGCCAATTTAGTTCACCCAACTCACCTGTACCGCATGTCTGTGGACTGTGTGGGAAACTGGAGCTCCCGGAGGAAACCCATGCGAACACGGGGAGAACATGCAAACTCCACACAGAAATGCCAACTGACCCAGCTGGCGCTCAAACCAGCGACCTTCTTGCTATGAGGTGACAGTGCTAACCACTGAGCCACCGTGCCACCCTATTATTGAGGTGGATGGGCTACAGCAGCAGAAGAACAGACCAAGTGCCGCTCCTGTCAGCTAAGAACAGGAAACTGAGGCTACAATTCGCACAGGATCACCAAAATTGGACTATAGTAGATTGGAAAAACGTTGCCTGGCCTGATGAGTGTTAATTTCTGCTGTGACATTCAGATCGTAAGGTCAGAATTTGGCGTCAACAACATGAAAGCATGGATCCATTCTGCCTTGTATCAACGGTTCAGGCTGGTGGTGGTGGTGTAATGGTGTGTGGGATATTTTCTCGGCACACTTTGGACCCATTATTACCAATTAATTATTGTACCAACGCCACAGCCTGCCTGAGTATTGATGAGTATTGATGCTCATCTTCTGATGGCTACTTCCAGCAGGATAACGCACCATGTCATAAAGCGTGAATCATCTCAGACTGGTTTCTTGAACATGACAATGAGTTCACTGTACTCAAATGGCCTCCCCAGTCACCAGTCTCAATCCAATAGAGCATCTTTGGGATGTGGTGGAATGGGAGATTTGCATCATGGATGTGCAGCTGACAAATCTGCAGCAACTGCGTGATGCTATCATGTCAATATGGACCAAAATATCTAAGGAATATTTCTGATTAAGGCAGTTCTGAAGGCAAAAGGGGGTCCGACCCTGTACTAGTAAGGTGTACCCAATGAAGAGGCCAGTGAGTGTATATGATAACGGATAGGATGATATATAGACCAAAAACAGAACGCAGAGTCCTCAATACTCACACAATGACTGTAGCAGTTTCTTTCTTTCTTTCTTTCTTTCTTTATAATATATTTTTCTAAAAATAAAGTAAAACTAATGAATATAAAATAACAGTGACAAAGATGTATTGCTGGCAAAGCAAAATTTCCAGCCGCCATTCTCCCTCAAAAACGAATTTGCATGGAGACATATTATAAAAACCGAATCAATTATACAACAGCAGATATTCAATTACTTGGAGGCATTTATAGAATATAATGTTTGAGCATGAATAATTTCTAGTTCTCAGGCAAAACAGAAAGATGGAGTGCAGAATCAGCTCAGCAGTCAGGATGTGGTATGCTTTGAAGAACGGCATTGAAGGACACGTCGAATGATAAATCCATCTGAGACCATAGAAGTCTGAAGTGCATAACAATTCCATTCAAAGAGAAGTGAATACATCTCAAAAGAATAGACTAGTTTCTTAACCATTTTCTATTGCGGTAGAGGAGTTTGAACTGAAATACATTATTCACAATGTTATTCCAGTCACTCCAACACGCACCAGAAACTGTCCAAATGCAAAAAAAGATCCAAAGCGTGTACACAAACATTGGATTTCTGAGTTCATCTGCTGATAGAAAGAGAAACTTATTCATTGAAGTTATAGATCCCCGTGTGTTCTGATTTCTCAAACAGATGGTGTGAATGAAATTCATGACTTCACCACAAACACCAAGAATCTGCAGCTGGGAAAGTCTAAATTTATTCATACCCATGTCTTTTACCAGCACAAACACAAACAATAGTACTCTCACACACACACACTCTCTTTCACGCTTTCTTTCTGTCGAACACAAACACGAGCTTGAATTATGCACTGAAATTGGTTCACGCAAACACAATGAACCAGAGGAATATCACACTGACTGCCGATACACATGATGATGGTTCAGTATGTACCTTGGTTTTAAAATCACAGTTTGGAGTGTTTTTAATAAAAATGAGGGCAAAATAACAAATGCTTATTATCATTGAGTTTTTTTTTTTTTTGATGTGTGTGTGTGTGGTTTGGTGAACAAAACTCAAATGCTGTGCTACGATAAAACGGACAGCTGCAACTGGCAACAATATATTTAGTACTTTATAGTGCTGTCTTTAAATGAGGGAAGAGATTTAAAATGCTGACATGTTTGGATGTAATATGTTTTTATATTCGATTCTAATTTGCCCCATCTGTTTTACACACATGTGCACAGGCACTCATTCGTTCAGTTCTGCAGAGTTGAATGTAGACTCAGGATGTCAGAATGAGCCTTGGAATAATTTAATTTAAAATATTTACTGGTAAGTATACAACTTAAAATTGCTGAGGAAAAGAAAAATGTCTATAATATAAATAGGGTAATTCATATACAGTAATAGGTTTGTGTTTTTGTTTAAATCTCCCCCTGCCGTCACTATTTTTTATTCCTTATAACTAGGGCCAGACGGAATCTGCGGACATTTTTTGCTATATCTGCGCAGAATTTTATTAAAAATCTGCGGATTTATGTGAAATTATTTAACTTGTATTTAATGTTTACAATGCAAATCCAATTAGATCCACTTTATTTGGCAAACAAAGCAAGTCTTCTATATAATATATGTACTAAAAGACAGACAATATTACTTTACAAACTATATTCTTCATAAATTAAATGAAGATTTTCATATTAGTCAATAATTATACTGAAATTAATTTAAAAATGGAATAAATATAAATTTACACACATTTACACAAGTAAATAAACAGAATCAATGATGGGCTAAAAATCTGCAGAAATCTGCGCGCGCAGATTACGTGTGAGCCTCTTTATGACTCATCTTTATGTAATAATAAAAAAAAGAAAACACAGTTAAAAAAATTTCATATTTAAAGGGGTGGTCCACTACGATATCATATTTTAAACTTTAGTTCATGTGCAATGTAGCTGTGTGAACATAAACAACATCTCTGAATGTTATAAGCTCAAAGTTCAATGTAAAGGGAGACATTGGCATTTCAAAGTTAGTTAGCAAAGCCTACAGCAAACAAAGTTTGTGGACTACAAAAGAATACATCTTGGTTAGTGAGATCACAAACGATTTACTTTACGTGCATACACCACACGCATACACCCTGCTTAGTGAATCAAGCGTGGCCAGATGCATTGTATTGTTATAGCAGAGAAAGTTCAAATGCTGTCCGAACGCTGCTATTTCCACAGAGCTTCTTCTGTTTCTGCTTCTTTTTGGGCAGCTTTGTTCTAGACAATTATAAAGTATATATAGCTAGCATTTGACAAAGGACAGCTTTCAGAATCTCTCCCAGTTCAGTACTGAATTCGACTAAAAACTCCTCAAAGAAGGAGCAGCCTCAACCATAATAGACGAAGCTGTGGATTGTGAGCCACAACCTGTAAATATTTTTATTTGTAAAATGGATCTATTACATGCACAGTGTCTAGCGTTAATAGTATGTTGTAGCAAGGACGAAAACAAGGACGTAAATAATGAGAAATGCTGTTTGGCACTGATAACAATTTAGCAAATTCATATTTATCAGTCAAACTGCTGTAAACACCCATAGTCTTCAGCACCCAGCGCCACTTTTTATATGAGAACGTTTTATATTACTTACACATGCATATAATCCTAATATATATAAAAGACACTTGTCAGATTTTATTTTAGAGAGCAGGCATGAGGTTCAGCTGTGTCCTCTGTGTCATTTTCTGTCTGAAACACTGACTTAGAGTATTTACACAGCAGAGGCACATTGCGTGCTAATAGAGGCGTAACTGGACGTGACTCTTCCTGGTGACATGGAACTGATCCGTGAATCACAGCACATTATGTTAGCTGACCAATCAGAGCCTCTTGGGGGGCGAATTTTGAAGGGACCTAGGAAATATGACAGTCATTTTCATGTTAGCTGTGTAGCTGTATATAATCAAAGTAAGATATATGAAAAAAAGAATGTGATTTTCTACCAATGAAGCATGAGCTCACATTGCTTTGCATCTTATAAACACAACCAGGTCTTAAAAATACACTCTGGAGCACCTCTTTAAATGAAAATATAACATCATGTTATGAATGCTGTAAATATGATCCAGTATGTTAAATTGTTTTGTGATATCTTTTTATAGTTGGTATGCGGCTTGGGAAAGTTCAAAGATTCACCAGAAATGGTTTTATATGCTCATTTATACACTCTGAAATGAGCCCTAGAATGAAAAGCTGCACTTTGACCATATTTGGAATGTTGACCTGAATATCAATGAACTCTTTTCCACAGCTTGTCAGTACCCCCCACCCCCCAACCTCTCTCTCACTCTTACTCATTCACACACAGGCACACACACATTTTATCAAATTAATATATTGCCTTGTTAAATCTTATCAACCGAAGTGATGGAGAAACAATTTAATCAAGAAGGGTGACTGAAATATTTTGAAGCCACCAGTTGTTTTGTGGATGAAATATAGGCTAAATTATAATTAGATTCAATAAAAAAGCACTGACTGATATGTATTTAGAGTTGTTTTTTGAAGCTTTAAAAGGATAGTTCAACCAAAAATGACAATATACTCACTATTTACTCTCCCTCAAGTAGTTCCAAACCATTTTAAGTTTTTTAATTCTGTTAAAAACACAATATTTTGAAGAAAGCTAAAAATCTGTAACTATTGACTTCCATAGTGGGAAAACAAATACTATAGAAGTAGTATAGAAGCTTCTATAGAGCTTCTGACGTTTGTTGGCATACGTTCACTCCAGAAAAATCACAGTAAGAGCTGAGTGATATAACACTATATATAAATGTGCATTAAACACTTATATTCAGCAGTCTACAGGTGTTTGGTGACTCATTTGAATTTGAATGTATTTGAATTCATTACCAACAAATATGGACATTTTCACAATATATATGTTAAACTAAAAAAATTGAAACATTTAAACAGACTTTATGCCTCTTCCGAGTGGTGCTGAATACATTTTTAATCTGTATACCCCTATACAGCACCACTGACTATGTCAGCACCGCCCTATGTCACACCTTTTAAAACTCAAAATTCTAAACATTAAGTGTATGCACACTGGCGTCGCCATTTTACATGTAGCAATGGGAAACAAATGATTTCAGCATACATTTTTTTAGATTGTCTTTGCTGTACTGCAGTTTTTTTTAAGTGAAAATGCTCAGTAGTTTGATTAATGGATTTGACTAATTTTTTGTGAAGTGAAGTTTGAAATGTGCATTTTTTATACAATGTTTGACAATCTATATCTGAAATATAAAAAGTGGGCGGGGCATAGAGTAGCCACTCCCCTTTTTAAAACACCCAATAGCGTTTTGTTTTTACCACAGCTCTATCAGTGAGAGTGAAAAGGTGCGTTCGACTTGAACCATGGCTGCAGCTGGTAATCAACGAGATTAGCTGAGACCAGGCGGGGGCAGAGTTGAAAACGGAGCCGTCAAGCCGGACAGCCGGACACTTCGGGGCTCAAAGTTGCGGCAGTCATGATGACCGATCACATGGCGTCATTATCATTTGTTTTTTATTTATAACAACAAAAGATTTATAGGTGACGCAGTGGCGCAGTAGGTAGTGCTGTCGCCTCACAGCAAGAAGGTTGCTGGTTCGAGCCTCGGCTGCGTCAGTTGGCGTTTCTGTGTGGAGTTTGCATGTTCTCTCTGTATTCGCGTGGGTTTCCTCCGGGTGCTCCGGTTTCCCCCAGTCCAAAGACATGCGCTATAGGTGAATTGGGTAAGCTAAATTGTCCGTAGTGTATGAGTGTGAATGAGTGTGTGTGGATGTTTCCCAGAGATGGGTTGCGGCTGGAAGGGCATCCGCTGCGTAAAAACGTGCTGGATAAGTTGGCGGTTCATTCTGCTGTGGCGACCCCGGATTAATAAAGGGACTAAGCCGACAAGAAAAGAAAATGAAAAAAAGATTTACAGTACAAATAAAACAGAATATAATCTCTACAAACTATAGTTCATTTTACACAATAAGGGAATTATGAATTAAATATATAACAAACGCATGAGAGAAATAAAGGGAAACGAGAGGGTAATATAAACATAAAAATGAATAGGCCCATTGAATACAAAGCAATAAGCACAAATTTTAGGAGTTTAAACATCACTCTTTAGGCCAATACGTCTTGTTTGAATATGCTAAAAAGGGGTTTGCATTTATTTACATTTATAGATATAGACTTTTTAAATAGATATAAAATAGATATTAGTGTAAAACCCAAAGGTGTTTTGATTAAGTCTTAAACAATGATTATGATTATTTTGGATAATGAAAGCATTTTCAAAAAAGCACTTTAATCCAAAAAGATTGAACAAAAGGACATTCCTAAAATAAGTGAGCTACACTTTAAGTAGAAGTTTCCCAGAAAGAGCAGATACATCAATGTCACTTTTAAAACTTGTGCATAAACGGCTAGATAGAAAAAAATAAATACATTTTGTAATCATATAAATCATTTTATAATTATTTAATAAAATAGTTCTTTAACTTAAGTTGTTAAAAAACTTTTAGGGTGGCAAGATCAATGATGATAATTATTTTATTTCAAGTCTGTAAGACTTAAAACTTTAAGTTAATATTTAGGTTATTCTCTAAAATATATCATTCAAATCGTTCATGGAGCTGAATGCATAAATAGTCTGTATAAATAAGGTCAAAAATAAACCTATGCAAACAATCTAGCCTTTATAACCAGATTATTTAAGAAAAGATTATTCAGCAGTAAAATATTTGGAGTCTTTTAATAAGCATGATATATACAAGATAGAAGGGATATGAAAAGTTAATTGTTTTGAAATTTGTGAAATGGAATTTGTCCAATTATAAACTTGAAACACACGTGTTTGTTGTCATGCGGTGAACTCGGCCAATCGTGTAATGTCGGTGTCGTCATCACAGCTCCAGCAGTCGCTCTTCAGATGCTCACCGGCTGAATCAGTCATTTGATCTTGGAACGCTGTTGCGGTACTTTGATGCCACATGTGACAGTCACGTGGCGTTGGCGTTACATCAATCTGGCCAAAATTTCTTACCAGCATGCACCGCTTTAAGACAGATTTCGATCGGTCTGCGCAGTGCTGCATGAAGTTGAACGCACCTAAAAACAATTGAGAAGCACCCTGAAGGAGGCAGGGCATGTCAGATACCAGAGAGCATTTGACAGAAGTATGAGGTGATGTTTATTTTATGTTATTAATGGTTTAATGAAATTAAAGGAGTAATTTAATATCGTTTGTTGGGGTTAAAAAGTCATATTAGTTAAATGCTGGTAGGTTTTTGTTTTTCAAATTTCACAGAAAGCATAGCTAGAAATGTTATTTTATTCATATTTTCTTTTTCTTCTTCTGGAGAAAGTAATATTTCTTTTAGATTGGCTAGAATAAAATAATATAATATTATCAATATAACATTATCCTACACATAGACCAGGTATAGTAATGGCCACCAAAGTATATTTGGTGACACTTTTTTTTACTATTATTATCATGCTTTTACACTTTATTTTGTATCTGCCCAAGATAGCCAAACATCCGCGATCGAATAACCAGTAGAAAATTGGTCTTGCTTACCCGTTTCCTACTGTTGGTTCTGTGTGCGCAAGAACTGTCACCACTCCCATCATCTCACGTGCTCTGCAGACCCACAGAGAAGTGCCTTTTTGGAATTTAAAAAATTTGTCCGGCAGTAGTTTCTAAATCTCCTAAAATTTCTGGGATTCGACTTTGGCTTTCTAAAGTTGCCGTTAATCATATACTGTAAAACCCAACACTCAACTTTATCAAATAAAATGAGTGTAGTTAACTCAAAATTGACTGAAAATGAATTCTACTCATTTGAAAAGAGTTTTGAACTCTGAGTTGAAGGTAATGAGTTAATTAAATACCTCATTACTTCAACTTAAATGGATTAAGTTCACAGTACTCATTAGTATTAGTTTTTCAACTTAAATTGTTTGTAGGAATCGGTTTCTTTAAACGGTTTGAGTTGCCTTAACTTATTGGATTTTACAGTACTTAGTTGGTTTGAGTTCTCTTCATTTATTGGGGTTTACTGTGCTGAAATTGCTTCATTTATTCAAATGGATTAAGTTTACAGTACTCATTAGGATTCTTTATTAAACGACTCAGAAAAACTTTACTATATACTTAGAGAGGATGAAATGACATCTATACTGGCTTCAATATATTTATACACTATTAGAAATGACTAATCAACTAAGTTGCCTTCTTTAAATAATCTACACTTTTTATTCTTGTAATTATTAGAATTTTTAGCAATATTGTCTCTTTTCATTTCCCTTTTCTGTTATTTATTACTCACATTTGCTGTATATTTTATTAATTTGACAATGTTAATACTGTATATTGCATACTTCATACCTAGATAATGTTTTGTAAATAGGCTATTGTACAAAATGTCATGCCAATAAAACAACTTTAGAGTGAGTGAGATCAGCTTTTACCTATAGGGTGCACATGGCTCCCTAATAGCATAATACTATTTTTTTTTTTTACTTTAACCAGTTAAAAAGAAATGGCATAAAACAGTGTCATAATAAATAAAAAAAATATAGTTAAAAATCTGTTTTTTTGTTTGTCGCATGTAGTTGACCATTTACAGTTGAAATCAGAAATTATTAAAATTTTTCACAGTATGTGTAACCATGGAAGTGACATGACAACAAAGGTGCAGATCCAAATGCAGGCTTTTATTGGAGGGATGGTCAGGCAAGCAATGATCAAGACAGGAGCAAACAGTCTTATGAGGGAAATCCAGAATCGTGGTCAATATAGCAGGCAGATGGTCACAAGGATGGCAGCAGACAGGCAGAAACAGATAAACAAGGCAAGGGTCCAAACACGGCAAAAACAAGACAAGGAAACGATTTGAATTGACACTGTAAACAGGTAACAAGACTCGGCAATGGAGTGAGTGTATGTTCTGCTTATGTAGTGTGTGTAATCAGTTCTTGAGTGGCTTCAGCTGTGGGATGCAATCAGTGAAGATGTGGAACCGGTTGTGTGTGATGTCAGAGTAGTGCATGTATGGGGATGTAGTCCATAAGATGGCGGATTTGTAGTCCATGAGTGAGAGTGCATGTTTACCAGCAATCTAAGGGGAGAAGATCGCTGGTGATCGTGACAGTATGTCTGATAATATTTTTATTTTTACTTCTGGAGAAAGTCTTATTTATTTTATTTCAGCTAGAATAAAAGCAATTTTTAATAAAAAAAAAAAAAAAAAAACATTTTAAAGTCAAAATTATTAGCCCCTTTTAAGCTATATATTTTTTTCGATAGTCTACAGAACAAACCGTCATTATACAACTTGCCTATATATAACTTGCCTAATTACCCTAACCTGCCTAGTTAACCTAATTAACCTCATTAAGCTTTAAATGTCACTTTAAGCTGTATAGAATTATCAGGAAAAATATCTAGTCAAATATTATTTACTGTCATCATGACAAAGATAGTATAAATAAACCAGTTATTAGAAATGAGTTATTTAAACTATTATGTTTAGAAATGTGTTGAAAAAAATCTTCTCTCTGTTAAACAGTAACAGGGGGGCTAATAATTCAGAGGGTTTAATAATTCTGACTTCAACTGTATATGCTCTGGGTAAAACACCACCGCAAGTATATTTCAAACCTGTTGGAAGCCCTGATTAGACATATTTAATAGTATTATTAAGAGCTACAGAACGAACTACTGTTGTCCACTGACTTTACCTAATTATCCCAACTTACCAAATTTACCTAATTATTGTACTCCAGTTAAACCTTTAATTTTACTTTAAGCTGAATACGAATATCTTGCAGAATACTAGTAAATTATTATTTACTGTTGTCATGACAAAGACAAAAAATAATAGTTAGAAATTAGTTGTTAAATCTATTACGTTTGAAAAATGTTCTCTCCATTAAACAACACTTGGGAAATATTTAGAAAATATTTCAAATTTCACAGGAGGGCTAATCATTTGACCTTTAACTGTAAACGTACTGTATAGTGTGCCCCTATATCTGCCATTGCTTTAGGTTTAATAAACCACATGGTGTCAGGGATTAGTCAGTGTTGATGTGTATTCTCCTGTTGCTATAGTGACCTTGTCTGTGTGAGAGCCACAAAAGCCCATAATGCTCTGCAGCCTGTATATCTGCCCTACAGAAGTCTGTGTTTCATTTAGTCTCGCAAACTCCACACAAACAGAGCGTAACACAACCTCCTGCTCTGTGGCTGGGCCGCTCTCCTGCCATTGAACTTTTATTGAGAGAAAAAGAAAGACTTTTTATATTTGGAAAATCAACATGAAATGAAATGTTTCCACACAAACAATATTGTTCCATAAAAAAACTCAACATAATAATTATTGTGCCGTTGCTACTTTCTCTGTAGATCTGACTCTTTGTCTCTCTTCCAGCTCGAGGGCCCTTGACCTGCAGCTGTGCGTGGTCACGCGTGAGATGGAGAGCATGAGGGTGGAGAAAAAGACAGCACTTTCAGAGCTGGAGAACGAGCGTGCTTGCCGCCTGCACCTCAGGTAAGGAAATGAGGGAACAATGGTGAAAAAGAGACAAAAGAAGAAGCCCAGCAGATTGGCCAGCTCGTGAGAGCGTGTGTGGAGAGTCTGCAGTAGCGACCTCAGCCACGGCACGACAGGAAGAGCTCTGCAGATGGGAAACAACTGTGTGCGTGTGTGAGTACACTTGTGGCTGTTTGCAGTCACAAGTGTGAGAAAAAATACAACGTGAAAAAGGAAGGAGAACTAAAAAGAGAACCAGCGAACATTTTGGATTTGAGCAGAATAGATTTTCTCTATTGTTATGCTGGTAATGCTTCTATGGATTTCAGCCTTTTTTAGATATCAGTTACATTGCTTGCAGGGCTTGACATTAACCGTTTTGATCACCAGCCACTATGGCTAGTAGTTTTCCAATGCTAGTTGCATATTTGTTTTTGGGAGAATATATTTTATATGCGTACATTTGACCTTGGCATGCTGAAATGACTTGATTTAAATGTTATGTCCACATGCCTCCTCATTTATTTCACTTGTTGTGTGTTGTGCATGACCTTGCTCAATGTGCATTTGGAAATGGGTTGTGGTTTCATAGTGTCGCATGACTTTTCAAGGCTCAACACTAAGGATTTACACATTTTCTTTCGCCACACCAAGCTAATTATTTCTTAGCCACACATTTTAAATACAATAATGTGTCAAAACCAACAAATGTTTATGTTTATGAAAAGTTGGGGGCGGAATCCCGGTGGCAGGCCAGATGACCGTCAGGCTCCTATGGCCAGTCCGCCCCTGCACGTGAACACAGGGAGAACAAGAAAACTCCACACAGAAATGCCAACTGACCCAGCCGGGGCGACCTTCATGCTGTGAGGCGATTGTGCTACCCCCTGTGCCACCGTGCTGCCCTATATTTATATAATAAATATATACAGTTTAAGTTGAAGAATTTTTTTTTTCTTTTTTAATATTTCCCAATATTATATAAAATATTATTAATATTTTAACAGAGCAGGACATTTTTACAGTATGTCTGATAATATTTTTTAAGTCTTATTTGTTTTATTTTGGCTAGAATAAAAGCAGTTTTTAATTTTTTAACACCATTTTAAGGTCAAAATTATTAGCCCCTTTAAGCAATATTTTGTTTTCGATAGTCTACAGAACAAATCATCGTTATACAATAACTTGCCTAATTATTCTAACCTGCCTAGTTAACCTAATTAACCTAGTTAAGCCTTTAAATATCACTTTAAGCCAGGGGTTTTCAAACTTTTAGGACACACGCCCCCCAAGTTTGTCCAATTTCACTTGCGCCCCCCTCCTCTGAGCCAAAGCTATAATCCATGTGCAAACATCATTCACATATTACTTGCTGCGTTTAAATTGTGTAGCATTAATTATATTGAAACATAAATATACAGCTTACCCGATTCAGTGTGATGGCTGAGCCTTTTTCCGTGGTTGGATTACTGACGCGACTAACTAACCGTAAATCATCTTCCACTGTCAATAAGCGTGAGCCATAGCCTACTTGCTTTTTATGTACGTACAGAAAATGCTGCTTTTCAAATCTAAGTTCGCAGAGCCCTGACAGTGTGGTTGAGTCGAGCATTGAGTACGCTTACAGGGGCAACAACACTTTAATATGATTTTAATACGATTAAGACAATACTCTGATTAAGAGTCACCATGTAAACATTTTTGATTACCTTAATCCAACTAAAGTCATAACTGAACTAAACAGAAATGAAATATAGACATGTGGAGTATGCATAGAGTATGCATATATCAGTGGCATTATTGAAGTAAACACAGCAATCAAACTGTTACCACCATGTAGGACTTTTTGCTGCATTTTGCGACAAGATGCACACACAAGGCTGTCAGTAAAGGACGGCACACACACACACACACACACACACACACACACACACACACACACACACACACACACACACACACACACACACACACCACACACACACACACATCACAAACAGTGTTGCCATTTTGGGCGGTTTTGAATTTGCATTTCGGCAGGTTTTGGATAGCTTTTGGGCTGGAATCAGTCAGCTACATCTGGCAACACTGATCACGAAATGTATGGAATAAAATCACTGTCATAAAGATTTCGTGCGTAAATAAAATTCACTCATCTGTAATTATAAAATCGTAAAGGAAAACGGAACGTACTCGTAATTTTATGAGGGTACAATTCCAAAATCTGCGATTAGAACAGACACAGACACGACATTTTCTTTGTCTGTTTGTATATGACTGATAAATTTACGATGAGTGTACTTTACAAACACAAATACAGTTTCAACACGCACACGACAACCTGTTTACGAGTACGAATCAAAAAGCGACACTCCGCTGTCAATGACGTCACCGCTGACACAGGCATTAATAAACAAGCGAGAGTCATCGATCACAACAGCGCGCCTGCTGAGCTCCCACACACCGTCTCAGGTAAGATTTTTGTTATTCCCTCTTTGAGAAATGTCCGTCTTAAGCTGTAATAAAGGTTGAGACTTGATGAGGTCCATTTTCACTGTGTTTATTGGACATTTTACAGAATCAAAATTAAGAACGGGCCGAGGATAGTGAGCATAATGTAATGTTACAGGCAGCGAGCGCAGAATTTCTCTGAGAATCACTTAACGCTGTTTAACTATAACAAGACATCTGTTGATTAAGTAAGACTTTTTTAAAAGCCAGATTAATAGACCATTGATCTATTATGTAATGAAGATATCAGCAAAAGGCAAGTGTGAAGGTTTGTGCTTACCAGAGGTAATATGTAACAATAAACATTTTCATGAGACTATGAATCAAAATAAATAAACATTAAATAAGTTAAATACGTGACCCCGGACCACAAAACTAGACATGAGGGGCAATCATTTGAAACAGACTTGTATGTCATCTGAAAGCTGAATAATTAAGCTTCTCATTGATGTATGGAAAGGAGATGATATGTTCAGATATATATTTTTATATTATCTTCAAATTGTTTTGTGATTAATCACGAAAAGCCGTATTTATTACAGAAATAAAACGCGCCGTTGTGATCGATGACTCTCGCTTGTTTATTAATGCCTGTATCAGCGGTGACGTCATTGACAGCGGAGTGTCGCTTTTTGATTCTTAGTCGTAAACAGGTTGTCGTGTCCGTGTTGAAACTGTATTTGTGTTTGTAAAGTACACTCATCGTAAATGTATCAGTCATATACAAACAGACAAAGAAAATGTCGTGTCTGTGTCTGTTCTAATCGCAGATTTTGAAATTGTACCCTCTTAAAATTACGAGTACATTCCGTTTTCCTTTACGATTTTATAATTAAAGATGAGTGAATTTTATTTACGCACGAAATCTTTATGACAGTGATTTTATTCCATAGAAATGCTGAAGTTTTTTTCTTTCTATTTGGCGTGCGCTATCAAATTCCATTAAAACATTTTCCACCATTCCTTTAATATTCGCGTCTAATAACGTTACCCCAGTTTGTCATAGGGGCATGAAGGAAATTATTCATGAGTGAAAGTGCCGAACTGCAGTTAAAGTCGAAAAATTAAAGATGAAACACCCGAAATGACATGAGACTCTGCAAGAAAATGTGGATAGCCTGGTGACGCAACATTCAAAAGCACTTCACGTAACACCTTAATTATATTATTGTCTTATTCAGATTAAGGCAAATAACTATTACTGATGTCAATGTAAACGTAGTCTATATGTCTTCATGTCGTATGTCATCAAAGAAAGTGAAAGATCCAGAAGGGCATCCTGCTGATTTGATTCAGAAGAGCACTTTTTTGTCAGACGGCTCACCGGTTTGACTTTTATTCACCGTCATTCATTTTAAAAAGCACCGGCTCCATTTTATTTGTATATGTTTTACTCGAACGCATAAACTCTACAGGTCCCTGATAGTTAGCTGTGGAACTAACGTTAATCAGATTCACTCTAGTGAACACATAAAACCGTCATCATAATTTACTCGCGTGCATGCCTCAAATTCTCGCGCCCCCCTTAATAGGTGCTGGCCCTGCTTTAAGCTGTATAGAAGTGTCTTTAAAAACATCTAGTCAAATATTATTTACTGTCATCATGACAAAGATAAAATAAATCAGTTATTAGAAATGAGTTATTAAAACTATTATGTTAAGAAATGTGTTGAAAAAATCTTCTCTCCATTAAACAGAAATTGGGGGAAAAATAAACAGGGGGCTAATAATTCAGGGGGGCTAATAATTCTGACTTCAACTGTATATATATATATATATATATATATATATATATATATATATATATATATATATATATATATATATATATATATATATATATATAGTCCTGATCTGTAGGTAATGTCTGATTCCGTTTGAGTCTGAAACTGCATGATCGGGCCCGATTTCTGATCACGTGATTGGATCTGGACATCCCTACTGTATACATACACTTTGTTCTTTAAAAAGTTCTGGGGTTCTTCTTGATGAGGAGTGCACTGTAGTCAGTGAAGAGATGGAGCTCTAGCCTGACTCGTTTGTGTCCTATCTATGGACAACATGTGGATGTTTCATTGATCCAGATGGAGGTGCCAGAAAGTGAGCAAGACCTGCTACTTGTCCTTCATAACCTTGCAAGTAGTCTCACTGGGGGGAAACTCATATTTGCGCAGGTCCTGGGGCCAGATGTGTGCAAGTGCATCTGTGCCGAGGGTGGCCTCGTTCAGAGAATCAAACCAACAGCAATGGGTGGATTCAGAAAAAGTAAACAGGTTGTCCTGGGCTTCCCAGAATCACTACAATATCAGCTATACCATGTCTGGGTGGAGTCTCCATTCCCTCTGGAGCACTATTGAGTTCCGCTGGTACATGAACTGCATGCATCAATTTGAGTAGCAATCTCCTCTCGCAAGACAGGGCCGGCTGTGGGACTCACAGTTGTAAATACACACCCCTGAACTTGGAAGGCTGTTGGTCGAACTGAATCACATAGCTGAGTCTGATTGTCCTAATGAGTCATCAAGTCAGACATGTTTTAGGAAATATCAAATGACATAGACAATACTGAAAATAAAATATTGTCTCTGATGAAAATATGCTGGCATCACACACAAGCATGCAAATCATGCAGTGCAACAACTTATTACATTATGTATAATCACCAAAAGAACCAGGACTTTATTTTCCTGGGTTCCTTTGTCATAGCCTATTATAAATGACTGTGTGGCCGTGTAGTATATAGTGGGGGATCTCATGTGACTTTTTTTCTGGATGCCATTCACATTTCTTAAAGCATGAAGAAATATTCAATGTCTACTTGTTGTGTTCTAACCTCACACTAATAGGAATAGTAATGTTTCATGATGGATAAAGCGTTTTACTAGCTGTCGGCAGCTAGCTCTCTGCAACTCTCACATGGTCGCCCACTGAAGCTAGGAAAAGGAAAGCTAGGAAAGCTAGGTTGCTGCTGGAAGTGGTGTTAGTGAGGCTAGCAGGGGGCGCTCAACCTGTGGTCTGTGTGGGTCCTAATGCTCCAGTATAGTGAAGGGGACTCTATACTGCTCAGTGAGCACCGTCTTTCAGATGAGACCTTAAACTGAGGTCCTGACTCTCTGTGGTAGTTAAAAATCTCAGGATGTCCTTCGAAAAGTGTAGGGGTTTAACCCTGGCATCCTAACCAAATTTGCCCACTGGCCTTTGTCCATCATGGCCTCCTAATCATCCCCATATCCTAATTGGCTTCATCGCTCTGTCTCCTGTCCACCAATCAGCTGGTGTGTGGTGTACGGTCTGGTGCAACATAGATGCTGCAGCGTCATCCAGGTGGATGCTGCACACTGGTGGTGGATGAGGAGATCCCCCCCAATGTGTAAAGCGCTTTGAGTGTCCAGAAAGCGCTATATAAATGTAAGGAATTATTATTATTTTAGGCACATTCTTGCTGCCTGTATTTCTTGCTTCTCCAAGATGCAGAACTTTATAAATTGCAGCATTTAAACTAGTGATGTGATGCACACCAGTGAAACAGTGAAACACAGTACTCAACTTAACACATGATTTTGTTCTGAACACATTACCGGCTTATATCAACCAATAATTCCAGCCGCTTGAAGCAGTTTATCATCATTACCCTTAATCAACAAGAAAATATTAAATGAAAATTTTTTTAAATAATGTAAATGGTAGATTATAAGACAATGCATTTTATGATGATGCATGGTATTTCTAAATAGTATTTAAGTGTTACGATAGGGGATTTTTGTTTACAATGTAACCAAATCAAGCCAAGAGCTGTGACCAGTTCTATCCAGAACATCCAGAACATTTCCCATTTTTGACATAACAAAATGGACAGTCAATGGTTCGCAACATGCAATTGTCACAGCAAACAAATTTTTTTTCTCAGACAGTCTAAAGCCCAGCTGTATGCTTTTTATCTCTGTTTTTAAATTGACCCGACAAGTCTTGTAGCAGCTGCTCAAAGCTTAAAGGATTTGAGTTTGGTGTAAGCAGAGAGTCAATCCAACTCCAAATGTGCGGGTCAGCTCCAAATAGGTGGGACTTGAGCGATCAATTGATTTATGTCTTGTACTTATCACAGAGGTTTCTATTTTAACGATCTAGGCACAAAGTCTAAAGCGCAGAGTGCAAAAGCATTAAGGGCGTGTTCTGGAGCTTGGTCTAACACGGTTTTGCTTATTCTCTTAATGAGTTATGGATGTGTTTTGAGCATAATGTACATTAAACCAATCAGAGTCTCATCTCCCATTCCCTTTAAGACTCAGTTGCGCCGCATCATGACGCATTTGCTATTTACATTGTACTGTACCTTTGTAAGAGGAAAAGCTGAATGCTTTACTAACTAGAAAACCGTTAAACAGACCATCTGCAGCATGAGGATAAAGAACAAGCCTCCTCTATTCGGCCTATTTACTTTCTCTTTATTTTACTCTTACTCTTTACTCCTTTACTTTTGTGGACAAAAAAAAACGGTATTGTAAGCACTCCACTGAAGACATCCATTACCCTACATATTTAATTTCATTTGTTAAGCGCAAAGATTTGTTTCAAAACTATTTCTAAATTCAGTTCTAATTTCTAGCAAACGAATAAATAAACAATAATAACGAAATGTGGTGTGAGTTATATCCAAACACACGTCCTATTCTTATGCCCCATATGGTGATGCACATGTCTCCAAAACCCGAGAGGAGGACAAATCTAAACTTGTCTTTATTAAAACAAATAGAAATATGCATATAATAAATAATACTGCTAATAATAATAACATTATACAAATGCAAGTTGTCATGAATAAATTGAAAAAAGCCCCCCAGTCATGAAGAAGACATGGAGGTAGAAAATAATAATTTTTGTAACATTTTAGTTTTTTAATTATTTTCGTATGTAAAGATATTTGTGTATTGCTGTACATCCTGTGTGTAGTAAGCAATGTTTATGCATTTTGAACCAGGATAGGCACATAACTAACATGCTCTACACTGGACTTTAGACCAGGTTTTATTTGGTCAATGGCGCAGTCTATTTCTGTTCTTAAAAATAGCAACGTGCCAACAATGCGCCTTAACACACCTCCTTTTTAGACCAGAACACCTATGAGTCCACAAAGGGGTGCAAATGTATTTGCTATTTAAACAACGTGGCACAAAGTGAAGTTTATTTATAAACTAATTTCGAGAGGATCACGTGCTTATGATTGCTTGCAGCCGGCCCCGCATTATTCAATTTATGATTCACCAATCAGACAATTCCTAAGCCACTATACATACCCTAAGTTCCATATAACAGCCATCTTCATTTTGAAGAATACCTCCTTCCACCCCTATTCCTTCTCCTTTCCTAGATGGATAGTACGGTGACCCAGTGGTTAGCACTGTTGCCTCACAGCAAGAATGTCACTGGTTCTAGTCCTTACCAGGCCAGCCAACGTTTCTGTGTGGAGTTTACACGTTGTCCCCATGCTCACGTGTGTTTCCCCCGGGTTCCCCGGTTTCCTCCCACCATCCAAAAACATGCAACTTAAGTTAATTGTCTAATCCAAATCGGCACCATAGACATGCTTCTAGTAAGTAGTATCTCCTAAGAGCAATCACTATCTGTTCATTACCTACTACAACAGGGAAGTTCTCGAAATCTACCTGAGCTCAAATTCCCCTCTCACCTTGCAAACGGGGAGGAGCCCCGGGCTCGAGGATCTTATGAGCTCAGGGCTTGCATGTTATCCCTGTGTTTGTGTTGGTTTTCTCTGAGTGCTCTGGTTTCCCCCACTGTCCAAAGACATGTGGTATATGTGAGTTGGGTAAAAAATATTGGCCGTAGTGTATTAGGGCGTACTCACACTATGCTATCCGAACTGTGCTCAGGCCCGTTTCCCGGATCGTTTGAGAAATGTGAGTGCTCTGAATCGGGCTCAGGCACGGTTTACTTGGCCAGCCCTGGCCCGGTTGGAAGAGGTGTGCCAGAGCGTGGTTTACTTGGGCTCTGGTACGCTTGCAGTGTGAGTGCAAAATGCGCCTGAGCCCGAAACTCAAAGCGAGACGTGACTTTTAAGGGACTGTTTCATACGTGTTTATTAATCATTCGTACTGTTCAATCAACACAAACTGTCGTAGTTTATTAAAGACGCAAACCCTTCACTACAAGACAGCTGCACCTTTAGCACACCTCCTAATTCCTGCAGCATGAAGACTTTATGATTGTTTATGAGCGTCAAAAGTAACTGATCTGTTCGGCGAAATATTTGACTGCGTGTCACCGCATATCAAACGACTTAACCGATATATCTAAAGAAATCTCCAATGTGCTGAGCGAAAGTGCCTACTGAACAGTGCATCATCGGTAAGGAAAGCGTGCCCAGGCCCGAATGTAATGTGGGTGCGGGCCGTCGGGGGGGACAAGCGTGCTTTGGCCCGGTTCAAGGCAACTGTACATAGTGTGAGTACGCCCTTAGTGTGTGTATGTGGATGTGAATTGAAGAGTGCGTGTGTGGTTCCCAGTGCTGGGTTGTGGTTGGAATGACATCAATTGCCTAAAACATGTGCCAGAGTAATTGTCAGTTCATTCCACTGTGGCAATCCATAATAAATCAGTGACTAAGTTGAATGATATTGAGTGAGTAAAATACATTGCTCTGGGTATGTCAAAATCAAACATAAGAGAAAGGTGAACTGTGACCATCTTGTTTTGCCTTGATTTTACATTGCTTTTAGCTCTTTTGTGGAAAAAAAACAGTCACAAGTGTTCCTATAAGAATATTTCTTATCTTAATTTCAGTGTTTTTTAATCTTATGTCAATCTCAATAAACATTGATGCTTGCTGACAACTAGGCTACATTATTTAATGGCATTTGTTCTGACATGGATAGGATCGCTCAGGTTACTAAAGTAACCCTCGTTCCCCGAGGGGGGGAACGGAAATGCTATGTGGAAAAACTTCCACTATGGGGATTTCGTCAGAATCCAATCATCTGAAAGAGTATAAAAACGGGCCAATGAAATGCCAATGAGTTGGCAGCGTCAGCGTGCACAGCTGTCTTGAATGACAATCAGTCTGGCATAAAAGGCTAGCATGTGCTCAGCAACGCTATCCTTTTCTAGCTGAAGAGGCTTTCACACTCAACAGCTAAGGGACAATCATTGTGGCGAAGGAACATAGCATTTCCGTTCCCCCCCTCGGGGAACGAGGGTTACTTTAGTAACCTGAGCGTTCCCCTTCGGGAGGGGAACTTCAATGCTATGTGGAAAAACTTCCACTATGGGGAAATTTATGGAAAGCGCCACAACGAAAGAACCTTACCATGTCTCCAGTGAGGGGCGCGCCACGCAGTAGTACGAGCGCACCTGCATCGCTGGAGACACAGTCCTCCAACGTGTCCCCTGGCCCTTACTTACCCTACTTACCTTTTCTGGTTTAGATATACTTTTCGGGGAGTCGTAAAATACACCTAGTAGTTTCTAGGAATTTTTAAATACGACAGTACGTTGGGAAAGCGTTCAGTCCCGATAGGGAGGACGCTGCGGAGGCCACCTGCTGCCCGGAGGGGGAGACCTGGTGGCAAAATAGCATATGGACTAGCCCTGAGAAGGGGGAGTGCACATATGAAGAGGTGGTTAGCGGGGAGGGAAGACACGAGCCCGCCTAGGAGGGGGGACTACATCGTGGCTGAGTGAGCGTATGGGATCGCCAGCGGGGATCGCACATAGCAGGCACCTATACCCAGAACGCGGGATGACCAGCGGGCATACCTACAACGTAATGGGCCAACATTTGACTCCTCCGCTGAGTCAGATGCTGGGGGCCTCGGAGGAACTCTGCAGGGTTCGCCGAGTGGGGAACTCAACTGACAAAGCGAGAAAAGCGCACGTATCTCTGTATTAGAGAGAAAGGCGCAGCAAGCGTTTTACAACACCTAACCGAATTTCCTCATTCACCGCTCGTGAGGAAATCAGTTCACTCGAAGATAAATCTCACAAATGCTCAGGTGTCGCCCAGCCCGCAGCTCTACAATGTCTGTTAGAGAGGCGCCGCGTGCTAACGCCCAAAAGGATGCGCGCTCCGAGTGGAGCGCGCTCCGAGTGGGGGACACGGCTCGCCCTAGCTCGATGAGCGAGGGAGATGGCATTCACTGTTCAGTGGGCCAACCTCTGTTTAGATATGGCACTTCCCATCTGCCAATCACCGTAACATATAAGAGCTGCTCAGAGGATCTAAGCTCTGAGTACGGTCCGTTATAATACGCAAGCGCGAACCGGACACCGCAATAAAGGGGCTGGGTCTGCCTCCTCCGTGGGCAGCGCTTGCAGGTTCACTACATAGTCTAGACGAGCGCTGTAGGAACCTAGGGCACCTAGGTGGGCCGGGGTCTCAGGTAAACGTGAGAGTGGGCCGGCCCAAAACGCTGGCACATTTCGCTGACCGAAAATGCCTCCAGATACCCGCCCATTTGACCGATGCCAACGCGACCAGCAGAGCTGTCTACCTGGACAGAAATCATATAGATACTGAGTCGAGTGATCGAGCAGACCTCTCCTAAGAGAGATCTTCAAATGGGTAAGAGAGGGGACAGGATATATATCTACGTCTCGCGCCTCTGGGGACTGGATGATGAGGCGATGCTTTCCCAGCGCGCCGCCATCGCCGCATCCTCAGAGCGGGGATGATCGCCACGCCAACCCCTCAGTGCGGAGGGGACAGCCTTGGCTCCAGCCAACTGAAGGAGGATAGCATCACACTGATCTGGCATGTTTGGGGTTTCCTTCTCGGAGAGAAGTACACCACACAGCGAATAGACTCCACATCAGGGCATAGGCATGCCTCATAGAGGGTGCTCTAGGCCTGAGTGATGGTGTTAACCACCTAACGGTAGGTCACCTAAGTCCTCCGAGCTCCATCTATGGGCCACACGTGATGTCCATAGAACTGGGCGCGGGTGCCAAACGGTGCCTGTCCCCAAAAAAGAAGTTTCTTCCATGGGACATGCCAGGGAGGGGCCATCACGAGGAGAGAGCTAGAATACAGGTTTGATTGGGCCTGAGAGGCGCAATGCATAGACCTGTTCCTCGTCCTCCCTGACTTTACACAGCATCTGTGCGAGTAGGCTCACTGGAGAAATGCGTATTACGCACGCCCCGGGGCCAGCTGTGTAGCCAGTGCGCAGAACGCACCCATAACAGCTGGACAGTCGGGGGTGGAGCCTCCATTCTCCCAGGCGAACTGCCGTGAGAGCGCAGCGGCTGCACGGTTGAGCTCGGCGGGGAAAAATGGAATGCAGCGATTGCCGCGTATGACTCCGGGGGAGCAGACGGCGAGCGAGCTGAGGCATGCGGCGACAGCGAATATCTCCCTTGCGGTTGATATACACCATCGCCACCATGCTGTTCGTCCTGACCAGCACGTGTTTCCCTTCTAACACCGGTAAAAAACGGTGCAGCGTGAGATACACTGCCAACAGCTCCAGGCAGTTAAGATGCCAATGCAACCAGTTTCCTACCACGGAACCACAGCTGCATGCCCGCAACACACGGCCCCCCAGCGTGAACTGGAAGCATCCGTCAAACGACGACATGCCTGGACGCTTGTTCTAGAGGCCCGCGGGCCTGTAGAACACAGGGTCCATCCAGAGGCTGAGGGCGCGGCGACACAGCGGAGTGACAGTCACCCGGTGCGCGCTCGTGTGCCATGCGCGTCTAGGGACCCGATCGTGAAGCAAATGCTGAAGTGGTCTCATATGGAGCATCCGAGCGGCGAGACCGCGGCTGCGGATGTCATATGCTCCAGGAGCCTCTGAAATAATATCAGTGGGACCACATTTTCCTGTCGAACTCTCTCAGACAGGCCAGCATCAGCCCGGCGCGCTCTCGGGGGAGGCGCGCCGTCATGGTGATCGAGTCCAGCTCCAACCCGAGAAAAGAGTTGCTCTGCACGGGGGCGAGGCTGCTCTTTTCTCGGTTGACCTGAAACCCCAATTGGTCGAAGTGCCGAAACACCCTGTCTCTGTGCGTAATCAATTAATCCCGCGAGCGCGCTGAAATCAGCCAGTCGCTTGAAATAATTGAGTATGCGGATGCCCGCAAGCCGAAGCTGGGGCACCCTCCGCGAGCTTGGTGAAAACCCGCGGAGACAGAGAGAGCCAAAAGGGGAGGACTTGTACCGCCAGACTCGACTTCAGACGCAAACCGCAGGAAACTGACGGTGGCGTGGAAGTATGGAGAAAGTACGCGTCCTTCAGGTCTACTGCTGCAGACCAATCCCAAAGACGAACGCTCCGGAGGGTGCGCTTCTGCGTAAGCTTTCTGAACGGCAGCTCGTGAAGCCAGCGGTTCAAAAAGCGCAGATCAAGGATTGGCCGTAGCCCACCGCTCTTTTTGGGTACGATGAAGTGCGGGCTGTAAACCCGCTCTCCATCCCGGCTGGAGGGACCGGTTCGATTGCATCCTTCGCCAGGAGGACAGCAATCTCCTCTCGCAAGACAGGGGCGGACGCAGGGCTGACCCTGGTGAAATACACACCCGTGAACTTGGGAGGCCGTTTCGCGAACTGAATCGCGTAGCCGAGTCTGATCGCGCGGATGAGCCATTGCGATGGGCTGGCCCGCGCTAACCAGGCAGGCAGAGCCCTCGCAAGTGGCTTCGTCCACACGATCGCTGACGTACCAGCGGTGGGGCAGCGCGGAGTGGGTGGGCTCAACCGGGAAGCACTGGGGTCCCACAGGAGAGCAGGAGGCAAGAGCTTCGCTCTTGTCTCGCACCCGTACTCCGGAGGTGGGGCTGGGAGGGGGAGAGAAAGGAGACCGTTCTCTCTCGCTCCGCGAGCCACTAGCGAAGTGCACCGATCCTGCGAGCTGGAAAGCATAGCGTCCCAGACTGGCAGTGTTCGGGCTGTCACATCCGGGGAAGGGAAAAAATGCTCTTTCTCTGAGGTTTTGATAGCGTTTTTTAACGCTGTTTAGAAGAAGAGCCCCGCCCTCCAGCGGGGAAAGAGCAAATTTCCTCCTCTCCAGATGGCCCGTCTCAGGGACGCTTCGCGGTTCGTTTACCGAACTTAGCGGCGCCCTGGGGCGGGGAGCGCTGGTTGCCTGCGAGATGCTCGGCGCAGCCGCTTGGCCAGAGGCGCAGGCGGGGGCGACCGAGCAAAGCCGCAGGCGGGCGCTCTCGGCGTGAAGCAGTGGATGTGGATGGCTCGGCGGGGAGGAGCGGTTTTACGATCCCGCCGAGAGATGGTATTACCCATCGCCTCCGACTGCTCGCTCACCGGCGTGAATTCCTGGGCGAATTCACTGACGGTGTCGCCGAACAGGCCAGCCTGGGATATGGGTGAGCTAAGAAAGCGAACTTTGTCAGCATCACACAGATCACCAGGTTTAGCCCGTGGTGGCGTTCCTGGGCCACTAATGTGACCATCGTCCTTCCCTGGGGCACACACAGCCGACTTCAGTCGATAGCTGTGCGGAGCTCATGCTCAGTCCTGGGTCGGAACCATCCCCGCGCAGCTGGGCCAGCGCCTGCGCTAGGGAGCGCTGGTAGGTGGCCGTAGCATGCATGGTGAGGGCGGAGGCGCACGCAGCGCACTGCGTGGGCTTCCTGTGCACATCCAGGAAGAAGGGGACGTGGAGGCTTAGAAGGTCTTGCCTCCTTTATCTCCTCCACATCACACCCCTCTAGTCGGTCCGTCCGCGGGGCTGGGGGATAAACCATCTCCAGACCCACGGCCGAAACAGCCTGGGAAGCACGGCTGCAAAGTCTGCTTCTGGATTCGACGCCACGCCCATCATCCCGGAGGAAGAGAGCAGGTTCGAATCCTCATCAGACAATGACAACCAACCCTCCAAGGATGGTGAGGATGAAAGCGCACGCAGATCGGGCAGAAAAAAGTGCCCTCCAAGACTGCGTGAGCTTACTGCGCACTTTCCGGGAAGAAGGGGACGGAAGGCTTAGAAGGTCTTGCCTTCTTATATCCTCCACATAACACCCCTCTAGTCGGTCCGGCCGCGGAGCTGGGGGATAAACCATCACCAGACCCACGGCCGAAACAGCCCGGGAAAGCACGGCCATCATGTCTGCTTTTTAGATGCCAACACCGTGCTCTCCACCCCGGAGGGAGGGAGCGAGCGGGTTCGCATCCTCATCAGACAATGACAGCCCATCCTCCGATGCAGCGATGGACATCTGATCCTCGGTGTCATCAAGTGAGAGGGCGACCACCCGAGGATGGAGCGCTTCTCTCACCTGAAGCTTGGATGGAGCGCGTGGAGGAGCGAGAGGTCCGCGAGCCCGAGGGCGGCGGATTTACTCCCACTGAAACCCTCAGATCTGCCCGAGTGCCAACCGCAGTGCGGGGGACAACTGGGGTGGGTCGCTCTTTTGCAAGAGCGAGCCGCGATCTTAACTGCGCAGCAGACATGACATCACAATGATGGCATGCACTGCCCGCGAGCACCGCATCAACATGCTGGACCCCCGGACATGAAACGCAGTGCTCGTGCCCATCATCCGGGGACAGGAAACCACCGCAACCAGAAACGCACGGTCGGAGCGACGTCTTGAAAAAGACGCGCTGCACAACCGTGTTGCTCTTTTAGGAAACTTGCTTCCTATATACATACCGCTCTTGGAGGACCGGACCCAAAGGACGCCAGGCAAGGGAGAATAACCCAGCTCGACCATCTGCCACTGCGTATACACGCTCTGGACCGGGAGAAGCTGCTTCTCGATCTCTCTCTGTAGACACAGGTTGGAGATACCCTCATAGACTCTCTCAGAAGCTCGTGAAAGGCTCTGAAAGCGAAAAGGATAGCGTTGCTGAGCACATGCTAGCCTTTTATGCCAGACTGATTGTCATTCAAGACAGCTGTGCACGCTGACGCTGCCAACTCATTGGCATTTCATTGGCCCGTTTTTATACTCTTTCAGATGATTGGATTCTGACGAAATCCCCATAGTGGAAGTTTTTCCACATAGCATTGAAGTTCCCCTCCCGAAGGGGAACAAATGTTTATTTCTTTTTTATTAATAAGATATTTTCTTTTAAATATAAATGTATATTTTCCAGCCATGGGTTGCTTATTAAACACTCCCTCGCATGAACTTGCTACGAGTGAGATGGAGAAAATGAAAGCACATCAGCACCAAGGAAAATTCAGATGCTCAAGACAAAATAATGACATAATAAAACATTTGTTTGTGATACAACAATCACAGTAAAACAATAATTTAATTTTCTTCACAGCAGAACAAATCATCCACCCACACAGTTGAGTAGTGGACCGTCTTAAAAAAAAAAAAAAAAGCAAAATAATTTGTATGTTTTGCTTGAAAAAAAATTTTTGAAACAAATTTTGTTTGGTATAAATTGTATCTTAATTTTAATGTATTTTTTGTTGGTCCGTTATCTACTAGATAAACAAGAATATGGTGTAGTGAGGCGTCGCAGACATGGTATCAGTTGTCATGAACTGTCACATTAAACGAGAAGAAACGATTGAATATTGTGTCACGATGCCCATTTGTTGTTTACGACTCCCCACAACACCCTACATCAAAGAAATTGTGCCGAAATCTTGACAAAATCGTGTGATCTGACTCAGGCTTTACTTGAACCTGAGCACTCTGCATCACAAGTACACCACACAAAGTGAACTACAGAGCAAATTGACCATGCCAGAAAAGTTGCATAAGTGGAGATAAATAGGCAAGGCAAACATATTCGATTACAAATCAGGAATTTTCCATCAGCTTAGTCCCTTATCTATCAGGGGTCACCACAGTGGAATGAAGCGCCACACAGAAATGCCAACTGGACCAGCTGGAACTCGAACCAGCAACCTTCTTGCAATGAAGTGACATTGCTAACCACTGAGCCATCGTGCCGTCTCCGATTATTTATCATAGACATCATTAAGTTGTTTTGTGGTATTTAATTGATGTTGTGCAAAGAACGGCATGACATTTTTTCATTGATAATATGTCCCTGTGAATATCATTGATATGAAAAGCATCATACTGCCCCTAATGTTAATTTTACCTAGATTCTGCAGTCAAGCATATGTACACTTTAATTATTAGTCCCCCTTTGAATTTTTTTTTCTTTTTTAAATATTTCCCAAAAGATGTTTAACAGAGGGGAATTTTTACAGTATGTCTGATAATATTTTTTCTTCAGGAAAAAGTCTTATTTGTGTTATTTCGGCTAGAATAAAAGCAGTTTTAATTTTTTCTAAGACCATTTTAGGGACAAATTTATTAGCCCCTTTAAGCTATATATTTTTTCGATAGTCAACAGAACAAACCATCGTTATACAATAACTTGCCTAATTACCCTAACCTGCCTAGTTAACCTAATTAACCTAGTTAAGCCTTTAAATGTCTCTTTAAGCTGTATAGAAGTGTCTTGAAAAATATCTTGTAAAATATTATTTACTGTCATCATGGCAAAGATAAAATAAAACAGTTATTAGAAATGAGTTATTAAAACTATTATGTTTAGAAATGTGTTGAGAAAATCGTCTCTCTGCTACACAGAAATTGGGGAAAAAAATAAACAGGGGTGCTAATAATTCAGGGGGGCTAATAATTCTGACTTCAACTGTATGTGCATTTACAAAAATGTTGGCTGAAGCACATATTTCCAATGAGCCTGTGTTGGATTTTTTTTGTCTTTGAGTTTCATGTATTAACCATTACACTGTCACATTTGTGATTTTTCTCAGCAGCCATTATACTTTTGTTTATGACTTTTCTATTTTCAGCACATCTTTTGGGGACACAATTAAGGGCCAACTTATGAACCTGCTAACTAGAAATCTTAGAATCTTCCTTCTGAGATATTATCTAACAGCGTTTCACATGATGTCAAAGCAGAGTGTGACCTTTGTGTTAAATGGTATTTTGAATCCTTGATACTGTTTTAGGGGTTCTAACTCAGAGTTTAAGCTAAGCCTGGGGTTTAGGTCTTTGAGGACAGCTATCCAATTATGTCCACACTCAATGAGTCTTGTAAACTTGTAAAACTTGCTTCCTAGAAACCTTGTACAATCTTCTTTGTGAGATGTTATCTAACATTTTTTCACATGGATGTAAAAGCAGAGCACTGCCTTTGTGATTTTGTTGAAGTATTGATACTAGTCATGTGAAAGACCTTATGTATTCAAGTCACTATTGACAAGAGTTTTGCTATTATATGTAAAAATAAATAAATAAATAAAATAGCCACAAATGTCATTGCAATCATAATTTTAACCATTAACTAAATATATATTGGAAAATATAACTTTTTTTTCCCTTCAATAATGAATGTCAATTGGATTCAGAAAAAACTGAGCTCCACTTTTAAACAGTTTATTAAATTCAACCCTTTCATCTGAATGCAAATATCTAATCGTGCAGTCACATGGCAGCCACTCAGTACATTTAGACATGGTCAAGATGACCTGCTGAGGTTCAAGCTGAGCATCAGAATGGGGATTTAAGCAACTTTGAATGCGACATGGTTGTTAATGCCAGACGGTCTGGTCTGAGTTTTTCAGAAACTGCTGATATACTGGTATTTTCATATACAACTAACACAAACAAAATAATTAGGGAAAACAGTTGAAATACAGTACTGGTATAAAAAGATACTGTATAGATACTGTAAGATAATGTATATATAAAAAGTATAGATTATAATTGTTATTTTATTGAACTGCAAGCTTTATATACAGTTGAAGTGATTAGAAAATATTTAAATATTACAAGTAAATGAATATTAATATTTAACTCTTTCCACTTGTTTCATTTATTACATGAAGTAAATGTGTAAATATTAATTATTTACTTAGAAAATTCTAGTAATTATGAGAGTAAATTTATAAGATTTTACCACACCAAAAAGTCATTTCTTTCAGTGCAGTTATTATTGCTTTTATTACTATTACCACTAATAATAATAACATAAAAAAATAATAAATAAATAAATAATAATATTAATAATAATAATATTAGAGTGATTTCTGAAGGATCATGTGACTCTGGCTTGAGTAATGAAGCTGAAAATTCATCTTTAAAATCACTGGAATAAATTATTAAATTAAACCATAAACTACTTTTGAACAGTTAGTTGAACTGTATATACAGTTAACAGAGCAAGGAAATTTTCACAGTATGTCTGATAATATTTTTTTCTTTTGGAGAAAGTCTTATTTGCTTTATTTTGGCTAGAAATTTTTATTTATTTATTTTAAACCATTTTAAGGTTAAAATTATTAGCCCCTTTAAACTATTTTTTTTCCCATAGTCTACAGAACAAACCATCATTATACAATAACTTGCCCAATTACCCTAACCTGCTTAGTTAACCTAATTAACCTAGTTAAGCCTTTAAATGTCACTTTAAGCTGTATAGAAGTGTCTTGAAAAATATCTAGTAAAATATTATTTACGATCATCATAGCAAAGATAAACAAATCCGTTATTAGAGATGAGTTATTAAAATTATTATGTTTAGAAATGGGGCTGCATGGTGGCGCAGTGGGTAGCACGTTCACCTCACAGCAAGAAGGTTGCTGGTTCGAGCCTCGGCTGGGTCAGTTGGCGTTGGCGTTGCATGTTCTCCCTGTGTTCGTGTGGGTTTCCTCCAGGTGCTCCGGTTTCCCCCACAAAGTCCAAAGACATGCGGTACAGGTGAATTGGGCAGGCTAAATTGTTTGTAATGTATGTGTGTGAATGAGTGTTTATGGATGTTTCCCAGTGATGGGTTGCAGCTGGAAAGGCATCTGCTGCTTAAAACATATGCTGGATAAGTTGGCGGTTCATTTCACTGTGGCAACCCCAAATTAATAAAGCAACTCTGTTGAAAAAGTCTTTTCTCTGTTAAATTGTGAAATTGGGGAAAAAAAAACAGGGGGGGCTAATAATTCAGGGGGGCTAAGAATTCTGATTTCTACTGTATATAAAGCTTGCAGTTCAATATATACTGCAGTTCATATATATATATATATATATATATATATATATATATATATATATATATATATATATATTTAAATATATATGAATGTGTGTGTATTTGTTTGTTTGTATACAGTATGTTGTAATGATCACTGCTCCCGCCCACTCTTTATGACATTTGTTTTCTTTTCCTGTCCCAATCACATGATTAATTGGGATTTTGTTTCCCTGGCGTGGGATGAGGGACTCACAGAAAATTGTCAGCCTCTATTTTCATTCATTCATTCATTTTCTTGTCGGCTTTGTCCCTTGCGGGGTCGCCACAGTGGAATGAACCACCAACTTATCCAGCACGATTTTACGCAGCGGATGCCCTTCCAGCCGCAACCCATCTCTGGGAACTTCCACACACACACATTCACACTCATACACTACGGACAATTTAGCTTACCCAATTCACCTGTACTGCATGTCTTTGGACTGTGGGGGAAACCGGAGCACCCGGAGGAAACCCACGCGAACGCAGGGAGAACATGCAAACTCCACACAGAAACACCAACTGACCCAGCCCAGCCGAGGTTCGAACCTGCGACCCAGCGACGTTCTTGCTGTGAGGCAACAGCACTACCAACTGCGCCACTGCGTTGCCAGCATCTATTTTAGTTTCCATAAAAAATATAACAAATATACAATGAGCTCTCTCTGCCTCCCTAAACTTGTGATTCATTTGCCAAAAATACAGACAACAAAAAATATAAATAAAATAGTAATAAAACTAAATCTAAATGTATTTAAGTTTAACCTGAGAATTGAAAAACAAACTTTCAATGGCAGATTTGTGAGTTGCAGTTACTTTTTTCAATGTATTTTATTCATCTTGTGGAAGAAAAAGTTTCCAAAGTTATCCTAAATTCTCTGGGCCACAATAATAATCATATTCTGCAAATCCGATTTTGCATCAGTCCTACACCATTTCATTGTGGCTGCAGCTTTTTTGCAATGACAAGGATTTCATCAGAAAATATAAAAATGCCATTGTGAAGCAAGTCTTTCCCCTGACGGTTGGTGAAAATGAGTATGCTGAAATACACTTTATTCTCCACTTCACAAAGATGTGAAGTTGATTTCACATCTTTGAACTGCCTCAATCATCAGAGCAAAGGAAAAAAAAAGAAAGAGTGTAATTTGGAGATGTCTTCCCTCCTTAACCCCCAAGCAGTAATGTTAGCAGTTCTTTCAAGGCCCCTTTTCATGTCTCGTGTGTGTGTGTGTGTGTGTGTGTGTGCATATTTATTTTTTTGGAATGAAGTGTGCGTGCTCCACATATGGGGCATGTGCGTGTGTAGTGCGAACTCACTGTAGCGTGAGGTCTAGCAGTCTGTTCGGTCAAAAGGTTTATAGCCTGATTATAGACTACGCCCCAGCGCTTCAGAGAAGGAGACAGGGAAGGACAGCCAATGAGACAGGAAATGTAAACTATTTGATCCACGATCACCCTTAAGCGAGGTGAAGAGCCCTAAAATGCTGATAATGCTGACGATGATTATGATGCTGATGATACGAGAGGCGATTTATCAAGACATTTATGATGAAGTCGTGGATGTGAAAGCGGACATGCTGAGAAAGCTGAAAGCAGCTGGCCAGACGCACACATCAAAAACAGACCATGTGCTGTCCAGACACACTCCAGAAACACTTCAAACACAGAGAGCCAAATGAGAAAGTAAGAGAGGACAGGAATGAAGGGGGGAAAAAAGCATGAAAGGTCAATCAGAATGGGGTCAGTCATTGCACTGCAGTCCGGTTTAACCGACAAAGCCAGATGTACTTTCAGGAGACACACATAGATGTTGCTTGTGCTTGTCTGTCAGGTTTATTGGTGAGGTTCTTATCTTGTCTTATCTCTTCTTGTCTTTCCCCCCTTGTGATCTGTTCTCTGTTCTTTTGTGACCACGTCTCATCTTATATCACCTCATCTCCTCTTTTTTCACCTTTTCTTTTCACCTCTTGTCTCTTTACTTCTCATCTCATCTTGCCTCTTCATGTTTGATCTCTTTTTCTCAGCTTACGTCATCTTTTCTTCTCTCGTTCCACTCGTAGTCTCCTATCAGTATTTTTAATTGCCTCTTCTCATCTCATTATCTCGTCTTGTGTCATTTCATATCTACTCTTTCCAGATCCTCTCTAGGGCTTTTCACACTTAACATTATTTAGATTCAAACTCTTACCTAGGGTTAACACTTAATCCTGAGCATGTATATACACTCATGGTTCACACTGTCAAATCCTAAAACTGCAATAAAATCTTATTGTCTGTCATCAGTTTGACATATTTCCCTTCAAATGCTAAATCTACTGCTAATATACAATGCACATTTTTTTTTTTTTTTGGCAGTACAAGGGAGATGCATTTGATGCTTGTGATTGGCTATTGTTTGCTAAGTATATCAAGCTGTAATATTCTAACATTTCATCATTCACACTGCACGTGTCTGGCGCAACATGGTAGGATAAACATTGTGCTAACTGGTAAACATAACTGCTAATTCACAGTAATCTGGGGTTAAAGGATTAGCTCAACCAAAAATGAAAATTATGTTATATATGAATTCCCTTCATGTCGTTCATGACAGTCATTGTGCTGCACGTATTAGGAGGTTTGCTGAAGGTGCAGCTGACGTACAGCGAGGCGTTTGCATCTTTAATAAACTATGACGTTTCACCTTCATTAAAAAGTAAGAATGATTAATAAATTCATATGTAATGGATCTTTTTTATAAGCCTGTAATGACGCATTTAACGGTCATCAGCATCTTAAATCCTTGAAAGTTCTTAATATTTAGATTTTTTTTTTTAAATGTATGAACATTTATATGTATTTATGTATGTAGTATGCCATCTTTGTTTCAAATTACAAAAAAAAATACTGCTTGTGCGAGGTGTTTCTAATGCAGCGTCTATGGGACAGGACAGCCTGATCTCACGAGGAAACGTAAGTATTTTATGTTTTGTCAGTTTAGTGGCTAATTCGTACGAATTCAAACGAGTTCAGTCGTACGAAAATGTACGATTTTAAAAAGGAGGCATGGCACCCAACCCCAATTTGTGTTGAGCAAATCGTACTAATTTGTACGAATTACATCGTAAGAATTCATGCGAATTAGCCACTAAATCAAAAAGTTACAAATTGCCGTGAGATTGCGTTGAACAGTAAAGTAAATTTGACATTATTCTCTTCTTTGGCTGCCGTCATCAGTCTCACGCTATTTTTTTCCTTTTTCTGAAAGTATTTATAACATCATTGTGGAGTTTTTCTTTTATTATTTGAAATAAGAATAATTTAAAAGAAATAAGATTATTTAAAAGAAAATTATTTGTTGTATTCTCACATTCACTGAGCTCAAAATTTTCCCAACTATGACGACTTTCACTACTGAAAAACCAAAAATGTGAAAAGGGTCTATAGTCCCTTAAAAGTGACGTCGGGTCTTATGTTTTGCGCTCAGGCGTGCTTTACACTCACGCTACAAGCGTACTGCGCCAAAGCCCTACTGAACCGCGCTCTGGCACATCTCTTCCAACTGGGTCAGTGCCGGCCAACTGAACTGCAGCTGGGCCTCATTGGAAGCACTCACACTTATCAAACGAACTGGGAAATAGGGGTCGAACGTGCCTGGGCATGGTTCGGATAGCCTAGTGTGAGTACACCTTTATACATATCGCACTCTTCCAAATAGAGGAAGTTGCAAATTGGCATCCTGAGGGGTATAAACTGCAATTAGTTGACTTAAAAAAAAAAGAGAAAGTTAATTCGTTGCCTTATAATTATTAAGTAAACAAACTATTTGCATAATTATAAAAGTTAAGTCAGTGGGTTTACTAACTTTATATACGTTTTGTTGCTTCAATTTGTTGCTTCAATTTGTTTTAAAGCAATAGGTTTACTCACTTTTTTAAAGTAAAGTAACTAATAATTATAATACTACCACTACTACTACTACTACTACTAATAATAATAATAATGATAATAGTAATTCCGGTCCCACTTTATATTGTGTCGCTTATACCTGTGAACTTACATGGTAATTAGATGTGTAAGTAGTATGTAACTACAGTGTATGTACACACGTTTACATAGTATTTACTTTTGTATTACTGGTGTAACTACACTCATGTAACAACCCACTGAATAGTATGTGTAAGTACAAATGTGTAACAGGACATTGGTAACAACAGTAGGAAAGTACACATCTATAACAAGAATTATGTAAGTGCATTGTGTAACAACAATATGTACTTGCAGATGTTTTCCCACTTCCACACCTGTTTGCAGATCATGCACTTGTGAACACTGTATGGCAGAACTAATGCTGCATTAGAAGGTTTCACCTTGTGATACCAGTGTACTTACATGGTAACTCCACAGGAACTGTCCACTTAATATAAAGTGTAAAATGGTCACAAATTACTGTGTAACTTGTAGAAATATCTTCTATGCAACACTTTAATAACAGTGTAATTAGATGGTAACTCCACAGGAACGGTCCACAATATAAAGTTTAAAATAAAATTCATTTTCGTTTCGGCCTAGTCCCTTTATTAATCTGGGGTCGCCACAGCGGAATGAACCGCCAACTTATCCAGCATATGTTTTACACAGTGAATGCCCTTCCAGCTGCAACCCATCTAAGCCGAAAAGAAAATGAATGAATGTATGAACAGTAATTTGTGACCATTTTACACTTTATATTGAGTGGTTCCTGTGGATTTACCATGCAAGTACACTTGTATCACAAGGTGAAACCTTCTAATGCAGCCATACAGTGTTCACAAGTGCATGATCTGCAACCAGGTGTGGAAGTGGGAAAACATCTGCAAGTACATATTGTTGTTACACAATGCACTTACATGATTCTTGTTACAGATGTGTACTTTCCTAGTGTTGTTACCAATGTCCTGTTACACATTTGTACTTACACATACTATTCAGTGGGTTGTTACATGAGTGTAGTTACACCAGTATACACAAGTAAATACTCTGTACCAGTGTGTACATACACTGTAGTTACATACTACTTACACATCTAATTACCATGTAAGTTCACAGGTATAAGCGACACTTAATATAAAGTGGGACCGTAATTCCTTACTTTTATATTGCGCTTTTCTGGACACTCTCCTCATCTGCCATTATATGGACTACAAGTTCTAATCATGCTCCGCGCAAACTCACACCGGTTCCTGATTGCACAGTCGGCGGATTGTCAAAGACTGATTACTAGGACTTTAAATACAGCACACAAACACACACACACACACACACACACACACACACACACACACACACACACACACACACACACACACACACACACACACACACACACACACACACACACACACACACACACACACACACACACACACATCTGGGCTGAGTCTTGTTATATTGTCACTTTGAACATTACGACACATTTCCCTTGCCTTGCTTTGGCATGTTTTTGACCCTCGCCTTGTTTGTTTGTTTACATCGCCTGCTTACATCTCTCCTCATCCGCCACCAGTGTGCAGCATCCACCTGGATGATGCGATGGCAGCCATATTGCGCCAGACCGCACACAACACACCAGCTGATTGGTGAAGAGGAGACAGAGTGATGAAGCCAATTATGATATGAGGATGGTTATGAGAGCATGATGGACAAAGGCCAGTGGGCAAGTTAAACACCTACTCTTTTTCGAAGGACATCTTGTGGGATTTTTAATGACCACAGAGAGTCAGGACCTCAGTTTAACATCTTATCAGAAAGACGGTGCTCACTGAGCAGTATAGAGTTCCCATCAATATGCTGGGGCGTTAGGACCCATACAGACCACAGGTTAAGCGCCTCCTGCTGGTCTCACTAACACCACTTTCGCCAGCAACTTAGCTTTCCCATGGTCTCCCATCCAGGTTCTGACCAGGCGCAGACCTGCTTAACTTCAGTTGGCAATCATGTGAGAGTAGCAAAGAGCTAGCTGGCAGTAATCGCTTTATACAGTGTACATAAGTGCACAGTGCTTGAGAATGCACATCCATACTGACACTGAAAAAAGGAAGCTTTTGAATAAAGTTGTTATTTTTGTTTTATGTGCGCACAAAATTGTTCTTATATCCTCACAATGTTCCAGTTGAACACACATGGACTGTTTTGACAATGTTTTTGGTACCATTCTGGACTTTGGATCAGGATTTCATGGAAAACTATTTTTTAAATCTTAATTTGTGTTCTGAAGATGAACGAAGGTCTCGGGGGATTGAAACGACATGAGGTTGTGTAAATAATACCAGCATTTTCATTTCAGGCTGAACTAACTCTTTTGAGCACAGTGTGACGATCTAACTATTCCTGTCTTCTTTTACACCACGTCTTTCCTCTCATCTTTTGTCCTCACATTTCATCCCTTTGTTTCATCTCACCATGTTTTATCTCCCATCTTCTAATCTTGTTTCATTTCTTATTCTTTAATCATCTGTCCCTTCCTGCCCTGTCTTTTTCATTTTGTCTTTTTAACTGCAATTCTCTTCTAATCTTCTTTTCTCCACTTCTCTGACATTACCCAGTTTTCCCCCTTTCCCAGGGTTGGTTCCTTGTTATGAAAAATTAATTCCCAAGATTCTCTCCCGCTGTGTCGCTCTCTCGCTCTTTCTCTTTTACTGTCTGTCTGTCTGTCTCCATGTCTCACCCTAACACTGCCTTGTTTACCCGTTGCCATGACTTCTAGACAAGTGGATGAGTGTGTGCTTGTGTATGTTTGTTTACGTGGTGACAAGCTAGGATTGGGGGATGGATACGCATATGCTGTGTGGTCGCTGTGAGATTTCATACATGTGTGTGTGTGTGTGTGTGTGTCTGTGTGTGTGTGGAGTTGGCGTCCTGTTTATCCACATTAAGACTTCTGGCAACTCTTATCTGCCGCTGTCTCATGATGATGATGTAATGCTGGTGGGAATGAGAGGGCAGCAGCAGTACAGTCGTATCGACACTGTGCAAACCTCATTAAATCCCTCCGCTGAACACTGCCGGTGCTGACACCCAGCCACAAACTACGAAAGGCCAAACCCGAAGAGACACAGATCATCCCATAGAAAATGAATGATTTACTAAAAGGAGGTTGAGCAGGAGCATGTTCATCTAATCCTGTCCTTCACAACATGAGCGTTTACTGTATAAACAGCTGCTTACCAAATGTGTTTACCTTCAACTCGCTCATGGATTATGTGAAAATGTGTACTCATAACAAATGAGACACAGCTTAAACTGAACAGGAGTACAAATATCCCACCCACGCGTGAAGTGTAAACTTTGTTTATCTAGGCTTACGTCTGTGTTCTTGACTATTTAGAGCTTTGTGTTTGAGGACTTGATTCGGTTTAGTGGATCAAAACTCAGGTAAACAACATGGCAATGATTGAGCGTTGAATCAACAGTGATTTTTGTAATCAGTCTAGATTGTGCCCGCTAATTCATGTGAAAAATGACTAATCATCTAACTCACAGTCCTGCCTTGCCTTATTTTCTGATATTTTAGCATCTTGTCTCTTCCTGTCTAGTCACTTCTCATCAAAATAAACTTTTAGCGTTATGTGTTTTTTTGTCTAACTTTTGTTGTCTCTTCTTTTAATATTGTATTTTTAATTTTTTTCTCAAACCCAGAGTTTAAAAAAGAAATTATATTTAAGAAAATATTGCCAGATATAAAGTTTTAATTCAGCCAAAAAGTCGAAAATATGTTTTATTTATATTAATATCAGACCGACTTTATTCAATACCGACATTATGAACAACAAATGAACAATAAAACAGCATTATGATTATGGGCCATATCTGTGATGTGATGTGGACGCTGACAAGGGAGGTGCGGATTCAAACGCAGGTTTATTGAACAGAGAATGGTTAGGCAGGCAACAGTCAACACAGGGGCAAGCAGATGTACACAGGAAATCCAGAGTCATAGTCAAATAACAGGTGAGTGGTCAATACAGGCAGGCAGCAGGCGATGTAAACAAACAAACAAGGCGAGGGTCAAAAACACGGCAAAGCAAGGCAAGGGAAATGCGTCGTAATGTTCAAAGTGACAATATAACTAGACTCAGCCCAGATTTGTGTGTGTGTGTGCTGTATTTAAAGTCCTAGTAATCAGTCTTTGACAATCCGCTGGCTGTGCAATCAGGAACCGGTGTGAGTGTGCGCGGAGCATGATTAGAACTTGTAGTCCATATAATGGCAGATTTGTAGTTCTATGTTATCTGTGTGTTTACCAGCGATCTGTAAGGATTAGATGGCCGGTGATTGTGACAATATCATACACCCAAGACGTGTTTGGTGCAATTTGTTGCTATTTTCAGGCAATTGCAACCCTAGTTTTCACGTCCTCGCTCCTTTTTCCTACACCAAACTGTGACAGTACAAACTGGCCACAAGAGGACTCAGCAGAAATGGGTTTATTTCTGCGCCCAGCTCTCTCCCAGCAAAAGGACCCAAACACCAACCCCTATCCAGAGGACTGCCTCACCAGCAGAACCCACGCCCCTTTGGAATCTTCGCTGAAGATTTCCTTGAGGCAGTCCGGGGGCTTGGGTTCAGTGAGACCAACCTCATCCACATCTTTCTGGCTGGATTGGATGAACCGTTTGATTGGGAGGAGCTGGGTGAAATTGGGGCATGGACATATTGGGAGGTGGTGGAGTATTCCTGCCTGAGGAAGGAGAGGGAGATCCTGCAGGGGCAATGGACCCCTCTCACCACCACCAGCAGCACCATCTCCCAGCCCAGCTCCTAGCCCTGACGGCCCCAGCCCGACTCCTAGCCCTGCCGGCCCCAGCCCGGCTCCTTGCCCTGCCGGCCCCCCTCAGGCCTCCGGCACCACCCAGACGCCTAGCCCTGCTGGCTCCCCTCAGTCCTCCAGCCCTGCCGACTCCCCTCAGTCCTCCAGCCCTGCCGACTCCCCTCAGGCCTCCAGCCCTGCCATCTCCCCACAGGCCTCCAGCCCTGCCGGCTCCCCACAGGCCTCCAGCCCTGCCGGCTCCCCACAGGCCTCCAGCCCTGCCGGCTCCCCTCAGGCCTCCAGCCCTGCTGGCTCCCCTCAGGCCTCCAGCCCTGCCGGCTCCCTTCAGGCCTCCAGCCCTGCTGGCTCCCCTCAGGCCTCCAGCCCTGCCGGCTCCCCACAGGCCTCTAGCCCTGCCGACTCCCCACAGGCCTCGTGTCCAGCCAGCTCCAGCCCAGCCGGCTCCCCACAGACCTCCTGCCTTGTCTTCCCTGACAGATTCTCCCTGGATTGTCCCTCCTGCTCCTCCCTGGTGTGCCCTTATACCACCCTGGACGGACCCTCCGGCTCCACCCTGGTCCCATGCCGGGGTCTCTGACTCACTGAACCCACCCTGGACTGTCCCTCCTGCTCCAACCTGGTCCCCTGCCGGGACCTCTAACCCATTGGTCCTGCCCTGGACTGTTCCTCCTGATCTTCCCTGGTCTTGCCCTCCCCTCCCATCCCTCCCTTGTTTTTGTTGGGTCTGGCTTGGCTCCCCTCCCTCCCCCCTTCATGTTGTCTTGCCTGTTCTCTTCCCTGTCTTGTTTTTGTTGATGTTGCTTGTTTTGTGGTCTTGTGGTGTTTCTTGTCCGTCTTGTACCTTGTTGGATGTTCCCTTTAGGGATGCCAGGTGGCAATTTCAAAGTCTGCAATCAAATGGAAGCCATTTCAGATCTCACATCTCATCTTATCTGCAGTCACATACAATTTATCTTCTTTTCTCTTAAATATTGCCATAAAGTTACATTAATTTATTATCTCATTTTTCTTCTCATCTCTTCTCTCTTCAAATCTCAAATTTTTTTGCCTAACGTTTGTCTTGTCTAATCAGTTGTCCTTTTACCTCAACAAAAATGCTCTTAAGCAGTGTAGTAAAGAAACTTCTAACACTTTAAGTAACAATTCACACTGCTTAATACTGGCTACTTTTTATTACCTGCTTAATAATAAGATATGAACTGTTTATTTGCACTTATGAAGTATGATCTTATGTTACATCCCTAAACCCAACTACTACATTACTAATTATTATTAAGCAGCTAATTGATAGTTTATTAAGCTAAAAGTCTTAGTTAATAGTTTGTTAATGGTTTGTTAATAACGTGAATTGTACATTAAAATAAAGTGCGACCATGACATGTGGTATTATTTAGTACTAACAACGAGTGCATATTGAATAATCCTCTTGTGTGTGTGTGTGTGTGTGTGTGTGTGTGTGTGTGTGTGTGTGTGTGTGTGTGTGTGTGTGTGTGTGTGTGTGTGTGTGTGTGTGTGTGTGTGTGTGTGTGTGTGTGTATCAGATCCAGGTCTGTGCAGCAGCAGAGGCATCTCAGGGAGACTCTGGCTCTGCTGCAGTTTTCTCGAGGGGAGATGACGACTGTAAAGAACCAGTTAACTCACTTCCTGGAGACCTGGGACAACAGCAAAGCACTGATACAGCAGAGTTGCATCAGTGCTGACGCAGGTAATTAAACACATACACACAAAACAAGCATTGTTGCGATCTCTGTCCTGCTTTAGAAAACTTTTTCTTCCTCTCTGATCTGTGCATCAATGGAATGTGCATTTAGTGGATTTCGTGTGTGTGTGTGTGTGTGTGTGTGTGTGTGTGTGTGTGTGTGTGTGTGTGTGTGTGTGTGTGTGTGTGTGTGTGTGTGTGTGTGTTCTAAGAAATTCTGAGAAGATTCAGGCAGATCTCTGACACGCTGAGCATGACAGTCATAATAAATCTTGTCACGGTCTGAAATTAAAATAAGAACACACTCTGCCTCGGCCGCTGTGGGTGCATGTCAGTGGCTTTGAGATGTAGGGCACACTGTACCCGCTGTGCTGAGATAATTGTAGTCTAATGATAATAGAGGATGTGAGACATTTGCTATCAGAGCTGGGAGAGAGAGGAATGTGTTCGTTGATGGCAGGACCAATATAGGCTTGGGGGCAAGATCATGAGGATAGCAAAAAGCTTTAGGAAAATTAGATTGTTGTTTGCACATTGAACAAACCATTCATTCATTCATTCATTTACGATTACCCAATTCATCTATAGCGCATGTCTTTGGACTTGTGGGGGAAACCAGAGTACCCGGAGAAAACCCACACAGAAATGCCAACTGACCCAGCCGAGGCTCGAACCAGCGACCTGTGAGGCGAGAGTGCTACTCACTGTTTGACTCCAAAAAAGCATAAACATATTTATTTTCCTCAATAGGTTCGGGCCGGGTGCGTCCGGCCTAGCTTCTCTGTCCGGGTGATGTCACGTAATTTGCGACAAACGCGGGAAGGTGATGTGACGCTTTCCACATGTAGTGAAACCAAGTTCAATTTATTTATAGAGCACATTTAAAAACAGTCACAAGACTGACCAAAGGCCTGTACATAAGACAAAGTAAAAATAAAAAGACAGAAATATAAAAACATAGAAATAAGACAAGAGAAACGTCTAAAAAAACCATAGAGCAAAACAGACAGCAAAATGGAATAATGCAAGTTTGCGTACTCCTGGTTGGAGAAAGACGAGTTTAAACAGTGGCTGAAACCTGTCGCTGAAAACAACTACGTAATTAATTCTTTCAAGGTTTGTTTCTTCCGAGCTTATCTGAGTTCTGTTGCATGGTTGTGCTCCATTCATTTGTTTAACTACAACTGTTTATTACGTAGCAACTGTTTATTAAGTTAAAGGTTTGATACTGATTAGAACTTGAAGTGGCGATGCGGTCTGAAAACATTCTGAGAAGGTCTTTAAAAAGTCTTGAAAAGTTATTGTTATTCCATAAGGATTCCTGCATATACCCTGAACTAACTAACTAACTAACTAACTAACTAACTAACTAACTAACTAACTAACTAACTAACTAACTAACTAACTAACTAACTAACTAACTAACTAACAAATAAATACATCTATCTAACAAACTTAGATTTTGTCAAAAAAAAAACTTCTCAAAGAATACAACATCAGGACCCTAATATTCACTTTATTCACATCTAAAAATAATAACTTATAGCAAGCGTGTATGTGTGTGTTATTTTAATTAGTGTTCAAGATGATAGTGTACTGTACATGAATCTATAATGTACTTTCATTCTTCTGCAATATGGTACGTGAAAAGGAAAGGAGTGTACCGTTTTTTTTTTTTTCTCAAGCTGTGAGCTGCCTCAGAAAATAATACAATAAACCCATACATTTAGTTATTAAGATAGTGGTTAGGCTCAGGAATTGTGTAGGATTATGAATGTACAATACGATCATTCATAATATGTGCTTTATAAGTAGACATTTTAATAAGTAGTTAATAATAAAAACTAGTCTGATAGTTTAATGAAGTGTTGACAACAAAATGAAACACAACAAAATGAAACAAAACACACGTCTGATTGTTTTTAACATGTTGAAATGTATCTTATTTAAATACAAATTGTTACATTTCAACTTACAATTTTAAACTGCATATTTATTGTGTAATCAGACAATTATTAATAACTGCAAAAGGCTGTCCTGTCTATTCTTTGTTTTATTCATGTTTTTATGTCATTTATTTTTTAAATTGTCAGTAGGTTTCCACTGACAGGTGATATGTAAAAACTTGAAATTGGACACTTTTTGCTTTTAAGTACAACTTATTTGCAGTTTATGTGGATTTTATTCAATAATTGTCAAGTAAACAGACGTTCCAGATGTTGTTATGAAGAAACAAAAACACTTTTCATTCAGTACTCTGTACAAAACTAACATCTGTCATATGACACCCGTTGTCCCATGTGATCTTGTCAAGAACCCCCCCATTCCCCCCCCCCCCCTTTTTGGATTCTCTGATGCTGTAGAAAAAAAAAATGTAAAACAGAAAATAAGTTGCGACCATTGTTTTTCTTTTCCTTTGTGTGTTTCTTAGAGGAGGCAATAGACAGACCCCCTTTTTTTCGCAATTCCACGATCGCTGAAATCAGTGCAAAATCAAGAAAAAGTCGCACATTTTTGTGTTTCTACAAAATTCTTAATTAAACGCAATTCTTAATTCAATTGCAAAAAATTCGCAACATTTTTTTATAATCTCATAAAACATCAAATTCCAAACCATATAATCAAGTTATATTAATTTCACTTTGCAATTTATTGTTTTACCTGACTTATAGACGTTGCATATGCAGCGCACGTGATGTATTTGATTGTCTCTTGAAAAATGACGTCTCACCTGCGCCCCCACAATCCTAACAATACATGAGAGTGGGCAGAATTGTTATGCAACCTGTGCAGTAAGCAGACGCAGATGAAGCGCAAGTGATTTACATGTGAAGTCAATGCAAAGATTGGTTCTCAAATCAAAGATTGATTCTGCGGCGCGTATTGGGCATTTTGTGTGTTTGACGCGCTTCAGACTGCAAAATAAAGTTTGAGCAAACAAATCAGAGCAATGGAACAGACAGAACCGCAAGCAGCTTACAATGATGGAGGTCGCTGGACGTGACCGAATTGAAGGTCATTATTTGTGCTTTACATGTAAGGCTGGTATTATGCTGTGCGTAAAATCGATACATGTTTTCGTTTAACTCTTTTCCTGCAGTTAACGAGAGAAAATGCTTCCCTGTCATTGACGAGTTTTACGGCAATCTGTGTTTTAGGTGTATTACGTTAGGGGAAGCCCTAACACATGTACTGAGTGAGGTACATGCTCCAGGGAGTGAAATCTGAGAGAAAGTGAGATCGTGGATAAAAATAAGAGTTATACAACCTTGCTTTGGCTTAATCTAACATAGTAGGCTACCTAATATGGTTATTTATATATATATATATATATTATAGGTGGGCATAGATTAATTTTTTTAATCTAGATTAATCTAGATTAAAATGGCTAATTTGAGTTCTGCCGAAGGCATTCAGAATATGTGTGCTACCCAAATAATAAGTCTTTGAGAACGGGTTTCTCAAGCCAGGTGTCGCATTAGACCAGGGGCTCATCTCCTGTTTCCAAAATGCATCACAAACTGCTTGAGAAACTGTCCTACTATGATAATTGGTGATGAAAATAAATGATGATCAATAAGATGAACTTGTGTTTACTAACTGTTTATTCAGTTAAACATGAATGTTGAACTGTAGGCCTACATAAGCTCCAAACAGTGATTTCATACTTGCTTTTGATGTACGTACATACAGAAAATGCTGCTTCGCAAAGGCAAGTTCACAGAGCTCTGACGGTGTGTCAAACATTAAGTATGTTTACATGGGCAACAATACTTTAATACGATATTAATATGATTAAAACAATACTCTGATTAAGAGTCTACCATGTAAACAGCGATTTTTGATTACTTAATGCGACTAAAGTCATAACTGAACTAAACAGAAATGGAATTGAGACGTGGAGTATGCACATATTAGTGGCAACACTGACAAACTATTCCCGTCATGTAGGACTTTTCGTCATATTTTCCGACAAGATCCACACAGGCGGCTGTCAGTAAAGGACCGCACAGACACACAGATGCACACACACACATCGCGAAATGTGGAAGTTTTTTTTCTTCTCATTTGCCGTGGTTATTAAATTCCATAACACTCTCACCTGTCCTTACTCATTTATTTGCATCTAATACCCCAGTTTGTCACAAAGGCATGAATTAAATGTTCGTGAGTTAAAGTGAAACTGCTGAACTGCAGTTAGAGTCAAGCATCCTGCTGATTTGATTCAGAAGGGCACTTCTTTCCCAGACGGCTCACCGGTCAGGTATACATCCGCGCTAAACTATCAAGGTGAAAGTCATCATAGCTTGCGTAGAATAGACCCAGCTTCCACCCAACTTTGAGAATAGATTAACAGTGATATTTTTTTTATCGCGCGATAAGAGTCTAGCGTTAACGCAGCACGCTAACGCCGATAACGGCTCACCACTAATATATATATATATATATATATATATATATATATATATATTTTTTTTATTAATTAATTTATATACATATATTTTATAATTGCAAAATTGTCCACAAATTTCTGGGAATTACCACAACAAAACCAGTAATTTTTATTGCAAAAAATCACAAAACAAATCTTGAAAATCTAGGGGGTCTGAATAGAGCTGGAAACCTGTAACCAATGACAATAATAGAAAAAACTATAGAAGTCAGTGGTTACAGGTTTTCAGCATTCTTTAGAATATCAAGTGTTCAACTGAAGAAAATATGTCATGAAGGTTTTAAACAAGTAAAGGGGGAGTAAATGGAGATCTGAACTCAGATTATGTTCAAGTCATGCAAATATGCAGTGTTAGCGAGCGGAATGTTGCATGCTTTTAAATGGACTTCTGTGTGAGCTGCCCTAAAGACAATTGGTGTTTTTTTGCCTGTGAAATTTTTCTCAAATTCTGTTGTGTGTTTACATCAAGATAGCCAAATCCATGTTTCAGTTTTTACAAACCAACCTTGTTGTGATTTGCATGTTTGCACATAAATATTAAGAGTATATTTGCAGGCGTTTGTTTGGTTCAAACATCTTCATGCAAATGACTGACAATAACACAAGCGTACTTGTTATGCGTCGCTCAGCATAGTTTTGGTTAGCAGATGATTTGGGTGCCGTAGGGTGAGTTAACCTCTCGCTCACCCTGTGGGGTGTGTGCGCGCAGACGTTTGAAACCGCCCTCCTTCTGCCTGTTGCACGTTCCATAAAGCCGCCAAATTCCAGCAAGTGTGTGCGTGCGTGTGTCACTGAGAGGTGAATGAGTACAAAAGGCTAGAATCCTTTGAACCAACGGACAGGTATTTTGTTTACAGTAGCCTAAGGAGTGTTTAGGCTTCGCTTTTTCTGCCTCCCTCTACCTGTCTTTCAGCATGCATGCGTAGTCAGATGCATATTTCTAAATGTGCGTATTTTACCACTCTATTCTCCAGTTGGTTCAACAGAAAGCATAAGTCATAAGTGGCTGTTTGTTCATGCAGGTTTTGCTCCTTTTCGATAGCCAGCCTGTTTGTTTACTGAAGTGCGCATACTGTATGTGTGTGCGTGGGTAAAGGCCAAACCGATATGGGTGTGGGTGCTACAATTATGCGCTGCTACCTGTCTGTCTGCTTTCCACAGTTATGAGACATGAGGGGGAGACAAGATGAGAGCTGAAAGGTATAAAAAATCTGTAAACATATGACAGAGGGAGAAAAAATAGACAGACGATGAGAGGAAATGTTAGTATTGTATGTTGTCTGCTTCTGCTAGCGCTATGCTAACTGCTGATGCGCTTTAATTTGGCTGATAAAAAGAAACTATTTAGATCAAGGGTGCCCAAACTATTTTGTATAAATGGCCAAAAAAGAAATATCATTGAGAGCCAAGGGCCGAAGGTAAATATACCAAACTATTTTACATTAAAGTTGCCATGGGTAATTCCTAATTCCTTTCATAATAAATGAGTAGATAGATGAATAAAATAAATCGAAAAAATAAATAGAAAACATTACTTTAAATCGTATTAACTAATGCAGTATAACTTTTTGAATTATAACTTATTGCGACAAAGACATAAACAATCACATTTATAACACAGTGGAGTTCAATGCTGACTACACCAGTCAAACAGAAGCTGCCTTTGCCTTGATTTGCTCACCAGAGTCTCTGCATTGTCCTCCATGCATCGTATGTACATTTTAAACTAAATCTGAAATCTAAATTGAAACATTTAATTTCAGATAGCTTTTTTGTAGCTTAATAATAAAACAAACAAATAAAAGGTTACATTAAATTTGGAATGACAATCTCTAAACCATTCTCAGATGGGATGGTGGGCCAATTCAAAGGTTACCATGGGCCAACTTTGGCCCGCTGGCCCCAGTTTGGGCATCTCTGATTTAGATGAATCAGATTTTTTGCTGCACAACGTAGGTTGGTGGTGCGACATTCATTTAATTTCTCATTAAATTTCTGATTGATTAGTTGATTGATTGATTGATTGATTGATTGATTGATTGATTGATTGATTGATTGATTGATTGATTGATTGATTGATTGATTGATTGATTGAAGCAGAAATGCATGAAATGCCTTTCTTAGATATTGATATAGCTTAGATATTTAGCGATGCGAAAGTTTGCTTGTTTTTGCGATTGTTTTAAAACTTCCAAATGAGTTGCCTATGAGAGAAATGACTATACAACTATAAGTGTGTTCATGACTATACAAAAACGTAACATAAAATATTAAAATAAAGTAATATAATATAATAATAAATTTTCAGTTTACGACATAAAGCAGCATAAGAAGCTGTTTTTAGCATCTAAAAATCAATGGAAGTGAATGAGACCAGAATATTCCAATGGCTGTGCCCACTCGTATGTCAAGAATAAGGTCAATAATAGCCACTTTCGAATTGTAATCCCAACATACAATTAACATACAATTACTAAAATTACTTTCTAGTTAAATCCACAGATGCACTGTTCACACGAGCAATACCCACACGATACTAATCCCACATTGGTACCAATTTAAAGGTACATTTTGTAGGACAGTTTGCTTTTAATACTTACTAGTGCGCAAATTAACATCCATGGAAACGTTTCATTCCACAAAAGTTCTTTACCGTGGAAAAGGGCATTTTTGTATTATGTTTTTAACACCCTCAAACATGTTTTTCGAACAACATTTCACCAAAAGTTTCTTTGTGGAACCCAAAAAAGAATTTATTTTATTATTATTATTATTATTTTGTATGGCATCGCTTTGAAAACCTTTATTTTTATCATTATAACTGGAACATTAGAGCTGGAACACTGACAGATAGAACATAAAGCAGGGTCTCAAGCACAATGTCTGATCCCTGTGCTTGTTTTGGACAATATAATAAAACAATAATAAAATGATTAGGTCACCCAAACTCTCATTCTTGTTCCATACAACATGTATAGTAGGAGATAAAAAAATATAGAACAATAAAATAATAGAACATTTTTCACTTGTACACATCATCTATGGTGATTCATAAAATGCATGTCAATAGTGACAATGGCATGCTGGGAGTCAAGAAAATATGTGTATACAAGCAAAACAAGATTTATTATTTTGGCTTCTGAAGTCCTATGAACCAAACTAACCAGTGAAAGACAAAACATTGTTAAGAACATTTTTACATTTAACCTATGTCCTCTGAAACAAGAGTGTTCATCAAATTCTGTCAAGGCAAGGCAATAATCAGCATTTTGCTAAAAATCTATAATACTCTACTCAAGTAAAAAGTCACCTAAATATTGGAGGCCTGTTGATGGTGTGTAAATAACAGGAAATGTACATTTTTTGAGTGACCTCTTTAGAAACAGAAGATTATGTTGTAAACAACTCTAACAGAGCTTTATGATTGGCCTAAAGCAAACTTCTCACACTTTTTGACACTGTACATGCTCTTACCAGTAATTCTGTTCTTTGTTCACACCTAGCATCATACCGATAATTCACTGGTAATGAAACTTCTCTTACAGGACAAGGTTCTACTCATACATGATGTCTTAATAATAAGCACACAACCATTAATTTGCTACTGAAGATGGTAAGTTTAAAAGATGTTAGTGACTACTGATTTACTTATTCAAAATGAAAGTAATAAAAATGTTTTGATATTTGTTGGCATGAACAAACAAACAAGCAAATAAATAAATCAGAATAAAAAGTTGCTAATCATATTAAATATAAGAGTGATATACTGAACGGTCCTGATTATACCAAAAAAAAAAAAAGGTTAAATTAATATTATTAGGTAACACTTTATTTTGATGGTTTATTTGAGTATTAGTAGACTGTCTGCTTAATATCTGTTGATACTGCTCCTTCAACAGACATTTAACTGACTATAAGAAACTTTGCAAGTACATGTCAACTTACACTAACCCTAACCCTATCTTCAACACCAATCTAACGCTCCACTTATAATCTGATGAGAATAAGTTGGCATGTAGATGCAATGTAACTTAAATTCAACAAACGGACCATCAAAATATAGTGTGACCTATTATTATTTTCTGTTCTTGGAAAAAAAAAAGCAGTCTGTCTGCCTGTGTGCATTAACATTAGTTAATGCACTGTGAGGTAACGAACTAAAAATTAATAACTTTATTTTTATTAACTGTAATACCAGCCTGATCTCACAAGGAAACGTAACTATTTTACGTTTTGTCCGTTTAGTGGCTAATTTGTATGAATGAGAAATTTTAAAAGGAGGCATGACATCCAACCCCACCCGTAAACCCAACTGTCACAATCACCAGCGATCCAGCCTGTGCAGAACACTGGTAAACACACAGTTCACTAATGGACTACAAATCAGCACACTAATACACAGTTGTTGCTGAGTCTTGTTATCAACAGTGACTTGGAACAGGTGTGTGTGTGTGTGTTGCATGACTGAATATGTAGTCCATAACATGGCGGATTTGTAGTTGTGTTTGTGAATGTATTCCAGCAATCTATGGTGGTTAGATCGCTGGTGATCGTGACACCAACCGTCATTGGGAGATGAGCAAATGGTAGTATAACTTAATCCATTTGAGTAAACGAAGCAATCTGAGCACAGTAAATCCCAATAAATGAAGAGAACCCAAACTGTACTGTAAAACCTCAATCTGTTTGAGGAAACCGATTGCTACAAACCATTTGAGTTAAATTAATCTATATGAGTACTGTAAACGTACTCCATTTAAGTTGAAGTAATGAGTAGGCCCACATGGAATCTGCGCGCGCAGAATTTCGCAGATTTTCCGCAGAATTCTGCAGATTTTTAGCCCATCATTAATTCTGTTTATTTACTTGAGTAAATGTGTGTAAATCTGAATTTATTCAGTTTTTAAATTACACATATTTCACATATTAAGGTTTTAGTTAAGAGACTCCCAAAATAATTCCGCAGAAATCCGCAGATTTTTACCAAAATTCTCCGCAGAAATTGCAAAAAACGTCCTCAGATTCCGTCTGGCCCTAGTAATGAGGTATTTAATTAACTCATTAGCTTCAACACTGAGTTCCAAACTCTTTTCAAGTGAGTAGAATTAACTTTCAGAAAAAATTGAGTTAACTACACTCATTGTTGACTGTTGGGTTTTACAGTGTACATTTGATTTGGTTATTCATTTTTTATCAGCACCTCGAAGCTCTCTATAAAAATAAATACAAAAATACCTGTCTGATAAATAATATAAGAACTTTCATAATAACTAATTACTAATTTGTTATGGTGGTGTAGAATACAGGTAAAGTGCAGCAGCTCATTCTTTCACTGTCTCAGTTCCAGCTGATATGTTCTCTACACTGCTGCCTGTTGTTTACAGAGAATAGTGCAGTCGAGCACAAAGCATAACTGCCTCTGAGGTGTACAGACTGTGTGTGGTGGTTTGTGCCAGAGCGAAAAAGTCAGACTATAACAAGACTTAACTTGTGCACATTCTCGTGCACTTTTTCACTAGCACTGAATCTTCAGATTAGTGTTTGATCAATGACCAAATCTGAAACTTTTACATATGATCTTATTCCCACTTTTCAGCATTAGGTAACGGTTAGCTACTATATAGAAACACTAATAAAGGCCCACTCAGGATGATAAAGATAACAATACTTTTTTTAATTATCATTATTGTTTCCATATTAAAACAGTAGCGGAGTCTTTAAAACAAGTATGATGATATGTTGAAATTCTTAATCTGTCCAAACAGCAATGCAAAAAAAAAAAAGAAAAGAAACATACAGTATAAACAGGATGAATTAAAGTTATTATAGTTATTCAGTGAAGAGCAGCCACCAATTCTTTCATTTTTTAAATGCTTTTAACCACATTAAATTACATTGTCCCTTCAAGACACTTTACGGTTGCAATTAATTACTCAGCTAACTGTATATTTTCCTTGAAGGTAAAACAGACTGTGTTTCAATGAAGTCGCACCACATTTTGACATTTTTGAGTGTATTTGTCCACTGAAGCGCACACCCAAAGACCAACACTGCCTATACTTGTCTGTGATACACTCCATCTTGGATCGCACACACACAGAAGTCATCTGGGGAACAGCAGTGATTTTGCAGTATCAAGCATGTTGACAGTCACACAATGTTACATGATTTGAGCGATCTGAAGCAAGTCTGGCAGTGTACTGCTTTAAAGTATGCGTCACTGTCTTTTCATAATCACTGGAAGCCAAAATCAAAAACGAAACGTAAATTATGTTCATTGCACAACCCTAGTCCCTACTGAATCTTTAAAAGCAAGTGGAGCCCCTGGTGGTTCAGGGGACATTTGGAAGTAAAGAATAGACATGCTCTAGTTTGCTATGCTTCAGTATGTTTGATTCCAACTAATGAGCAATAAAAATTTAGCTCCTTTTACATAGTAAAATTACCTGAAATACTTTGCTAGTAAACAAACACACATTCAGATCTTTCATACTGTTTCCACAAAACACCATTCACGCATTTATTTCAAAACACTGGTGAATTCTGAGACGTCATTAAGCAGAAATGACCTATAAAAAGGTTACAGTTTTATTTGCAAATAAGAAGGTTGTCAGTCTTTTTGTTGGTTTCATTTATTTTTTCTCAGAGACAAAACCATTGATGAAACCATCATACTATGATTGTTTTTTCACTGTTGGCACTGAGAAAGAACATAGGAGTGTTTTGTTTGATTAATAAGCAGCAACTGTCTGGACAAAGGATCCATTGGTTTTAATTTCAGATAACAGTGTGGAGTGAATGCATCATCTGCAATGGGAGGTTCCAATTGGTCTGGAGTAGATATCAGCACGTTCTGAACTTGTACGTGCTCATACTGTACCAGCAATTTATGTTCTGCATTTGCTGACAGCAGAATTCTAGCAATTTAATGTTACAATTTCTCGTTCTGGAAAATCTGCTGGAATGAGCTTTTCAGTATTTTTTAAAAGAGCCTCTTCACACATGAATTCTTTATGCCAATTTACCAGTCATTTTCAAGAAAAGTCTGTATGTGTGAAATTAGTAATTGACAGTAAATTCCCCTTGTTTAAAGAGCATTTGAAGCTGCAGATGACATAACTAGAAAGCATAGTTATAATATACTGAATTTCGGTAACACTTTATAAAATAACTACACACTATGAATCATTTATTAAGCATTAGCAAATAGTGACTTCATTATTTGTTAAGCATTAACTCTACATTAACAGATGTTAGTAAACAGTTTATAAATACAGTACGAATGCTCTATTCTTGACTTTTGAGCACATTAAAACATGCTTAATAATTGTTCTTTCATACTTTGATACTGATTATTTTTTCATGAGAAAATTATGTATCGCATTATTTACAAATGATTTCTTTTTAAGAATATTTGGGGGGTTTTAAGATCATTCAGTATAAGTTACTAAATGATTGATTAACTATTCAAATCAAAATGTATATATTATTATTCAGGCATATACTAATAGTTAATTTGTATGTTAATAACTTCATTATTAACTCAACTTCAGTTTTGTGACCTATGTGACGACTATTTATGCTTTTTTCAAATCCCTAATGAATGACAATTAAAGGCTCAGTATCAAATAAACCTTATCTAGAAAATAAAATTACTGTAAAGTTTAAACATTGCCGAATAACAGGAGTGTCAAAATACAACATCAAATTTAACAATAAATTATGATGCAACATTTCAATGTTATTTAGTGATGTTTAAACTGTACAGTAATTTAATTTTAGTTAAGACTGCAAATATTTATTTTTCATTTGTGTATCTTCAAATGAGTAGAAATGAATAAAGTCGTTTATTTTCTTTTTCCTGTTTAGAATATAACTGAGCCTTTAATTGTCATTTCTAAGGGATTTATGAAGCATTAATAGTCCTCGCTTTAGATTAGGACTCTACTAAAGTCTGTTGAGTTGCATCTGAGCATCTGAGTTGACGTCATTTGCTATGGTTAATGACACGCGACTCACATTGACAGGTGAAAAACCGATCTACCTGGTTGACTGCAGACACGAAGGCACAGATCCCATTAATATCGGGTGAATTTCCACTTATGAACTAGGCCTGAATCTGATTTGACTAAATAGGAATTTTTCCTGCTTACACTTACATGGACTAAGAAAAATGGGAATCGGGTCACTTGAACCATGCAGTGTAAATGCAGCCTTATTCTACGTTTTTTAAAATATTGAGTTATTATTAACTATTTAGCTAATTGTTGGATTTTAAAACAGTGCCATCTCAAATCAATATTGTTTTGTACTCATAATTAATTATGAGGTGAAATACAGTATGTTCTTCTCACTGAACTTATTCATTCCTTTAGTCTCACTTTCTTTTGATGGCCCACTTTGGACATTTAGCATTTTGAAGATATCTTTTGCATTTGTATTTTGGATAATGTGGGTTCAGTGGCCTCACGTGATTAATAAAGCATTTATTAACACACAAATTAACTATTAATATATGCCTGGATAATAAGATACACAAATGTTAATTTGAATAGTTTATTAATCGTTTACTTAAGCATTCTGATTGATCTTTAACTTCTCTTAAATAACTAGTTTGGAAATGATGTAATTCTTAATTTAGTAATAAAAATAATAAGGAAGTCACTATTTGCTAATGCTTCATAAATGATTCATAGTGTGTAGTTATTATAAAGTGTTACCCAGAATGCTTTTGTTGACATGGACCGGGGATGGTTAAGAATATTGTATCTGAAGCTGTCAAACTGGCGTCAACAGAAGGACCCACACTCCAAACAATCAAATTACAAACAAATCAAACTTTTTATCAGTTGATTAACTTGCATGGATTAATTGTTTACATGAAAAATTACAATGTTCATTCATTCATTCATTCATTCTTGTTCTTTTTGGCTTAGTCCCTTCATAATCTGGGGTCGCTACAGCGGGATGAACCGCCAACTTATCCAGCATATGTTTTACGCAGCGCATGCCCTTTCAGCTGCAACCCATCACTGGGAAACAACCATGCACTCTCATTCACACTCATACACTACAGACAATTTAGCTTACCCAATTCACCTAAACCACATGTCTTTGGAATGTGGGGGAAACCGGAGCACCAAGAGGAAACCCACGTGAATACGGGGAGAACATGCAAACTCCACACAGAAATGACAACTGACCCAGCTAAGGCTTGAACCAGCGACCTTCTTGCTGTGAGGCGATCGTGCTACCCACTGCGCCAGCATGACGCCAAATTTCAATGTACGTTAGCAAAATAAACATCGTAAATTTTGATTTGACACAGACTTTATGATTGACAGCACAGCAGGCATGGTGTCTTTCTTGTGACAGCTGTGTGCTGTCCAGTGAATATGCAGATCAACCCTTTTAGAATTGAACCACATTTAAAATTAATTTAAATTGAGAGATATTTAAAGAATCTAAAATTAGCATTCAAAATATTTATTCTATTGTAAATGGACAGACAATTATTTGTAGATTACACATAATTTTGCTGTTATTATTTAGCAACAATCTTATAGAATCTGACTCCACTAGAGTCCCTGCATCTCACATGGGAAAACCATGGACTTGGCAACCCTGGTAATTATTATCACAAAATATAGGTCATAAAATCATTTGTATTGTGTGAACACACCTATAGTTATATGTACAGGCATCATTCTGGGTGTAAACACTTTTTAACACCTTAATTTCCAATGGTAAAATACTTTTTTTTTTTTTTTTAAATCAGTATAATGTAGGTAATAATCTTTAGTACAGACATGCCTCCATTGTTCATGTATCCTGGGAAAGCAAAAAGCAAGTTCAGACAGACTCACACAGGGCGGGACTTTAGATTACACCCCGTATATACACACACAGGCATTATGCAGTAGTATGTTAACAAGCTTTATCCAGTGCATTCACTGAACCCTAACCCACGCTGGGTCAGCACTCGCAGCTGCTGTTCAGGTGCTTAGTCAGTTGAGAGAGACAGGTAGGGTTTTAGTTTGTGTGTGTGTGTGTGTGTGTGTGTGCCTTGTATTCCTTACATTGTGGGGACCAAATTTTACCCCAGTATAGCAATAATAGTCAATTTTGACCTTGCAGGGACATTGTTATGTTCCCCATGAGGAAAATGACTTGCATTGAATTAATTATTTTGAAAATATGGTTTAAGGGTAGAGTTGGGGTATGGGGTGGAATTTACAGTTTGTATAGTAAACATCATTACATCAGTAGAAAGTCTCCTTAATCCTGAAAGACCCAAATGTAAAAAATCTTTGGGCCTTAAGCAGAACTATGACCAATTTTTTCTTAGCCAATTCACATACTGTATACCATGTCTTAGGACTGTGGGGAAGTAAGTAAGTAATGTGTATTTATATAGTGCATTTATTGTGTTTGGTCATACACCCAAAGCGCTTCACAATCATGAAAGGGGTGGTCTCCCCACTCCACCACCACTGTGCAGCATCCACTTGGATTATGCGACGGCAGCCACAGGACAACAGCACCAGTGTGCTCGCCACACACCAGCTATTGGTGGTGGAGAAACAGTGATAGAGCCAATTCGGTGGATGGGGATGATTGGGAGGCCATGATGGGTCAGGGCCGATGGAGGGAATTTTTGGCCAGAACACTGAGGTCACACTGTTACTCTTTACGAAAAGTACAAGATTTTGAATGACCACAGAGAGTCAGTGTTACGTTCAAGTACTCAAACAAGGATCCAATATTGCAAGTGATAATGTTTATTTGACAAAGTCAAGATAAACTGGGACAGAGTGATCAAACTATAATCAAACAAGGATAACTGGGTAGGGAAGGCAGGAAACAGAAGGACGAAACGGGGTCCAACATACAGAAAGGCGTAAGCAAAACACAACGAACTGACAGGGAAACATAGAAACGTAGCCATATATAGACGAGATAATAAGTCTCAGCTGGCAGGTAATCAGAACAGCTGAGTCGTCATGACATGTGACATAACAAATACATGTGACAATAACAAATACACATGGACGACCAAAACAAAACAAACTCACGTGACAAAACAGACACTCCGGATGACGCACAAACCTGCAACCGTGACAGTACCCCTCCTCCTAGGAGCACCTCCTGGTGCTCCCTGAAGAGCTAACCTGGCGATTGTAATCATAGATAAGAGAGTGATCCAATATGTCCCTAGCCGGTACCCAACTTCTCTCCTCTGGACCGTAACCTTCCCAGTCCACCAAATAGTGGAATCCTCGCCCCCTCCGTCTTGAGTCCAGGATGCGTTTAACCGAATAGGTAGTCTCCCCATCTACGAGATGCGGCGGGGAGGGGAACCGACATGGGCGGATTAATGGCCGCATGAAAAACGGGCTTTAATTTGGAAACATGAAACACGGGATGTATTCTCCTGTACGTTGGAGGAAGTTTGAGGCGGACTGCCACCGGACTAATGATCTTGATGACAGTGAATGGGCCAATAAATTTAGGTGCAAGTTTATTACATATGGAGCGCAAAGGAATATTCTTGGTTGAAAGCCACACTTTTTGACCGACGACGTAAACGGGAGGCTTAGACCGGTGGCGATCGGCTTTCGCCTTGGTGCGCGCACCCACTTGGAGGAGGGTCTGTCTGGCCCTGTTCCAAGTGCGTCGACACCTCTGGACAAAGGCGTGAGCAGAGGGAACCGCGCTTTCAGATTCCAGACTGGGAAAAACTGGTGGCTGGTAACCTAAACTACACTGAAACGGAGAAAGGCCCGTGGCAGACACTGGTAATGAATTGTGTGCGTACTCCACCCATGGGAGCTGCTGACTCCAAGAGGCGGGATTCTGGGAAACCAAACAACGTAACACACGTTCGAGATCTTGGTTGGCCCTCTCTGTTTGTCCGTTACTCTGAGGATGAAAACCAGAAGAAAGACTTACAGTCGCCCCCAATAAATGACAGAATTCTCTCCAAAATTTAGAGACAAACTGAGGCCCCCTGTCAGAAACCACGTCTGTCGGGAGGCCATGAATGCGAAAGACGTGATTGATGACAGCAACTGCTGTCTCTCTGGCTGAAGGTAATTTGGGCAGAGGGATAAAATGAGTAGCCTTCGAAAACCGGTCCACAACGGTCAAAACAGCCGTATTGCCATCAGATGGCGGGAGACCTGTGACAAAATCTAGCGAAATGTGCGACCAGGGTCTCGAAGGCACTGACAGAGGCTGAATGAGCCCAGCGGGAGGACGATTGGAAGTCTTAGAAACAGCACAAACAGAACAGGCCAAAACAAACTCACGTATGTCCCGTGCCATAGCTGGCCACCAAAATCGCTGTTTAACCAAAAATAAGGTACGACTCACCCCCGGATGACAAGCCACTTTGGAAGAGTGTCCCCATCGAATGACGTCAGACCGAATCTCCTTCGGCACAAATAAACGACTGGGTGGGCATCCGGGCGGGGACGTTACCCCTTCCAAGGCTGTGCGAACCCTGCTCTCGATCTCCCATGTCACCGCAGAAATGCAAATTTTCTGAGGAACGATGGGTTCGAGGGACGTATTGCGCTCGGAAAAATCAAAAAGGCGGGATAACGCATCGGGTTTGATGTTTTTGGAACCCGGTCGATAAGAGATGGTAAAATCGAACCGTCCGAAAAATAATGCCCACCGAGCCTGCCTGGAGCTAAGTCGTTTGGCGGACTTGATGTATTCAAGGTTCTTATGATCAGTCCAAACGATAAAGGGAACCCCCAAACCCTCCAACCAATGACGCCACTCCTCCAAAGCGAACTTGACAGCCAACAACTCCCTATTACCAATGTCGTAATTACGCTCTGCGGGAGGTAATCCGTGTGAAAATAACGTGCAAGGATGAATTCTGTCGTCCGAGGCTGCGTGCTGGGACAGGATAGCACCCACCCCCACCTCTGACGCGTCAACCTCCACCACAAACTGCCGGGAAGGATCAGGGGTCACCAGAATTGGGGCTGAAACAAAGCGACCCTTTAATTTTGTGAATGCTGCTTGTGCAGCACTCGACCACCTGAACGGAGTCTTGGAGGAGGTTAAGGACGTCAGAGGGGCGGCGAGCTGGCTGAAATTGCAAATAAAACGCCGGTAAAAATTGGCGAAGCCCAGAAATCTCTGCAGGGCCTTACAAGACTCTGGATCTGGCCAATTTACCACAGCCTGGATCTTCTCTGGATCCATGCGCACCCCCTCGACCGACACAATGTGTCCTAGAAAGGGAACAGACTGTGCATGGAACATGCATTTCTCCGCCTTGACAAAAAGCCCATTCTCTAGCAGCCTCTGAAGCACTCGCCTGACGTGTTGCACATGTTCCTGGAGAGAACGGGAAAAAATCAGAATGTCATCCAGGTAGACATAAATGAACTGATCTATCATATCTCGCAACACATCATTAACGAGTGCTTGGAAAACTGCGGGGGCATTGGAAAGCCCAAAGGGAAGAACACAATATTCAAAATGCCCCCTGGGGGTATTAAACGCCGTTTTCCATTCATGACCCTCCTTGATGCGAACCAAATGATAAGCATTGCGAAGGTCTATTTTCGTGAAACAAGATGCCCCCTGTAGACGCTCGAACGCCGAAGACATCAACGGTAAAGGATACGTATTCCTCACCGTGATGTTATTCAGCCCTCGATAATCTATACAGGGTCGAAGAGAGCCATCTTTCTTTTTCACGAAAAAAAACCCCGCCCCCGCCGGTGAAGAAGAAGGGCGGATGATCTTAGCCGCTAGAGAATCAGAAATATATTTCTTCATGGCCTCCCTCTCGGGAATGGAAAGAGAGTATAACTTGCCTTTAGGCGGAGACGTACCTGGCAGTAAGTCTATAGCACAGTCATAGGGACGATGAGGAGGAAGAGAAGCAGCCCGAGACTTACTGAACACTCTCTTCAGGTCGAGGTGCTCACTGGGCACGTTTGACAGGTCCATACACTCCTCCTGAAACACAGAACAAGACACAGCAGAACGAGCAGACGAAAGACAAGACTCATGACATTTCTCACTCCACGAAAATATTGTGCTGAGACCCCAATTAATATGAGGTTTATGGAGAACCAACCAAGGATGACCTAAAACCACCGGTGTGTTAGAACAGTCAGTTAAAAAAAATGAAATGTGTTCAACATGATTTCCTGACGTAATAAGTTTTATGGGAGTAGTGGAGTGAGTGATAGTGGGAAGAGAAAGCCCGCTGAGGGCGCGTACTGCAATAGGTTGGGAAAGAGCGATAACCGGAAGTTTAAAACTGAAAGCAAAACTAGAGTCAAGGAAATTCCCCTCTGCCCCGGAATCAATAAGAGCGTGGGTGTCTTTAGTTCCGCCTTCCCATGACAGCGTAACAGGCAGTAAAGTAGCCGCCGTAGAGGGTTTCTTCAGATTGATTTCACCCATCAGTAACCTCTTACCTACTGATGGGCGTTGTCTTTTACGGGACAAGAATTCACGTGGTGCCCCGCGCCCCCACAGTAAAGGCAGAGCCCCTCATTTCTCCGTCGGCGCTTCTCCTGCACGGACAAGCGAGATCTGCCCACCTGCATAGGTTCCGGGTCACCGTCACTAGCTTCCGCCGCCATAGCCAACACAGGAGGATTATGAACTGGACCTGCAAACCTCTCCTGCTGCGTGCGGCTAACTCTGCGACACAGCCTGGTGTCCACACAGATTGCCAGATCCACAAGCTCATCCAGAGTTTTGGGAAGATCCAGTGTATATATCTCGTCTTGTAAGCGGTCCGACAACCCGTGCAGGAACATATCCCACTGAGCCTCCGCGTTCCAACCGCATTCGGCAGCCAAAGTCCGGAACTCAATGGAGTAATCCGCTACGCTCCGATTCCCCTGACGGAGCTCTGCGAGGATATGAGCGGCCTCTCTCCCGGAAGCAGCACGGTCAAACACCTTTTTGAGCTTCTTAGAAAATAGCTCAAAGGTGGAACAACAAGGCAGCTTTTGTTCCCAAGCTGTAGTTCCCCACAGAGCCGCTCTCCCTGAAAGGAGCGTGATGACAAAGGCGACCTTCGACTGTTCTGTGGGAAATAAGGATGGTTGCAGAGTAATATATAGGGAACACTTCGACAAGAAGGACTGACACAAGTGAGGCTCTCCATCATAACAGGTCGGTGGAGGAAGGCGAGGCTCAACAGGGCGGCTAGTAACGACCGGTGCTGGCGACACCTCAGGAGCTGGTGCGGATGCATCCCGCACCGTTCCGGCTGAACCTGGGCGGTGAGAAGAGAAACCTGGCCGACCAGAGTCTGAATGGCCTGTGCGGTGGTAGTCAATGCCTCATCCTGCCGATCCATTCTGGCGCCTCTGAGTGTCATGAACTCTGAGATCTGTGAAGCACTCGCTGGATCCATAATGCAGGTCAGTTCGTTTTGTTACGTTCAAGTACTCAAACAAGGATCCAATATTGCAAGTGATAATGTTTATTTGACAAAGTCAAGATAAACTGGGACAGAGTGATCAAACTATAATCAAACAAGGATAACTGGGTAGGGAAGGCAGGAAACAGAAGGACGAAACGGGGTCCAACAGCCACTCCTCTCAGTCCTGAGCACATACAGAAAGGCGTAAGCAAAACACAACGAACTGACAAGGAAACATAGAAACGTAGCCCATATATAGACGAGATAATAAGTCTCAGCTGGCAGGTAATCAGAACAGCTGAGTCGTCATGACATGTGACATAACAAATACATGTGACAATAACAAATACACATGGACGACCAAAACAAAACAAACTCACGTGACAAAACAGACACTCCGGATGACGCACAAACCTGCAACCGTGACAGTCAGAACCTCGGTTTAACCTCTCATCTGAAAGACGGCGCTCACTGACAGTATAGTGTCCCCTTTACTTTTACTGGGGCTTTAGGACTCACACAGACCGCAGACTAACCGCTCACTAACACCACTTCCAACAGCAACCTAGTTTTCCCATGTGGTCTCCCATCCAGTTACTAACTAGGTTCAGCCCTGCTTAGCTTCAGTGAATATCCAGTCTTGGGCTGCAGGGTTATATGGCTGTGGCTAACCAGGAAAACACAGAAAACCCACACAAACAGAACAAGAAAACTCCACATGAATCCTGGCCCAGCTGGGACTTGATCCAGCAACCGTCTTGCTGTGAGGCGATAGTGTTAAGCACCGAGCAGCCGTGCCACCAAAACATTTAAGTGCCACCTTAACATTTTCTTCTAATATATACAGTTGAAGTCAGAATTATTAGCCCCCCTTTGAATTTATTATTTTTTTTTTTATATTTCTTAAATGATTTTTAACAGATGAAATTTTCACAGTATGTCTGATAATATTTTTTTCTTCTGGAGAAAGTCTTATTTGTTTTATTTGGGCTAGAATAAAAGCAGTTAAATTTTTTAAAATCCCATTTCAAGGTCAAAATTATTAGCCCCTTTAAGCTATATTTTTTTTCGATAGTCTACAGAACAATCCATCGTCATACAATAAGTTGCCTAATTACCCTAACCTGCCTAGTTAACCTAATTAACCTAGATAAGCTGTATAGAAGTGTCTTGAAAAATATCTAGTCAAATATTATTTACTGTCATCATGGCAAAGATAAAATAAATCAGTTATTAGAAATGAGTTATTAAAACTATTATGCATAGAAATGTGTTGAAAAAATCTTCTCTCCGTTAAACAGAAATTGGGGGAAAAAATAAACAGGGGAGCTAATAATTCTGACTTAAACTGTATATATATTTATGATATTTAGCTTTTTTTGTATTTCAGCTTTAAGATAGCTGTACAAGTGGGCATGTGGATGTGTGTGTGTGTGTGTGAGTGTGTGTGTGTGTGTGTGTTGGTGTGCATGACAAATGAGCAGGTTTAAATTCAACAGAGCTGATGGGAACCAACCCCATAACCTGAAATGCTTCAATCAGCAGACAGAGGTTTGCTCTCACTTCATCTGTTTATGTGCAAGCACTTCATTGGTCTGGGTTGTTGACATGAATTACTGTGCCCGCTGCTGTCGTTACAAGTTCTCTGGTTTTTTCTCACCCATCAGATAATTTGCTTTGTTGTCATCTATGTTATGCCATGCACAAGCACTTGTTTGAGATTTTCCAGAGTTATTAATTTCACACACTAGCTTGATGGATTTATTTTATGCGATTCAGTCTGTTATTTCTTCATGTGGATGGCTCTCAAAGTATTCACAAAAAATGATGTATATATAGAGAGAGTTGTGAATGAACTTTTACATAATCAGGACATAAAGACATCTGGTCTTAAAACTTAAATAAAAAACAAACAAACAAAAAAACTTCAGATCAACAACAACATAGCATTAACAAAATAAGTCAGGCATTGGTAATCAAATGCCTTAACAGCAGAACTTTTTGGCAGTTTGTTGGTGTGTGCTAATATAATGTCTGTCTGACAGCAAACGTTTAACAAAATTTGGTTCATTCAAAAAGACAATGGATCTCATTCACCAAACATTTATTTTTTTTTTTGTCTGTGAAATGCACTTATGGATGTTTTCACAAATAAATCATTATTCATCAAAAACTTGCTTACTAAAATATAAAATTGGTACTCTTTGGTGACATTGCGGTCCATGATCTAACAGTAAGTTTCCTCTTGCACATTGCGAACTAAGAGGAGCGAGCATTTTTAATTAATTCATAGTAAAGTGGAGTGTAATGCACTGTGTTAGTGTTAATGCCAGTTGATGCCACTTACACCATGCCAGAGTCATATTGTGACTCACGACTTTTTACAGAGTGCACAGATATGCTTGCCGAGAATGATGACTGACTGTTCAGTCACTATAGGTTGCCCAGAGAAATACTTACTAATATTTGCAACTTTTTTAATAGACTTTTTTTGTTGGCTTTTATCGCTGACATCAAAACCTTATAGTCATTTTCATTAAAGTTTTTTTCGTCAGTTCCTTAATTGTCTTTTTCTGAGTACCACTATTGGAAAGCCTTTATATGGAGCTGGTTTGGGCACGTGTTATGCAAATCGTTTACCTTATATGGGCGCTTGTTTAGTACACTCCAAATTCACTAACAAAAGAACGAGTTTAAGAAGAAGCTCATGTCATCACCTTGGAATTATAAGGTTTTATCAGAGTTCTAAATGATTTTGAGATATTGAGCTTCAAAGTTTTTGCATTCCATATAGCAAACAATATGTGTGTAACAGTTCTCTTTCATACATTAACATGACAGAGACCCTAAATTGTCTTGAATTTGCAAGTTGCGGTAAAGCATACAGGGTAAATGCAGATAGAACCTTCTAATTCTAAAAAAGTCATTTTCCACTTGGAATTATAAGGTTCTATCTGGCAGATCATTCATTGAAAAATTACTTTTCAACAAATACAACCTGCTTATTAATTTAATTAAAAAAAATAAAAGTTTGTGTTCTAACAATATGTTGATGCTTGAGAAAGTTACATTTTTGCTTTCTATAACATTTATTCATGTTTTAGGATGAATATTTTTTCTTGTTTAAATTAAGCATAGAAGTTAGTTTTATCTAATTAATATGGTAATATTTATTGAATTATATGCTGTATATGATTTATTGAATTATATTTATTGAATTATATGTATTTATTGAAGTATTTGGCCTTCAAGGCTTAATATCAAATTTAAAGACTTTAAAAAGAAACAGACAATGAGCAAATGAGTTGTTTAACAAAGTTTAATAAACACTGAAAAATGTTTCACTGACTGTATATATGCACAAATAAAATATATTTTACATTTAATATATTATTATTTTTAAATAGCTGTTTCTTTTCCAACAATGTCAAATTTAACATTTCATCTCAATGTCAAAAATGCTTCTAAATCATCACATTTGCACACATCAATTTTGAAAAGAAACAAATTTGTGTTTCTTTCTGGTCTTTCTCGCTGTCAACAGAGCAATCCGGCAGAATGACAAAGAAAGATAATCCTTATTGGTCCTCATGCTTGCGTTCAAATTGCTGATTGGCTCACAGAAAGAACCTCATAGAGCCAAGCTAGAGTTTGACTTTGTAGATAAACCTTTTTTGTTTTTTAAATAAAAAGTCTTAAAATGTAAACAACTTATAAAAGCGTCACATAATGTAAATAAGTTGTCATTTAATAAGAATTTGTCAATAACTCAATTTTGACAAAAATGTCAGATAGAACCTTAATTCTAAGGTGACGATGCGCATACATGCTTTGGGAATTAGACAGAAAGTTTACATGAGAAGTTCAAATTAGCGTATAAATATGAAAAATGTATGTAATTATTAGGTTAAATAGGGTGTCTTAACTTTTTCACATGACTATATAATTATAGAATTTTCATGACAAATACAAGTTTCAAAAAACCAAACATTTTCAGCTCTGCCCCAAACAGTCTGTAACGCGACTACCACCATCTATTCAAATGGCCTGTTTACTGTCATTATATAGACTGCTTTAGATGGTGGAAACCATACTGGTTGGATTACGCTGCACCTCACTGAGCTCATAGTCATTTCAGCAGGTCACATTCGTTTACATTTATTGTTTTTATCATTATTCATATTATCTCCTGAGCCTGTTATGTATCTCAAAAATGCTGCATATTGGGTTAAATATCACTGACGTCAGTGCATAGCAAATCATATCAACTATGATTTTGAAAATCTGCTACTTAAAACATATGAAAAAAGCTTTTTTTCCCACTAAGCTTGACCACTTTTGTCTTTTTTTTATAGAATGTGCTCGTCTGAAACAGGAAGTGGATGGGCTTCAGGTGGACCTGAAGATGTTAGAGGTGGAGGTGCCAAAACTAAAGTCATTCCTGGAAGCAGCAAGAGAACAGATTCGGCAGTTGGAGAACCAAGTCCAGACGCACAAACAACTACAAAACCAATACCAAGATGCCCGTTTGCTCATAAAGGGTGTGTATACCAACAGTTTAAAAGTGTCATCTTTGTGGCATTAGCAAAACAAAACAATTGAAATAATTTTTCCTGAATAAAATGCCTTAACATAGAACTTTTTTGAGTTGCAGCATGTTCTAAAGGTTGATATCAAAACATTGCTTTGCTCGATTAATAATATTTCAAAAAATTTTGGTTAATCTTACTGACCCCTAATTTTTAAGCATTAAGACCCGTCCACACTGAAAGGATTTTTTGCTTCTGCTTATTGCTAATATTTATCACCTCATAATTTGTGATCAGACTGCTAATGTGTGTTTGTGTACACCAATAGGCAAATGCTGGGTGTAACATGCCGAGCACACAGAACTTGCAGATCAAAAAGGACTCAAGGTTAAGTTTCAGCTATAAGAATGAGTGAAAAGTACTGTATAAAACAGGTCATTTATATAAAATAGATCTAGATATAGCATGGGAATAAAACCCAATGTTAATATTTGCCTTTTTTATTTTTATTTTTATAAAGAATTTTAGAAAACCATTTGGTCACACTTTATTTTGATGGTCTGTTGAATTTAAGTTACATTGCATCTACATGCCAACTAATTCTCATTAGATTATAAGTAGATTGTTAGGTTGCGGTTAGGCTTAGTGTAAGTTGACATGTACTTGCAAAGTTTCTTATAGTCAGTTAAATATCTGTTTAGCAGCAGTATCAACAGATATTAAGCAGACAGTCTACTAATACTCAAATGGACCATCCAAATAAAGTGTTACCAATCATTTCAGACAAAATCGATATGTAAATAAAATGTAAGCTTAGAAGAACTCCACAAAATGTTTGTCAGTGAAACAGCATAACAGTTTTCCTTTAAGTCGTTCTCCTTGACTCATAATTGGAGTGGGTTTTTATATTCTATAATGTCATGATTAATAACTGTATAAAAGCACTATCCTCACTTCATTGCATACACAGTTGAAACCAGAAGTTTACATACACTGTATAAAAAGGCACATAACCATTTAAAAAAAAGTCAGATGTTAATGTGACTAAACTTTTTCTCTTTTAGATAAGTTAGGATTATCAAATTTGTTTCTGTTATGCTTAATAGCAGAATAATGAGAGAGATATCTTTTGAGAAATATTTATAACTTTTCTTGAAAGTCAAGTTTACATACAATAAGATAATTATGCCTCTGAAAAAGCTCAGAGGATGGTGTCAAGATTTTGGAAGTTTCTTATTGGCTAATTGACAACATTTGAGTTAATTGGAGGCACAACTGTAGAATAGTATTTAAGGAAAACCTCAAACACACTGCTTCCCTGTATGACAAAATGGGAAAATCAACAAAATCAATTACAATTTGCTAAATTACATCGGGAAAAACAATAATTTTTGGAGACATGTCCTGTGGTCTGATGGAACTAAGATTGAACTGTTTGGCCATAATGACCAGTGTTACATTTGGAGGACAAAGGGGAAAGCTTACAAGCTTAGGAACACCATCCCAACTTTGAAGTATGTGGGCGGCAGCATCATGTTGTGGGGCTGTTTTGCTGCAGGAGGGACTGGTCCACTTCACAACATAGATGGCATCATGAAGAAAAAACATTTTTTGTTGCTTCACAAATACTGAAGCAACATCTCAAGACATCAGCCAGGAAATTTAAACTTGGCCACAAATGTGTCTTCCAAACAGACCATGACCCTAAGCATACTGCCAACTTAGTTAAAATGTGCTTTAAGGACAACAGAGTAAATGTTTTGGAGTGGCCATCACAAAGCCCTGAGCTCAATCCTATAGAAAATTTGTGGGCATAGTTAAAAAAGCTTGTGCGAGCAAGACAGCCTACAAATCTGACTCAGTTACACCAATTTCAGGGCCAAAATTCCTGCACACTATTGTGAGAAGCTTGTGGAAGGATACCCAAAACATTTGACCAAAGTTATACAGTTTAAAAGCAAAGCTAAAAAAAATACCAAGGAAATGTATGTAAACTTTTCACTGTCTAGAAATTAATAAAACATTCTCAAAAAAAATTCTCTCATTATTCTGGCATTTAGCAAATGTAAATGATTTAGGTAATCCTAACGGACCTAAAATAGTAAACGTTTAGTATGATTTACCATCAGACATTTAAAAAAAAAAAAATGGTTGTTCCTTTTTTTGTAAACTTCTGGTTTCAACTGTAAATGCAAATGCACGAAGGCTAAAGTTTAATAACAACAAACTGTAATTATATTACAATAATACATTTAATACATGTCTGCAGTAGTGTAATGATGTAATAAAATTCATACTGTATGTAAATATCTGAATCCTGCCACAACACCATGATGTAGCAACTGCTACTGCAGTAAATTATGGTAACTCTGTGAAAGAGCCTTGTAACTGTTCATGGCTCAGTGTTGCTCATGTTTGCCAATACTGTTGAGATCATCAGTACTGTTTTATCTAGCCTAAATGAAAAGGTCACAGAGACATTTGTATTTATCATTCAAACGGTTTTCTTTGGAGCTAGTTATGGGACCAAATTAAGACTTATCCACATGTAAACAAACATACACCATGTTGCTGTTAGGTGCGATTTGCATAAACGGACTTCATGTGGCTCAGTGGCGTTTACTTACAATTTGAAACATAAACATTATACTAAATGTTTAGTGAAAATGTTACAATATTATCAAGAAAAAAATATTGCAGTAATTATTGTTATTGCTTTATTGGCCAGCCTGCATTATATTATATTCACTATATTAAAAAAATACTCATCATACAGTTGATAGAGATTATTAAAGAGTTGTTATAGACATTATATAGTTGTTTTTACTTTTATTCCCTTTTAGCCCTCTATGTTTGTTTGGTGTTCATCCTTTTTACATCTTAGACATTGATGTAGATTTGGTGATTTGTGTGTGTGTTCATGTTGAACAGGTGTTTTGGAGTTGCAGTCTCACATCTTGTCTATATCCAGACTTGCCCATGATGTGTTTCACTTGCTTTTTCAGTTCATGATTGTGTGTTTGTGTATTGTTGAGTGTGCGTGTGTGTGTGTTTGTGATGGACAGGTGTTTAGGGGAAAAGGTCTCTGCCTTCCTGCTTGTTTCTAAATGGAGCCTCTAAAACTCTCAGTGGTGTAGTTAAAACTTGTGAAATGCTTCCCTTGTCAGCAAGCCAACGGCCCCTAACCTCCATGAGCATCCTAATGGGAGATGTTCCTGAAACAGCTTAATGTTAAAGAAAACAGACAAATTGAATAACTATTCAGTTGATTAGATGGATTAAATAGCTGCCTGAGGCATTTCTGCCACAAGACAAAAAGACCAAGTAACCACACTTTCTTAATTTAAAATCTTATAAGTTTCTCAAATTCTGCTCAAAGATTTAAAAGAAGTCTCTTATGCTTACCAATTTATACAAAAAAGGTGTATAAATATATTTATATAGTACATATACACTCACCGGCCACCGGTCCAACAGCTTGTTAACTCAAATTTCTAATCAGCCAATCACAAAGCAGCAACTCAATGCATTTAGGCATGTAGACATGGCCAAGACAATCTGCTGCAGTTCAAATGAAAGGTGATTTAAGTGACTTTGAATGTGGCATAGTTGTTGGTGTCAGACGGGCTGGTCGGAGTATTTCAGAAACTGCTGATCTACTGGGATTTTCATGCACAACTATTTTTAGGGTATACAGAGAATGGTCCGAAAAAAGAGAAAATATCCAGTGAGCGGCAGTTCTGTGGGCGCAAATGCCTTGTTGATGCCAGAGGTCAGAGGAGAATGGCTAGACTGGTTCGAGCTGATAGAAAGGCAATAGTGACTCAAATAACCACTCGTTACAACCAAGGTATGCAGAAGAGCATCTCTGAACGCACAACACATCTAACCCTGAGGTAGATGGGCTACAGAAGCAGAAGAACACACCGGGCGCCACTCCTGTCAGCTAAGAACAGGAAACTGAGGCTACAATTTGCACAGGCTAACCAAAATTGGACCATAGAAGATTTGAAAAACGTTGCCTGGTCTGAGGAGTCTCGATTTCTGCTGCGACATTCAGATGGTAAGGTCAGAATTTGGCATCAAAAACATGATAGCATGAATCCATCCTGCCTTGTATCAACGGTTCAGGATGGTGGCGGTGGTGTAACAGTGTGAGGGATATTTTCTTGGCACACTTTGGGCCCATTAGTACCAATTGAGCATGGTGACAATGCCACAGTCTACCCGAGTATTGTTGCTGACCATGTCCATCCCTTTATGACCACAGTGTAACCATCTTCTGATGGCTACTTCCAGCAGGATAATGCCATAAAGCATGAATTATCTCAGGCTGGTTTCTTGGACATCACAATGAGTTCAAATTGTCACATTGACATTGGCCTCCACAGTCACCAGAAATCAATCCAATAGAGCACCTTTGGGATGTGGTGGAGCTGGAGATTCACATCATTGATGTGCAGCTGACAAATCTGCTATCATGTCAATATAGACCAAAATCTCTGAGGAATATTTCCAGTGCCTTGTTGAATCTATGCCACAAATGATTAAGGCAGTTCTGAAGGCAAAAAAGGGTCCAACCTGGTACTAGTAAGGTGTACCTTATAAAGTGGCCTGTATGTGTATATATGTAATTTTTTTTTAGATTTATGTAACAGTATATGTCTAACCTTCACTTAATTTCACTGAGCCTTAACGATTGAGCTTTAGAGTATTAAAAAAACTGATTGTTTATATAAAATAGTCTAAATAATACAATCAGTCTTAATGGATGTCAAATTTTGTCATCTGCATTTTTTTCTTCTAAAGAATTTTAGAAAAGGTCTCAGACAAAATTGATATATAAATGAAATGTAGCTAAGTACTCTGTGAACTCTCTTCTTTGAGATGTACAGTACTTATTCCCCTAGACTCATAATTGGAGCAGATGGATTTTTTCTGTGCCTTTTAAGGCAGAAGAAGGCAAAAATGGAGCAAAACAAAGAGTCTGTATGTTTATACGTCTCTCTCCATCTCGTCTGGTCATGTTACAGTGACCAGAAAGCAATTATCAGCAGGCTGCTGAAGAGGCGAAGCCCTCCTCACAGGCACTCTTTTACCCCAATCGAGAAAATGTCAGACTGACACGGGCAGCGCAGTAGAGAGCACTTTCACCAGAAAAAAAAAAAGCACGACGTCACCTTAACCGGTCTCAGCCTCTCAAAACCAGCCAGACAGCCAATTCTCCAGCAAACAGAGCCCATTTTTCCCTCTGAATAAAGCTCTCCTGACTGGCCGTGTAGCAAAGCGATCCCGTCAGTCGTTCTGTAGTTCTGGAATACATCCTGTTGTGAGTTAGCAGACCTGCTCGCCAGCACAAACAGTTTGAGAACAGAATGACCGCTTCCTCTGGACTGTGGCTTCAGGTGTTTATGACCAGGGCCTTTAGTTCCTTTAGAGACAAACATGTTTGATTCCAGTAATCTGCTCTCCTTCTGCAGCTGCTGTTTTCACAGGATGATGCAATGACCTCATTATTGTCTGTGCATTGGGTAAAGACATTGTTGCGCTTTCTGTGCTGTTTTTCCTCGGGAGGTGTGCTGTAAAATTAGAATCGTGTCTTACAAATAATTTCTCTCTGGATTTCTGAAATCTCACAGGCATGGCTGTAGATAGGGTTTGACAATTAGTGAGGTCTGGGATTTGTTGTCAATTGTACAATAATAATGGCTGTGTGTGATAAAAAAAAAGATGCACTGCTATATGTGAATGTTTAAGGAATTAAGGGTTATGATTTTTAGCGTGTCTCGGTTGCCCAACTAATAAATTTAATGAAAAAGCATAGCCTCAATCATGGCCAGTGATTTCTTTTTTTGTTGCTCTAAAGATCTGTTGTATTATGATTCTCTTTAATTCAGTTTAATTCAGTATTTGAGTTTCTTACTGATAATATCACACTGATCATTGTGTTAGTCTGACTGAATGTGGTGTCTTCAGCAATAAACTGTATGGTCCTTTTTTGCTTGCTGCCTGTCGGTTTAAAGGTCCCTGAAATTAAAATAATGAATTGTAGATTCAGTCTGTTAGTTTCAAGGATATCTATTAGCAAGTGTGTTCCAAAACAGTGGCAAAATTTGCATTTAAAAAATATAAAACTGATATAAACATCCAAAGCTTGCAGTTTGTCACTTCCACCTAAATCGATCAACAATTTTTTTTCACATCACTTCATACTTCAGTTTCTCATCAAATCTTGACCAATCAAATTCTCTCTAGCATCTGACATGCCCCGCCCTCTTCAAGACTCTTCTGATTGGATTTTCATTTGATGTGCTTGAGCTCAACCACAAAATGAAATGCTATTAGATGTTTTTAAAAGGGGAGAAGGAGCTACTGTATGTCCCATTTGTCCCATCCTGTATGTCTCTTCATTTTTCAGTTGTGATTGAATAAAAAAATGCACATTTCAAAGCACTTCACAAGAACTTTAAGTCTCTATGATGCAGTGTTTCCAGGTATTGCTACAAAAACAAAAGAAAGATTCCTGAAAATGCAATAACTGCTTTGGCAGGTTTCTGTAGTGATAGCTGAATTGAAATGCGGGACTAAAGTTCATTGCTTACAGAGTATGTAAATTTTTTTAATTCAAAAATTTTTTGTGTTATAAAAAATAAGAACGGGTTAATTATTTTTTGTGAGATTTTTGCATCCATATTGAGCATTTTGAGAGCTTTTTTGACAAACCAGCAAGCCAAAATATAGAATGACAAACTGCACTTATGACTTTATGACAAAGTTTTGACTTAACATGCAAAGACGTTGAGTCTAAAATTTTCAGTTGAAATTTTTGAAAAATAAAAAAAAGACCTGACTTTTTGTATACTGCATATAAAACTTTAACCCATCATAAAAACAATCAGGGGTGCGTTTCCCAAACAACGACGTAACTCGCGGCTGAACTATAATAGTGCGATGCATCGTTTGGCAAAAGAACTATGTAGTGACGAGTGTTTCCCAAAACCCGTAGTTTCTCTGTCGCAGATCCATCGCTTGAACTACGTTAGTTATGACCCAAAACTCTAAACGGGGTGGAGCAACTTCTTCAGAGAAGAACCCCATCATTTCTTTATGCAAATTATATTGTTTTACACAAACACGCATTTAAAATAAAAAACCAATATTAGTTTTGGTAAAAACATGCACTCATTTTCCATATTCATTGAAATATTTGTAAACATATAGGGCCTGTGTTTGCTTTACTAATATTATTGAGAAGTTGAACATTACATATTCTATTCTAAAACATAATATCACTTACAAAAGCTAACACTATTTTAATATCATATATAAATCATATAAATAAATAAATAATAAGGCGATTTATTATAAATATATTTACTTTAATAATAATATTAATAATATTAATGATGATGATGATGATTATTATTATTATTATTATCATTATTATTATTTAGGATATTGTTTATTTATTTAAAAAAATACAATTTCACATGCAAACCACAGCAGAAAGCTCTAACCAACAGGCCCATGTCATATACAGCAGAGAAACTTAATAAATAACCCACTATAAAATAAAAGAATTAACGTATGCTATGTTTTTTATTTTCACAAGCTTTGGAGACGTACTGTAACATAATTTGCGCTTTTAATTATACCTATAGCTTTCGCCATAAGGCTGTGTTCAAAATGATATCAATGTTTTCAAAGTGCACTGCGAAGGGAACACAATTGTAAACATGAAGATCGCTAAAACTGAACTGTAAAAATACTTTGAAAACAAATTACACCTAAGAGAGATTAACTTAATGCTTTTTTATTTTTAATCATTCCAACTTTGAATGTTAGAATGTTCTAAATGAATAGGGCATAGGGGGGATAAGTGGGAATAAGACACAGCCAGGAACTATGCTTTTAACTACAGCTCCAGAGGTGTCGTTTCAAGAGCTCAAGTTTGCGACGCAGTTTGCGAATGTTCGTTGGAGCGATGGATTTGGGAAACAGCAAATCAAAGAACTATGTTTGTAACGACGGAACTTGCGACCTTAGTTGGCTAACGATGGTTTTGGGAAACGCACCCCAGATTAGGGTTTTCTGTTTTTCACATCCGCAAGGGTTTTGAGAGTTTTGGCATTTCAGAGTCACCATAAAAGCGAAAGCAAAAATCTAGCATAGCGTGTGACAAATTAATCCACTTTGTCTTGCAGCACATATTGTAGCACTTTATGACAAGTAAAGTGTGGAATATAAAGACAGAATGTGGCAGATGATTGAAAACCACTGCTGTAGCCTGTTATATGCTGGTTTCAATGTCTGACACATGCCATGCACCTTTCCCATGCCACTGTTTTGTGTTTATGCGCTTGTGTGTGTCTGTGTTTCTCTATACTTTCTGTAAGCTTTTCACTCATCATAGCACACGTGCTGCTGATGGTGTGACAATAAAAGTGATTTGATTTGATTTTTTTATACTTTTGACATACTGCCAGTCTGTTCAGGATCAATTCAGTTCAGTGGATACAATATTTTCTTTTTGTTTTCTTTTTTAAAGAAGAAAGAGGGGAACAAAATCATCACTGTGTGTAGACTATTAATAATAAAAAACACATTGGTGTTCTTCTCGTGGCATCATAGTTAACGACTAGCTGTTTAATTCAGTTCTGTACACACTATGTATAATTTCTGTTAATGCGGTTGTCACTACCTGTACTTTTTGGTTTTGGGAGTTAATGTGGTTGTCACCATTGTTGTAGTTACTAAAAATAGTAACTAGTTACAGTTACTAGTTACTTCATTCAAAAAGTAATTCAATTACTTTATTGATTACTTTATGCATTACCGTTAAAAGGCATTTTTGAGTTACTTTCCAAACATTTTTAATGCTCCCATTAATGCCCTTCAGTACTGCATGGAAAATAAACTGTTGATCAGCTTCATAGTTTTAATTAATTTGCATTTTCACAACTAAATCACAAAATATCATTTTTAAACATAAATTTATTTAAGTCAGACCAGCAGTACAAAAAAATGAAAAGATCACAATATAAATCAGCTGAATAATATATTCAGAAACAAAAAAGAAAAACTAAAGTTACTTCAGCATCATAAAAGCTTGTATATAACCCTTAAACATGTTCCTTCACAGCTTGAGTATGAAAATAGTGACAATTTACAGTACAACAAACACAAAACCTTTATGAATAAATAAACGAAAGTAATTTGAATTATTATTTTGAATCAATTTGGTGAAACAGTGCCAAAAACTGCTATTATGAACAATCATACATTTTATGCATTTTAAACAAAACAAAAACATAACAGCTGCTCAAAAAGGAAATCTATGAGCAATTTTCAAACACAAATTAAATGAGGTATGTCAGCAACTTATGGAAAGTAAGCTGTGTATATTCAAAGTGCAAAATCTGCTGTTCTATAACAGCTATAAAAATATGTTTAACAATAAAAAAATTAATCACAGCATTTTTCAGAGCAATACAACACTATACATTTAAATAATGTGTTCTGAAATATAACAGAAATGTGTCACTGTGTCTACTAAACTAATCAATTTTGTTATACAGATAACAAGTGTGTGCTCATGTATAACACACATAGTAGTATTAGTAATAGTAAAGTTAATAGTCTCTTAGCGCGCATTCGGTCTCTCTCGAGTGCACACTCGGCCTACCTCGCACACATTCGGTCCCTCTTGTATGCACACTTGGCCTCTCTCTGCTTTCGCTTTATGCCTCATTCAGACTAGCAGTGGCTTTGTAGCTGCCTGTCGCTCTGGGTGGCGACCTGCTGCAAACTCAGGTCTGTGTAGGTCTATACACCATGAACACAACTGACCTCTGAGCGAGCCTATAGGGTATATGCAGAGCTAGTGTTTCGTCTCATACCGATAAAATTCCGGTGAACTGTTAATGTGTCTATTTCAATTTTATACGGTTCCTTTTACAGCATCGATGTTGTAATGTAATTAAAACATAATCAGTTAAATAGACTTCAGCATTCATTTAGTTGTTGAAGTGTAAATCTAGATTGAAAGCTGTTTACATGCTTAGCCTGTCAGCAGGAGAACGCAAAAACGCCATTGGAAATACTGGAGTGAAATAAATGTAAATATTTTAAAGACATGGCACAGAAAATTTTAATTTAATGCAGTGCTTCTTGTACATTTTGAGCCCCACTTTATAGCGTGTATCATTTAGACAGTGAAGATCATTGATTTTTAAAGAAAACAGACCTTAATGCGCTGATTTTGTAACGGCATATAGTTCACTGGAAGCGTTTGACCCAGGTTAATGACAAATTAATAGTCCTTCTGCATGCTTCTGCATATACCCTATTGGCTGTAGCTCAAAAAAGTCACTCTTCATTTGTATAAAATTGAACGATTCTCAACTTTGTCGCATCACTCGACACGCCCACCTGGTCGCCAACAGTTGCTGTTGCTCGTGTAGACAGAGGTTACCAGAGTTCGCTCGCTCTCCGTTGAAATAAACGGTCGTTTGCCGATTTGCTGCTGTGAGTTGCTTGAAGTGTGAATGAGGCTTTACTTTTTTCCAGTCTGGCGCCTCGTACACAACGCGTCTTCTTTACAGTGGTTGGTTGGCATCCACCAATCCCACGATGCGTCACCAGGGCTGGATTAACATAAGGGCTAGGTGAGGCTGAAGCCCCAGGGCCCACGGAAGGGGCCCCTTGATTGGCTGAAGAATTCATTTGCGCTATGATGTGGGAAATGCCTTTTTGCATTATGCTTTTCATTCATTCATTCATTTTCTTGTCGGCTTTGTCCCTTGCGGGGTCGCCACAGCGGAATGAACCGCCAACTTATCCAGCACGATTTTACACAGCGGATGCCCTTCCAGCCGCAACCCATCTCTGGGAAGCATTATGCTTTTGCTCATCGATAATGTGAAGTAGTCCTTTCGGTTTGCTGCTGTTCAAAAACAGTGAGACTGGTCCCTTAATTCGGCACTACCGCGAGAACCGTCCAGTCAAAGGTAGATTAACGAAGCTCGTTGTAGAACAAAAAATAGGGTTCAAGCAGTCTTCATCACTTATTAACTTGTACAGGTAGTAACAGAAGCTGGGACAGACGGAATCATACTGAATGGACTCATAACTGAAGCGCAGTATCGGCCGCGCAGAAGTTACAGCTGGAATAAAAAAAAAAGGCACGTGCCCGCATGATCTTCCATCACACAATATAACCGAGTAATTGCGCAAACAAATCATATAGCCTGCACATGAAGTTATCAAGATGACCATCGTTGCAGAGTAGGTATCTCAGGTAAAAACACTTGGTTATGCTTTACAGTAAGTCTAACTGAACTAGTCAGAAAGCAAACTTTTTTATGAATGTTCACTTTGCCCCTTTTATGAAAATGATTGTAATAATATGGAGGAATGAAATATTGGCGCTGGCTTTCATCAGACAATATATCTGATGCAAAAAATTAAATAAAATAAGGATGCTAGACTTCTGTAACTCAGAAGACCACGATATTTTGGATATAAGAAGCATGGATTTTAAAGATATCCTATCATTGGGGATTTATGGTCAGCTAAAGTTTGAAAGAAACTTTTTAAAGGTAAAATCCTATTTAAAGTATTTATTACAAAGCACTAATTTGGGAAGAATTGCAAATGTTTATTGTTTTGCTGATTTTTGCAGCCTGTTTGATCTTCAAAGTTCATATTATGTCATTACTTAATTTTGTATATTTGCAGACCTATTTTAATAAAATAGAAAAATATATATTAATCAAATATAAATCAAATGGTGGATAATAATATTAATTAGTAAATTATGAATAATAATAACAATTATATATACTTTTGTGAGGTAAAAAAATAAAAAGGGGCCCTTGGATTTGCTACAGCCCCATGGCCCAATGTGTTCTTAATCCAGCCCTGTGTGTCACCACTGTAAACAGGTAGTAGGCTAGACTGCAGCCAAACTTAATTAATTTTCCAAATAACAGACAAACGCATCATATTTTAATGTTAGAATAGTTAATATGTTTTAAAACGTTATGCATTACATTATTAGTTACTGTCAAAAGTAATGCTGTTACAGTAACGCATTACTAGTAACGCATTATTGCCCAACACTGGTTGTCACTACCACGTTTTAGTCAATTATGGGTGTAGAGAACAAGAATAAGGAGTAAAAGCTGAACTGACAACCACATCCGTCTGCAGTGTATACATAAGCATTACACATTAAAAACAAGTCCAGTGACACAAAGCTAACAATAACTAAATATAGCAACATGGCTGCACCCGTGTCCTAAAAACTTGTTTACTCAGATATTTCCCCTCATAGAACTTCAAATTTTATCTTTGAAGATTAAAAAAATCACCTCATAACTGGCTCTGGGCCTGCTCACAGGGTATTTTTGTCCTGTGGTTTGTGATGCTAATCATTAGGAGAGCAGGGGGAGAGAGAGAATGAGAGAGAGGTCAGAACGACTTGCTCTGGTCGGTGGCAATAAAGGGCAGCCTCTCATCCACTCCATCTATTCAAACACTGTCGGAACCTGCGCGCACGTGTGTGTGTGTGTGTGTGTTTCCTGACTGCTGTTACTCATTTGACCATGTGTTCCTGCTTGTTACATTGACACCTTTGTAAATGTCAGTCATTTTTCATGCAAATTGATTTGTTATCTCTTGTGTAGTTTGTTATCTGTTCATAGGGAGATAATAAGGCACCTAAAAAGAGCTGTTTATCCATGCATTGTTAATAGCTTTTGGCAATCAAAACCATAACTCATCATGTACAGCGCCAGCTAGATGTTTGGAAATGTCAGGATTTGTCGGTGAAAATGCTGTTCTGCTCAACCAAGGGCTGCATTTATTTAATCAACAATATTATTAAAAAAAAAAAAACTGTGTTATTTCTCTCTTTTATTCTGTGAAAACATCAAATATTTTTTTTCATGAATAGAAAGTTCAAAATAACAGTATTTATCTGAAATGGCATATTATTATACTGTAAATATCTTTACTGTTACATGTGTCCTTAATGAATACAAGTATGTTTTACAACTTTTTAACTTACCTTTTAAAATAACAGAATAGTATTATAGCAGGAGCAGCACGGTGGCTTAGCGGTTAGTACTGTCGCCTCACAGCAAAAAGGTTGCTGGTACGAGCCCTGGCTGGGTGAATTGGCATTTCTGTGTGGAGTTTGCTCTCCCTGTGTTCGCCTGGGTTTCCTCCGGGTGCTCCCGATTCCCCCACAGTCCAAAGCAGGGCCGGATTAACCAATGGGCATTATGGGCACAGGCCCAGGGGCCCCTGCACACTTGGAGGCCCCTGCGAGGGGGGGAAAAATGCTGATTTTGGAGTGTCTATTTAGGCTAAGTGCAAATAGCGCACCTCGTTGGAATAAGCTAGTTGAGTGCTTCCCGCCAGCGCCGTTTGATCAACAGAGACAACATAACTTAAGAACGCAGTAAACAGCAGGTGGGTGTGGCGTAGCTCGTAAAGAGCATGGTAACATGTTTTGAGGCGACCGATCATGAACGCGGTTCGAATCCAGCGTCTGATGAACACGTTCTTTTTTCCCCCATTACATATCAGATTGGAAATACATTTATTTTCAATAGAAAGGAAAGTTTTTGTTTAAAAATGTAAATAAGGTATATAAAATGAGTCACAAGGTATTTAATAAGGATAATAAATATTCTATAAACAGTTATTTTCCACCTGGTGTTAAATGTAAGCGACATCTTAATATAATTAATCTGTATTTACAATGTTAGTCGCCCTGCTTCACCCATATTCTCCGACCTCATGGAGGGAGAGACAGAAAAAGCCCCTGAAGAGGAGAGAGACACGAGAGAACTGTACAGTGTGTGTAATTTCGGATACTTTCAGCTTTATAATCAAGTGCTTTTTGCCTATACTCTTCATCACGAGGGAGACAGTAGGAATCATTAATCAGTGAGTGTATTATGGAAGACTCAGATTCATAGAACTGGATTGGAGAGGTGTTATATCCGAATCCTATGCATTATAAATTTGTAGAAGTTATACATTAAAAATACCCTTAAATATAAATTTTTTGTACTGCTTTAGTGAACTTAAACAAGTATATTAAAAACCATTAATTTTCACTAGTTATATTACTATTTTTTTTTTTATCAAAGTGTGCTTTAAATGCTTTTAAAATCAGGTAAATCTTTGTAGACTATAAATATATGTACTATGTCATTTATTTAAAAAATGTGGGCAAAATATTATAGATTAACTTTATTTAAAAAATATTATATTAATCTAATTTTTTATTTCAACTATAGGGGTGCGGCCTTGCAGGGGGCCCTACAAGACATTGTGCCCAGGGGCCTCTGAATTCTTAATCCGGGCCTGGTCCAAAGACATGCGCTATAAGTGAATAGAATAAACTAAATTGGTCATAGTGCACAGTGTACATAAGTATTCACAGCCTTTGCTCAATACTTTGTTGATGCACATTTGGCAGCAATTACAGCCTCAAGTCTTTCTGAATATGATGTCACAAGCTTGGCACACCTGTCTTTGGGAATTTTTGCCCATTTCTCTTTGCAGTACCACTCAAGTTCTATCAGGTTGGATGGGAAGTGACGGTGTACAGCCATTTTCAGATCTCTCCAGAGATGTTCAATAGGATTTAGGTCTGGGCTGTGGCTGGGCCACTCAAGGACATTCACAGAGTTGTTGTGAAGCCACTCCATTGATATTTTGGCGGTGTGCTTTGGGTCATTGTCATTGTTCATTGAAGATGAACCGTCGCCCCAGTCTGACGTCAAGAGCACTCTGAAGCAGGTTTTTATTCAGGATGTCTCTGTACATTGCCGCATTAATTTTTCCCTCTATCCTGACTAGTCTTTCAGTTCCTGCTGCTGAAAAACATCCCCACAGCATGATGCTGCCACCACCATGCTTCACTGTAGGGATGGTATTAGCCTGGTGATGAGCGGTGCCTGGTTTTCTCCAAATGTAAAAAGCCTGGGATTCACTCCAAAGAGTTCAATTTTAGTCTCAGTTCAATTGAGAGTCCTTCAGATGCCTTTTGGCAAAATCCAGGCTTTGTGCCTTTTACTAAGAAGTGGCTTCCGTCTGGCCACCATACAGGCCTGACTGGTGGTTTGCTGCACAGATGGTTGTCCTTCTGTAAGGTTCTCCTCTCTCCACAGAGGAACGCTGGATCTCAGACAGAGTGACCATCAAGTTATTGATCACCTCCCTGACTAAGGCCCTTCTCCCCCAATCACTCAGCTTAGATTACCGGCCAGCTTTAGGAAGAGTCCTGGTGGTTCCAAACATCTTCCACTTATGGATAATGGAAGCCACTGTGCTTCCCCAGCCTTATGCCTTGAGACAATCCTGTCTCAGAGGTCTGCAGACAATTCATTTGTCTCCATGCTTGGTTTGTGCTTTGACATGCACTGTCAACCCTGGGACCTCATATAGACAGGTGTATGCCTTTTCAAATCACGTCCAATCAACTGAATTTTCCACAGGTGTTGTTTAATGATCCTAATGAGCTGAGATTTTGAGAGATGTCCACATTTTATTTTTGTAAACAGAAATGTTTTTTTTTTTTCTCCATAGTGCTTTTGAAATCTTCACTCTGACAAGAGATTCAAAAATTTGGGTTATGCTTTTTGCGTTTTTGTGTGGATGAACAGTCAAACTGTAGAACATGCTGCGATTTAGACAATACTTATGTTTGTGTGGACAGCAGGGCCTAAGGTTGTGACTGAATTCAGTTTTAGTTTTGTGTTTTTTTCAGTGATTCTGCTTTTTAACAGTAGGAGTTCATTATTCTATGTTCAATCAGCACTTTAACTCTGCTCCAGTGTTATTTTAACTCTTTTTGTGGGAGTGGGACCATTGGGAGAACTCTAAGGATTTTGCTGTGTATCAAACTATGTATCAAAAAGTTTACTTAAAGTAAAGATATCAGTTAAAGGGTTAAGTTATTTTTAGATGGGGTATTATGAAAACAAAAACAAAAAAAATAAACAAGACCAATAACCTTTATTATTAACTTATTAACACATTATTCCCTAATTTCCCATGATTTATGTACTTACAAGATCTTTACCCACCGGCAACTATAGTTGCCATGTGAACTTTTGACAAACTATACAAAATTCTATAGATTTATTGAAAGATTTGTTTCGTTTGGATGAATCTAGAAACCCTCGTGATTATGTTGATATATATTTGTGAACAAATTTTTTTTTGAGTAATGTGTAAATTGCCTTTATTTGGGAGGGTTTGCCTCCATTTTGCATCCTGGAATTAGGGGTAGGACACTGAAAACCTCACGTGACAGGAATTCAATCAATTGCTTTTTTTTTTTTTTTTTTTTTTAAATCTTTTATTTGGTTGTTTGCTTGCATGTCAATGAGAAATTAAATATTTAAAACATGTAGAAAATAAAAGCAAAATGGCAACTATGAACTTTGGCAACTATAGTTGCCAGTGGGCTTAAATGGGTTTAAAAAACAAAAACATATATTTTTTACTTTTAATGCATTTGTCAGGGACAATTAGGTTATTTAGGACAGAGAGCATGTTTCAGCTCTAAATCATTTGGACAACACTTTATTTTGCAGTGCCCTTGAAACATGTTTTATGTATTTACTGTAATACACAGTAGCAATGGCAGAAAATTGTGCATAATTGCATACAATCATTCTAAATCAAGCCATATTTCTAACCGACATGTTGTATATTTTGTTAATTAATATTACTCAATACTTAATTGTACAATTACTCTGTAACAAGGACACCATAAAATGAATCATAACCCCGATTGGTTGGTACAGAAAAACAACTGTATGCTTTTATGTAAAGTCAACATGATTTTAATGATGGGCTGAGCTGAAGTGTCAATTTTATAATCTAGTTTGCCAGTGTACTGGCAATGTATTTGCAGAATGATTTTTTAAATAGTAGGCTTTAGTATTTTTTTGTATTTTAATATATGCTTATAGGAGCTAATTTAAAAGCAAACTTTTTTTTGTGTTGAGCACAAAAGAATATATTTTGAAGCAAGCTGAAAACCTGTAACCATTGACTGAACTACAAATCAATGTCTTGCCCATTTTCCAAGGGTGCGTTTCCTAAAACCATTGTTAGCCAATTAAGGTCGCAAGTTCCGTCATTACAAACATAGTTCGTTGATTTGACGTTTTCCAAATCCGTCATTCCAATGAACATTTGCAAACTGCGTCGCAAATTTGTATGCTTGCAACTACACCTCTAGAGCTGTAGTCAGAAGCATAGTTCCCCTTCGGGTGGGGAACTTCAATGCTATGTGGAAACTTCCACTATGGGGATTTCATTCAGAAAGCCAATCATCTGAAAGAGTATGTAAACGGGCCAATGAAATGCCAATGAGTTGGCAGCTTCAGCTTGCGCACCTGATGCTCGTTGCAATTAATTTGGCTATAAGAGCACATGTGCGAGCAAAGCCAAAGCATCATTTTCACTTCAGAGACTTCAACAGCCTTCTGAGAGAGTCGATGAGGGTTCCACCAGCTGAGTTTCAGACAGAGAGTGAGCGAGAGCGATCTCCCGGTCCAGAGTGTGTGACACACAGCGGCAGATGGTCGAGCTGGGTTTCTCCCTTGCCTGGCGTCCTTTGGGTCTGGTCCTCCAGAGCGGTATGTATTTTTGTGAATTTCCTAAAAGAGCAACACGGTCGTGCAGTGTGTCTTTTTCAAGACGTCGATCCAACTGTGCGTTTCTGGATGCGGTGGTTTCCTGTCTTCGGATGATGGGCACGAGCACTGCGTTTCATGTCTGGGGGTCCAGCATGTAAATGCGGTGCTCGCAGGCAGTGCATGCCATCACTCGGTGGCATGTCTGTTCCGCAGTTAAGATCGCGGTTAGCTCTTGCAAAAGGGCCACCCACCCTAGTTGTCCCCCGCTCCGCGGTGGGCACTCGGGCAGATCTGAGGGTTACAGTGAGAATAAATTTGCCGCCCTCGGGCTTGTGGACCTCTCGCTCCTCCACGCGCTCCATCCAAGCTTCGAGTGAGAGAAGCGCTCCATCCTCGGATGGCCGCCCTCTCACTTGATGACACCTAGGCTCAGATGTCCACCGCTGCATCGGAGGTTGGGCTGTCATGATCTGATAAAGGATTTTCCCCCCCTTCGCTCCCTCCCCTTGGGAGCGAGCACGGCGGCGGCCGATCTTGAAACAGACATGATAACCGTGCTTTCCCGGGCTGTTTCGGTCATGGGTCTGGAGATGGTTTATCCCCCAGCCCCGCGGCCGGACCGACTAGATGGGTGTATGTGGAGGATTAAAAGGCAAGACCTTCTAGCCTCCCATCCCTTCTTCCCTGAAGTGCACAGTGGGCTCACGCAGTCTTGAGGGCACCTTTCTCTGCCTGATTTGCGTGCGCCTCTGCCTCACCACCCTTGATTGTGGAGCAGCCAGGGAGTACAAGTCGATTCCCCAGATTGAGAGTGCCATCACGGGCCCGCGTGGTGCCTCCTTCTGCTGGAATCAGCCTCATCTGCCGTCCAAGGCGTGTTGGTCTTCTGCCTCCCGAGCCAGAGCCCACACAGCCGCGGGCCAGGCTGCTTCCACCCTGCATGCCAGGGTCTATGCGCGCGCCCTGGCCCAGCTGCACGAGGGTGGTTTTGACCCAGGCTTGTTACTAGCCCCGCACCGCACCCGACTGAGCTCCACTGACCTCAAGTCCGCTGCGTGTGCCCCAGGAAGGACGATGGCCACGTTAGTGGTCCGGGAGTGCCACCTCGGGCTAAACCTGGCAAAAATATGCGCAGAGTCGACAAAGTTCACTTTCTTGACTCCCCCATATACCAGTCTGGCCTGTTCGGCGACACCATTTGTGGATTCACCTAGGAATTCACGACGGTGCAGTCGGATACGATGGACCATCCATCGGCGGGGATGTAAGACCGCTTCCCCCCCGCCAAACCATCCACTGCTTGTCGCTGAGAGCGCCCGTCTACGAGTGCTGCTCTGCCCCCGCCTGCGCCTCCTGCCAGCGGCAGCACCGAGCACCTCACAGCCAACCAGCGCTCCCCGTCCCAGGGTGCCGTTAAGTCCAGTTAAAGGACCGCGAAGCGCTCCTGAGACGGGCCATCCGGAAAAGAGGGAACCTGCTCTCTCCCCGGTGAGGGGCCGGGCTCCTCAGAGAGAGCATTTTTCCCTTCTCTGGATGTGACAGCCCGAATACTGCCAGTCTGGGACGCGATGAAAAACCTTACAGCTCGCAGGATCGGCGCACTTCGCCAGTGGCTCACGAGGTCTGGGAAGACGGTCTCCTTTCTCTCACACCTCCAGCCCTCCCCTTCGGAGTCTGGGTGTAAGGTGAGTGAATCTCTCACCTCCAGCTCTTCCGCGGGACCCCAGCGCTCCCCGGATCAGCACTCCCACTCCCTGCTGCCCCACTGCTGGTACGTCAGCGATCGTACCGATGCAGTCATTAGCCAGAGCTCTGCCTGCCTGGTTAGCGCAGGACAGCCCTTCGCAGTGGCTCATACGCACGATCAGACTCAGCTACGCGATTCAATTCGCGAACGGCCTCCCAAGTTCACGGGGGTGTTTCTCACCAGGTTCAGCCCTTGTCTTGCAAGAGAAGATTGCTGTCCTCCTGGTGAAGGATGCAATCTAACCGATCCCTCCAGCCGAGATGGAAAGCGGGTTTACAGCCTGTACTTCATCGTACCTAAAAGAGCGGTGGGCTATGGCCAATCCTAGATCTGCGCGTTTTGAACCGCTGTCTGCACAAGCTGTCGTTCAAAATGCTTATGCAGAAGCGCATCCTCCGGTGCGTTCGTCCTCGGGATTTGTCTGCAGCAATAGACCTGAAGGACTTGTACTCATGTCTCCATACTCCATGCCACCGTCAGTTTCTGCGGTTCCAGCACCTCCACCTATTGGGGTTTCAGGTCAACCAAGAAAAGAGCAAATTTGCCCCCCTGCAGAGGATCTCTTTTCTCGGGTTGGAGCTGGACTTGGTCACCATGACAGCGCGCCTCTTCGGAGAGTGCACTCCGCTAATGCTGAACTGTCCGAAAGAGTTCGACAGCAAAATAGTGGTTCCACTGAAATCTTTCAGAGGCTCCTGGGGCATATGGCATCCACAGCCGCTGTCACGCCGCTCGGATTGCTCCATATGAGACCACTTCAGCACTGGCTTCACGATCGAGTCCCCAGACGTACATGGCACGCGGGCACACACCGTGTGACTGTCACTATGCTGTGTCGCCGCGCCCTCAGCCCCTGGAACGATCCCTTGTTCCGACAGGCCTGAGTGCCTCTAGGACAGGTGTCCAGAAATATTGTCATTTTGACAGATGCTTCCAGCACTGGCTGCTTCCATGCAGCCCATTCGCTCTCACGGCAGTTTCGCCTGGGAAAATGGAGACTCCACCCCCGACTGGCCAGCTGTTATGGGCTGCGCCTTTCTCTCTCTAACTCAGAGATTCGTGCGCTCACGCTTGAGTTCCCCACTGCAAAGAACCCTGCAAAGTCCACTGGCTACACAGCTGGCCCCGGGGCATGCGTAATACGCATTTCTCCAGTGAGCCTTCTCGCACAGATACTGTGTAAAGTCAGGGAGGTCGAGGAACAGCTCTCGTATTGCGCCTCTCTGGCCCAATCGGACCTGCTTTCTACTCTCCTCGTGATGGCCCCTCCCTTGCACATCCCCTGGAAACAAGGGACAGGCACCGTTTGGCACCCGCGCCCAGATCTATGCCTCACGTACGGTTCATAGATGGAGCGCGGAGGACTTAAGTGACCTGCCGATTAGGTGGTTAACACTGTCACTCAGGCTCTATGAGGCATGCCCACGCCCTGAAGTGGAGTCTATTCGCTGTGTGGTTACCTTTTCCCCAAGAAGGAAACCCCGAACATGCCAGATCAGAGTGATGCTATCCTCCTTCAGTTGACTGGAGCTAAGGCTGTCCCCTCCGCTCTGAGGGGTTGGCGTTACCATCATCCCCGCTCTAAGGATGCGGCGATGGCGGCGCGCTGGGAAGTATCGTTTCATCATCCAGTTCCCAGAGGCGCGAGACTGGATATTAATTATTCCTGTTTCCCTCTCATACCCACTTGGATATCTCTCTTAGGAGAGGTCTGCTCGATCACACGACTCGCGTTCGCATCAGCCAAATGGGTGGGTATCTGAAGGCATTTTCGGTCAGCGAAATATGCCAGCAAGTTGGGCCGGCCCACTCTCACGTTTACCTGAGACCCCCGCGCACCTAGGTGCTCTAGGTTCCTACAGCGTTCTTTCAGCTACGTAGTGAACCTGCAAGCGCTGCCCACGGAGGAGGCAGACCCAGCCCATTTATTTGCTGTGTCCTTCGAGCTTTGCGTATTATACGGACCGTACTCAGCTTTTTATCTGTTACGGTGATCGGCAGAAGGGAAGTGCCGTATCCAAACAGAGGTTGGAACATACCCACTGAACAGCGAATGCCATCTCCCTCGCTCATCTGAGCCAGGGCAGGCCTCCTCGAAGCGCGCATCCTTTTGGGCATTAGCACGCGGCGCCTCTCTAACAGACACTGTAGAGCTGCGGGCTGGGCGACACCTATTGCGAGATTTATTAATCTTGAGGGGAGCTGATTTCCTCACGCGGTAAATGAGAAATTCGGTTAGGGGTTGTAAAACGCTTGCTGCGCCATTCTTTCCAACACGGAGATACGTGCGCTTTTCGCTCTGTCAGTAAAGTTCCCCGCTTGGCGAACCCTGCAGATATTCCTCCGAGGCCCCCAGCATCTGACTCAGTGGAGGAGTCAGGCGCTGGCCCATTACGTTATTGGTATGCCCGCTGGTCAGCCCGCGTTCTGGGTATAGGTCCCCGCTATGTGCGATCCCCACTAGGCGATCCCATATGCTTGTACTTCCATGGTGCAGTCCCCCCTCACAGGCGGACCCGTGTCTTCCCTCACCGCTAATCATCTTATATTCATATGCGTACTCCCCCTTCTCAGGGCTAGTCCATATGCTCTCTCGCCACCAGTCTCCCCACTTGGGTAGCAGGTGGCCTCCGCAGCGTCCTCCCTATCGGGACTGCACGCATTCCCAACGTACTGTCGTATTAAATTCCTAGAAATTATTCTAGACGCATTTGCGACTCCCGAAAAATATATCTAAATACGTAAATCTTCTGTTGAAGTGTGATAAGTAAGGGCCAGGGAACACATTGGAAGACCGCACCTCTGGTGATGCAGGTGCGCTCATGCTCTCTTTTGCCTGGCAAACCTCTCATCGGGGGCGAAGGTAAGGTTCAATCATTATGGCGTTTTCCATACATTTCCCCATAGTGGAAGTTTCTACATAGCATTGAAGTTCCCCTCCCGAAGGGGAACGCTCCGGTTACTAAGGTAACCCTCGTTTCCCGAGGGGGGGAACGGAAATGCTATGTTCCTTCGCCATAATGATTGCCCCTTAGCTGTTGAGGTGAAAGTCTCTTCCGCTAAAAAAATGATGCTTTGGCTTTGCTCGCACATGTGCTCTTATAGCCAAATTAATTGCAACGAGCATCAGGTGCACAAGCTGAAGCTGCAAACTCATTGGCATTTCATTGGCCCATTTACATACTCTTTCAGATGATTGGCTTTCTGAATGAAATCCCCATAGTGGAAGTTTCCACATAGCATTTCCGTTCCCCCCCTCGGGGAACGAGGGTTACCTTAGTAACCGGAGCGTTCCTGATTGTGTTCTATTCCCAGTTATCACCCCTATGCCCTATTCCTTTCAAACGTTCCAACATTTAAACTTGAAATGATTTTTTAAAAAACAAAAAAACATTAAAGTCATCTCTTCAAAGTATTTTTACAGTTCAGATTTAGCAGTCTTCATCTTGACAATTGCGTTCCCTTCATAATGCACTTAGAAAATATTTTTGATATTTTGAATGCAGCCGTGGCTCATGGCGAAAGCTATTGGTGACCTGTTATTTAAAGCTAAATTTAAGTTATGTCTCCAAAGCATGTGAAACAAAAATATATAGCATACGTTAATGGTTTTAATTTATAGTAGGTTATTTATTTATTATGTGTCTGTAGCCTACTGTATATGACATTAGCCTGTTGGTTAGAAGTTTTCTGCAGTGGTTTAAATGTGTCAAATTGTAAAAGTAGACTTAAAAAAAAAAACAATAATTAATAATAATAATAATAATAATACTTATATATTATTTTTAAATGTATTATGGAGGTTTTACGTTATAACCAACGTGGTTCAAATGATGGCTCTGCGACAGAGAAACTACGGTTTTGGGGAAACACTCATCACTACATCGTTCATTTCCCAAACGATGCATCGTACTATGATAGTTCAGTCGTGAGTTGTGCGGTTGTTTGGGAAATGCACCCTTGTGTGGGACTGAGAGGAACTGACTTCATAAATTATCCTTGACACCAGCTTGTTAAAAATAATTACAAACATGCCTAAAGGTGCCATTGGTTCAGTGAGAAACTCGGACATCATTTGTTTGCAGATGCCTCTTGGCTTCATAATCAAATGAAATGCCACAGATTTAAGGCTGCAAAGGCAATTTGGGGCCACTTTAGATACCGAACACTGTCATCAGACAAAACCAGACGAAGATGGGCTTGTAAGAGTATAATTTGCGGGGTTGGATGTCCTGTGTGTCAGGTGACTGCAGTAGCACAGCTCTAAATCTGTGGCCAGTCCAACTCCTACGGTTTCCTGTCATCCTCTTCTCCCTCTCGTCTTTTAAAATGTCTCCTGTTTCAAATCCTTGGCTGTTTTTCCCCCTGTCTCTTTGCTCTCTTCATGATAATGAGAGCAGGGCCGAGTGAATGCAGTCTTCCAAACGCTGCATCGGATGTCACCGAGCCGAGATGATGAATGAGAATGCTTTCACTGGCCCGTGTTTGGGTGTAGAGTTCACCCTCAATTATGGCTGCTGGCAACCGATAGGCAGATTATGCTTCAGTGCTTCACAAGAGATAAAAAGCAGGGAAAGAGAGAGAGAGAGAGCGAAAAGAGTTACTTTTATTGGCAGTGGGGGGAATAGATGAACGAGGAAAGAAAACCAGATGAACATTTATAGCAAGTGACAAAAGACAGCGAGACAGAGATCTGTTTTTAACTTTTGCCAACAGTAGATGTTAGAGTTAGATTTATTATTGTGAACATTTCTTTTAATACACAAGTTTCCTGAAGTGTGTCTTAGTCACCCGACTAACACCATAGCCTGTTAGTTATTCAAAGTGTCATGTTTGTCAAAGAATGTCAAAAAAGTAGTGCAAGTATAGTAAAATTGTCTGTTCTAAATAATTCTCAAAATAAAACGTAGCCCTTCTAAAAGGACTCAAGTGAGGTGAGTAGCGAGAATTATTACCCTTTATTGACCTTATTCTTCGCGTATGATTGGGTGCAGCCATTTGAATCTTTTTGGCTCGAGACTTCCGGTCTCATTTACTTCCATTAATTTTTAGATGTTAAAATCAGCTCGTTATGCTGCAAACTGACATTTTCTTATTATATTATTCTACTTGTCTGTATAGTCATGCAAACACTTGTTTGTAGAGCAAGTAGTTTGACCGTTTTCTGGCATTTATTATTGCTAGTCATTTCTCCCATAGACGACTGAATCAAATGTTCTAAAACAATCGCAAAAATTGGCGCACTTCCGCATTTCAGAAATAAAAATGTAGCATAGATCATCATCATTTTCTTTTTTAAAAGTGTTTCTAAGTGTAAGTTAAATTATTTGTCGTTCATGCTCTATACATTTCAATGTGAGATTAATTTAATGTGAGAACAAATTACATTCATATTTGCATCTATAATAAACTGACAGAAATCAGGTTGAAGCTGTTTAGTGAAATTTGTGTAACCTAAGAGGCAAAAATCTAGCTGTGACTGTGTGTTAAAGGGCACCTATGATGAAAATCATATTTTGCAAGCTGTTTGGACAGAACTGTGTGTAGGTATAGTGCGTCCACTGTCTTATTGGAGTGATATAAACACAATAAGTCTCTTTTTCAAATTTTCCTGACGTTAAAAATAGGATCCAATCCCTCCCATTTTGAAGATCACCGCAACGTGACATAGAAGTGCAGTTTTCCCGCCCACAGATTTGATTGACAGCCACGTATTAACGTATTTCCATAGTACCACATATAATCATATCAACAAGGCAAAGCAACTGGGATTAAAAGACCTGTTCAGCTCACTGTGATCATCAATCATCATCAAATGTGATCAAGAATGAGTTTAAAAATTTAAGTTTAAAACATTCATTCATTCATTTTCTTGTCGGCTTAGTCCCTTTATTAATCCGGGGTCGCCACAGCGGAATGAACCGCCAACTTATCCAGCACATTTTTACGCAGCGGATGCCCTTCCAGCCGCAACCTATCTCTGGGAAACATCCACACACTCATACACACTCATACACTACGGACAATTTAGCCTACCCAATTCAACTGTACTGCATGTCTTTGGACTGTGGGGGAAACCGGAGCACCCAGAGGAAACCCACGCGAACGCAGGGAGAACATGCAAACTCCACACAGAAACGTCAACTGACCCAGCCGAGGCTTGAACCTGCGACCCAGCGACCTTCTTGCTGTGAGGCGACAGCACTATAAATTTAAAACAAAATTTAAAAAAATTTAAAATGTTTTTAAAACAGTGCATGTTTGTAATGAATTACAGAAATTTTACCGTCTTTATCACCACAGCCGCATGTCAGTACAATTATAAAAGACGACACTTCAATCCTGGTTTGTGCATGTTAAATCAGGTTTATTTTGTACATTAACAAAACAGGTATCCATACAGCAGTGGATATTAACGTGTATCCTGTCACATTTGCCGTGCAAAACATCGTTGCAACTTCACAACAAATACATCAAAAAATTATTTGGAAAGTTCTTACTGTAGTATTTGTCACAAACGTTACCTGAGATCTGTTTCCTTCATGTCTGTCACTGTGCTGTTTATCTGATGCAGCCGAGGCAGAGATTGAGGCACACTCTAATGCTGCGTTCACACCAGACGTGGATGAAGTGCCAAACGCGAGTGATTTACATGTTAAGTCAATGCAAAGACACGAATGGACATACTGCGGCACCATATGTGCGAATGAAGCCGCGCGAATGACGCGTATCGCTTGAGTCGCTCGAGTTGAAAAATCTGATCTTCAGCGGACATTTGCGCCGCATTAAACAATCAGGAGCTTTGTCTTGTAGAGGCGTGATTATGACGTAGCGCCTGTTGTTGGTGTGCCTGGGAAAATCCTTCTGCTGACACTGAACAAACTGGGCTCGGCTCAGTCGGAAGCATCGCTGAAAGCTTCCATCATTCAGGTATAGTTTCTGTAGAAGTTTATGAACTCACAGGGCCGGATGCACCTCTGAAATGGATCTACTGGACTCCAAACGAATCAACACTGGTTTTCAGCCTTCATAAAAGCACATAAACACAGCTATTCTCTCAATAAAATCTATGTTAACCATTTTGCAATGAAGCTAGTCACCGGGAAGACAGAAACCCTGCCCATGATGCGAATCCGTGTCTACTATGAAGTGAATTTGACGCGCAAATGAAGCCAGTAAACTCAAAATGTTCAAGCGTCAAATTACATGCGAATATCGTGAATTATCTGCACGTGCCGCGTCTGGTGTAAATACAGTGACAGGCACATGGGAACGGTGGGCGGGAAGAACTAGCATTAAAGGCACAGGCAACAAAAGCAGCTGCAAGATGCTCAGAGCTGAAACTTACAAACTTCTGAAAGGTATAATAAATAATCTAATGGATGTTTTGAGCTGAAACTTTACAGACACATTCTGGAGACACAAAAGACGCATCTTGAAAAAGGGGTCAAATAGGTGCCCATTTTGGTTACACTTAGAACAACCTACTAGTGTCCAGCAGTTGGTGTTGCAAACTAAGCTCGCACAGTGCCGATAGAATGCATGCAATTTGTGCATGTATTTAAAAACGTAACATTCTGTAGTACATTTAGGTTATTGTTTAAGGCCATTTTGTGATTTCAGTCATTATTGGAATCAGTAGGAATCTTTCATCTTCTCAATGACATGCAGTCATATCGTCTTTTGCTCGTTGTGTGTAACAATTTTGCATCTTTATGGGCACTTTTAAATCTTTATAAAGTGGTCAGTCTAGTCTGTCTGATGTGATTTTTCTGTGCACAATTTGATATGACAGAAAGCATGTTACTCAATATTCTATTAGCAAATAACCACAGACAAGAAAATAATTAACATATAAAGTAGTCAGTGTAGTTTGATGGAAAATAGCAGCAATAAAATACAGCTATTCAAGGAAAACTAAAAGTATATGTCTTTTTTTTACTGTTCCGGAGAGAAACTACTATGGGGTGCGTTTCCCAAACAACGACGTAACTCGTGGCTGAACTATCATAGTGCGATGCATCGTTTGGGGAAAGAACGATGTAGTGACGAGTGTTTCCCAAAACCCCTAGTTTCTCTGTCGCAGATCCATCGCTTGAACCACGTTAGTTATAACGTAAAATGCCCATAATGATGCTCTAAACGGGGTGGAGTAACTTCTTTAGAGAACAACCCCATCATTTCTTTGAGCAAATTATATTGTTTTACACAAACACGCATTTCAAATAAAATCCAATATTAGTTTTGGTAAAAACATCCTCTCGCTTTCCATATTAAATAAAATAAATGTAAATGGCACATATAGGGCCAATGTTTGCTTTACTAATATTATATATTTACTAATATTAAGTTGAACATTACATATTCTATTCTAAAACATAAAAACACTTACAAAAGCTAACACTATTCTAATATCATATATAAATCATATAAATAAATAAATAATGAGGCGATTTATTATAAATATATTTACTTTAATAATAATATTAATGATGATGATGATGATTATTATTATTATTTAGGATATTGTTTATTTATTTTTAAAAAATTACAATTTGGCACATGCAAACCACAGCAGAAAGTTCTAACCAACAGGCCCATGTCATATACAGCAGAGATACTTAATAAATAACCCACTATAAAATAAAAGAATTAATGTATGCTATGTTTTTTATTTTCACAAGCTTTGGAGACGTAACATAATTTCTGCTTTTAAATATACCTATAGTTTTCGCCATGAGGCTATGTTCAAAATGATATCAATGTTTTCAAAGTGCACTGCGAAGGGAGCACAATTGTAAACATGAAGATCGCTAAAACTGAACTGTAAAAATACTTTGAAAGCAAATTACACCTAAGAGAGATGACCTTAATGCTTTTTTATTATTAATAATTCCAACTTTGAATGTTAGAATGTTCTAAATGAATAGGGCATAGGGGGGATAAGTGGGAATAGAACACAGCCAGGAACTATGCTTTTAACTACAGCTCCAGAGGTGTCGTTTCAAGGGCTCAAGTTTGCGACGAAGTTTGCGAATGTTCGTTGGAGCGATGGATTTGGGAAACAGCAAATCAAAGAACTATGTTTGTAACGACGGAACTTGCGACCTTAGTTGGCTAACGATGGTTTTGGGAAACGCACCCCAGTTAGAGTGATTTGAGTTTTTGTAATTTGTTACTTTATGTTTAATGAAAGTGTTTTCTTTTTCTTTTTTTTTCCTTACAGGCCTGCAAGATGAGATGAAGTCTTTGAAATTAGAGCTCCAGAACAGCACACATGAACGAGAGCATGCAAAGAAACTCCTGGAGTAAGTGTTTGTTGATTTGTCCACATCGTCAGCACATATTTACTGTATCGCACATTTTGATTCACAGATTTTGTTCACGTTTTAAATGTAACAACCCAAGCTCAAGAAATATAGATTTGGGGACAGTTTTGCAGTAATGATATTACAGTATGTTGTTTCTTGCACATTTCTTATAACTTTCCAAGTAAGTTTTCCAGTAATTGCCACTAAAAAGCATGTCAGATTTGCTCAGAAATAGATTTTTTACATTTACATTACCATTTAAAAAATTTTAGGTAGGGTTTTTTTAATTGGTTTTGAATGAAGTTTAAAATCAATCTTTTATTAGGCTCAATTTTTTTGATATAGTACACTACAAACATCTGTTCTGTATTTTGAGATATTTTACAATAATGCAATGCATTTCTGTGAGATTGTTCAGCATCATTACTCTTTAATCTTTAGTGTGCCTTGATCTATCAGAAATAATTATTATATGAAAACATCTGTAAAATTATAAATGAAACGTCTTTACCATCACTTTTGAATTCATTGAATCCTTAATAAAAATACACATTTTCTTATTCCAAAACTTTTAATGGCAGTGTGAATTAAATTTAAAAATTATTGGGTTTTCAGTTATTTTATTAAGTCAGCTTAAAATTAAATATAACTAAATACATTCATCTGTAAATATGGCTTAAATAGATTATACATAACTAATTATAGTTTATAGATAATAGGCTATTTCAAGGTTTGCCTTGCAAACCTTCCATTGCACCTAACTTTAACCTCGTTTAAAAAAAATAATGCCATGACAATTTTAAATAAAAAGACACTTACTGATCAAGAGACAACGTCTTACAAGGTTTACTTCCAAAAAGTTTTTTTTTTTTTTTTTTTTTTTACAAAAGAGCAGGTCCAACAATCATACAGGAACACCAGTTGCTGCAGAGTGTGACACACAGGTTAACCAGACACCAGGTTTTATCTTTTTTCCCCTGCTTCAAGGCCACAGATGACACCCAGCTCCCCTCCTCTTAGGATCAAGATATGGCTCCCAGGATTTACACGTATTGAATGCATATATTTAAAATCAGATGACCACCTTCTCAATGACCCTCTTAATTTAATTAAATTTATTTATGCAGGGACAATATACAACATGACATGTTGTACCAGAGTTAGCTATAAAGCTAATTTACATATTTAGTCCCTGGGCAGGTAGTTGTAACAAGTTTAACAGTAAAAATATACACTTACAGTACAATACATACAATACATTATAGTCAATAAAATGAAATCAAATCAGTGGTTGGATGTTTGATTTTGTTTAAGCCAAATTTTAAGAACAGTTTTACAAATATTAAAAGTAGTCTTCTCTCTGATATGCACTGGTATTTTATTCCATCTTTCTGCTGCTCTGACTGAAAAAAACTGATTGACCATAAGCAGTTCTCTTAAGTTTAACTGAACAATCACCTCTAACCGATGACTAGGCCCACACGAAATCTGCGCGCGCAGATTTCCGCAGATTTTTTTGCAGATTTTCCGCAGATTTTTAGCCCATCATTAAATCTGTTTATTTACTTACAGTTAACTATTTACTGTTAATCTAATTGGATTTGCATTTTAAGCATTAAATAAAATTTAAAAAGATATTATTTTTTATTTCACATTTTAAGCTTTTAGTTATGATACTCCTAAAATAATTCCGCAGAAATCCGCAGATTTTTACCAAAATTCTCCGCAGAAATAGCAAAAAACGTCCGCAGATTCCGTCTGGCCCTACCGATGACCTAGTCTGTCTTATATTGTCCTTGCAGACAATCACACATTGTTTGAGAGGTGGTGGTACAAGATCATTAAATAGTTTATACGTTCTTGTAATATTTGTTTTTGTACCATCTTTTCTTAGGAAGGCATATGTTTCTTAATACATGGTGTTTCTAGTAAGAAAGAGAAGTTTTATAGAAATTAAGTTAGTAATAATAAAAAATACATTTTTCACCACAATAAACAGTCCTGAAATAACTACTGTACAATCGTGTTAAGAACTTCACTTTAAACTCAGATGTTCAGTTACATTAGAGATTCAATTTAAACTTGCTATTTAAAGGTTTAAATTGTTAAAATGGCAGCACTTATTTGGTTGACTGGAAAAAATGAAACAGTTCTTGCAGAAAACAAATAAGAAAAAAAAAAATTAACTACTGTGAAAAGTTCTTTGCTCCGTTAAATATCACTTGAGAAATATTTGAAAAAAAATAAATGTTTACAGGAGGGCTAATCATATTTTGGGCTTGACTGTATATGAAGAGTTCAAATGCAAAACCCTTTAAATCCATCAGACCTCTTTTCTTGTAAATGAGCATTTTCTATCTGGCTCCTCTGATTAGGTTCAAAAGTTTCATTTTATACGTATGTAGTGATAAGGTTATTAGCCAGTAAATAAAATATAGATATTTTTTTTTTAAATGTCACTTTAGATAATTCTTAGTTTTTTTAACAAGGTAGATTTTCTTTTGTGTCGAAACCAGCTAAATCCACTTCTGCTTTTTATGCAAAAACCTCTAAATCCACCTATTGGAACAAGACAAATCACTAAAGATGAAAATCACTAAACATGCAATTAGAATTTATTTTACCAAACATAAAACACTTTACACAAAAACCACCTAAAATTTAAAATCTAAAAATCTGAAATGAAATGAAATGAAATGAAAAAGGAAAATGAATGAATGAAATATGTCTTTATTAATCAATAACATTAAAATTGACATTAATTAAATCTTAACTATCTGTTGTCATTTCTGATATTTGGGATTTAGATTTAATGTAAGTAGAACATTGTAAACATTGCAAACATTGTAACCTAAGCTTGGTAGATTCAAATAATGTAGTGTAAAAACATTGTGAAACATCAATATCTGTGCATTGACCATTAATATAAAAACCTTATCAGACGTACTGTATAGGTATTATGAAATAATACTAATAATGTATAGTTTTATACATTATATTTATCTTTTAAAAAATAGCCTAAATTAGCAAATAAAACACAAGGTAGGCCTACTGGGCAAAAAGGCGATGCCTTAGACAATTTTAGAAGCTGTCATTCATTCATTCATTCATTCATTCATTCATTCATTCATTCATTCATTCATTCATTCATTCATTCTCACCATACTTAAGGTCTTGGTATCTTGTTTATCCTCATAGCATCCACGTGGGATAAAAGAACAGCATCTTAACTCTGTCTTTCGTGAAATGGAGTTGCCGTTTAATGTATAGTAAATCGGACTAATTCAAAGTAGTGTCGCTGCGCAAAAAAACGTTATGAATGGATGTTACACTTCCGACTGTACATTGTGTTTTCTTTTTCTTATAATGCACAGAGTTTTGAGCTAAGGGATGTTTTCATTTGCCATTCACTGACAGTCGGACAGCCTCATCCAGTTCATCAAACTCCATCTTTTAAAATCTAAATCGAAAGTGGAATAAAAGAGTCTCCTCATAAAAGCCGGCATATCAGCGCGCTGCTACATTGAAAACATATGATTCGATTCGCGCCTATCTCGGGATATAGCGGCTTTTGCTGTCAAAGGCAAGTGGCGTTTAGTGGCTTTTGCCAACAAACTGTTATTTTTTGAATGCGCTAACGCTGGGGTTTGGATGATTTAAAGCAAATCTATTTGTTGATGGTGTACTACGTGCCTAAAGCATTCACTCAATGTCATTATCTAATTTTTGGCGGAAGTGGCGTTTAGCGGCTTTTGCATCTGAACTCTTCATATACAGTGCTCAGCATAATTGAGGACACCCCATTTTGAAATTTAATATATTTTTTAATTTCTCAGTGAATAAAGGCAATGTATTTTGGTGCATTTAAACAAAACAGATTTATTATACAGATATATTTATTTATAAAAAAAAATGTAGTCACATATTTAGAAATTGAAACAAGACAATTGAATTTAAGCAAACATTGCAAAAAAAAAATATTACAACCTACAAACTTTCAGCAAAATTGTTGGTTATCGTAAGTTATTGTGTTGATAAGCTCCAGATTTGGCTTCAGTACTGACTAATCTATTAAAAATATGAATTTAAGAGGGTGAATTTGTGTATTTGAATATGAATTTTTGAGGGGTGTATATAGGCTGAGCACTGTAACTAAACACTGAAATCAGTGTTAATGTCACATTACTGTAATATAGATTTCTGTTTAATTAGGTTATCTTTTTTGTATTTTATTTAAGGGAAAAATACCTTTTGTAAATGGGATTTTTAATTATGAAATGTACATTTCAACTTAACACAATTAATTGAAGGTGAAAGCAACACTAATCAATTCAAAATAAAATCATCATTGCCTTGATTAGCTCTAAACTCTGCTTCATTTAAGCCTTATTGGTGAAACCTTGCCTAAGAGCATTATAAGCAGTCAGATGTGATAGAAAGCACTTTTAAAAACTTTTTAGAGTGCATATATCAGATGGGAGGCTGACTAAATATGCGGCTCACTAAGAAGAGAGTTTTAAACTATGACGCACTGATAGCCACTAATATTGCTTGTAAGGTTGACACACTCCAGGTAGATTATTCTGACCCAGTATTTCATCCTCATTTTCTCAGGATTCAGTTCTTTGTCACACACGCTGCATCCAAAGCTCTCGGCACAGCTCACATTACAGCTCAATATAACACTATTATCTATAAAACACCCCCTCCTCCCCTCTAGAATGATTTAATGTGTGTGGGGAATGAGAAAGAGCAGCACTTTATGATTTGCTCAGTTGGGTAACAGTCATCCATCTTCCTCCCAGTCTGAGAGAAAACCATCTTGTATTACATTTGGATGCCAATGCAGCGCTGTCTGTCTAATAGGAATATTTATTTAAGCGATGAGGACATCTTCCCTACACAGTGTGACGTGTCTCCTCATGAAGGGAGTCTAGTTTTATTTTATTTCTTTTAATATTTATTCCTGGAGTTGCACAATGAGCAAATGTGTGTGAGATTGAAGATACATTTTTGTTTAATGCCAGGCATTGCTTTACAGATTGTATATTGCATTTTCCACACTGACTAAATACTGGGTACCTTTACATGGACCTCAGTAGTGGCTTGGTAGTGTCTTATTCTGAGTAAGACAATATTATGATTAAAGTGTTTACATTATTTGCTTTTAGAATATTCCTTTCATGTTTCAGTTTTAGTTGTTAGTACATATGCATTCAGCTGTGAAATGTCCCGCTTCTGACCTCAGTGTGTTTCAGTCAGTCATGTGTCACAGTAACCTATTCACCGCATGAGGTTACCATGACACAATGAAAACATCTTGTGTTATTGTGCCAATTATGGCAAAAACAAAAAGAACAGAAAATGCTGGCTGCCGCTTTTCAAATTGGTTGTCGAGAAAAAAAAAAAAAAAGGGAATATTATTTATTATACCTAGCCTCCATCCTGGAACCTCTCTCTGAGGTTGTTCAATTTGGCCCAAGTACACAGGTTGGATGTCTAACTTCAAACTAATTATGATATTTATGCATAGCAAAAACTAAAAAGAACAAAAAATGTTGTCTGTCGTTCTTTAAATTAGTTGTCATAAAAAAGGTAATATTAAATATTAGAACTAGCTGCCGTCTTGGATGTCAAAAGCGTATCTATGAGGTCAAGGTTGTTTGATATGCCCAAAGTATACAGGTTGAATGTCTTAATTCAAGCAGTGTTTTAGTGTTTCAGTACTCTTTAAGTAGGAAGTGAAGAAAATTCTAATTTGCAGTTGTCTGGAAAGCAGCAATTAATCAGTTATTATGCATGTATTCCCGATGCAATATTACTATGATGCTTGTGTCACAATACAATAGTATTGTGATGTTATATATTTTTATAATATTCTACAAAATGTTGAAATGTATTACCTTTTTCCAAATTCAAATTATGTTTCCAAAGGAGTAAATTAGCAACATATTTTTTAACTAAACAGAAACATTTCTCAGTTTGTTTAATTCACTTCAGTTTTATTCATGCATTTCAAAATGGAATTATCAAGCAGACAAACTGACCAACACTTCCAACACAAGAAATCTGTCTTAAATATTCTATGCATCTTTCTGTGAAGCTGTCATCTTTATTTTACTAACTGCATTATGAAGGTGACTCAGATCACCAGAAAAAAAAAAAAAAAAAAAACTCAACATCATTTGTTGTAGTGGACTCTGCAGAAATTGATTTTATTATTTAACTGAAGAGTACAATATAATACAATATTGGCAATAATTTGATATGGATGTCCATGTATCAACATAACATTCCTGCAGAAAATGACGCAATCCTTTGGTGTATCGACATTTCCTCCCACCCCTATAGTATCAAGGTACCGTTTGTCTTCATTATACCATGTACAATTATGGTTGTTTCGTTTCCAATATCAAAACTAAGGAGATATTAGAGAAATACTCTCTAACTATATAATCTTATCCTATCTGTTTGGTAACCATGCTAATTTCAGTTAGAACCATGTAGAGTAGAGTAAAGTAGAGTAGCTGCTTCCCTTTATTAAAAGCAGCCAATAGTGTTTTGTTTTCATCACAGGTCTGCCAGTGAGATTGATTGCACTCAAGCACATCAAATGACAATCAAATGAGAAGGGTCTTGAAGGGGTGGGACATGTCAGATGAAATAGAGAAGAATGAAGAATGAGGTGAAAAAATCATTGATCTATTTAGATGGAAGTGACCAACTCCAAGCTATGTTTATATCTTCTCAATGCAAATTTGTCAGTTTTGGAGCACACTAGCTGATAGTAAAGTCCCTTTAAGACAAGTCATTTCACTCGGCGGCAATCTTTGAAACGCCTCTCGGGCAGTATGTTTGGGCATTCGGTTTCAATGGAGAAACATCAAATTCTCTAAAACTGCTTGCCAAGCTTATGATTGAATTCCATTTTAGGAATCACCAATAAAATTAAACAACAACTGTCTCTTTAGTGTCATTTCTAAACATCTAAATCACACAAAATCTGCAGAAACTTACGTCTAGTTCAAGCCCCTCCCCCAGAGTATCGTCAGTCTATAGCGATTGATGATTGGTTCCTGTACTAGAAGGCGGGCTTCATTTGCAATATAGCAATCGATGATTGGCTCAGGTACTAGAAGGTGGGCTTGCCATATTGACTGTTACACTTTTGCCCATTCAAATGATACGAGTGACATGTCTTGTGTATTCTATAGTCTTTGCTGATAGATATCCTTAAAACTATCATTCTGATGCTAAAATCAAAAAACATCACCGGTTTTGTTTATCCATTTTTGTTCAGGCTAACTCATTGGCAACTTGCACAGAGTTGTTGGTTCATAACAAACCTGACTGTATGATTGTCGAATTGACACAATTTAGAACTAAAGATAAAATAAAATTTTACAAGATTTTGTAAACATTTCAAGTCAAGTTTTGCTTGAAGAAATGTATCAAGATTTAGGGTATCAGAAAATCAAGATATGTTCTGTAATATGCAAATATGTGGAAAAAAATCTTAATTTAACATATGATATCTTAGGTTAAGATCATTAATTATCATTTTTTTTACAGGATACACGCATGGCAGTGGTCAACAGTTTGATGGCAAGCAAAAGAGTGTGGCTTTGAGCAAGAATTAGTATGCATGTCCTCTGTATGCATGTTTAGCATGACAAATAATAAGCTGCACTCAATCTTTCGTAAATGTAAAAGTAGCCCAAAACAGTAAATAGTACCGTAACAAAGAAAAACTGCATGTTGATATGTATAATTCAGCAGGGAACATTGCATGGGAAGGTACAGTACAGTATGTACTGTAAAATGTAAAACAGGAACTCATGTAAACACCGTAACCATATTGTTGTTTTATTAATGATATGGTAATAATTATTTGAACGTAGTCAGTATTGTTGTCTCTGTAAGTCTGATTGGATACTTCTTGACTTTTATTTTCTGCTTTGTGTGTGAAGGCGCTTCTGTGAGGACGAGAGCTGTCAGGTGTGTGTGTGTGGCAGGACAGTGTATGTGATGTGACAGTAGAAGAGTGGTGTTTGCTGTCAGGGCTGCTCTGGCATTGACAGCTGTGTATGTGCTTGTGTGGGAGTGGGACGGGGCTTGTCGCGTGCTGAGTCCTTCCTGCCTTCTGCACAAATGTACTTTGGTAGGTTGATAAACAAGCTGACAGGCCTCCATCTCTGTAAAAACTCACACAAAAAACATTAAAAAGTCTGGGTTGATTTTTTTTATTGTCATTATTATTAGTCTAGTTATAAGTAATTTGGCATTTGTGTGTGTATATATATATATATATATATATATATATATATATATATATATATATATATATATATATATATATATATATATATATATATATATATAATGTTTAGATCTTTTAAATGTCTATTTAACTGTGAATTCTGTGGAAAAGATAAAAAATGTATAAATTGTATAAAATACTTTAGCCCTCCTGATTTTTTTTCTTTTTCAAATATATTCTAAATGATGTTTAACTGAGCAAGTATTTTCTCTAATATTTTTTGTCCTCTGGATAAAGTCTTATTTGTTTTATTTTGCCTAGAATAAAAGCAGTTTTTAATGTTTTTTTTTTTTTTGTTTATCATTTTAAGGTCAATATTATTATCCCCCCTTTTTCCAATTGGCTACAAAACAAATCATCATTATACAATGACTTGATTAATTACACTAACTTTACTAGTTAAAAGACACATCTCTCTGAGGTTGTTCAATATGCCCCAAGTACATAGGTCAGAAAAAGGTTGTTCAATATGCCCCAAGTACATAGGTCAAAAAAATGCTGGCTGCCGCTTTTCAAATTGGTTGTCAAAGGTAGTGTAATATATTATAAATTCATAACTATAACTAACCAGGGTTGTTTGATATGTCCCGAATACACCGGTCAAATGTCCAACTTCAAGTTGTGTTTTAGATATTATCTTTATGTAGGAAGTGAAGAAATTATCATTTGGAGTTGGTATTAAGTGACACATGAGTGGAGATCACAAGTCCCCCAGATACTATATTACAAAGATACTTGTGTCACAATACAATATTTCAGCGATATTATATATTTTGCAATATTTTAAACATATCATTACCTTTTTCCACCTTCAAATTAAGTCCCCAATGGAGAACAATTCTCAGTTTATCTCACTTTAGTTTCATTCTTGCAGAGCAAAATGGAAGTGTCAAGCAGACAAACTGACCAACACTTGACCTGTCTTAAATATTGTATGCATCTTTCTGTGATGCAATCATCTTCATTTTCCTAACTTACTACAAGATGATGGTGACCCAGATCATCAGAAAAAAAATTAAATATTACCATTTGTTGTAGTAAACTGTACAGAAATCCATTTTAATATTCAACTGAAGAGTACAGTGTAATAAAATATTGGCAATATTTTGATTTGGATGTCCATGTATCAACACAATATAATTAATTAACATAATTGATTAACCTAATATAGCAAACATAATTAGTTAAGTTAATTAACATATTTAAGCCCTTAAATTGTGCTTTAAGCTGAATACTAGTATCTGGAAAAACATATCTAGTAAAATATTATGTGCTGTCATCATGGCAAAGATAAAATAAATCAGTTACTAGACTATTATGACTATTTAGTTATTAAAAAGATTATGTTTTCTTTCTCCAGAAATTGGGGAAAAAATATAAAAGAATTATAATTTAACAGAAGGGTTAATAATTCTGACTTCAACTGTACCATGAAAGTAAGATCTGTTTTCATCTTTGATAACAATAAGAATTTATTTTTTAACATTATAATCAAAATATTTCTTTTTATTTGAAGAATTATACACTGTAAAAAAAAAACGTAATTTTATGGCTTATTTCCGGCAGAAAATTTCTGTAAAATAATAGAGGTTAAATTAGAAATTGAAAACCAGAAATTGAAATTTAAGTAAATTTCTCTAATTTAATATCCGTTATTTTACAGTAAATTTCTGTAATTTAACGGCCGTTATTTTATGGTTTATTTCAGGCACCCCAGCTGCCGGAAGTAAACCGTAAAATTATGGATTTTGTTTTATAGTGTAGTTTTATGGTGGCACAGTGGGTAGTGCTCTCGCCTTACAGCAAGAAGGTCGCTGGTTTGAGCCTCGGCTGGGTCAGTTGGCATTTCAGTTTGTATGTTCTTCCTGCGTCCGCGTAGGTTTCCTCCGAGTGCTCCGTTTCCCCCACAAGTCCAAAGACTGTAAAAGTATGAGTGTTTCCCAGTGATGGGTTACAGCTGGAAGGGTATCCGCTGTGTAAAACATATGATGGAGAAGTTGGCGGTTCAATCCTCTGTGGCGACTCCTGATTAATAAAGGGACTAAGCCCAAAAGAAAATGAATGAAGTTTAAGTTTGTGTGTGTTTGTGTGTCTGAGTGTGTGTGTGTGTGTGTGTGTGTGTGTGTGTGTGTGTGTGTGTGTGTGTGTGTGTGTGTGTGTGTGTGTGTGTGTGTGTGTGTGTGTGTGTGTGTGTGTGTGTGTGTTTGTTTGTTTCTTTTTTTGGAGTTTCACATTTGTGTTTTTCTATTATGTGTCAATGATCACACTTTCTCTGAGCTGAAAATTGAATCGAGCTAATTGTCTCTGATTATCAGTCTACTTAAATGTGTGTTTGTTGCTTGGAATGTGAGCACTGAAGAGAGCAATGTGCTGAAGTGTTTGCTTGCTCCTACTTGTTTTAACTCACTTGCACTTTGCCCATTTTGCACAAGGTAACTTGTAGCAGCTGTTCTTAACTGAGCCATTTGACAATATATTTATAGAGAAGTTAAATAAGCAATAAATCAATGAAGATGTCATACCGTTGATCTAAAGCTTTTATTATACCTTAACTTGCAGTTACCGTTAAGCATTTACCAGTACCAAGTTTATGTCTTAATATACATACAGTTAAAGTCAGAATTATTAGCCCCGCTGTTTATTTTTTCCCCAATTTCTGTTAAACGGAGAGAAGATTTTTTTCAACACATTTGTAAACATAATAGCTTTAATAACTCATCTCTAATAACTGATTTATTTTATCTTTCTTCATGATGACAGTAAATAATATTTGACTAGATATTTTTCAAGACACTTCTATACAGCTTAAAGTGACATTTAAAGGCTTAACTAGGTTAATTAGGTTAACTAGGCAGGGTGCGTTTCTGAAAACCTAAGGACGCAAGTTCCCTTTCGGGTGGGGAACTTCAATGCTATGTGGAAACTTCCACTATGAGGATTTCATTCAGAAAGCCAATCATCTGAAAGAGTATGTAAACAGGCCAATGAAATGCCAATGAGTTGGCAGCTTCAGCTTGCGCACCTGATGCTCGTTGCAATTGAAAATGGCGAGTGGCTAGTAATGTTGGAAATCTGCTAGCCACAGTGGCTGGTGTCAAGCCCTGTTTATATATGAGATTAGAATACTTGTTAGCTTAGTGGTTTTATATGGAATATTCTCAATAATATTTGTAAAGGACACATAAACAGGCCCTGTATGTGTCGTTTATAATTAATATGGAAAATGAGTGCTTGTTTTTAGCAAAACTAATATTGGATTTTTGAAAAAATGTGTGATCGTGTAAAACAATATAATTTGCACAAAAAAATTATGTTTTGTTTTCTTCTAAAGAAGTTGTTACTCCACCCTGTTTAGAGTGTCATTATGGGCGTTTTACATTATAAGTAACGTGGTTTAAATGACGGATCTGCGACAGAGAAACTAAGTGTTTTGGAAAACACTTGTCAGTACATTGTTCTTTAGCCAAACGATGCATCGTACTATGATATTTCAGCCGCAAGTTATGTCATTGTTTGGGAAACGCGCCCAGATTAGGGTAATTAGGCAAGTTATTGTATAACGATGGTTTGTTCCATAGACTATCAAAAAAAATATAGCCTAAACGGGCTAATAATTTTGACCTTTGTCCTTGCTCTGTTAAACATCATTTGAGAAATATTTTAAAAAGAAATTCAAATGGGGGGCTAATAATTCTGACTTCAACTGTATACATACTGTATAGTGGCTCTTCTCAATAAAGCTCATTTGTATTCTAGAGATAAAGTAAGTCTAATAGAATTACATAACGGTGAGTAAATGATGATGATGTTTTTTTCTTTTACTTTTTTATTTTTTGAGTGAACTTTGCGTTTGACCTAAATTAAGTTATACAAGCAAGCCAGCCAAGAATAACCCCTGAATTATTCAACTTTCTCAGTGAAGATATCCTGATGACTTTTTCAGCATGATGGAACTTTAGACCTTATGAATTGCATTGCCCTGGGTCAGCTTCTCCAGTGTGCGTGTGTGTGTGTGTGTGTGTGTTAATGTGTCTGCCAAAGCTTTGATATCTCCATATCAGGGAAGAAAGAGCAGTGTTTGTATGGAGCATGTGTTCCTATGACAACCACACAACCTATAACCCTATTTCAGGCTTGCGTATCACACATCTGCCGAGCGGGTTTGTTTCTGTGCCTGTGCTGATACATGTCAGAAATAGTTAGGGGCTATTTAAAAGACACACTGAGCGGCAGACCACCAATGTAATTAACCTGCGGGGGGAGAGAGAGTGCAAAAGAGCGAGACTCAACGAGAACTTTTTTAAATGATGGTGAGATATGAAGTGGTGATATACAATATAGTCCAGGACACTGTAGTTCATTTATACAAGCAAGGATAGCAGAATAAAGTAAACTTTGACATGTTGTACCCCAACATTTGTTTTACAGTGGAATAAAAAGGAAGAGAAAGTGAAAAAATGACTGCAGAAAATCTAGAAAAATATAGAAATTTGCATAAATCTGGTTGACTGCAAACACTAGAGGCTGTCATTGCGGATCAACAACAAAATGTTGATAGTTGTGTAAATATTGTCATAGTTGTCTGAATTATTTCTGGTTGATTGTAATTCATTACATACTGTACCTGTCTATCAAAGGTTTGACTGTAGCCTGACGTGATGTATGGAATACTGTTTCCGGGTCCAAACCACTACTCATTTGAATTGAGAAAATATTCATTTATGACCCTTTTTTAGTCATATCACACATTAAAATGAATTTCATATAAAATCATGGTGTACACAACAGTCTCTGTACTTGCTGCATCACAGACACCAATATTTGAACATTTTATAAAAAATTGATCACTTTCTGGCCATCGGATAATAGGCATGGTTATATATATTGTGATCGTGATTTTCGAAAGTATTACATCGCTTTATAAACATTTATTATTACCATTTGTCGCGTCTCCTCATACAGTTTGATAGAGCACTTGGACCCAGAAGCCGATTCGCATGACGTTACACTTAGATATAGATAGATATAGAGGGCGGATAGAGATCGAGGGCATTTAGGCCACACCTTCACAGAAGGGGGGCGGGGGGGGGGGGGGGGGGGGGGGGGGGGGAGCTGCCTCCCTGTCATTCCAAACTTATTACAAAAAAAACCAGAACAATGTTCAAAAGCTGCCATGTGACATAGTGCACCTCAAAAAAGCCAGAGTGGTGTCCGGGGCACTAAACACCGCTGACATCTGATTGGCCATTCTGGGTTCCACTCCAATATTTTATTGGTTACTGTCATTTGCTGATGCTGTTTGACATGTCATTTCTCGAAAAAAAGTTCATTTTGAGTTTTGCTGTGACAACAAGGGTTTTTCAAATCAAGGACAACCTGAAGATGAGAGAATATAGAGATAAAAAAAAGTTAGAGCTTGAACCCAGCATCCATCAAGTAGAACAATAAAGCAGAAAGCTGTGCAATAACATTATATGCAGGTGCCATCCCACTATCATTTGGTTAAAACAAAATGTAAATATTAATGTTTTATTAACTACAAAAGCCCCATGTTAGAAAAAGGCCTGACATAAACCAATATAGTTTAGTTTTTTATGTATCTCCTCCTCTTAGGTTCACAAGGTGGTGAAATAATCATTTTAACATGGTTATAAATAGTTATTGTTTCCTGTTGCCCATTATTTTTCATTCCAATAGTTGTTTTCTTAAAATTACACATTTGTGTCATTAAATGCTTGTTTTATTGGGGGTTGACAGATTATAAAAACTCTTATAAAAGTTTTCGAAATGTTTACTTTTTAATTTATCACATAGTAGTTTGTAGACATTTTTTGTTTGTTTTTTTAGAAATGCAACACAAGTTCAGAGGCAGTATAAAGTCTATGGGAAGGGCTGTATTGTTTTCCTCATGGTGGGTTGGGTCTGTCTCTATTGCAAAACATTTACTAGAGCTTCTCAACTGAGGCACTAAACTCCATCACCTGTAGTTCAGATGTCACACCCTGCCATTTCTTTACAACACACACACACACACACACACACACACACACACACACACACACACACACACACACACACACACACACACACACACACACACACACACACACACACACACACACACACACACACAAAACATGATACCTGGTCTTACATGTTTCCCAATGCTCCAGAAGTGTGAGTTTAGCCCCTCAGGTCTAAAAGCCCTCATGTGGAACAAAGTAATGCTTTCTAAGAAATAGACCCTCTCACATGCCACAGATTCCACCTCCATTTGTTCCCCATTAATGAACCTCAAAGAGCGCTGTCCACCGATTATTATCGTGGAGAACAGAAAAGACTGAGAAAAAAATGTATGCATTTTTATACCAGTACTTTGTATATAAACTCAATTTGTACTTGTTGGAAAGAATCATGAGTGTTTTTTTATCTGTGCAAACGCTTTCTTCATGACCCAGCTGTAGCAGTTGTCAGAGTGTTGCTATGCAATTTCTCAAGCCCTATGAATGCTTATCTATTTAAATGAGCTAACTCGTTAGCCAGGGAATGTGTACAGCGTGTGTGCATTAATTTTCACCTTTAGCACATAATGTGCAATTTTTCACTTGATGTCAACAATAAACAAGGATATAGTTTTACAATCAGAAAAGAAGCTGAGGAGATGAAATGAAAACAACACATTCTGAAAATGCTAAATCAATAGGCACTGCAATGTAGAGTGATCAAGCGTCCCACTGGGCAGCTCTGTCCTACAATTGATGCAAAATGAATACACAGTGTCAGATGTTTACATTTGGTCTGTATTATTCTTCTCTGAAATGTTTTATTATTCTATTTTATTTGATTGTATTATGTGTTAATTTCAGGGAATAGTAATACAGACAAAATAACAATAAATTAAAATAAAATAAAATAAAAACATCTATTGTATAGTAAAATGACAGAACAGCCTGAACTTCCTGATATATACTGCACAAAAACACATCAATCAATGTCAGTATCAATCAATCAATCAATCAATCAATCAATCAATCAATCAATCAATCAGTGGATGGATGGATGGATAATGATGACCTAATCTGTTATATTCACTTCATGTTTGGTAGTGTAACCAAGGAAGGGACATTGACAACAAAGGTGCGGATCCACATGCAGGTTTTAATATAGGGTTGGTCAGGCAAGCAATAATCAAGACAGGAGCAAGCAGATGTATGAGGGCAATCCAGAGTCGTAGTTAATATAACAGGCAGATAGTCAAAAGGCTGGCAGCAGGCAGGGATAAACAGGATAACAAGGCGAGGGTAAACACACGGCAAAACTAGACAATGGATACGTTTAGAAATGTTACAGGCTGTAAACAGATAACAAGACTCGGCAACTGGAGTGAGTGTGTGTGCTGTTTATGTACTGTGTGTAATCAGTTCTTGAGCGGCTTCAGCTGTGGGATGTAATCAGTGATGATATGGAACCGGTTGTGTGTGATGTGAGAGTAGTGCATGTATGGACATGTAGTCCATAAGATGGTGGATTCGTAGTCCATTAGTGAATGTGCATGTAAACCAGCGATCTATGGGGAGAAGATCGCTGGTGATCGTGACAGTTAGACTGAATAGATCTTGTAGGATATCACTATATTACTCGAACAAAGGTTGTTATTTGGATTTTTTTTATTTTTTCCTAATTTTTGATTTAATGTTTAGTTTAGTTTTAGTTTGTTGCATCATTGTTTTGTTAGTTTTAGTTAAATTTTTTATTTTGTAAACACATTTCTGTTTTCATATATTTAGTTTCTGTTTTAGTTTTTTTGTAATTAGTGATACACTAATCTCTATAAAGCAGAGTTAATAGAACACATCTAGTGTCCAGAGCAAAATAACACTAAACTCATGAGTTAAAGGGGAAATGAAGCACTCAGTCAAGTTTACCTTATTTTGCACATTGTATTCCACTTTAATGAAAATATATTAAACAAACTCGATTAATGTAACCATTTAGCAGAAAACGGCATGTTTTACTGTAGATTTTAGACCTAGGGCGCCGCCATCTTGGAATATCGCTGTGTCTGACATCACGGGGTTGGTTCGCTGTGATAAGCTGAACGGACACAGTGGAAGTAAAGGAGTGAACGAGGAGACTGGAAAGCCTAATTTAACCCAATGCGTGAAGTTGTGGGCGTGGAGCTGCTGCAAATACAAGCATCAGATGTGTGTCTAATATAAAAGTATATAAATGTATTCTATTTTTCTTTTTTTCTCCTTTAATTATCGATCATTTGATGCGCTTTGATTCACTCTCTGTATTACTCTGCCTGACTGCCTGTCTGGGTTTCAGACATCACTGTAATGGACTAAACACGGAGACTGGACAGCCTAATTGAACCCAATGCATGAAGTTGTGGATGTGCATCACAGAGCTGGCGCAAACACAACAAATACAACCATTTAAGTGTCTTGAGTTGTGTATTTTTCATTTGTTAATACCTCTCGTTTGATGCGCTTTGGTCCACACTGCTCCAGAGCTGCCTGACGAGGGGATTTACATTCAGACTAATGTAATGATTAAAATCATGCATGACTTCATGCTTTACTAAGTCACGTCTGTGTGGATCATGTCAAGACATATTCCCTTTTCAAGTCGATCAACTCGATCTCTCAACATGTATGAAGGATAAAAACCTGCCATAAGAAACACCGCGCTGATCTTAGTTTGGTTTGAACACGAGCAGAGGCGAGGGGCTGTAGCAATGAAAAGTGAAAGTACCCGCCCACATGACGTTTGCACCGCGCCTCTGCTCGTGACTAAACTCAGATCAGCGTGTTTCTTATGATCCTCTCGCATCAAACGAGAGATATTAACAAATGAAAAATACACAACTCAAGAACTTAAATGGTTGTATTTGCAGCAGCTCCACGCCCACAACTTCACGCATTGGGTTAAATTAGGCTTTCCAGTCTCCTCGTTCACTCCTTTACTTCCACTGTGTCCGTTCAGCTTATCACAGCGAACCAACCCCGTGACGTCAGACACAGCGATATTCCAAGATGGCAGCGCCCTAGGTCTAAAATCTACAGTAAAACATGTCGTTTTCTGCTAAATGATTACATTAATCGAGTTTGTTTAATATAGTTTCATTAAAGTGGAATACAATGTGCAAAATAAGGTAAACTTGACTGAGTGCTTCATTTCCCCTTTAATCCATAATGCAACAAAAAAATTAAGAATTCACACAATCTTCTTCATACTAAAGATCAAACATGGCTACATTTGTAAGCAAATTAAGAAAACCAGGAACACATTTTATAAATATATTTTTGTATATAATCATGCACTTGACTGATGTGCTTAGCTGTAAAAGTGTATTCTGCTGTCATTTCTCTAAAAAGCTGTAGGTCTGATTTTCCTCCACAAAATGAGTGCTTATGTATTCTGAAAATGATTAGCATTTTTATTGTATTTCAGTTTACAAAAATGTTGACAAGTGACCAAATCTTTTCACTAAAATAACCTTTACTCGAACCCAATCAAGTTTAGTCTCAAAAATAGCCAGCAAATTGGAAATGTTAAAGTGGTGGTCCACTACGATAGGATATTTGAAACATTAGTTGATGTGTAATGTAGCTGTGTGAACATAAACAACATCTCTGAATGTAATAAGCTGAAAGGTTAATGCAAAGAGAGACATTGGCTTTTGCAGAGTTAGATTAGCAAAGCCTACAGCGAACAAATTTGGGGACTACAAAAAAAATATGTCCGGGCTAGGGAGATCACAAGGGCTTCCGATTATGTGCATTCACCTCGCGCACACACCCTGCACATCGAAGGGGCATGGAGAATTATAAAAAATATATAGCTAGCATTTGACAAAGGAGAACTTCCAGAATCTCTCTCAGTTCCATGCTGGATTCGGTTAAAACTCCTCCAACAGACGAAGCTGTGGATTGTGAGCCACAACCTGTAAGTATTTATTTGGTAAAATTGATCAACTACAGCACAGGTGTCAAACTCAGTTCCTGGAGGGCCGGAGCTCTGCACAGTTTAGTTCCAACCCTAATTAATCACACCTGATCAAACTAATTGAGTCCTTCAGGCTAGTTTGAAACCTGCAGGTAAGTGTGTTGAAGCAGGGTTGGAACTAAACTGTGCAGGGCTGCGGCCCTCCAGGATCTGAGTTTGACACCCCTGAACTACAGGCACAGTTTCTAGCATTAACAGTATGTTGTAGCAAGGACGTTAACAATTAGGTAAACAATGGGAAATGCTGTTTGGCACCTCTAAAAATTTAGCCACAAATTCATATTTATTAGTCAAACCGCTGTAAACAGCCACAATCTTCAGCAGCGTGTGCAGGGTCTTTCTATGCTTGTCTCTCTATACAGCTGCTTTCCGTGCGTTCTACATCTCAAATAACAAATTCGCAAAATATATGAGAACGTTTTATATTACTTACACATGCTTATTCTGAATATATGTGAAAGACACTCGTCAGATTTTATTTTAGAGAGCAGGCGTGAGCTGTGTGCTCTTCATTTCTGTCTGATTCAGGCAGCAAACGCTGCTAACAGCTGCTCTTAGTCTCTGACTGGACTGTTTACACAGCGCAAAAGCTTGCGCTTGTAGGGGAGTGACGTGGAGACTATCCGCAAATCACAGCACATTATGTAAGGACGAATCAGAGCCTCTTGAGGGTGGGTCTTTCAGAGAAACTAGAAAATATGACAGTCGTTTTCATGTTAGCTGAGTAGCTGTATATAATCAAAGTAAGATATATGAAAAAATAATTTTTTTTTACAAATGAAGCATGAGCACACGTTGCTTTGCATCTTATAAGCACAGCCAAGCCTTAAAAATACACTCTGGACCACCCCTTTAAAGAATTTTATTTAAATGTTTATCCATGTAGTTTAATAGTTTAATAGTTTCAACGTATCCCTTCCCCCAAGTGTCCTGCAAAATTATCTGCTGTTCCAGAACAGAACATTATTGATTTTTTCATTAAATATTTGTTTACACATTTTATAAACTCACTCTCACACTGGGCATTTCCCAGTGTTGGGTTGCGGCTGGAAGGGCATCCACTGCGTAAAACATATGCTGGATAAGTTGGCAGTTCATTCCGCTGTGGCGACCCCGTGATTAATAAAGGGACTAAGCCGAAAACGAAAATGAATGAATGAACTCTTACACTCACTTTTTTACATGTGAGATTCTAACAAAATTCAACATGTTTACTTCAGTTGGTACCTGCACAGAAGTTTTACATCATGTTGATTGCTGTGTCTATAAAATAAACTGCTGTTTTGCTTATTCAAATGCGACATGCAAGTCAAGTCACACATTTTGTGTGCTTTTTTGCCCATATCAATGGCAATTAATAACATTATTTGTAACCGCATTAATTATTTATTTACTGTATATACAGTTGAAGTCAGAATTATTAGCCCCCCTTTGATTTTTTTTTTCTTTTTTAAATATTTCCCAAATGATGTCACAGTATGTCTGATAATATTTTTTTCTTCTGTAGAGAGACTTATTTGTTTTATTTCAGCTAGAATAAAAGCAGTATTTATTTATTTATTTATTTTTAAACATTTTAAGGCCAAAATTATTAGCCCCTTTAAGCTATATTTTTTTCAATAGTCTACAAAACAAACCATCCTTATACAATAACTTGCCTAATTACCCTAACCTGCCTAGTTAACCTAATTAACCTAGTTAAGCCTTTCAATGTCACTTTAGGCTGTATAGAAGTGTCTTGAAAAATATCTAGTAAAATATTATTTACTGTCATTATAGCAAAGATAAAATAAATCAGTTATTAGAAATGAGTTATTAAAACTATTATGTTTAGAAATGTGTTGAAAAAATCTTCTTTCAGAAATTGGGGAAAAAAATAAACAGGGGGGCTAATAATTCTGACTTCAACTGTATATAAAATTATAATTTATAATGTTTTTCACATGTAAATAAAATTACACTGAATCTAACATTGAACCAATATGTAGTTCTCATACCATCATCATTATAATTTGTATGTATAACTATATAATTTTATAGCAGTAATACATTTATTTTTTATTACATTTACATTAAAGGTAAGAGCAATGCAGAGTAAACTGTAAGTTGGCATGCACTCAGTCGAGCATTAATTTAAAGACATTATATAAAAACATTATAAGCTTTTTAAAAACATTTGTGAATATTTTCATTCCACAAAAGATTATTTATTGTGCAAAAAAAAAATGTATTCTTACATTATTAAAATGTTCTCTAGACTAAGAAAGTCCACATATGCCATAGGTTGCAGGTCAAACATCAGGATTAAAGGAATCATTTATTTTTTTATTGTTTATGCCACAATTTTGTTTCGTGATTTTTATCGAATCCCTCACTGCTATGAGCAAAAGCAATCTTTTTTTTTTATTTCAAATCGAATCTATTCTTTGGCAGAGTCTGACGTATTGAGTATGCGAGAGTTACAGAGAGCTGCGTTCTTGTTTTCAGGTCCACTTGACCTGACAAGCCATCACGTTTTCATCCAAACAGAGACGTCCATCTTTAACACGTTAATCCCATAATCGCTTTCTCTCTCTTTCTCTCCCTTTTCCTCTCCCCCTCGCTCTTATCTCTAGTGTCACAGAGATCCAGGGGAAATAAAAGGTTATCTTAACCCGCTGTCAGATAGCAGTGTGTCACAGAGCTCAGCGAAACCTTCAGGCAACCATAATAAACAAAGGAAGAAAGATCTTCAAACCTCCGTTAGACACTCGTCAATCCTCCAAACACCATCAACAGCTCATTTGGGACCCTCAAACTCCCCTGTTTCTCCTAGACTTGTGTTTTGGGAGCCGACGGGAGAGGATGGGGAGTATTGGCGTGAGATGGAGAAAAATATTTGTGAGTTGGGGTGGGCTTTGGGGGTGGGGTGGAGATGCAGAAGTCTTAACGGTTGACAGATGACGTCCGCGGGGAATCTATACTGTGTCGGCCTTGAGAGAGAATTGGAGAAATTGGAGAATGAGACGTAAGGCGAGAGACTGATTGTTATTCGAATTAGCAATGCAGGGATTTCTCTGCTTAACATTAGGCCTCGGGAGCCTCGTCTGCCGTAGAGCAAGAAAAGAAGAAAGACGAGAGCTGAGTTTCCCGTTTATTAGCAGTCGTGCTCAGACATGCAAGGTTTGTGCTTGTGTCCTGATCGACAGGAAGGTCAGTCTGAGAGCCAGAGGGAGAGTCTGTCTGAGGAGTCCTGTGTGAGTGTGGGAAGTTATCTGGGTTGAGTTGCGTGTGTGTGTGTACTTGTTTATGTGGTTCACCAGGTTTATTTTTATAATGAAATGGGTATGACGTTGGTATGACAATGTTAATGTGGTTTTTGAGGACATACTTTTGACATTCAAAATTTAACATAGCAATATAAGTCTTATGCTGATAAGCCAGTAATTAATGTTCATTTTATGACACATAATAATAATAATAATAAACAATAAATGGACAACTTTAAAACTACTTTACCATTAAAAAGAATGTTTTAATTTAGATTTATATATATATATAATTTTTTTTTTTTTTTTTTTTTTTAATTTTTTTTTTTTTTTTGTATTTATTTTATTTGTGTGCTTATGGTTAACTTTAAATAAATGTTCGTTGACCTAAAAAAGGTAATCTAAATGTAAAAAACTGCATTAGACAATACTAATAAGTGAATTAAACACACACTCACACACACACACACACACACACACACACACACACACTCAAACACACACGTTAATATTGGTAGTTGACAAGGACTCTGCATAGGGATAATGCATTTTATATAGTAAAAACTGCTTATTTTAGCGCCCTAACCCACCCTTAACCCAGTCCTTACAGAAAAACTGTGGCAAAACATAATAATAACCTCCTGTTAAGTATGATTTTAAAACATTTTGAATTATGAGATATGTAAACCAGCTTAATAATGTAGGTCATACATGTCATTATACAAATTTCTGTCCTAGTAAACCATCAAAACCAGCACACAAACACACACATACAGTTTTGTGTGTCGGCTGTGGGTTTGTGTGAACTGTACATGTGCAGCAAATGTTTAGATGCAGCATGACACAACTGCTAGACTAGCTTGGAGAATTTGAGAATGTCATAGTGAATTAATGAGTAGACACACTGACTGAGTGATAGACACACATGTAAACACAGTCTGGCATGCATTAAACGAAAGCACGTTCATACACACAGACACACAAAAGCCCCCTGTTAGCATATTAATAGTCTCGCTTAAACAGACATTTGACTCGCGGCCACAAAGTTTGGTCCATTTTGCAGATTATTCTGGCATGTCTGGAAATTCTGAATAATTATAAGGTTGTATAATAAGTATAGGTAGGCATAGATTAATTTTTTTAATCTAGATTAATCTAGATTAATTTAAAAATTAATCTAGATTAAAATGGCTCATTTGAGTTCTGCTGAAGGCATTCAGAATATGTGTGCTACCCAAATAGTAAGTCTTTGAGAACGGGTTTCTCAAGCCAGGTGACGCATTAGACCAGGGGCTCATCTCCTGTTTCCAAAATGCATCACAAACTGCTTGAGAAACTGTTCTACTATGATAATTGGTGATGAAAATAAATGATGTTCAATAAGATGTACTTGTGTTTACTAACTGTTTATTCAGTTAAACATGAATGTTGAACTGTAGGCCTACATAAGCTCCAAACAGCGATTTCATACTTGCTTTTGATGTGTGTACATACAGAAAATGCTGCTTCGCAAAAACAAGTTCACAGAGCCCTGACGGTGTGTCAAGCATTGAGTATGTTTACATGGGCAACAATACTTTAATACGATATTAATATGATTAAAACAATACTCTGATTAAGAGTCTACCATGTACAGATACCATAAACAGAAATGGAATTAAGACGTGGAGTATGCAGATATTAGTGGCATTACTGACAAACTATTACCGTCATGTAGGATCTTTCACCATATTTTCCGACAAGATCCACACAGGCGGCTGTCAGTAAAGGACCGCACACACACAAACACACACACATTGCGAAATGCGGAAGTTTTTTCCTTTCCATTTGGCGTGAGTTATTAAACACTCTCACCAGTCCTTACTCATTATTTGTGTCTAATACCCCAGTTTGTCACGGCGCATGATTGATATGTTTATGAGTTAAAGTGAAACTGCCAAACTGCAGAGTCAGGCATCCTGTTGATTTGATTCAGAAGGGCACTTTTTTGTCAGACGGCTCACCGGCCAGGTATACATCTGCGCTGAAATATCAAGGTCAAAGTCATCATAGCTTGCGCAGAATAGACCCAGCTCCCAACCTAACTTTGAGAATAGATTAACGGCGATAGTTTTTTTATCGCGCGATAAGAGTCTAGCGTTAATGCAGCACGTTAACGCCGATAACGCCCCACCACTAATAATAAGCATTCTTTTCTAACATACCTGTCAACATTGGGATATGAAAATAAGGGATATGCCAACTCCCACCACCACCACCATAGAATAAATAGTATACATTAGGAAAAAGCTGCAAATAAATTAGCAAACAGTTTTAACAATAGAGAAATAGAATCAATTTATCTAATCTCGTTAATCTTTTCCTCACTGTATAACTTGAACATTCTGATTAAAGAGCACCAAATGAATCTCTCATTTAGATTTTTCGTTTGATTACATTAAATAACAGAGGTCTCACTTTAAAAATGCAAACATCTAACATTATAATGAAAGCATTTTCTTTACTTTTTATGAATATGTTTGAAAGAAAACCCACCAAAAATCAACATCTTTAGATAATATTATTAATTATGTGTTTGTTCAAATTGTTCAAACCCACACCCAAAACCCAGACTATCGCTCCGTTTCAAATCAAGAATCAGAATCAATTTGGGAAACATTGTCTATTTATTACTAAGGAGCGCGTCAGTTGACAGCCACGCACCGCTACATGAACTGACTGTTTTGAGGATTGCATAGGAGGGGCAACGGTGCCTGTAACCCTCCGTTTTTATATTTATTTCAAAGTGTTTTCATGCCTAAATAAAACGAAAGCACAGAACATTTAAGAGCAAGGGGCATCCCCTGGTGGTTTGACGGTATGGGTTGCGTATAGGAAGGATTGGCTCTTTATTGCCACCCTTCATAGAAGGATTGAAAATACGGGAGAAAAACAGGAAAAAACCTTTACGGGATGATAGCAGGATAGAATTGTAAAATATGTGAGAATCCCGGGAAAAACGGGAGGGTTGACAGGTATGTTTTCTAAAAGTAGTTAACTAAATTAGTTATCATTAGGATTAACAAATGCTCTTAGCATGTTTTATACAACCCAGGCTTATTCTGATTACATACTCCTATAAATTTCTGGAGAGTGCCAAATACGTCCCAGGAGGTATGTTTTTTGCAGTTTTTGCGAATCCACCAGGGACCGCTGTGTATGCTTTTTGAGATCTCAAATTTCTCTCTCGAGTGCCAATTGTGAATGCTCTTATGGCTTAAATCTACCAGAGGCTACTGTCGACTGACTGACTGATCGACCGATCGATTCCCAGAATCCAGAAAAAGAAAAACCCTCACAGTAGCCTGATTTTACCGTGTTTTCAGATTTTACCACATTCTCACCGTGTCATTTACTTGTTTGTTTTATTTTTTGGCTTTTGTTTTTGTCATACCTGCTTTCTGGAATCTTTCTTTGCCAGACTTGAACCTCGTCATCGTCACATTCAAGCTCTGCATCTCAAATCCGGTGACATACGCGGTAAGCCACTGAATAAATTGTAACAGTGGAAAGGCCGTCCAGACAGAGGTAAGCGGTCAGCTGGTAAACGGCGTCATACTGCCCTGTAGCGTTCATTTTTTTCCTCCTCTGGCTACATAATTGGCGATCTCCAGAAATGAATATAGGGCTACGTTTTCAGAATGAGCCTGTGTTGGTTTTATCTGTTAACATTAGATTAACTTAACTTTAACTCATACTTTACACTTTAATATAAATATGTTGTGAGCAATTGCATTTTAGTAACAAAAAAAAAAAAACATTATTTGAAAATTAAACACACGCACAAAAAAGTATTGTTTTCTTTTTCTAATCCCTCAACTACACTGTAAAAACACTGGGTTGTTTTAATCCATTTGTGGGTGAACATTTAAACCCAGTGGTGGCGTTAGTCCATATTTAACACAAAATTGAGTTAAAACAAGCCAGCATTTTTATCAAATGCGACCTTGTTATAAAATGTTACCAAAAGTAAATGAATTTGAAGAATATTAACAGAACGGATATTAGCGCATGTCATACCTCAGTATTAGCAGAAATGTGAGGCTTTCAAATATTTGAGTATGTCTCCATTAATTGAAACCACAAACTTTCCCAAATCCAGTGATTATTATTTCATCACCAGCGCTCATCGTAATAACATAATATCACTTGGCGCCAATGTTGCTTTCATTCTGTGTTTTATTAAACTCCCACATCAACTGTTGTCACTTCTGTTCTCGCTAACCACGTTTCACATTATTTCTCAAACTACAGACAAAAAGAGAAGAAAGCGTAACACTTAACAGCTGTATGTCAGATTGTGTTTCCATCTCTTTTCCACCTGCTTTCCCTCTTTTTCACCTTCTCGCTCACGCTCAGTGAGATTTCAAAACCCATTAAACCCTGGATGGTACCTGCTAGCTTCACACATGGACGTGCCCTGGGCTCCGCTAGTTTACACGCTGTTGTTTAGCTGCTCACACTGGGATGCTGGTGTTAAAAGTGGATGCCAGAAGGACACGCTTGGGTGACTTTCTTGGGGAAGGGAAATTTTTGTCGGTATCTCTTGTGCTCACAGTCACTAGAGGAAAGAGAGAACAGATGTTAGCGGCCGCTGCTTTAAATAAAAACACATCTCTGTTGTCTTTCAGGATAAAGACTGTGGAGAAGGAGGATCTGCGAGTGTTGTGGAGTGAACAGACAGACGCCATAGAGAGGTACAACCTTAGAAAAATAAGAAAACCACAAACACAAAAAAGTCTCACCAGTATTGTTTTTTGAATATCCAGGGTATCTACCATAAGAAAGGTTTTCAAAAAATATAAATTGCAGCAGAAATATGTAAATTTATACACTTTATTTTATACAAATAGAAATAGACATTTCATTAAATGAATGACTGAATGAACTGATTAATCAATAAATTAATGGAGATCTCATAAGACTTTTGTACTAATTTTTTTATGTTACTGTTAAGCATTTACCAATACATTTTTCAAAAGATATGTTTTTGCATTTATTACACTGCATACTATTTTACTAGTTATTGTAAGATACTTGTATTTAGCTTCAAGTGGAATTGAAAGGTTAAGTTAATTAAGCTTAACTTAAGGTTAAATAAGTAACTTATAATTAAAACGTAAATATATAATAAATACAGTATTAAATGTATAATTAAAACTGGTTTATTCCAACTAAACGAATGACTAAATATGTAATGACTAGAGGAAAAACATGATTTAAAATTCATTTAAAATTCATTTAAAACAGATAAAGAAAAAAATAGCCTTGTGGTGTGTAAAAGGAGCTTTAACTTCCTACAGTATATAGGTGGTTCAGATAATGATGTGCTTTAAACATGATTTATGCTTGCACTGGAAAATGGTATTTTTGGAATTTGGCAGTGTTTCTTCACATTAGAGGTCTTTTTGCCTTCAGTGGAAACTTTAAAATCTTTATATATATTACATTGAAATTGACAAAAGTCTAACCTTTTTGGCTCTATACACCAACACAATGGATTTGAAATGAAACGAACAATTTGTGCTTTAACTGCAGACTGTAGGCTTTAATTTGAAGGTATTTAGATCCAAATCAGGTGAACGGTGTAGGAATTACAACAGTTTGTGTATGTGCCTCCCACTTGTTAGGGGACCAAAAGAAATGGACAGAATAACAATCAAACTTTCACTTTTTATTACTTGTAAATCTTTTTCAGTCAGTTACAGCCTGAAATCTGGAACGCATAGACATCACCAGACGCTGGGTTTCACCCCTGGTGATGCTCTGCCAGGCCTCTAAAGCAACTTTCTTCAGTTCCTACTTGTTCTTGTGGCACTTTGCCTTTAGTTTTGTCTTCAGCAAGTGAAATGCATGCTCAATCTGATTCAGGTCAGGTGATTGACTTGGCCATTGCATAACATTCCACTTATTTCCCTTCAAAAACTCTTTGGTTGCTTTTGCAGTATGCTTTGGGTCATTCTCCGTCTGCTCTGTAAAGCGCCGTCCAATGAGTTCTGAAGTATTTGGCTAAATATGAGCAGAAAATATTGTCTGAAACACTTCAGAATTCACCCTTCTGCTTTTGTCAGCAGTCACATTATGAATAAATACAAGAGAACCAGTTCCATTGACAGCCATACATGTCCACGCCATGACACTACTACCCCCATGCTTCACTGCTTAGGATCATGAGCAGTTCCTTTCCTTCTCCATACTCTTCCCATCACTCTGGTACAAGTTGATCTTGGTCTTAACTGTGTATATGATGTTGAGGAATTGGGATAATGAGTAAATAACACACACCTTACCATGAAACAGCTGAGAAGACACTTGTCCCAATACTTTTGGACCCTTAACAAGTGGGAGGCACATATGCAAACTGTTGTAATTCCTACACCGTTCACCTGATTTGGATGTAAATACCCTCAAATTAAAGCTGACAGTCTGCAGTTAAAGCACAAATTGATAGTTTCATTTCAAATCTATTGTATTGGTGTATGGAGCCAAAAATGTTAGAATTGTTTAGATGTCCCAATATTTTTAGACCTATAAATAAACTGTATAACATCTGTATATATATATATATATATATATATATATATATATATATATATATATATATATATATATATATATATATATATATATATATATTTATTTATTTAGTTATTTATTTATTTATTTATTTATTTAATTATTTATTTTTAATTTTTTTTGTCAAACACATTAACATCCCCACATTTATATTATTTACTAAATCTCTTTTCATGTTTTCAGAACTACATGTGTTAAGAATTGATTTATGGGTAGACTATAAAATACCACTTCTAAGATAAACTTGAATTGTAAGTACAACAAAGAGTAAACCTTAATGAAATATGTGGGAGAAAAACAATAGTTTCTCACATAAACAAATACTGAACTCACTTGGACAAGTTATAAATAGAAACACGTCAGGCCTCTTTGGTCACATTTTGTCTGTTTCGACTGATGTCATGGCATACTGAACTGCACAGCTATGAACTATTGTGCGTTTGCTTGACAATGTGTTTGTCGATGTAGAAGTGTGGTGTGTGTGTCAGAGACAGGGTTTGCTGGTGTCTGCCAGTCATCTGCGTGTGTCTCAGTGGATTGATGCTCTTTCGCGCATGTGGTTTGGATTGTGTTTTGTGCTGTTTGTCACGATTGCTCACCAGTCTGAGGAGAGATGAAGAGACGACAACACGCTGATAAAACAAGCCTGAAAAGACGTTAAAGCTTCCACTGAGGGCAAAGAGACCTCGGATGTGAAGAAACACTGTCAAATTCCAAAAATACCATTTCCCAGTGCAAGCATAAATCATGTTTAAAACGTATCATTATTTGGACCAGTTATATAGGAAGGTAAATCTCATTTTACACACCACACGGCTATTTATTTTATTTTATTATTTGAAAAAAAAAAAAGAGTCTATGAATAGTTACAAATCATCTTTTGCCTATTTTCAACCACTTTTTTGCAGATCATAATTTAAAAATATATATTATATTATATTATATTATATTATATTATATTATATTATATTATATTATATTATATTATATTATGTTATATTATATTATATTATATTATATTATTATTTATTCATTTTCTTTTCGGCTTAGTCCCTTTATTAATCTGGTGTCGCCACAGCGGAATGAACCGCCAACTTATCCAGCACGTTTTTTACGCAGCGGATGCCCTTCCAGCCGCAACCCATCTCTGGGAAACATCCACACACTCTCATTCACAGTCATACACTACGGACAATTTAGCCTACCCAATTCACCTGTACCGCATGTCTTTGGACTGTGGGGGAAACCGGAGCACCTGGAGGAAACCCACGCGAACGCAGGGAGAACATGCAAACTCCACACAGAAACACCAACTGACCCAGCCGAGGCTTGAACCAGCGACCTTCTTGCTGTGAGGCGACAGCACTACCTACTGCGCCACTGCGTCGCCTATATTATATTTTATTATATTATATTATATTATATTATATTATATTATATTATATTATATTATATTATATTATATTATATTATATTATATTATAGTTGAAATAAACATTATAACATCTTGACTACATGCTTACAACATGCTAATATTCAAGCCAACCCCAACCACCTTCCAATATGAAGCTCTCTTAAGAATTTGACATTGTATTTCAAAAATGATAATTGACATCAGGAAAATCCCCACCATAGCCGTTCAGACTGTATTACCATAAAAAGAAGATAGTCCTTGAGTCTTCAGCTCGTTTGTATTGATTTACTATTTTATACATGTTTTTTACTTCTTTTAATCCCTTCAAATAAAAGTAAAAGAATGTATGTCTTATTATGTCCAATACACATGTTTTTTATTTTTATTTCAGTTGCTACATAATTTTGTAAGGCCTTAAAAGTGATTGTTGACCAAATACTTAATATTCTGTCATTATTTACTCACCCTTTACTTGTTCAAAACTTGCATTTTTTTTTCTTCTGTTAAACACAAAAGAAGAATTTTTTTAAACTGGTAGCTGGCATCCATTAGCCTCTTCTATCTTGCCGAATGAATATCGTGTAGAACCGTTCTAAGAACACTCTTGTACAGTTTCATTTGTGTTTCTACATGAGCCTGAAAGGGTGCACCACAATTACAAATCCTTCTCTGCCTGGAATGCTAGGCACAGATAGACAAGCCTGCTAGACTGGTAATGGTTATATGCATGATGTCACCACATTGTTCCTATATAGCTAGCTATATGAAAGAGTTGTTATATATTTATTTAATTATTTAATTGTTATACAACAAAGTAAATATCAGACAAAAAGGAGTTACAACAACAGAAATATTTAATCATCATTCATACCACTGCGTGCATGACACTAACCTTACATAGGCAACAACTTACGCATTTGTAATACATTACAAAGTGATCCAGAGAGAAACCAAAGAGAACTGTTTGACTGGACTGGATTGCACAGAATGGAATGGTTAAGCAAACAGAACATTTCAGCCAGATAGTGGAAAAGCAGCTATTGATTTCCATGGTATTTTTTTCCTGCTATGGAAGTCGATGGGTACCAGCAACCATCATTTTATTTATTAATTCATTTTTAGTAAATTCATTGTTCATTTTGATATAATTAGTTTTTCAAAATATCTTTTTTTGTGTGTGTTCAACAGAAGAAAAAAAACTCATAAAGGTTTAAAACCACAGGAGGAATGAATAAATTATGAGGTAGAAAATAAAGCTAAAGTGTTTTGTGTGCCACCAACTCCAAAATGAAAGTGCAGTGCTGATCCTCCGCAGGGAAATCATGTCCATGAGCAGGACTTTTTCATTTTGGTGAATGGGTCACAACACAGTGACACTTTCCTAATATGAACATTATATTGGTAAGGACAAAAAAATGGGCTGCTCACACAGTGTATGTGAGTCTGCCTATATATTGTGTGCACTTTGCTATCTGAACTAGAAACAAATCTCCGGGTGCAACTCTTCTTTTACTAGAGCAAAAAACATCAACAAAATAAAAGACTTTACATGACGCCCCCCTTTACACCACATGTAACTTGGGCATTTGCCCAATTGTCCATATGGTTAATCCGTCTACGGCTCATACAATATATTGTTTAATCTCCTGGAGTTAATATTCAATTTCCTGAAGGTTTATTACCTCCTTTCATTGTTTTTGGCTCCACTTTGCACGTTATTTGTAGAAAGTGCCTAGTACTGCAATAGGATAAAGGACAGCAGACAGAAATAAGAGAAAGGTAAAAGGTGACCTTTTAGCTCAGAAAAATGGCACATATGAGCATAACGTTCTGAGTTTGGAGATATTATACCCTTCCCCCCTTCTCCATGCATCACAGCTCTGTTCAGACGGAGTGATATTATATAGATATTAAATTCTGTAATGTGTCAAAAGGCTTAAGCTTCGTGTGAAGCTCTGTGATGGCAGATGGAAGCACTTCCCACTCATAGGGCTTCGGGTTTCAGAGCTACACACACACACACGCACACACACACACACACACACACTTCACATCTCGATTTTCAAAGCTCCTTTAATTTTCACCATCCCAAAGGAGCCACGATATCTGCAAAGTAGACTCATATGTCACAGGCGCTAATGATTTATTCTGATGACAGATATCAGACCGAATCTATTTTAAATCCATAGCCTGTCATCTTTATCCACGGTTCTCACTCTTTCATGCACAAAAAGTGTAGAAAAGTGACTCCTCTATTCCGTAACGCCCACAGAGAAGCGCATGTGCTTCCCACATTGCTTTCATTTCGTATTTAACTTTATAGTGAACATATGTTAAGCTTCAGCATTTCATTTATTGTTTAGGCATTCCAAAGCAGCCAGTGTGTACTTTAGGGAAAAATGTTTTATCCACGAGATTCAGCCGTTAAAAAAAAGAAAGAGAGAGAAAAAAAAATCCACAGATGTGAGCGTGCCTGTGGGACGGCGCTTATCTTTTGTCTGAATTAAGGACTGCAGTTCGGATCTAAGGCTATACCACCTTTTGTTTTTCTCTCCCTGGTTCCTCTTAGAAGGGCCTGAAGAGATCTTCTGTCTTTTGGAGGAAACCGTTTGAACTGTTCCTCATGGGACTTGTGGCATTATCACCCTTTTTCCTTAAGTGTCTTCCTCAGTGTGGGGGAGAGAAGGCTGGAGGCTTAGGGATAAGTTGATCGCTGTGTTTGGAAATTTCCTACATTGTTCTACAGGGAATGGAGGATAGATAAAGAGAGATAAAGGGAGAGAAGTAGAAATTTGACCCTTTTCTCCAGGAAGTCCCTGTTTTTTTAATATGTAAAAAGGAATCCCTTCGTTATCTGTGTTTGTATTTCTTTCATTATATGTGGGCATATTCAAAATGTACAGTAAAACCCTGCATTACCTGAGGCTACAGTTTCATGGCTGGCACAGTTAGAAGTCTCGACTACCAAATTGGATGCCAGACAATCAAAATAAAGCAACCATTCATTTAACAGATTGGTTTAAAGAAGTTGATCATATTAGCAATGAAACACCAAGAGATACAATTACTGCTTTTAATGAAACTATACTTTTGCAGGGCTCGAAATTAACCTTTTTTTCTTGGTAGCACTGGTGCTCCTAACTTCAAAAATTTAGGCGCACCAGACAAAATTTAGTCGCACCCACCAAAAATTATGAGCACCGTTACTACACGTTTTATATGAACAGATTCTATTATATATTAACACTCTAATCACAACTAACAAATAAACAAAAATCTGCATGCGCTCACCGGGCCTGCACGCACTGCTTGACGTGTATGAGATGAATTGAATTAACAATAATAACTGTGCTGTTCTCACGGGTTCTGTCTGATATTGCACAGATGATATTGACATATAACTTATTATTTGCATATTTCATCTTAATAGCAATAATGGTCTTTTCATGAGCTGCAATATTAGTTTTATCTCGGTGAATGCATGCTCTTTAGCGATGCTGGATTGACATTCAGCACATGATCACTAATCAGATGTGCCATTATTTGTAACTTTGGATGGTTTCTAAAACTAAATATGTCAGTGTTGTTTCATTCTTTCGCATCCAGACCTTTACAGTTTTGTGGCTGTAGCTCCCTGTCATCGGAACTGAGTGATTGACAGCTGATATTAACCAATCCATTCATGTTCTGTTCTAGCGCAGTGGGCCAATAAGAAGAGCTTGAAGGCGGGGCAAGCATTGCTGGCTTTGTTTACTGCAGCAAGTTGACATGTCAACTGTTTTAAACCATTCCTGAGTGCTGCATTTGATGTTTTTAGGTGCAAAGATGCTTAATGCGTGAATGCCTCCTAATTCCGCGCATGTGGTGAACATTTTGCTGTGAAAAATGATCGCACAACATCAATTTTATGCACTCGCACAAATGCTCCCAAATATATTTTGAGGTCGCATAGATAAAATTTCGGGCGCATATTCGACCAAAACGGTCGCAATTTCGAGCCCTGTTTTGGTGAAGTGAAAGCAAAATTACAAAGTAATTAGCTATATTTTCCAAAATATATCTTTTTGATATGTTGTACTTTTGAACTTTTGATTTTTTTTTTTTTTTATAAATGCATTTATTAAAACATTACCCTGAACTTTGGAACAGTTGTTTATTTAATTTGATATTAAAACATATTCATAAAAATATTTCCATTTAACCCCAAATACATGATTATCATTTATGCTTATTTTATTTTTCGTGTTTACATAGCATTGTGTACTAGTGATAACAACTGTTTTTTTGCAGCCGATACCGAGTACCGACTCCTTGTTATTGTGATCGGCCCATACCAAGTAGCGATTGTAATGCTTCAAGCTTTAAAATGCATAAAGCACATATTTCCTCTAAGTTTGAACCCTAAGAGAAGATCTCGCCTTACCTAAGAGAATTAATCAAGAATGCTGGGTATAATATCTTAAACACATCTCTTATAACCGTTTAGGAGTGAACTTGTCATGGCCAGAAGCAGCTTTACAGAAAACAATTCATTCATGTTACTTTGGCTTAGTCCCTTATTTATCAAGGGTCATCACATCGGAATGAACAGCCTCAAAATATAATATAACACAGATATAAAAATTGGTAATAAAAATTACAAACAATGCAATTTGGAAACATTGCAAATGATGAAAGAAGATTTTTCAAGAGTTCACACTTCGCTGATGATTAATTATAAAGCTTGTTTGGCATGCTGTCCCGGGAGAGAGCCCTGAGCTCTTGAGATCCTCGAGCCCGGGGCTCCCTCCCGTTGCAAGGCGAGAGGGGAGATCGAGCTCAGGTAGATCTCGAGAACTCCCCCATCGAAGTGGTTGAAGTGCAGATAGTAGTTCTCTTTAGAGAGATAGGTACTAGATAGTGAGCAAGTCTATAGTGTTGATTAATAATTAACTTAGGTTGCATGTTTTTAATTGGTGGGAGGAAACCGGAGGACCCGGGGAAAACCCACGTGAGCACGGGGAGAACATGCAAACTCCGCACAGAAAATGCCCGCTGGTATGGTAAAGCCTAGAACCATTGACATTCTTCCTGTGAGGCAACAGCGCTAAGCGCTGGGCCACCGTGTCACCCATCTAGAAGAGAGGAGGAGTAGGGGTGGAAGGGGGGGTTCTTCAAAGCGAAGATAGTGGTGATATGAAACCCGGGGTATTTATAGTAGCTTGGGGATCGTCTGATTGGTGCGAGGTGATTTGGATAATGTGGGTCCAGCCGCTATCAATCATAAGCACGTAATCCTCTCGAAATTAGTTTATAAATAAACTTCACTTCAAGAGTTCACACTTCGCTGATGATTAATTATAAAGCTTGTTTGGCATGCTGTCCCGGGAGAGAGCCATGAGCTCATGAGATCCTCGAGCCCGGGGCTCCCTCCCGTTGCAAGGCGAGAGGGGAGATCGAGCTCAGGTAGATCTCGAGAACTCCCCAAAATGCTTTATATAGCTCGGGACAGCAGCCGCGTATTGAAGAACCCCCCAAAAATGCATATGGAACAATGCTATATCCGGCTGCTGGATATAATATTGGTTGCTTAGGACAGAAAGGCTCCGGCGGGAGCAGCGGAAAGTAGACTCTTGCTGGAGTCTAAGAGGGGGCGTGGGAAGGGCGGGATTGACTCCTGCGGGAGTTGAAGCTCGGATGTGCTCCTGCGGGAGCGAGAGCTGGGATGGGAAGGTTCCTGGAGTCGGGAAAAGTTTTGGACTGTGAAGACTCCTGCGAGAAAGGGTGTGAGGTGGGCTGGGGGGCATGAACTCCTGCGGGAGTTGAAGCTCGTTTTAGTCACTCCTGCGGGAGTTAGAGCTGGAGATTGAGGGCCTAAGCTGAAGAGAAAAGAGTGGCGGGTTAACTCGCCGAAATAAGATGGAGAAAAAGGGGGGCGGAGGATCTCGACGCCGGAGAGAAGAAAAGGAGCAGGGGAATCGTGCTAGCGCACGCATGCGAGCCTACGTGCGCGCAGAGACACACACGCTAGGGCGCGCAATGCGAGCTTACACACGTGTATGAATACACGTAATGCATATGCACGTTCCTGAACACACATACTCATACATGCATGCGCATACGCCTGTATATATGATTATATACACAAGTGTATATGCATTCCTAATGGCCATGGGGGGGCGGTGATGACTCCTGCGGGAGTCGAAGCTCGGAGCGACCCCTGCGGGGGTCAGAGCCATGCGGGGGCATTTCTCCTACCGGAGTCTGGGAAAGGGAGGGGGCGGTGGAGACTACGGCAGGAGGTGGCCTGGGCAAGACTCCTGCGGGAGTCGAAGCTCGTTTTAGTCACTCCTGCGGGAGTTAGAGCTGAGGATTGAGGGCCTATTGGAAAAGAGGAGAGTGGCGTGTTAACTCGCCGAAATTGAGTTAGAGAAAAATGGGGCGGAGAATCTTGACGCCGGAAGGAAGAAAAGAAGGGGGGGTAACATTCAGGCGCATGCAAGCTGGCCTACGCACGTGGAAGGACACGCACGCTAGGGCCCGCAATGCGTGCGCGTACACGCACACACGCACGCACACTTACTCATACGCACATGCGTATACGCGAGCATATGTAAATACACACACGTGACTACGCTTTCTTAAAGGCTGGGGGGTGGGCAGTGATGACTCCTGCGGGAGTCGAAGCTCGGAGCAACCCCTGCGGGGGTCAGAGCCATGGGGGGGCTGCGGGAACCAGAAGGAGAGGGGAGACAGGATGGGGCGATGATGACTCCATCTGGGAATGTGATTGTGAGGGGGTTGGCCTGGAATGGGCCTAGAAAGATTCCTGCGGGAATCGAAGCTCATGATGGACCCCTGCGGGGGTCCGAGCCGTAGGGGAGGGTGACACGCTTAGCATAGCTTGGAAGCAGAAAGTACATACAAGCATAAGCATGAACACTCACACGTACAAAACATAAGCATACATACATACGCACATGCACAGACACGTGCACTTGCCCGCATACAAATGCACCGCACGTACGCGTACCCGCACATGCTCGTTCGTTCACACACATATAGGCGCGCATGCGCAGGCACTCACGCATACTCACATACTCACATAGTCATGCATGCGTGCATACGCACGCGCCACCACTTACGCCCGTACGGCGGGTGCGCACTTAGCTGGATAGTGCCATTTGAGCTTCCTTAAGGTGGGGTTGGCTGAGGCGAATGTAGGCTTTAAAGGCATCGGAGGACCAGCGGCCTAAGGTCTGAATTTGTTGTGAGGAAAGACCTCTGTGTGCTGCTGTAGTGGCTGCGCCAATTCTAAATGAATGGCTAGAATATAGTTCGGGGGAAAAGCCTGAAAGGCGGAGCACCTCTTTTAAGTGTTTTTGAACCAAAACGGGTTACTGGACGATTAACATCATCAGGAAAGAGGGGGGCAAGGATCTTGAGCTCTCCTTAAGTGGAGAAATGCAAGAAGGGTTTGGAAAGGACGTGTGGGGGAGGAAATGTTGAAAATGTAAATAAAGTGCCCTTTCCCTGACTGATCTGTTTTGCTGTGCTTGATGAAAAAAGCTATTGTTTCATCATTCTGCAGAGTTAGATCAGGAATTGTGGGATGGGTGGCAGGGTTAAATTTGGATGTAATGGCCATTTCTGAACACCTAAGGAAGCCGAAAAAGCTAGAATGAACATGGCATCAAGTGTGCGGGCTGCATGTGTGGAAAGGTATCCTTTGTGCAGTGTATGGATGCATCTTGAAAGTAGGTTGAGAGTAATGGGTTGTCTGGTGTCGGGGAGGGGGGGGGGGTGCATTTTTTGGATACCTTTGATAAGGAGGGTGGTTTGTGAATTGGAAATGGCTTCTGAAGGAGACCCGTGTATCAGTTTATGAAAAAAATGGATCCCGCTAAGGTAGCTTTTAATAGAGCTAGCCTGGATGTTTTTAGCAGTGTGTAGGTGTGAAATAAAGGAGGTGATGGAAAGTAGGGAGAATCTGGGAATTGTATTTTGAAGAGGGAGTGGAAATGCTTGAAGCATTCCATGCTGTGAGATATGTTTGCAGGGTTCTGGGAGCGATGGCGTGCAGGATAAATGATATGGAAGTTTCGTGTAGCTGGTGTAGTGGGTGATTTAAGGCAATATCATTTGTGAATAATGTGGGACAGGTGTTGGATGCTGGTCTGCTTCTGGTGCCAAGAGCCGAAATTCTGGAAAAGAAAGCAAAAAGAGAATCGTTTTTTTTTTTAGATGAGAGTCAAAGGGAAGGAGTAAAGTGCTAGGAGAAACAGCGGAAGCACTCAACGCTAGCAGGGGGAACAGAAAGATGAGGTGATAGGGAGGCTCTTGCGAGAGCCGAAGCTCTTGTTGACTCCTGCGGGAGTCGAAGCTCAGATTAGACCCCTGCGGGGGTCCGAGCTGTTGGGTGGGATGGTAAGCATAGCAGAGGTTGGAGACAGAAAGGTAGATACATACATACATACATACATACATACGCATGCATGCACATATACTGTACATACACACTCACACGAGCGCACACGCGCACGCATGCATGCATGCATATAAACACACGCACGAATACATACCTACATACACATATATGCATACACATATAGACACATACACACACACACACACGTACATACGTACTCACATATATACGCGTATATGCGTATACGTATACGCATATGGAGACAGGGTCGTGCTCGAGCCCTTAGTCTGGAGTATGGCATTAGCTGGTTAGATGGAGGAAGGAGGTTAGGTGAGAGTCAAAGCCAGGAGTAAAGAGCTAGTAGGAAACAGCGAAAGCACTCAACACTGTCAGGGGAAACAGAAATGTGAGGGATAGGTGAGGCTCTTGCGAGAGCCGAATCTCATATTGACTTCTGCGGGAGCCATAAGTTTATGATGTTAAGGTGGAGGTGTCTTTTCTGGGAACGGAGGGACAGGCGTTGGGTTGGGGTCTGCTTCTGGAGCCAATGACCAGATTTTCTGGAAAGAAAAAACACGTCAGTTATTTGGTTTGCACATGGCACATATTAAGCAGACATGATAAATTGTTTAAAAGTTGATGTCAATAAGGAGGCGTCTTAAAGCTGCGTTAAAGGTGGTGAATAGGAATGCCTTTATAATGCATTGTACTGTGGCTTCCTTAATCTGTAATTATTAGATAGAATCCTTTGTTAAAGAGTTTGAGTGTTGTACTGCTTATGGGACTAATACATGACATCTTGAAGGGTGGGGCAGAGAACGGTCCAATCATAAAAGGGGGTTGTCGATCTCTTTTTATAAGATGATCGTCAGCTGCGGATTTTGCAGTAGCTTTAGAATGTATTTAGAGTGTAATAGGTTGGATGAGGGTCAGCTTCTGGTGCCGTCTGTCAAGAACTCTGAATTGAGAAACAAGAGAGAATCAGAAATTAAATACAACAAGATACGTGGATGGCAGACACAATGAATTGTTTTAGCTGATATCCATGCGAGGCGTCCTAATGAGGGCATGGGCAACTGTGAATGGAAGCGTCTTTTGTTAATGCATGGTACGATAGCTTCGTAGATCCAATGCAAAGATGGTTGAGGTGGGCATTTGACCCCCCGCAGGAGGGCAGATGGATGGAGAGCTGAAGATATGGACCGTGGCTTTTCTAGTGGTCCTGGAAGTGTCTCTTGAAGACTGAGTAGGAGTGAGTTTGAATGTTTAAAAAGCAAATGTATTTAAACAGAGTCGATGGATGAAACATTGCTCCATTCGTCGGGAATGTCCTCCCATTCATAGCAGTCAAGCGGGAAGTTTGTTTCTTTGCCATTACATCCAACCTACTTGCTATTATGAATTCACGTATGACACTAGTGTATGAACATACAAGTCACTGTCATATTACCATTGGACTTCTGTGTTGAATGTTTTTAATATCTGAGTAATAATCTTTGGAAATTAAATGGCTAATCAGATGTGGCAAAGTTTTTTTTTTTTTTTTATAATAAATAATTAATTTATTATTATTTTATTTAATTAAACAACTGGCAACATCAAATCCTGTGCTTAAAGACTATGTCATTCATTCATAAAGTGAGAGTCCATTCTTAACCTGACGAGAGAGAGGGCTGGACCATCTCAAGTTTAAGCTCATTGGATAGTGGCGCTTCTCTTTCAGCTATTGGCTTGAAGGTGTGTCAATCAAGAGTGAAAATGCTTGACGGCCATTTGAAGAGCAGGATCACAATTGTTATGACTGGAGATCAATGTGGGAATATGCCATGGACTAATATTTGCGGATTGGGCTATGCAGATGAATTACTTCATGCTATCAGAAGTATTAGCAGTAACAGCAGTAGTATTAGCAGTAGCAGCAGTAACAGCAGTAGTATTAGCAGTAGCAGTAGCAGTAGAAGTAGTAGTAGCAGCAGCAGTGGCAGCTGCTGCTGCAGGCCAAGCTTTCTTCAAAGCGAAGATAGTGGTGATATGAAACCCGGGGTATTTATAGTAGCTTGGGGATCGTCTGATTGGTGCGAGGTGATTTGGATAATGTGGGTCCAGCCACTATCAATCATAAGCACATGATCCTCTCGAAATTAGTTTATAAATAAACTTCACTAACATGTCTCAATCAAGAAAAAGTCTACCTACATTTGATGTTAAAATGCACATGTATAAATTAAATACTTTTTTACTAAAAGGAAACAGGCATACAAACTACTGTTTATTGCAATAAGTATTTTACAAGAAGTTATATTATTATATTTTAATGTTAAAAAAATAATTTTAAGTTTTATTTATCTAATAAATAAATTTGTTATAAAAAGGCCTGAATACAGGGATGGGCAAACTTGATCCTGGAGGGCCGGTGTCCCGGCAGACTTTGACTAGTGTTGGAGCAAAAGTCTGCAGGGACACCGGCCCTCCAGGATCAAGTTTGCCCATCCCTGCCTTAATACAACCTAAGAAATGCAATGCTTAGAACAGCACTGCGCCTCTTGTGGTCTGTTCTCTTGCTCATTCACTCTCGTCGCCCAGAGCTTCCGGGAGAGGTCATAAGGTTGGATGAGACACTATATGGGGCGATATAACACTGGATATACAATGGCTGCACTTGCAACAAAGAGACCATCACTTGCGCGAGTCGCACCAATAGACTATATAAACAGGTCGCACCGCATCTGTATATATTTTAGCTGCTGTGACATGAGCGCATCGATTACTCACGCCCCCACGCATCTTTTACCTCCTCACATGTTGTGGCTGCTGTAGTCTATGTATAATATACGGGAGCGCATGTACGTCTTCCTCTGCTTGTAAACTCATAAACAAACACCTGTGATTGGTTCATGAGATCAGCCAGATTGGTGAGTACCATTCAAGTCATTAAATGTGATGATTGGCCGATACTGATCTTCAGAGGTGTAAAGAGTACCTGAAAACCATACTTGAGTAAAAGTACAGATACCTTACTGTAAAAATTACTCCATTACAAGTTACAAGTCACCAATTCCAATAAGACTTGAGTAAAAGTATTAAAGTATCCGATTTTAAAAGAACTTAAGTATTTTACTCATACTGAATGTAGGCTCAAAGAACACCAAGAAAGGTTTAATTGTCCTAATATATAAATTAAATTTAACACCTTAATGTTTCAAAATGGCAGAACAAAATATATTTAAAAAATAGAACAGTAAGTCACAGTCAAACTCAAATGTTCAAAACAGACACAAACAATTTATCAAAAAAAAAAAAAAAAGTAGTAAAACGTAGTAAAAAAAATCAGAGCTGACTTTGATGTGATTCATCTCTCAGTATCAGAGGGGGGCAATATTTTTATTTTGAGTAGTTTTTCAATTGATTAATTATGTTTTCTCTGTATTAAATTTAAACAAAGAGGAGCACTGTTATTTTTCAACTTAGTAAACTAAATATAAATTCAAGCTTCGGCTTCATCACTGGCTGCAACCATGTTGCTAATTAAACACCTGGTATTAGGCAAGCTGCTAATTCACGTTCACATGATTTAGCTCATAAATAGCATACAGTACCTTCAGCACCCTGCAGATCGCAACAAATTAGCTGTGGTAGATAAAGATCCTGACTTGTCGTGCACAATCACAATGTAATGAGTAACGGTAAGCATCTGTTCAAATGTAGTGGAATAAAAAGTACATATATTCAATCAAAAATGTAGTCAAGTAAAGAGTAAAAGTTGCTTATATTTTTGATACTCAGTACAAGTACAAAGTAGCCAAAAAATACTTAAGTAACGAAGTCCATTTACTCAAGTACTTTACACCACTGCTGATCTTCAGCCGATTGATCGGAGCATCCCTAAAAAGTATGTAATTTTTACTGCTAGAGGGCGCATGTTCATGACAAAGAAAGACATAGTTTGGTGAGAATCAGGGGACTTGTGGTCTTCATAACATCCTATGGGACTCCTGCAGAAATTATGTTCATGGATGAGCTAAAGTATTAAAAATGTCATTTTCATGGTAGTAATGAAGCAATTACTGATAAGAGATGAGCATGACGTGACACAAAAGCAGTGGAGCTTTTATTATGCCACAGTCGATCACTTCCGGTTCGTCTATTCTTGATAACATGCAGAATAAGCAGCTCTGCTTTACCATAAAAAATACATTTTAGGTTTTTGCTATAATGCTTCTCTGTGCAGCCTAATAAAATGAACAACATATTAAAGCATCTTTGGTGTTTCCCTGTTTTTTTATAAAACTAAAGCAGAGATCAAAGGTGTATGGTATCATTAGCATGGCATAGTTTGAACATTCTTCGAAACATTTGAGATAATGTAATTACACAAGTCAGCAAAATACATAGTGCTGTTTTAGTGTTTTTTACATATTTTAATCATTACATTATATTCAATTCAATTCATCTTTATTTGTATAGTGCTTTTACAATGTAGATTGTGTCAAAGCAGCTTCACATGGAAGATTATAGTGAATTGAAACAGTGTAGTTCAGTTTTCAGAGTTTAAGTTCAGTTCAGTTTAGATTAGTTCAGTTCAATGTGTTTTAATATCCACTGCTGGGAGTCCAAACACTGAAGATTAATCCATTGATGTGCAGTTCTACAAGTCTCGACTTATGCAAGCCAGTGGCAACAGCAGCGAGGAAAAAAAAAGGAGGCTGGAGAACGCAGGACATCAGCGAAGACTTGGCGGTCCCTGGAGTCTCACAGGAATCAGTCTCAGGCTGTCCACTCCTCCATGACCACCACAGCAGCTGCTACGGCCTGGTCCGGGAATGTGTAAACCTTGGGATCATCTGTTCACAGGTCTTGGATCACTTCAGTGGCACTGCATAATCTCTGGGGGCCTCGGGATGACTATCCCCTGGTGGAAATAGAGAGTAAAGAGAATAATTAGCATAGCTGCTGTTCATAGGGTATATAAACTAATGCAAAAACCTGCGTGGAACACATTTATGCATCATACCGCTATGTGATGCATTGAGTGTATGCTTTGCTAAAGAGATAGGTCTTTAATCTAGTTTTGAGCTGCAAGAGTGTGTCTGAGCCTCGGACATTATCAGGAGGATATTCCAGAGTTTAGGAGCCATAAATGAGAAGGCTCGACCTCCTTTACTCGACTTTGCTATTCTAGGTACTACCAGAAGCCCTGAGTTTTGAGATATTAAAGAGCCTGTTGGATTGTAGCATGACAGAAGGTTGGTTAGATAAACAGGAGCTAGATTATTTAAAGCTTTATAGGTAAGAAGAAATATTTTAAAATCAATACGAAACTTAACAGGCAGCCAGTGTAAGGAGGATAAATTTGGGGTGATATGATCATATTTTCTAGATTTTCTTGAAGTTTGTTAATAGAGAACGCTGGGCAACCAGCGAACAGAGCATTAGAGTAATCCAGCCTAGAAGTCATAATTCCAGCCTAATAGTCACATTTAATCAATTTTACATATTGTGCATCAGAAACACAACATACTGTATGCTGGTAATTTCAGCATGGTAGGATGTACTGTACGTAGGCAGTGTGCATTGATACAACACTAGAACAAAGCTATTTATATTGTGTTCATGCAGATATCTAGCATTTTAACATGGGTGTAATTGGTTACGTGCGTCATGAGTCTATCCTTGTGTTCACTCTTTCCCCTGAAGGTTGTCCCGAGACCTGAGGGAGAAGCAGGAGAGCTGGTTGTCATCTCAACAGCGATGCCAGTCCATGCAGGAGCAGCTGTTGGTGTTGCAGCAGAAAGAGGAGGCGGCGACCCGGAGACTGGAATGGGCTGAAGTCGAGATCAAGGACCTGAGTGAAGCCCGATGCACTTTGCAACAGCAGAGGTCTGGTAGACAAGCACACAGCAGGACATGCAGTAATCCGCTTGTTGAGTCTGATGCCAGGCGTCATAGTTTCCAGGTCAAAAGATGCCAAAATTGAACAACAAATGGTATTAATAATACACGCTTTAAGTGTGCGGTAATACTATTGAAAACCATGGCAGGAATGTTTACAGTGTATCAATGCCTAATCTCAGATGCACAAAGAGGGAGTCATCTTTTAGAAATTGTTATAATATTGGTATCAGTTATTTTCAGAGACTGTAGTTTAAAGGTGCTGTATGTAAGTTTTTTACTCTTCTAAAGCATAAAAATACCATAATATGTGTGCAGATATTTAAGAAACATCCCAAGTGAACATACTTGTTTAACTGAAAAACAATGCTGAAGTCAGATATTCTGCTTTGACAATGTTTTTTCCGTGCCGGAACGCTGTCTTTGTTTAGGTAATTTTCACATGCACAATGCCATTTTAGCCAATTATAATTCAGCACTCCGGTTTGCCTTGTTGGAAAACAGCGTATTTCATTCATTCATTCAGAAAGAAAGGCTCTGAAAGCGTGCGTCCGAGACCGAAAAGGACAGTATGGGAGACAAGATTCAGTTTTACATGAGGTTATTAATTAGCAAATTACATAAATATTACGAACGTAAACATTAGGTGAGCAGGTTACATTGTAACCGCGTGTCCTAACAACATGCTGTGACGAGAGAGGCAGTGATCAGCTATTTGGCTGTTTGTATCAGACGAAACACGACAGAAATTTGAATACAGGCTTTCAGAAGCACAGAATATGCACTCACTCATGAAACGGTAAGGTTTAGAATCTGTTTAATACATGTTAACCCTCCTTAACATCATTAAATGTAAAATGGCATTCAAACTCATATTGTTAGCATTTAGCTCTGAATAAAGCACACGAGATTTACCTGAGGTGATCACTGTCATAGGTTTCACAAGTTCAGCTGTGAGAAATAGAAGCCTTTTCTAATCATTCAATTCGAGGTGTTGGTTAGGACAAAAACTCCCTTTAATATGGAAAATATTCCCTCTATCGCGTGTCGTTGCTTTTATTTAGAACACAGTTTAAATCACTCGCTCCTTGTATTCAAACTGGCAACCCACGCTCACGTTTGTTTTGATCCAGGAGTGCAACTCCTAGTTTAACCACTAGGTGTCAAACTTACATACTGCACCTTTAACACCATGGTTTTGTAAAATATTCACTTTAATGTGTGATATGCTAAGGGGTTTTACATTAAATGAATAGAGGCTTGGACAGGGAAACATCACAACTTGACAAGTGAATAAACACTGTCAGGGTTTCCCAATGTCCTGGAAAACCTAGAAATACTGGGAAATTACTCATATATTTCCAGTCTTGGTAAACAACTGGAAAATGACAAAACACAAATTGTCCTTGAAACAAATCTTGTTTTCTTGAAAAATGTTGTACTTTTTAAAGGTGCCATAGAGTGCATTGATTTAACATGCTAAATTATTATCTGATAAGGGCATAGTATGTGGCTTGGTTCATGGGTGAAATAAGATGAGAAATAATCACACTTCAGTACAAAGTTTATTTCATTCAAAAAAAGTTTCACAGTAAAGGCTGAGTGTTATGATACAATGCATAAGCGCAGATAAACGTACTTTCAGGAGTCTATATGTGTTTAGTGCCCCATTACAAAGGTGCACATGCATCTGTTGCCTCATTACAATTATCAGCAGCCTATCTCACAATATTCATTTCAAACTAACAAAAGAAAGAGCTAAATGCCTCTTTGGAGGTTGCTGAATAACTGTAAAATCCATCTATCCCGAATTTTTAATTCTGATGATGAGCTGTGATGAGACGAGATGCTCCATTCCTTGCTGCATTACCTGAGAGCTCTAATGTCAGTCTTTCAGATTGACATGTATTTCACTGGGATTTTGCACGAAAAGGATTTAGATGAGAACGAGGAAACAATGGTGTTTGAGGCTCATCGTGTGTCTTTTCCATCTACCGAACGCCAATTATTCAGCTATATATCCAGATTTCCATTATATGCACAAAAAGAGCTTTGTTCACTTTAAGTCACATTAAGTTTTGACACTTTTTTTTAGGCTATAATATTTCTGTATTGCTGTCTTGTTGCAGGTGCTAAAATGAAATGCTTGTTTTTAGCAAACATTGCCTTTTAAACTCAAATCAGGTAAATTCATCAAAGTTGGATAAATATAAAGCACAGTAAATGGGAGAGAACCACAAATATATGAATATATACAGTTGAAGTTTAAATTATTTGCTCACCTTTGAATTTTTTTTCTTTTTAAAATATTTCCCAAATGATGTTTATCAGAGAAAGGAAATTTCACAGTATGTCTGATAATATTTTTTCCTATGGTGAAAGTCTTATTTGTTTTATTTTGGCTAGAATAAAAGCAGTTTTAAATAAATAAAAAAAAAACATTTTAAGGTCAAAATTTTTAGCCCCCTTAAGCTATATTTTTTATTTCAATCTTTTTTGTTGGTTGACAATACAAATTAAATATTGAGAGATAAACAGTAATGTATTGTCCATTATTAATCCCATCCCCTAACCTCTCATTCATTAACTCAATTAACAACAATAAATAAATAAATACATAAATTAAGCTATGTATATAATTTTTTTTGATAGTCTACAGAACAAACCATTGTTATACAATAATTTGCCTAATTACCCTAAATATATATTTGAAGTCAGAATTATTAGCCCCCCCTTTTTTTTATTTTTATGTTTAAATTTTTGATGTTGTTTGATGTTTAACAGAGCAAGGGAATTTTCTCTGTCTGATAATATTTTTTCTTACAGAGAAATCTTATTTGTTTAATTTCAGCTGGAATAAAGCAGTTTTTATTTTTTTAAAAAAACATTTTAAGGACAAACTTATTAGCCCCTTTAAGCTATATATATTTTTCATTAGTCAACAGAACAAACCATCATTATACAATAACTTGCCTAATTACCCTAACCTGCCTAGTTAACCTAAGTTAATTAACCTAGTTAAGCCTTTAAATGTCACTTTAAGCTGTATAGAAGTGTCTTGAAAAATATCTAGTAAAATATTATTTACTGTCATCATGGCAAGGATAAAATAAATCAGTTATTAGAAATGAGTTATTAAAACTATTATGTTTAGAAATGTGTTAAAAAAATATTTCCTCCGTTAAACAGAAATTAAGAAAAAAATAATCAGGGGGCTAATAATTCAGGGGGCTAATAATTCTGACTTCAACTGTATATATATATATATATATATATATATATATATATATATATATATATTATATATATATATATATATATATATATATATATATATATATATATATATATATATTATATATATATATATATCATGGTTTATTTGTGCCGCAATGGTGGCTTCACATTACAGGTACACTGAAAGAAAAAAGAAACATGTTAGAGCACATACGTGTCTCTTCCGTCATGAAATAATAATATAGTAACAATATATAGTAACTTAAGGTACCCGGAGAGATTGGTATGGTCAAAAACCATAGGTTAGATGTCAATATTACAGGCGTGAATTCAGTTTTACTGCCACATAGTAACATTAATGTCCAACATTATATTGGTGATGTCAGGCTAACTTAATACCCATGGTGTTCGTTTTTATGTCAAAATTACTGAGACTTGCACTTGGTTTAACTTAAACACGATTTCATAAATACAGTTTCAACTGTATTCAGTACTCAAAAAGGCATCTGAATATAATGTTTCATGAGATTTCTGCCGTTGCTTCGCTGAAATTTGAATCTGCTCCTTCCAAAGCAAGGGCTGTCTGTCTCACTCACACGCATGCGCACACACCTTTTTTTTTTTACTTCAAGGTTTGTTTGCCATACACAAATATTTCACTTTAGTTTGATAAACTGGCTAAGCACAACTTAATATGTTTGGTGAATATACATTTATGATTTTAACTTGAGACCATGTGCTAAAATTAATTCAGTGGATTTTTTTCTTGTCTGGGGCTAATTAGCGGGAAGTAGTTTGTCAATATTTGAGTCAATATTTAATTTTCAGTTCCCATAATTTTTCAAATATGCTGTATATATATATACTATACAAAAATAATATACAGTTGAAGTCAGAATTATTAGCCCCCCTTTGAATTTATAAGGTAAATTTAGAGGTAAGATTTAGAAGGTTTGAAATACTAATTATTTGTTCATGTTGGTAAGTACATTAACTAATAGAACATTATTTTAAAGGCTTACCACTTATTTTAAACTGAGCATAGCATCTTTACAACACTGTCATTCACAAGACACCATAAAATAAATGAGTGCAACAAACAAAACAGGGATTGTTAAAAAAAAAAAGATGTATGTATACAGTAGGAAAATGAAGTCAAGTATAGTCTTTGTTGTTTTGTGCTAAGGCCATCATTTGGAGCAAGTGTCTGCACAGTAATATTCATGAGCTGAATCTATGGCATGAGGTCAAACCACCACACATCCCACCTTCACGACATTTTTATGCTAAAATGAATATTTTTTTACCAATTTTTCTGTGAACATAGACAATATACATTGGTGCATTTAAACAAAACAAATTTTATTAAACAGTTATATTAATTAAAATAAGAGAGTGGTCACCTAACATATTTAGGAACAAAAAGATAAATTATTTAAATGGGAATAAAAAAATATTCCAAATAAATCAAGCTACAACATTACTGTTCTCTTGATTTTTCTTCTTAAATTTGATTGAGTATTTTTAATAGTGTATTAATTTTTGCACCATGATGTTTTTGCATTGCACTTGCATGTTTTGTTGTGAGGTTTGACATTTGTCACAAAAAGACAAAAAAGGTGATCATCGTCTTATAAGTGATGACCATCAAATTAATTCAATACACTTCCTGACAAAAGTCTTGTCGTCAATTCCAGCTGTAAAAGCATCAAATAATAACTTGACTTCTAGTTGATCATTTGGAAAAGTAGCAGAAGGTAGATTTTTCACATGAATCATGTGTTGAACTGCATCCCAATCATCACAAATACTGCAGAAGAACTATTGGAACCCACATGGAGAAATCAGTCGTTTGGCCACTTGCGATACCAAATGATAAACTAGAAGTTATTATTTGTTGTTATTAAAACTTGAATAGTCGACAAGATTTTTGTCAGGTAGTGTATGTTCAATGCCCTAAAATGCAGCACTCAAGTTAAATGCTTGTTTTAAATATTTACAAACATTAATCTCTAGACCTTGTGTTTATGTGTTTTTCATCTCACTGATGCCCTGTTGCTTTATTAAATGAAAAAACGTATTTTCTCTTAAACTTCTTAAAATCTTCTTAAACCTGTTTTCTATTTGACACATTGTTCTTTTCCACCTCTTCATCAGAATAATTGCAACTCAATTCACTCAATTTATCTCGTACTTTAAGGTCTAATTGCATCAATGGCCACCTGTGTCTTGAGTTTAAATGTTCTTCTCTGTATCAGCGACCTTTGTTAAGTCCCAGCTGTTTGCATATTTGGATGTCTGATGAATACACGCCTCTGTCCCAAAGGTGTGTTAGCAACCAACAGCGTCTTCACTTACTGCTATTGGTCATCCTTACCTGTTTACGCCTCAGCTGTTGCGTCAGCTAATGGTCTTGTTGTCTGCCTTGTTGCCATGTTACTGACATCCCTCTTGTGTGATCATCAAAATCTCTCTTTTTTATGATTGCTTTGGTGTTCAGGGTGACTATTAGAATGTTTTGGGTAGTTGCTTCTCTGTATCAGCTAGAAGTTCCGTAGTGTGGTTACTAAGGTGGTCCTAATTGGTTGTTTGCTACAGTTTTGTTTTGGTGTTTTGGGTAATTTCTAAGTTGTTCTGAGTGGCTGCTATGGTATTAGATGGCTGTTAGGTGGCTAAGATGTTCTTAGTGGTGCAACCTACTTCTTAAAGGATTAGTTCACTCCAAAATTTTCCAAAATCACCCTCATCTCAGTCCTCATGTATTTTATCTTCAGAACACAAGTTAAGACATTTTAGATTAAATTCAAGAGCTCTCTCATTCTCCATAGACATCAATAGTCCCGAGACATGCAAAGTCCAGAAAAGGAATTAAAAACATTATTAAAACATTCCATATGACTTCAGGGGGTTTACTTAATTAAGCAAAGCTCCATGATTTGTGCCAAAAATACTGTAAACTGGACTTTGTTTCAACATAGGCTCATTCTGAAAGCGTAGCCCTTTATAAAGGTTTCTGGAGATTGCGAATTAATCTTTCTAAATTAATCTAAAAGACTTTCTCCAGAAGAAAAAATATTATCACGTTCTGTGAAAATTTCCTTCTGTTAAGCATTCATTCATTCATTCATTCATTCATTCATTCATTCATTCATTCATTCATTCATTTATTCATTCATTCATTCATTCATTCATTTTCTTTTCAGATTAGTCCCTTTATTAATCCGGGGTTGCCACAGCGGAATGAACCGCCAACTTATCCAGCACATGTTTTACGCAGTGGCTGCCCTTCCAGCTGCAACCCATCTCTGGGAAGCATCCATACACACTCATTCACACTCATACACTACGGACAATTTAGCCTACCCAATTCACCTGTACCGCATGTACCCGGTACCCGGAGGAAACCCACGCAAACGCAGGGAGAACATGCAAACTCCACACAGAAATGCCAACTGACCTAGCTGAGGCTCGAACCAGCGACCTTCTTCCTGTGAGGCGTCTGTTAAGCATCATTTGGGAAATATATATATAAAAAAATTATAATAATTTTAAAATAATAATAATAATAATTGGCTAATAATTCTGACTTCAACTGTATATAGAGGTACGTTTTCAGAATGAGCCTGGGTTGCTTTGTTTGCCTGTATTTTCAGATCCTTGTCAGGTCATCAGGTTACAGGTTTACTTTGTGCAGTGCACAGGCAAAGTAGGTGGAACACTATTTTCTTCTCCATATGCCCTAGACACAATCATATAAGGACCCCATGCTTCTTGGAAAACATTGTGCAATTGTGAGTGTGCTCAACACAGGTGAGTGAGCTTCACAAACCACCAGTGGCATATACTCCCTTCCGTATGCTCGACAAAAAAAAATAAAAAATTAGACTAGTCATAACATTTATATACTTCTTCTGATCCTCATTTGAATAAATGTAATTACTATGGACAGTACTATGCATTGCCATTAGAGTCAGCAGTGAAACACACAAGAGCTGTATGGTCATATTGACACAGGAGACAGATGACCAAAATATAATAATATATAATATATATATATATATATATATATATATATATATATATATATATATATATATATATATATATATATATATATATATATATATATATATATTTTTTTTTTTTTTTTTTTTTTTTTTTTTTTTTTTTTTTTCATAATTAAAGTTGGACCACTGATGTCACATGGAATATTTTGTCAATGTATTTGGTTTCTTTTCTGGACTTAGAATGTCTTGTGCCCAGTGATGAGAATATGACAATAAATAAACAGTGTTACTTAAGGAACAACTTTTTTTAGTTATGAGTAATGAGTGTTTCCCTTGGTACAACGCCGTTACTGACAATAAAATGTGGCATTATATAATTGATATATAACGTGCAATTGGGTTTTCATCTGAGTAGGCTCTGTCTACCTATGCTCTAGTGTGTGTGTTGTTGGGGTAATGGGGCATATAACTGATGATTGACATGTGTTTGCGTGTAGGTGTGGGACAGCCACATAACTGATGATGACTGGCTAAGAACTTAGGTGACGCTTTCAAAGGAGGAGACAAAAGCCACAATATTAAAGCACTTAAAGCTAGTTTAGTATTGTTCTGATACACGGAAATATTCAATAGTATCAAAACAAGTCAATCATGTCAGTATTTTGCCAAAGTACTTTACAATCACATTTCAATATCATCAGCTTGCTGTGAATGAATGTGGGATCCAACCATACAGCATCAGTGGGAGAGAACATTGACTCAGGGTGATCACGGTGGACGTTAAAGTAATTTACTACAGCTATACCAAGATTAAAACATGAATGAAAGTAACATGTTTTTCAGCATGTTACTGGCTGGGTTGTGGCTGGAAGGGCATCCACTGCATAAAACATATGCCAGAAAATCAGGGTCAGACTAAGCTGAAGGAAAATGAATGAATGAATGAATGAATGAATGAATGAATGAATGAATGAATGAATGAATGAAAGTTACATTAGAATGTTTGTTGAAAAAAATACACTGAAATGTACAGACTTAATTATTGGTCAATTGTGGTAAGCTTTAAATGTTCTAAACCAGGGGTGTCCAAACTCGGTCCTGGAGGGCCGCTCTCCTGCATAGTTTAGCTCCAACTTCCTTCAACACACCTGCCTGGAGCTTTCTAGTATACTTGATTAGCTGGTTCAGATGTGTTTAATTGGGGTTGGAACTAAAATATGCAGGACACCGGCCCTCCAGGACCGAGTTTGGGCAGCCCTGTTCTAAACCAAGGGTGCTCAACCCTGTTTCTGGAGATCTACCTTCCTGCAAATTTCAGTTGCAACCCATATCAAACACACCTGCCTGTAATTATCATGTGCTGTTCAGGTCTTAATTAATTGGTTCAGGTGTGTTTGATCACAGTTGGAGCTGAACTAAGCAGGAAGGTAGATCTCCAGGAACAGGGTTGAGCACCCCTGTTCTAAACCATCTCTTATGTTTTATTCTTCCACTACAGAAATGACAACATTTAGGCCCACAATAAAATTATGACATTGTCCATTGACATCTCACATTGTCCATTGATATCTATGACCATTGATGTTTATGTAGAATAAGGGAATGAGCTCTTGAATTAGATGTTTTCAATAATTTCAGTCATTTGATTTGTATTTTTGAAGATGAACGAAGGTTGTCCAAGAAAACGTGCATGAGGGTGACTAATTAATAACTATTTAAATTGCGTAAACTAATCTTTTGTGTGCTCATATGAGACATGTTTTTAGAGAATTGGCCTCTAGAGGGCAATTCTTACAGTGACAAAAAGCTCAAGTCTGTTACAGCCCTTCTCTATAATTACTGATCCTCAGAAAAACAAAAAAAACTGGACTAATTTTTGCAACACAGGCTCATTCTGAAATCGTAGTCCTATATATGTTTCTGGAGACCGCAAATTATGTGCCAGGGGTATGTATGGCTGCATGAAATTTTTTAAACGAACTCTACAGGGCGGTATGACGCTATTCCTTTTCGCGCTTACCAGCTGACCGATTACCTTCATATGGACGGCTTTCCCGCTGTTAGTCCCGTTTGTTTGTCACATACGTTGGCAGACTTGAGATGCAGAGAGGAGTTGACCACGATGACGGGGTTCGAGTACGGTGAAGAACGGTTCCAGAAAGCAGGTAAGACAAAAGCAGATTCCAAAAAAAAAAAAAAAAAACAGTAAATAACAGGGTGAGAATGTGGTAAAATCTGAAACGTGGTAAAAATCAGACGAGGGCTTTTCCTTTTCTGGATTGCTTTTGAAAATTGTTGGTTGGGTTTAGGGAAGTGGGTGGGGGGGTCAATTGATAAAATTGGTTGGGTTTAGGGAAGGGTGGGGAGGGTGGGTCAGTCGATTGGTCGGTCAGTCAGTCAGTCAGTCAAACAGTCAGTCAACAGTGGCAGAAATTTGAGATATGAAAAAGCGTACACAGCGGCCTGTCATGGATTTGCAAAAACAAAAACTGCAAAAATACGTTCTCATGGGACGTATTTCGCGGCCTCCAGAAATGTATATAGAGGTACATTTTCAGAATGAACCTGGGTTGAATTTTTGCCCAAAACAGATTGTTTCAACTATACAACTGTCATTGGGACCAGTTAATGATTGAAAAAATCAGATGGAACTTTTAGTTGATACACTAGCTTTTTGGATAGCTCGTTGAGTCTTTTGCGCACTATATTTTGTTATTTTAAATGTACTGTAAATGCATGTGCAACAAGCAAATTCAAAATAGAAGCGATGCCAGTTCACTAAGACTCATATGTGCTGTAATGAGATGAAGACATCTCAACTTTTCAAAATGTTGCAAATATTATGCAGATCGTGTGACAATAACCATCCAGTCAGCTTCACTTATTCAGCAACACAGCTGATCATAGCTTTATATAAGTAACTTTATGATTTTTTTTACTATAGACCTTTTTCTTGGAACGCAAAATTACCCACTATGCTTTGCGTGTATGCGCAAGGAGAATGCGAAGAACTTCCGGTCGGCAGCTGATGCGTGTAAACGGTCACATTTAGACAGCTTTGAAACGATAGTTTTAATCTATTTTACCTGCTTTTATCATCTTTGAACTAATACTGTTGTCGATCAGCGCCACCTCCTGGACTGATCATTTAAAAAATGTGATCTAATAGGATGGAAAACAGCCGCTATGAGGCATTTCCCCCTCGATGTCAGACAGCATCTTCTGCCGTTTAAATGAAACCTCGTCATCGCTAAAGTCAACAGTTTCTCTTTCTTTAAAATATATAACCAACCCAAAAAAATGTAATTCACCAAAATGTTTGACACACACACGTAGCCTGTACAGTCCCACCAACACACTGATTTAATAACTGTGACAAAGTGAAAATAAAGTGACATTTTGAAATGACAGAAAAACACAAACCGTGGTAAACACAACACACTAATGAAACATAAACGGCTCGCGATTAGAATGAACAGCAAATCAGCCAGCAGAGTATCAGTAACAGACTTTTTATTGGTCATTTTTGTAAACTGCATGACTTACACACCTGTTATGTTTCATGCTAGTAATCTGGTTTGCTCTATGATGCAGTGAAGCATTGCATGCATGTGTGTGCTGAAGAGCCGCTGAGCTAACAGCTGACAGGCCGGGGAAACACACACACACTGTATTTCTGACGGCAGACACGTGAATTAGGAGAACGTTTTTCTCTCGTGCTTGAACCACACTTACGGTTTATAACGGCTTTAACACACACCTTTCAAAGTTGTGTGTCACAAAAGTAATCCACTCAAAATGCTATTGAAACCCATTTTCGGAGCGCAAATTACCAGTTGTAAACACTGTAAACGGAAGTTCTAACCATTCACCGGAAGACGCTGGTCGCTATGGCGCCCTCCATGCAGCAGCCAAGAAAAAGGTCTATATCAAAAACCAACTTGAGAAACAGCAAATGACAATACATAAGAGTCTGTGATGACATAGGTTGGATCCAGTATATGACTATGTTTAAGTGTATTTTACTCAGGTAAATAACTTAGATCAACAAAAATCAAAGAATGAACTGTGATGTGATTTCAAACTAAATTGGGCCAAAACAAAGATAGTCTGAGATTGAAAGGTATAGAGACTCTGCCTTTTTCAACTTCGTTTCCTCTTCTCAGTTAATTTCCTTTGTTTAGTCCATTCAGGTCAGATGTCTGCAAGTCATTATATAAACACAGAAGTAGTCAATAAAACTAATCTATACTTTAAGTTAATACTTTACAGAATTCCCGTGCTGGTGCAAACATCCATATCCGATTAACTGATGCCATCATAACTGCTGTTTTCTCACAACTGTAAGTTTAGTTGTATGTTAATTTAATTATTAAAGTGCATGTGAAATCAAAACTTACAATGTTTATTTTGCTAGCTCACATTCTTATTCTTAAAATGAACACTTATCTGTGTAAATTAATCCCCTGAAAAAAAGTGATAATCTTTAATCAAAGTCCATTTGTTTCGACCTTTAAAGTGTCAGTCCTCCTGTTGATGTCAACTTGAGGGCTTCCTTAGCAATTGAATATCAATATTCTTAACCATGCCTCTGTTACCATTAGCTTGCTATTGACCTTATTCTTCTTGTACAGGGTACAGCCATTGGAATATTTTTGGGCTCTAGACTTTTTATGCTTTTTATATGTTAAAAACATCTCGTTACACTTCTTGATGTTGCCAGCTGATATGTTCTTACACTGTAAAAAATTACTCAGGCGGGTGTTAAAGGTTACCCATTAAAAGCAGTTAGATTTTAATTAATTATATGAGCTACTAGGTAAATACACAATAATTGGGTACATTCCATCTACACTACCTATTTTTTAACAGTAATAACAGAAACATTTTTACAATGAGTAAAACTTATCCATAATTATTAGCTTCGGTTATAGAAAGTGCGCATGCGTCAACGTCCAGGCGGGACTATTTGTCAAGTAAAAAAAGTGCGCATGCGTCAACGTCCAGGCGGCAATGGCATCACTATTTGTCAAGTTAAACGGTAAGTTTTTGTTTATATTTTTTATACATGAATGCAAACGTAAGCTTGTTTTGTTGAAAGGTATACTTAAATATTTGTCATTTTACTTTATGTGCTTCCCTGTGTTGTTGACGCCATAGGCTGCTGACTGTATGCATGCATGCATGCATGCTAACATTGCTGACGGCTAACGCACGTCTGTCGGTAACGACAGATAAAACATTCACCGCAAATGAAAGTAAGTTACGTTAAGCATCTGCATCTTGATTATTAAAATATATTGGTTTTGCATTTGTACGTGTCTGGCATGCTCCAACTAACGTTAACGTTATAAACGTTGTTTTCAAACTCAACAGTTCTCGAATCATCAGCTCTGAACCGAGTCTCTGTCAGACGCGTCCAAAGCTGATAACGCCTACTGAGACTGCAGTTGACTTTGCAACAGGGACGAACCGATGCCTTCAATATACAATAATACAGTATATTTAATATCAATTGTTACTGAAATATGCTTAATCAGTGCAACAAGTCCACTGAACCGATTCATTGAATTGAACCGTACGAGGGAACCGAGTTGCAGAATAAGAACCGAACTTCCCATCACAATTACTACATTTAACAAATGGAACGCAATCGGTCTGATATGCATTTTATTATATATATATATATATATATATATATATATATATATATATATATATATATATATATATATTGTAGTTATCTGATCAGCCTTTGTGTTAGAAGGGATTCATTTATAACCCTATTTTATTATTGTAAATATTTACAGATCAATAATATTTATTATAAGTTACTGTGCACAAAGCTCACAGAGTCACTGTATTGTCACTAAAATGCATGTCTTTGCTTATCTACCTCAGAGTGTCTTGGAAAAGATCAAGAAGAGCTCCAAGACTGTCAGGTATGTTGATAAATGATTTGTCAGTTCAGTGTGCACATTTTGTTTTCACATTAACACATTGGATACACATTGTTTCATTTCACTTATTGATCACCATGATTTAAGCAACCAATACAACACCTAATCTTTAGTAAATAGTCAGTAGTATTTGAGTAGTTTAATTGTTTTTATTGTAAGACCTATCCATCCTTCAAGTAAAATCTTGATCATGCAAACCTTTTGATGCTTCAAAACATTTATAGATTGTACAATCCAAGTTTTCTAGAGAGATTATGACCATATAATAATCAGATTTAATGTAGATTTTTATTCTCAGATAAACATTGATCAGTGAACAAAAGGAAGCACAAACTACTTGCTCAAAGAATGAACCCTATGCTGATCATTGTTTACATGAGAGCACAAGCATACATTCAAAAATTATGCTGTTTGTCCAAACTACTTATTTAAAATGAGCTGAAACAACACAATGTTTGTGTATTTTTGGGGACAACTTATGTTCAATCCACTTAAATTTGTAAAAACTATTAAGTTTGATTATATTCATCATGTTGTCCCAACACAAATCGATTGTGTATATACACTGTAAAAAATGCAGGGTTCCATACAATTCCGTCATGTCGTCCCAACACAAATCAATTAAAATAACTTAATTGTTTTACAAATTTAAGTGGATTGAACATAAAACAATTAAGTTGTCCTTACCAAAATACACAATAATTGTGTTGTTTCAGCTCATTTTAAATAAGTATTTTGAGCAAGCAGCCAAAGTAATTTTTTGAGTGCATGTTAAATCTTCATCACAGAGTAAAAAAATTTCTTCTGGGAATTTAGATTAAACATTTCAAATGTATTTATTGTACAGTGTTTTTATGAAGTTTATGAAGTGTCGGAGTTTTGGGTGAATAGACTTAAGTGGAGGGACAGAAATCTGTCATTTATCATAAAAAATTTATTGAATTGTGATTCATTAGTTTTACTTTTAACTATACACTGATTTATATTTTACGTTTGATGGGGGACATTTATTACGAAACTGATGAAAGGGTCACCCGAGGTAGTCACATAATAATTTAAAGAATTTTGGTTTTGATTTAATTTGTTTCCTGTTTTTGTATTGAACTGCTGTTTAACAGAAATCTTGTTTGTTCAAACAGTTGGCATTAACTAAAACAACTATTCAAACATTATGCTTATTTCCTTGAATTAACTTTAAAAATGTATTTTATTTTCAACAGGAGGACGAACTTGAAGGCCACACAAATGAAATCATGAGGTTGTTGGTGATTCACAGTCCCACAGCAGAGGAGGACCCAGCAGATGAGTGTTGTCATGAGTGTTTAAATTGTTTACAATGCATGTTATCATTATTAGACTTTGCTTTATTTTTCAGTGATTATGTAAGATATATGTAACACTGTAATGTATTGTAACACTGTATTTTGCTTGAAATGTATCTCTATATATTAAAAGTTTAAAATGTTTTTTTTAATTATCTGTTCAATAAAAATGCAATTAATAGAATTTCATGTGTCTTTACTATTTTTTACTTAACTTACCCTTCACAAAATAAGTATTATGTGATAATTTGTATTGGCTAATTATTATTAGTATTAATGTAGTAGAATAACTGCTAAAAGTAGAGTAAATGTTACTCATTACTAATACTCATTACTAATGAGAATTATTAGGTAGATCTTACCTAATTTCTTTTGGTACGTTACCACTGTTACATTTAGGTACTATTTACCCAAATATTTGTGAAAGAATCTACCCTAAATAAGTAAGTGCAAATTGTTACCTCAATTTTATTGGGTAGATTCTATAGGTTGTTTTTTACAGTGTATTACATTATTCTACTTTTTATGTATAGTCATAAACACACTTGTTTTTAGAGCAAAAAGCTTTACCATTTTCTGCTGTTTATTATTCCTAGTCATTTCTCCCATTGACAACTGAACCGGAAGTTCTAAGTTAAGACAATCACATAAACGAACACATTTCCACATTGCAGAATAAGCTCAATACCAGTAGTTGGTTTTACTACTTGCTATGTGGGACCAACGCACAAAAGAAAGCACCGCCTCCTATTCAATATTCCATTTCAGTTGGAAACTGGTTCATTCGGACTGTGAAAAAAAAAAAAAAAAAACCTGTGCTTTGTCTTCTAAAGAAAGGAAATTGATTAATTTAATACAAGCAAGACGTTGTATTGCTTTATGTTGGAAAAATGTTAATCGCCCCTCCATTGAACTTTGGTTGATAAACCTTATAACACATTTGGCTCTTGAAATGCTCTCATATATAATAAGGGAAAAATCCTCTGAATTTGTGATATCTGGGGAGGTGTTTTTGAACTTTGAGATATTGAAGAAGCTTTGGAAGTCTGAAGTTATGGAATGTGAATTGGTGTTTAATTAGATTTCTTTTATATTTGATTATTTGTTTGTTTGTTTGTTTATATTATATTAATTATATAATTAAAATAAAATTTTTCCCTAAACCTGTCTGGACTAAGTTTTGGGTATTGGGGTTAGATTTATTGTAAAACCTTGAAAAAAAAAAACGCGGTAATTTACATTTTGATTTATAAACCACTCACAGGATTATGGGTGGTGCGAGTATGTTTGCTAACAGTATACAGTTAAGTATTTAAAACACCTTTTTACTCCTTAAACAAAGAACAACAAAGAAAATATCTGGGGGTATTTTGGTATTTGGAGGGGCAACCCAGTGGCGCAGTAGGTAGTGCTGTTGCCTCACAGCAAGAACGTCGCTGAGTCGCAGGTTCGAACCTCGGCTGGGCTGGGTCAGTTGGCGTTTCTGTGTGGAGTTTGCATGTTCTCCCCTGGGTTCGCGTGGGTTTCCTCCGGGTGCTCTCCGGTTTCCCCCACATTCCAAAAGACATGCAGGTACAGGTGAATTGGGTAAGCTAAATTGTCCATAGTGTAATGAGTGTGAATTGTTTGTGTGGAAGTTCCCAGAGATGGGTTGCGGCTGGAAGGGCATCCGCTGCGTAAAATCGTGCTGGATAAGTTGGCGGTTCATTCCGCTGTGGCGACCCCGCAAGGGACAAAGCTGACAAGAAAATGAATGAATGAATTTTGGTATTTGGATCAGATCAGTGCAAGAAAATAGCTGGTCAGCTCATTGGTCGCTGCAGATAAAAGCTAGAACTTGTCAAAGCAACTGTATAATATTTTTAAACATGTCTTTGCAAGCCTCTTTGAATGTTTCCTAGTATTATAATTGCAGTACACAGTGTTTTCCACACATAGTCTGCTGCTGTCTGATGTTCTTGTATTCTAAAGCAAAGACTGTTCCTTGCTTTATTTGTCAAGTGGTCACCCGGTCAAGTGCTCTTCAACACCTTTCATTTCAGCCCAAGGCAAACACTTGATTTTCTAAAAAATGTAGGGAACTCGTCATTGAGCAGACAGGCCAATTTTCAGACTAGGGCTTTGTTCGGCAGGTTCATGCTCGTTCTGCAGGTGAGGCGAGGTCAGGGGTCACAGGTGTTTGAGTAATGAGATGGAAATGAGTGATTAAGATGTCATCCTGTGAGGAAAAGACACAGATTAGATTGTTAAAAGCACAGACAGGAAAATCCGGTTTGCCCTCAGAAGTAAGTTAAAAGTGTAGACAATAATTACAGCTTTTCATTTGATTGTAGATACTGTAAGCTGAGCTGTTTTTTTATTGTTAAGTTTGATATTGTTTCTAAGAAAAGCTGTTTTGTCTAAAAAAAAGAGGAAGTTTTTTTTTATTTATTTTCCTCACATCAATGTTTTTTTTTTCCTGTCGATGTCAGTGGAAGCACCCCATTTAAAAAAAATAAGAATAAAAAAGCAGAAAAGAGAGGAACTGAGCATGCATTTTACGTGAAGAGCTGAGTCCTCAACATTTTAAAATGCTCAGACAGTTGGAGAAACATTCAAGCATGCTGAGTTTTTTGAGAAAATTGCCCCCACACAAAAGTTGTGATCTATAAAAAAACAATCTTGATGGCAGAATTTGAGCAGCTGTAAGTAAACTCAAAGTAAACATAAATAATGTAACTAATACTTATTAGTAAAAATAACTTAATAACATAACTTATATATTGACTGGATTGAACCATTTTAAATCATCATATGAGCCGTAATTATTAATAAATAAATTAAAATTTATTCTGATGTAAGATGTAACACGACCTAAGAATACTAATAGGCAATAAAATACTAATAGGCAATCAAAAAAAAATGTTTAAAGCTCACTGTTTAGCTAAATCCAATTGTCGATTCTGCTTTTAGAACTTCATGTTCTGTTCTGCACAGTTCAGTGGGAGTGACAACCCGCTTTTTACAAATTAATGAACTCCTTAAAATGGATGTAGTGACATTAGCAAAAATTGAATACTGTGTATGGAACTGAAATGAAAGGATCTTGCTACTGAATGGGGAAAAAAACGCAAGCAGGAACTTGCCCATAATAAACCAAAATGAATACAAATGCACTGTAAAAAAGCATTAAATAACACTTGTCCTTAGCTTGTGATTCAAAGGAGTTGATGTACTGTATTTTTTTAGATTGGTTATGGAACTATAAACATGACGTTAAAAACGTATTGACAGTTGGTCATGAAAATACAACACAAAAATCAGGTCATATGAATAATACATATTTATTTCTATATTTGACCCTGGATCAGAAAAACAGTCATACCTAAATTTTCCTAAACTGGGATTTATACATAAGCTGATCTGATTAAAAGCTGAATAAATAAGTTTTCTATTGATGGATGGTTGTTACAATAGGACAATATTTGGCCGAGATGCAACTATTTGAAAGCTATTGAGAAAATGACCTTTAAAGTTTAAATACTTAACAAGGCATATTACTAATAAAATATGTTTGAGCTATTTACACTAGAAAATCCACAAATTTTTTTCATGGAACATGATCTTTACTAATATGTTTGTCTTAAAAGAAAAATCCACCATTTTGACCCATTTCACAAAAATATACATGTGCAACATAAAACTGACTTTGTGATCCATTGTCATATATATATATATATATATAGTTGAAATCAGAATTATTAGCCCCCCTGAATTATTAGCCCCCTGTTTATTTTTTTCCCCAATTTCTGTTTAACGGATAGAACATTTTCTCAACACATTTCTAAACACTGATTTATTTTGTCTTTGCCATGATGACAGTAAATAATATTTGACTAGATATTTTTCAAGACACTTCTATACACCTTAAAGTGACATTTAAAATCTTAACTAGGTAGGTTAGGGTAATTAGGCAAGTTATTGTATAACGATGGTTTGCTCTGTAGACTATCGGAAAAAATATATAGCTTAAAGAGGCTAATAATTTTGACCTTAAAATTTCTCCAGTAGAAAAAAATATTATCAGACATACTGTAAAAATGTCCTTGCTCTGTTAAACATCGTTTGGGACATATTTAAAAAAGAAAACAAAATACTGACTTCAACTGTGTGTATATATATATATATATATATATATATATATATATATATATATATATATATATATACAATATATTGTTTAAATATACTTAAAAGGTCAGTTAAACACATTAACAGTAGAGTTAAATATATATAAAAAAAATGTCAGTTGAGATAAAGATCCAATGATGTGGTTTTAAAGTGACAACAAGAAAAACAACAACAACCAGTTAATCACAAGCTATGGGTAGCTTTTAATGAATGAACTTTATTACAATGTATATTGATTATACGGGCAACGCAGTGGCGCAGTAGGTAGTGCTGTTGCCTCACAGCAAGCACGTCGCTGGGTCGCAGGTTCGAACCTCGGCTGGGCTGGGTCAGTTGGCGTTTCTGTGTGGAGTTTGCATGTTCTCCCTGCGTTTGCATGGGTTTCCTCCGGGTGCTCCGGTTTCCCCCACAGTCCAAAGACATGCAGTACAGGTGAATTGGGTAAGCTAAATTGTCCATAGTTTATGAGTGTGAATGTGTGTGTGTGGAAAATTCCCAGAGATGGGTTGCGGCTGAAAGGGCATCCGCTGCGTAAAATCGTGCTGGATAAGTTGGTGGTTCATTCCACTGTGGCGACCCCGCAAGGGACAAAGCCGACAAGAAAATGAATGAATATTGATTATACCCAATGCATTTGTTGACAGAGCTAATTCTAATGACACTTTATTAATGTTAGTTATTCTATTTGAAATGATGTAATAAAAGAAATCACATTTTAAATGTCAAATCAAACTGGACTTAATAAAAATAAATGAGGTGCGAGGTGACTGTGCCTGAGATGTCCACCACATACCACTGTTTCTGAGGCATTGCGAAAAGCAAGAATAACCACCGTAGAGAAGTTAACAGAACGTCCTGACCGTGTGCTTGAACCGAGCGTGCTGTTTTAGTTCAGAGGGACAAACGCTGAGCTAGCACACTAAAAAGCAAGTGCGTTGTGTTCTCTCTCACACACACACGCACAGTCATACAATAACAGGGCCCTACAGTAACCACACTTTGCCAATTATCACAGTCCTGGCTCGTGCATTTTACACCAGAACAGATTCTGACCCATGCTTTGCTCTACAGAAGGCATTTTGTCCCCTAACCCTCTAATATTCCTGCCAACCGAACAATTGCTCTTTCAGCCTTTGTATAAGCACTGAATAATAAGAACAAACCACTCTTTCATGCATCTGCCCGGATCACAATGGCTCTGTTGATGCTTTTTATAGTCAGATAGTGTGAGAGAGAGTAACACTTTACTGAGGGAGCTGCTTCTGGTCGCTCACACGAAAAGCCCGGGGTCAAAAAACCACAATTGCTGAACCCCTGACAACCTCCTGAACATGGGATAACAAAAAACAGTTCAAAGAGTCAAAGGAGATGGTTTTTCATTATGGATCCATTTTAGAGTCAGGAATATTTGTTTTTAAACATAAAGAAAAGATAAGGCTTTGGAAGGATGCGTTAATTGTTTTCTACACATTTTTGAGGCTCCACTGCCTCACTATTTAGGGTTAGAAAGTTATTTTGTACATACTAATCTTTTTCACAAAAATATTCAGCAGCTGTTTTTAATTGTTGAGCTGAAAATTCCGCCATCATTTACTCACCCTTCACTTGTCGCAAAGCTGTTTGAGTTTCTTTCCTCTGTTAAACACAAAAAATGCTGCGAACTTGTAACCTTTGACTTCCTTAGCTTTGTTTTTCCCTACTGTGGAGGTTTGTGATTTCATGTTTCTAACATTTTTTTAAATATATCCTTTTGTGTTCAACACACAGAACACATTAAGGTTTGGAACCACTTCAGGGAAAGTAAATAGCCAGTAAATGTCCATTTTTGTGAGAACGATCTCTTTAAGAAAGCTGAAGTTTCTTTCAAATCAGAGTTATGAAGGATGATATGACACTTCAAGTAAAATTGTACATTTATATTGCATTCTCACACATTCTCACATGGTTAGAAACATTCTTCAGTGTATCTTTCATTGTGTTCAACAGAAGAAAGAAACTCTGGTTTGGAACAAGCGGAAGATGGGTATATGAAGAAAGAATTTCCATATTTGACCTGACCTGTCCCATTAAATTAATGTGTAATTATGCTGTGTGATTTCCTATTTTTATTGAATTGTTGGTTGAATAGTCATAGATGATCCATTTCAGAGACAAAATTTGACTTAAAATTTTGGTGTCATATTTGTTTTAAATATAGACCATTTCAATGTGATCATGTCATTGGCCCATGAACATTTCCTGCTTATTATGAAACTATTTCATAACTGTAACAAGAAGCAATTCAATCATAATTTATTGTTAAAACAGCTATCATAACATTATTTATCAATATGTGACTCTTTTTGGATTCTCGAAAGCTGTAGAAATTAAAAATGTAAAACAGGAAATACATCGGGACATTGTTTTTGTTTACATCCCTCAAAATGGTCTATAAAGAAAAAGAAGGTAATACTTTTGGAAGGATGCATACATTTTTTCTACACTTTTTTGAGGCATTGTTAGTTATTATAATGGTTGTTGGGCCCAGTGTAACCTTATTATTATTATTATTATTATTCATTCATTCATTCATTCATTTTCTTGTCGGCTTTGTCCCTTGCGGGGTCGCCACAGCGGAATGAACCGCCAACTTATCCAGCACGATTTTACGCAGCGGATGCCCTTCCAGCCGCAACCCATCTCTGGGAACTTCCACACACACATTCACACTCATACACTATGGACAATTTAGCTTACCCAATTCACCTGTACTGCATGTCTTTGGACTGTGGGGGAAACCGGAGCACCCGGAGGAAACCCACGCGAACCCAGGGAGAACATGCAAACTCCACACAGAAACGCCAACTGACCCAGCCCAGCCGAGGTTCGAACCTACGACCCAGCGACGTTCTTGCTGTGAGGCAACAGCACTACCTACTGCGCCACTGGGTTGCCCCATTATTATTATTATTATTATTATTATTATTATTATTATTATTATTATTATTATTATTATTATTATTATTATTATTATTATTTTAAAAAATATCCTCTCGTCCTTACTTAGGAAAGAAATTTAAAATCAATGGTCACATCACTTGCAAAATGCTATATAAATTATCAAATGTCTATGTGGGTTAGCATATATAGCAAAAAAAAAAACAAAATATCTCTAAAAACTAGCATTGTAAAACATTGAAGTACTATGCATATAAAATAAAAAATAAAATAAAACTGTAGCAGTACATTTTATCTTAAAAAAAGACAACATTTCTATGATATTGAACATGCTACTGTAAATATATACACAGGAGAAATGATGACATTTTATTAAAATGTTTATACACAAAATACTCTTTAACTGAATCATTGCCTAACTCTAACCTTAACTGTGCAAAAGGTTTTGTATTATATATTGTTTGAATGACAGTATTTTAGAAAATTTAAAGTACATTTAAATTTCTGCATAGCGACTTAATTCAATTGAAGGTACACATTTTATAATGTCTTGCTTTCCAAATCCAACGCAGAACCAAGTACCATGCTCCACTATTTAAGCGACATAAAATCATATCAAGAATATGAATCTTTACTAGGTGTTTTCATCATGTCAAAAGTCAGGTAATTGACATTGCCTCCTTGTACAGTACGTTTATTCATTCATACATTAATTTTTTTTTTTTCAGCTTAGTCCCTTTATTAATCTGGGGTCGACACAGTGGAATGAACCACCAACTTATCCAGCTTATGTTTTACACAGCGGATGCACTTCCAGTTGCAATCCATCACTGGGAAACATCCATACACACTCATTCACACACATACACTGTGGTCAATTCTAGCATACCCAATTCACATATACCACATGTCTTTGGAAACCGAGGAGAACATGCAATCTCCACACAGAGATGCCAACTGACCCAGCCGAGGCTCGAACCAGCGACCTTCTTACTGTGAGGCTAATCGTCCCCTGTACAGTATGTTTCTGTACTTAAAATAAAATGATTAACAGCACATTGATTATTTCATTTTTGAAATTTAAAAAAAAAATGTTTGCCATCAAAAATATTTGGTCACACTTTATTTTGATGGTCCATTTGTTGAATTTAAGTTAGATTCCATCTACATGCCAACAACTGCAATTCTCATTAGATTATAAGTAGACTGTTAGGTTAGGGTTAGGGTTAGTGTAAGTTGACATGTACTTGCAAAGTTTCTTATAGTCAGTTAAATATCTGTTTAAGGAGCAGTGTCAACATATATTAAGCAGACAGTCTACTAATACTCAAATGGACCATCAAAATAAAGTGTTACCAACCATTTAAACAGCTGATTGCAGAAAGCATTTTTCCACCTCAGGCCCAAAATAGCGGTTACAACATTTTTTTATCTTTGCATTACCTCAGTCGTCACAACATGTTTGCCTCCTGCAATCCCCATTTGTGCACAAGCATCTGTACCGCTACTTCATCTACTGTAAATACTGTTTTCCATTTCATTTCAGTATAATCATTACACAGATTATTGTAAACAACTTTAACTGACTAGCTAGCAGGTTTAGTTCATCCTGTTTTTGTCTTGTGTATTTGTGTTGCCTTTAGTCACAGAGTAAATTTATAAGTAAATGCATAATTTACATGTATAGTTGAAGTCAGAATTATTAACCCCCTTTGAATTTTCTTTCTTTTTTAAATATTTCCCAAATGATATTTAACAGAGCAAGGACATTTTCACAGTATGTCTGATAATATTTTTGCTTTCTGAAAAAGTCTTATTTGTTTTATTTCGGCTAGAATAAAAGCAATTTTTAATTTTTTTAAAAACATTATAAGGTCAAAAATATTAGCCCCTTTAAGAACAAACCATCGTTTTACAATAACTTGCCTAATTACCCTTTCCTGCCTAGTTAACCTAATTAACCTAGTTAAGCCTTTAAATTAAGGCTGTTTAAAAGTGTCTTGAAAAATATCTAGTCAAATATTATTTACTGTCATCATGGCAAAGATAAAATAAATCAGTGATTAGAAATGAGTTATTAAAACTATTATGCATAGAAATGTGTTGAAAAATCTTCTGAACCTATTTTCTCTCTGTTAAACAGATATTAGGGAAAAAAATAAACAGATCAAATCAATGTACCCATTAAAATGTCTGCTTCTATGCGATTGTCACTGACAGGCAATTGACAGACAATTGTTGTCATTAGTTCGCAAAAAAAAAAAAATCCATTAACATTTTAATTTAGAGATCTGTTTCTGAAGGAGAATATTATCTTATCTGTCTTATCTTAAAGAGACAGTCTAAGTAAAGTGTTCTAAGTTTTTCTAGATACAGGCCAGACACATAATCATCCTGGACTTGAAATAATGTCTCAAACTCATAAATTGCCTCACAAACAGTCAGTTGAAAACCTCGAGAACACTGAGATCTGTACAAGAGGGAAGATTTACTGAAATGCTGAGAAGGATCCATGGGAAAATAAAAGCAGGATCTGCTGCTTCAGGAGCAGTGTTACAATAGACTGAAAAACAGCAGCTACAAATAGTTATGATATAATACATGTAGACATATTTATAAAGAACTAGGTTAGAACTTAAAACTGGTTAGATGATTTAATAGAAAGGCAATATTAATTGAAGTATAAAAAAAAGTCAAAACTATATGATGTTATGTGTATATATATATATATATATTAGTGGTGGGCCGTTGTCGGCGTTAACGTGCTGCGTTAGCGCGAGACTTTTATCGCACGATAAAAAAATATCGCCGTTAATTTTTCTCAAAGTTGGGTTGGGAGCTGGGTCTATTTTACGCAAGGTATGATGACTTTCACCTTGATATTTCAGCGCGGATGTATACCTGACCGGTGAGCCATCTGACAAAAGAGTGCCCTTCTGAATCAAATCAACAGGATGCCATGACTCTAACTGCAGTTCAGCAGTTTCACTTTAACTCACGAACATTTCATTCATGCCCTCGTGACAAACTGGGGTATTAGACACAAATAATGAGTAAAGACTGGTGAGAGTGTTAAATTTGTGGAATTTAAAATGGAAAATGCCAAGTGGAAAGAAAAAAAACATTTGCATTTCGCGATGTGTGTGTGTTTGTGTGTGTGTGTGTGTGTGTGTGTGTGTGTGTGTGTGTGTGTGTGTGTGTGTGTGTGTGTGTGTGTGTGTGTGTGTGTGTGTGTGTGTGTGTGTGTGTGTGTGTGTGTGTGTGTGCGGTCCTTTACTGACAGCCGCTTGTGGATCTTGTTGGAAAATATGGCGAAAGGTCCTAAAGACCGCGGTGTTTACTTCAATATTGCCACTAATATCTGCATACTCCACGTCTTAATTCCTTTTCTGTTTAGTTCAGTTATGACTTTAGTCGGATTAAGGTAATCAGAAATCGCTGTTTCGAGCTTATGTAGGCCTACAGTTCAAAATTCATGCTTAACTGAATAAACAGTTAGTAAACACATTGAACATCATTTATTTTCATCACCAATTATCATAGTAGAACAGTTTCTCAAGCAGTTTGTGATGCATTTTGGAAACAGGAGATGAGTCCCTGGTCTAATGTGCCACCGGGCTTGAGAAACCTGTTCTCAAAGACTTATTATTTGGGTAGCACACATATTCTGAATGCCTTTGGCAGAATTCAAATGAGCCATTTTAATATATATATATATATACACACAGTTGAAGTCTGTTTAACATGAAGAAGATTTTACTAGATATTTTTCAAAACACTTCTATACAGCTTAAAGTGACATTTAAAGGCTTAACTAGGTTAATTAGGTTAACTAGGCAGGTTAGGGTAATTAGGCAAGTTATTGTATAACGATGGTTTGTTTTGTAGACTATCGAGAAAAAAATATAGCTTAAAGGGGCTAATAATTTTGTCCTTCAAATGGTGTTTAAAAAATTAAAAACTGTTCTTTTTCTAGCCGAAATTAAACAATTAAGACTTTTCAAAAGAAAAAATATTTTCAGACATACTGTGAAAATTTCCTTGCTCTGTTAAACATCATTTGGAAAATATTTAAAAAAGAAGAAAAAAATTCAAAGGGGCCTAATAATTCTGACTTCAACTGTATATATATGTGCTGGTATCTGTTGCAACCTAAACTAGGTGAACTATGGACAACCCCAATCTGCTGTGCAATAAATATAATTAAAAATATAATTCAGGTATCGGGTTAGTTCATTGGGACAAACAGTTATAGCATATTTTAGTGTGTAGCGTGTACATTGTGGTAGTAATGAGCATGTTCTGTGACATAATCGTGGATGCTTCAAAAACTACTAAACACCTTCATGATAACACACGACATTAAAGCAATGTAATAAACATTATCAACGTTAGATGTGACATAAAATAAAATTATAATGTATCACAAAAAAATCTAAGAAGAACCATAATAATGACAACAAAACAAGTGTCAAAGAAAAGTGACATGCTGTAAATTCTGGCAAAGTCAATTTATGGTTATTCATCATTCATATATTAAGAATTTTTTTCCATCATAGCATTTTTACAGGTTTTTACCTTTAAAATCACAGCCTTTTTACAGTGTAGTGTTTATAGAAAATATCAAAAGAGAATAGACTGCTTTGAGCTTATATTATAAATTTATAATTACTCATTTAGCAGACGCTCATCCCAAGCGACTTACAATTGAGAAAGTGAGATTTTTGAATATCCAGGATTCTTTTTGGTATTTTTAAAATATTGAACAGTGATTTAACCTGTTTTTGTAATGTAACATCTTTTATCAAATTTGACATGCCATATCTATTTTAAAACTGTCACTTTTTTAACTGACACTTTTTTTTATCTCATGCCCATGGGCACATATACTTTGTTATCTGTGAACTCAACCTCAAAACTGTACTGAAAATCCTAGTTACACTAAACTTCTTTCAAAACTTTTTTTTTTTTTTTTTTGACGTGATAACTTTTCCTCCTCTCCAACTTTTTCCATTTTCATAGCATTTGCTTTCTATCTGCCACTCTGATATCTTTCCATTGATTTGATGGCACAAGTGCAGTGAAGTGTGGACATTCCAGACCGGGCCTATTTAACACTTGTGTTTCTGAGAGCCATTTCCCTCAGACATCCCCATTATAGGCCATTTCTCCCGAGAGCCATTGCACAACTGCTGTCAGAGAACTGCGTGTCTGTCAGTCCCAACCTATCTAACATTAATAATATGCTGCCTCACGGCACGTAAACCATCAGACCGGCAAGATGAAACATTCCCTCTCTCTTTAAACAGGGAAAAAAAAACAGAATATGCTTGGAATCTTCTGCTTGCTCATTTTTTTTCCTCTCCGTGTGACTTCCTCTCTCTCTGGAGAATTATGGCAACCTTTATTAACACATACTACAGTTATATTTAGCATGTTATACTCATTTAAAATAACTTACTTACTTACTCCCAGGGTCATTTATATTTAAGCTGATATTTAGCCACACCATGCTGGTGTTTCGTAACATCTAATTTTTATGAGGTGGGTCGTTAGCCCAACGCTCAACCCCCAACCTGGAGGATCAGGATGTACACACATACATTACGGACAATTCAGCTTACCCAATTCACCTATAGCGCATGTCTTTGGACTGTCAGGGAAACTGAAACACCCAGAAAAAAACCCATGTGAACATGGGGAGAACATGCAAACTCCACACGGAAATGCCAACTGAACCAGCCGGGGCTCGACCCAGCGACCTTGTTGCTGTGAGGCAACATCGTTACCCACTGTGGCACCGTGTCGTCTGTATTTAAAGGAACAAATATGCTTATTTTACAAGTCACCTAGAGTTAAACAGTTTTACCATAGGGGGAGCACTTTTAGCTTAGCTTAGCATACATCATTGAACCGGATTAGACCATTAGCATCTCACTCAAAAATCAAAAAAACATTTTTTTTGATAATTTTCCTGTTGAAAGCTTCACTATTCTGTAATTACAGTTCATTGTGGACTAGTTTAGTTTATTGTAAAGTAGATATTTTCTAAGCCGATATGGCTAGGAGCTATACTTTCATTCTGGCATAATCATCAAATGGCTTTGCTGTTGTACGTGGCTGCAGTAGGCTTAAGACAAGGGTTATTAGTAGGCCAAATTATATTATGCACCATCTGCATGCACTTATGCACTTTTTTTTTTTAAGCGACATGCTAATGGTCTAATCTGATTCAATGATGTATGCTAAGCTAAGCTAAAAGGGCTCCCACCAGACCCAGAGTTCGGCTGAATAGATTCAAAAATGGTTAAATTCAACTGTTTAATTCGAAGTGACTTGTAAAATAAGCCCATTTTCAAAAAAAAGTGGAGTGTTCCATTAAGGTTCAAAATGTTCTGAATATCATTTCGAAGAAACATAAGGTCAGGGTAAGTGGATGTAGGAATGTTGGTATGTGGCGATTTGATCCAGTCAGTCTGCTGGGACTTTGATGTTTCTCCTGAGCTGTTTGTTTTTGTGTACGTCTCAGTCTTCACCAATTCAGTATGGAAGTAGTCTGTCTACGGAGTCACAGTTTATGTCTCATGGGAGGAATGTTTGAGCCACAGAGGAATGTGTTGTAAAAATGGAATTTCTGCCAACTGTCTGTCTAGTCACCAGTGTTTCTCATATCTCCACTGTCTGCCTCGGCTAATAGCAGAAGAGCTTTTCAAAGGCTTTGACAACCAGGATGAGTCAAAGTGTAATCACAGATTTAAAACTCTCGACAAACAGGAAGGGAAAAAAACATCTGATGTACTGTCTGTTAGCCATATCTACTGTCTGTGCATGGCAATATTAAATATAGGGGGGTGATAATGGGGACTTTTTTTAGAGAATATATATTTAGTATTTCTGTTTTTCTTACATTTTTTGAAAGGAGCTTTTCTTTAAAATATCTCTGTATAATATGAGCTCATGTAGAGTGCCATGGTGGCCATCAGGACATAAAAAAATGATAATTTATTTTTCATATTGTGTGTCATTTTAAAATGTCCTGGCAAAAAAAAATAGCATATTTGCTTTGAAATTAAAATTTTTGACAACATTGTTAGATATAAAAAGCAATGAATGGTCAGTAAACAATCTGAAGAAAACATGTTTCTTGTCCACTACACTACAAAATCATAAAAAAAAGACTCTTCTGACAGAAATGTGGTGTAGTTGAAACCTGTAATTATGCTTAATAAATATATTTATATGAAAAAAAAAATCAGAGGTGGAAAGAGTACTAAAAAGATCATACTCAAGTAAAAGTACCATTACTTGCCCAAAAATGTAGTGCAAGTAGAGTAAAAGTATCTGTTGCAAATATTACTTAAAGTATGAGTAAAAGATAGCCCTTTTAAAAGTACTCAAGAGAAGTGAGTAGTGAGTATTATGATGTCAAAAGTTGATGCATTTACATGCAGTTTGTGCAGGGATGTGTAAACGTAACATTCTGTAGTGCATTTAGTGATCTTCTTATATTTGTTTGTTCCTTCCAACATTTCTTCCATTGTTGGTTTGTTCTGTCCTTCCCTTATTCATTCGTTTGTTCGTTCGTCCTTGCTTTATTCCTCCCTTCATTCGTTCGCTCATTCAAATTGTTTTTTCGTTCATATTTTTGTTCCTTCCTTAATTAGGTCCTTTGTTCATTCATTTATTTGTTCCTTCCTTCCTTCCTTTTTTCCTTAGTTTGTTCAGTCCTTCCTTGAATCGTTCCTTCATTCATTTGGTCATTCGTTTGTTCGTTTATATTTTTGCTCCTTCCTTCATTAGGTCCGTTGTTCGTTTGTTTGTTTGTTTGTTCGTTCGGTCGTTCCTTCCTTCCTTCGTTTGTTCAGTCCTTCCTTGAATCCTTTCTTCATTGACTTGGTCCTTCCGTCATTAGTTCGGTCCTTCCTTCGTTCGATATTTCCTTCCATTTTTTTATTCGTTTCATTTAGTGATTGTTTGAGGCTGTTTGGTGATTTTGATTGGTGCCGGCTCTCGGCTCTCTGCAACTCTCACAAAGCTTGGTTGCTGCCGGAAGTGGTGTTAGTGAGGCCAGCAGGGGGCGCTCAACCTGTGGTCTGTGTGGGTCCTAATGCCCCAGTATAGTGGATGCCATCTTTCAGATGAGACGTTAAACCGAGGTCCTGACTCTCTGTGGTCGTTGAATATCCCAGGATGTCCTTCGAAAAGAGTAGGGGTTTAACCCCGGCATCCTGGCCAAATTTGCCCACTGGCCTCTGTCCATCATTGCCTCCTAACCATTCCCATATCATAATTGGCTTCATCACTCTGTCTTCTCTCCACCAATCAGCTGGTGGTGGATGAGGAGATTCCCCCCAATGTGTGAAGCGCTTTGAGTGTCTAGAAAAGCGCTATATAAATGTAAGGAATTATTATTATTATTATTATTATTATTAATATTATATTATTCAGTCATCATACAGTTGACATCATTAATTTTCTCATCAGTGAAATGTGGTCTATAAAAAGTCTCTGGGTCATTGCATGTAAAGATTTTGGACATCTTCTTGGCCATTTATAATGCTTCCAAAGTGTTCGCTGCATTTATAAAGCACCCATATCTTGTTTAGTATGATGCGATTTTTTTTCTTTCTATGTGCGATTTGATTGGACAGGAATCGCAGGACTGATTTTTCTACTTTAGCCAATCACCATAGACAAGAATGAAATAAAGTAGTGACTGCAGATTGAAGGAAAATAGTGAAGTAAAAGTGCCAATACAGCACTAAAAATGTACTCAAGGGAAAGTAAAAGTACCTAGTTAACCTAATTAACCTATGCCTTTAAATTGCACTTTAAGCTGAATACTAATATCTTGCAAAATATCTAGTACAATGTTATGTACTGTCATCATGACAAAGACAAAATAAATGAGTTATTAGAAATTAGTTATTAAAAATATAGCATTGTAAAAAAAGGGTCCTGTTCTTCCTGTTAAACAACACTAGGAAAATATAAAAAGAAATACAATATTTACAGGAGGGCTAATCATTTTGCATTTAATGTTATATATTATGGACTGTAGGGTATAGTTCTGATTAACAAAATCAAAAAGATGAAAAACAGTTTCCAAGTAAACATTCTCAATATATGCATGTCCATCTTTTTTTTTTTTTTTTTTTTTTTGACAGCTTGTGTTCACTGTGAATTGTGAATTTGTTATGAATTTCTTCAGCTAGAATTAGCAGTTGTTGAAGTGCTCATTACAGTGTCTGGCTTTAGTGACCCTACTTTTTTTCTCTTTCTCATTTTCTCTTCAGCCCTGAGGCTGCAGACCAGCGTTAGTCATAGTTTTGTATAAGAATGTTTTATGACATGAGACAATTAACAAAAATAACAATTATGTTTCCATAACAACTGAATTAAAAACAGAAAAATATGCTTGCTCATAAATGCGTCACAGTAAATGTGTCACTGTGCCTTTTTAAAGATTTTCTTTTATTATTATTAAAAAACCTTTTGTCTTTATAGTCTAATTTTATTCTTTTTTTCTTCTTACCTTTAATATTAAACAAAGTAGTCAGGTATTGGCTCTGACAGGTATGACACCATGAGTCAGAGTTAGACAAGACATTTAATGATTCTTGCATTTTACAATTTGCTCAGTGACATACTGTTGAAGTCAGAATTATTAGCCCACCTGAATTATTAGCCCACCTGTATATTTGTTTCCCCAATTTCTGTTTAACGGAGAGAAGATTTTTTCAACACAATTCTAAACATAATAATTTTAATAACTCATTTATAATAACTGATTTATTTTATCTTTGTCATGATGACAGTAGGCGACGCAGTGGCGCAATAGGTAGTGCTGTCGCCTCACAGCAAGAACGTCGCTGGGTCGCAGGTTCGAACCTCGGCTGGGTCAGTTGGCATTTCTGTGTGGAGTTTGCATGTTCGCGTGGGTTTCCTCCGGGTGCTCCGGTTTCCCCCACAGTCCAAAGACATGCGGTACAGGTGAATTGGGTAGGCTAAATTGTCCGAGTGTGAATAAATAAATAGTGTACGAGTATGAATGAGTGTGTGGATGTTTCCCAGAGATGGGTTGCAGCTGGGTTGCGTAAAAAGGTGCTGGATAAGTTGGCGGTTCATTCCGCTGTGGCGACCCCAGATTAATAAAGGGACTAAGCCGACAAGAAAATGAATGAATGATAACAGTAAATAATATTTGACTAGATATTTTACAAGACACGTCTATACAGCTTAAAGTGATATTTAAAGGCTTAACTAGGTTAATTAGGTTAACTAGGCAGGATACGGTAATTAGGCAAGTTATTGTATAATGATGGTTTGTTCTGTAGACTATCGAAAAAATATATAGCTTAAAGGGGCTAATAATATTGACCTTAAAAATGGTTTTAAAAAAATTAAAAACTGCTTTTATTCCAGCCGAAATAAAACAAATAAGACTTTCTCCAGAAGAAAAAATCTTATCAGGCATACTGTGAAAATGTTCTTGCTCTGTTAAACATCATTTGGGAAATATTTAAAAAAGAAGAAAAAAATTATAGGGGGGCTAATAATTCTGAGCATTGTTTTATAATTAAAGTAGTCTGTATGCTCTGTTAAATGACGTATATTGCCGTTTGTTAGTGAATTTACAGAAGCCATTATTTTCTCACAGAGAGGAGCTGCAGAAAACCCATGTGGGAGAGTTGGAGAGACTGGAGGAGAGCTTCAGAAGCAGGCTGAAAGCTGCAGAAGAGCACAGTTTAAAGGTGAGGACAGTCACACAATTGAAATTAGTTTTTCTTTGTGAATTCCATGATGTATTGATTGATTTGGCATGGCTTGTTTGATCAAAAAGCATTTTCTTTTATCAGTTGTACAATGGTATGTGCCTTGCTCTATTCTGAAAATGTATTTCCAGTCTTCACATCATTTGATTTGAGTAACTCGCAGACCCCTATTAAGTATAATAGACTTTAGTGGAGATTTATAGCATTCAGAAGGTCCAAAGGGGTTTACTTTGATGGAACCAAAAGTGATGTGTTTTTCTTTGAATTAAAGTATTTTGTAGGTGTTGCTTGTGTAGGTGAGTAAAGAAATATGGACTAAATCTCAAAATATAGATACAACATCTGTCTCAGGGGTGGTACCTTTTAAAATGGCACACGTTTATCTAAAAAGTTCATATTGGTACAGTCAGTGTTGCCAGATATAGCTGAGTTTTTATATCCCAAAAGCTGTCAAAAACCCGCCCAAACACACAAAAAAAACACACAAAATATTAGATGAATAAATCTTATTTAAATCGAAATTAACCTAGTTACTTAAACTGTTATGTATATATTTTAAACCATACAGCAACCAACACCAGCAGTTCTAGAACCACAACCTAACCGGATCACATTGAAACACTGCCCCCTCTCACCCACACACTGCACTTGTGTAGAATACACTACCTATTTTAGTATGTTTTACTTTCTAAATGGGCTATGAATTTGTCCTATTTGGCATTGGCCAATCTGACAATGCTTCTATGTTTGTTTTTGCTGTCATTTGTGGAAAAAATGATCAATAAAAGTGTTATGATAAACCGCTGTGAGTTTAACTGCAGGCGCTGCATGATGTGCGTGCATGCACAAAAAAGACAGATTTGTTCGGGGAGTGAGATTTTGATACAACTCTCCTTCACCTTCTTTTGCGTGTAGGGCCACTCGGTTTGCACTATGCACTGGTCACTACTAACTAAATGCAGTAGGAGCACACAGGTAGATTTTGTTAAATAAGTTGCATATAAAATTTATGTTTCAGACACCCCCAAATTTTGTCAACCCGCCTATGCCATTTTTTACCCACACAATCAAATTCAAAACCACCCAATTGGGCGGGAAATGCCCAATCTGGCAACACCGGGTACAGTACCTTATAGGGTTGGGTACCGATGTAACCGGTATGGATTGGACCGAATCAACATATAAATTTCGTTGCCTAATTTCAGTGCCACTGGTGCTGCGACAAGGACATAAGAAGCATCAAGGGGTACATCAAAGGCACACATAGGTGTGCATTGTATCACACCATCTCTTAACATATAATTCTAAACAACTTTGAGGGATACGGACACCATCTGTGATGTTAGGCGTTTGTTCTTGTTGCTTAGGAAACACACGCTAGTAGACAAATACGTGTAGTACAGCGCATCCGGTAAGCAACTCCTTTCAGAGTCATTAACACGCTTGCTTACGTTCATCAAATTTGCTTAAACTAAGCGTTCTAAAGTATGGCTATATTTTACAAGCAAGTATTCTGACACAGCAACGTGAAGCAGATGCTTTACAAAAGGTGTGTGTAAGGGGGGAAACACGTCGAACTTAATGAAACATTTGAGGGCTCATAGAATCAACTTAAAGGCAGAGCAATGCATGTCTTTGACAGCTTGCGACATCATCTGGCACTTTCACTGAATATGTTTACATGGACACCAATACTCTGATTTTAATACAATTAAGACAATACTTTAATTAAGAGTCTATCATGTAAACAGCGACTTTTGATTACCTTAAAGGACCACAGCCACCAGCGTCACAAAATGCGGAGGTTTTTTCTTTCTATTCAACATGCGGCATCAAATTCCATTAAAACAACACTCTTCCACCAGTCCTTACATCATACTCTCATTCAATACATTCAATACCTCAATACAGAACGATATGTTGCTGAATGAAAGTGAAAGTGCCGAACTGCAGTTAAAGTCGAAAGGTTAAAAATGAAACACCCGAAATTACATGAGACTCTGGAGGAAACGTGGATAGCATGGTGATGCAATGATGTTAATCAATCTATGTGCTATAACATGTAAAACAAGATCATGAAAGGTACATTCAAAAAGCAACTCATGTAAACACCTTAATCATATTACTGTCTTATACAGATTAAGGCAAATCATCAGATCACTGATGTCCATGTAAATGTAGTCCCAAGCCTAACCCTAGAAAAAAGGTGTTCCTTGATTTTGATGACATCCTTTCCTCAGGTTAGTAGTAAGCTAATGTAATGTTAATTGCTTAATGCAAATCTTGCATTCATGCTAACAAAAAAAAAATGATAAAAAAATAAATAGATTAATGCAATTCAATTTAAATATGTAAAATATGAATTGATGTATGCTTTAAACCAATTATAATGTTCAATTAAAATGATTAAAGAAATTTTTGTCAAGTCAAAGATTTTTCTAGAGTCATCCACCATAATTTTGTGGCTCAAAAGTATCGGTTCAGGCAGCATTTTAGCACCGGTATCGTTTTAAAAGTATCGAATTAGCACCGGTATCGAAATAACCCCAAACGATACCCAGCCCTAGTACAATATATAAGCACATATGGATGCAAAAAAAAATTAGGACTGTGTGTATGTGTGTATATATATATATATATATATATATATATATATATATATATATATATATATATATATATATATATATATATATATATATATAGTATAATTTTTTTTTTATTTTAAATATTTACCAAGTGATGTTCAACAGATTAAGAACAGCATTCACAGTATTCCCTATCATTTCTTTCTTCTTAAGAAGGTCTTGTTTTAGCTGCAATAAACCTTTAAATTACATTTCAAGCTGAATACTAGTATCTTGGAAAAATGTGATGGCAAAGCTCATTAGAATGTTATATTGCTCCTGAACTATATTACAAATCAATCACCTTATTTTCCAAGTTTCCCACATCAAGTTAAGTGCCAAGTCATCAGGCAAAACTCAGAACAACAGTTATATTGTTGGTAAACAATGGAAAGTTGACCAGTGAAAGACTAATGTAAATGCCTCCCAAGTCTACCAAAATATCATAATATGCTTAAGTTGTCTAATGTACTACTCTAGGAATTTTACCACTGTTTAACTCAAAAGCAGCACATTTTCTCTCTTTTCCTTCTGTCTGAAGTTCAGTTTAGTTCTTTTTTTGTTCTTATTATTGAAATTGTATTCATTTGTATATTTGTGGGCTGAGGTCTACCCTCAGCACGCTAGTATTAAGTGGAATGCTGTTTGATTTAGTGCAAATCACATTTAAGACCCGCCGGTTTCCTGCCATTAACACAGAAATGCATCCAAGTCTAGGTGGAAGTGGTCTCTTGCTGTCAAACACACACATACATGCCGTTTCACACTACATAAACACTATTGGTTCTCTCACACGAACTCTGTCTGCACTCTGGGCTCCACGAAAAACATGGTGGCATTGGTCATGCCCGACTAAAAATATATGGCATGTCACCATCCCCCTCTTTGTTGTTTGTAATTGCTCTAACCATTTTATTCAGTTGCTGACAGTTCAATATTTCAAAAACCACAGTAAATCCTGTCTTTGATATGACAGAGTGCAGTCAGAGAGAACGGCACAGCAAGCTTTATTTGATTTTTTTTTCTCACAACACGAGGATTAAATTAACCATTATGAAAAGGGATAGATGGATTTTGTAGCCATTTTGTGTTGTTAGATGTTTCACTGTGCTATTTTTCAGTGGCAAATAAATATTGTGTTATGTAAGAATTCAGCATGTAAATAAAGGACAAATCAAGTGGCAAGGAACCAAAACTCCACCACGTGACAGAGCAGAGCTGCAGTCTAAAAAGTTCAATATCTTTAACTATAAGAAATGAAAGGATTAAAATGTGAAAGTAAAAACAACATAAGTAACGTAAAATATAACATAAATACAAAAACCACTACCTCCTCCCAGGCCTTCTTCACCTAAGGATGCCTTGCTGGAATTCGGCTAGTCCTTTCAATATCTTTAACCTCACGGACAAGCATATCCATTTTTTTTTTTTTTCTTTAGAACTGCATTGTAATGCAATGTGTGTTTCTATAGCCAATTTATCTTATATGGCCATACATTAAAAGCACTTCACAATCATGAGGGGGGTCTCTTCACACCACCACCAGTGTGCAGCATCCACTTGGATGATGCGACAGCAGCCACAGGACAACGGCGCCAGTGCGCTCACCACACACCAGCTATAGGCATAGTGGAGAGACAGGGATAAAGCCAATTCAGTGGATGGGGATTATTGGGAGGCCATGATGCTTAAGGGCCGAGAGGGAATTTAGCCAGGAAAGCCGGGTTACACTGCTACTCTTTATGAGAAGCGTAATGATCACAGAGAGTCAGGACCTTGGTTTATTGTCTTATCCAAAAGACGACACCCACTGACAGTATACTGTCCCCTTCCCAGAAAGCACTCTAAACTGTGTTCCAAATTATTATGCAGATTTTTTCAAGTGTTTCAATTAAAGTCATGAATGGTATTGTGTCTCAGTGCTCTTTGAATCACTGAAATCTATATCAAACCCCTGTGATAATTAGATTGCCAGGTGAGCCCAATTAAAGGAATTCTACTTAAAGGTGCAGTATGTAAGTTTGACACCCAGTGGTTGAACTAGGTATTGCAGTCCTGAATCATAATAAAGGTACGCCGGGTTGCCAGTTTGAGGGATTTTAAACTGTGTTCTAAATAAAAGCAACGACACGCGATTGAGGGAATATTCTCCATATTAAAAGGAGTTTTGGTTCTAACCAACACCTCGAATTGATTTATTAGAAGCGGCTTCTATTTCTCACAGCTGAACAACAGAAACCTATGACAGATCACCTCAGGTAAGCCTCGTGTGCTTTATTCAGTGCTAAATGCTAACAATGCTAGTTTGAATGCATTTTACATGACGTGTATTACCATATACTGAAAGCAGAAAGTTCACTTCACCTTTAATGATGTTAAAGAGGGTTAACATGTATTAAATAGATTCTAAACCTTACCGTTTTGTGAGTGAGTGCATATTCTGTGCTTCTGAAAGGCTGTATTTAAATTTCTGCCGTGTTTTGTGGTGCAAACAGCCAAATGGCTCATCACTCATAACAATCTCGTCACAGCGTGTTGTTAGGACACGCGATGTAACCTGCTCACGTTCCTAATATTTATGTCATTTGCTAATTAACGTCATGTGGAACTGAATCTGTCTCATTTTGACATCTGATACTTTCCACTACACTGTAGCATTTCGCTCATGGACGCATGCTTTCAGAGTCTTTCTGAATGAATGAATGAATGAAATATGCTGTTTTCCAACAAGGCAACCCGGGGTGCTGAATTATAATTGGTTTAAACTGGCATGTGCATGTGAAAATGACCTAAACAAAGACATCGTTCCGGCACGGAAAAAAAACATTTTCAAAGCAGAATATCTGACTTCAGCATTGTTTGTCAGTTAAACAAGTATGTTCACTTGGGATGTTTCTTAAATATCTGCACACATATTATTGTATTTTTATGCTTTAGAAGAGTCAAAAACTTACATACAGCACCTTTAAGAAGGACATTCCGTGTTAGTATGGAGACCTCAGGTTTCAAGCAATATGGGAAAGAAAATGCATCTCGGTTGTTGCTAGATCAGATATGGTTGCGGCCGAAAGTTAACGAAAATAATTTATATTATTTATTAAATTTCCGATTTATTGTATTTTATTAACGTCTACCCCAACCCTAAACCCAACCATCACAGTAAGGTAAAAACAGTAGTTGTACCGAGTATTATTTATGCTATCTATTAAATTACCCAATAAATTGTATTTTTTAACACCTACCCCCCACCCCAACCCTAAACACAATCATCACAGTACTGTAAAAATATTAATTATTGTTATACAGTGTCATAAAAAATGCTGCTATATTAATGTGCATATCGCGTATCCCATCTAGACTTTACCATGAATCTCTTTGCTGCTGAAAAGCATCAAATACTGCAATGCCTTGGACAAGGTATGAAAGCATAAGATATTTACAGTAAATAAAGAATTAAGCGTGATCATACTTTGAATATGCAGCTGCTAAAGTGACGTTACAAAACAGCAAACCGATATTTGAACCTGACAATGCACCATCTTAAGGTGTAAAGAATACCTCTGTGGCATTGCATGCTATGGGCAAAAAAAGGAGAGAAACTCATGGTGTGGTCACTATCCTCCCTTTACCTGAAGGTGACATCAAAGGAGGGTTCCTGTGTTCAAATGTAACTTGCCCTGTTTGAATGTTTATGATTAAATTAGCATTTGATTTCAGCAAATATGACCTTCTAATGCAGCAAATTCAACAAATTACCATTTTCAGTTCTTTATGACCTACAAAAAATAAATACTTTTATCATTGGGGTATGCTCAATAAAATTCAATGTATCGCCTAACAGTTGATGACTTGAAAATGATACTGTCTGTCATTTGCATCCACTAATAAGGAAATTCTGACAAATATAAAATTTTTCATGTAATATTTTTTTTTTAATTCTAATTCAGCATTATTTCACTTAATGAAAACAATATTTATAGATATATAGCATCACTGGACTTTGTGGTATGGCTTAAATACATTGTATTTGATGTAACTATAGCTTCATTAAACTGAACTGAACTTTAGTTCATGGTTTAACTGCTCATAACAATAACAATCTAATTCTCATGCAACTTCTAAACTTTATTTGACCTCATCCCTTATTTAACCTGTATTTTTGTGCACACAGATGGAGGCTTTTCTCCAGCAGAAACAGGCTGAGCAGGATAAACAGCTGAAACAGCGAGAGACAGAGTTAAGAAGAGAAGCTCATATTGAGCTAGACATTCAAAGACAGAAAAACCTGGAGCTGCTTAACAAATACCAGAATGAAATCCAGCAACAACAAAACAAGGTACAAACAGCTGATGTCTGGCACTCCCATGTGATCTCTACATATCTTGATCGTGGGACAGTAATGTTGCTGATCTGAGTAATAATTCATCTACAGGGTGTCAATAATTATCAATGAGTCGATTTATTTTATAAAGCAAAAACTATATGACAACAAATATGTCAAGGTTACTAAGATTTTAAAAAGGAAACCAAAATACTTCACCATAGTATCAAATTTAGTATCAAAGTGTCTTCTTGGACATCCTTATTTGATTATATTTCATATAAACCTGGGACAAAAACAAGTATGTTTGACTTTCTTGGGGTACATGAACAAAAGACTCAAGTCACGCTCTCAGTTTCCCACTGGACTAATGAATTAACTCTCTGGTACATCAATTATTAAACCATAAAGGAGAAAATATATTTATCTCAAAGTTATGCTTTACTTTTTCAACTCAAGAATAGCATAATGTCTAAACATTTCCATAGCAATATATAGTTGTTTTTTCTTGAGTAATTAGTCTGACTTCTGCAGCAGAAAATAATGGTAATTCATATTTCAATATTTAAAAAAAGAATAATTAATATACAAATTGATGATTGATTTAGTCCACTATACTACTAAATTTCACAGCATTTAACGTTTGCCCCTTTTTATTCTACCGCCCCCTGTGTCTGTGGCCATGTCTTTCTTTCAGAAAGTGTTTGGATTTCGCTTCACACCCCTCTTTTGTTCATGGCCATAAACGATTTCTGATTACTGTCTGTCCTGTGAAGCCTAATACAATGTGTGCGTGCATGTGTGTGTGTGTGTATGTGTGTGTTTAGTCAGAGGAAGATCAGTGAAGGCAGCTCTATTGGTCCAGAAATGATGTTGAGAGGTTTTGTCTGTCTGCATGCCATAGCGAGGGTTTGCTTGGCAAGACTGCTATGGGGAGCGAATTTGGGATGGGGACAATGCTTCAGGACAGGTTGATATGATGTCAAAACAAACATTCTAACTAACTAGCTAACCAAGTGTCTATCTGTTAGGGATGTGCATCTTTTAACTGTGGCCCCTTCTTATATCTTGATGCATAGCGAACAATACATCAAGTCTTTATGATGGATCAAGAGTCACGGTATTCAGGGTAATGTCAGCTTACCACCAAGTTACCCAACTCAATGCAGAATTAAATGTGTACCTTAAACTGTTTGTTGGGAGCTCCACAGGTCGATATACTTTGCTGGGCTGCTATAGCCAAACCTTTGGTCACTCATGCCAATGCCAAGTTTTCATGGTGCCAGAGATGAAAATGTTGGGCTGTGGACAATGTGAAACGTGTATTGTTCTCAGATGAGTCTACCTTCACTGTCTTTTCCACATCCGGTAGAGTTTTGGTGTGGAGAAGCCCCAACAAAGAGTACCACTCAGACTGTTGCATGCCTAGAGTAAAGCATGTGGGTGGATCTGTGATGGTTTGTCCTGTAATATCATGGCATTCTCTAGGCCCAATACTTGAGCTAGATGGGCACATCTCTGTCAAGGTTGACCGAACCATTCCATTCTGGAGGACCATGTGCACCCAATTATTCAAACATTGTATTATGAAGGTCTTGCTGTGTATCAGGATGATAATGACCAAAACACACAGCAAGACTGGAGACGGTTTTAAGAACATAAAGTGAACATCTCCAATGGCCTGCACAGTCACCAGATCCAAATATCATTAAGCCACTTTGGAGTGTTTTGGAGGAATGAGTCAGGAAACATTTTCCTCCATCAGCATCCCGTAGTGACCTGGCCTATTCTGCAAGAAGAATGGCTCAAAGTCTCTCTGGCCACCGTGCAAGACTTGCATCTGTCATTCTCACGATGAAAAAATACATATTAGTTTCACAGCTACCAGAATGTTTTGCTCCAGACAAAATCTGCGGACATTTTTTTGCTATTTCTGTGGATAATTGTGTAAAAAATCTGTGGATTTATTCGGAATGTTTTTTTTTTTTTTTTTTTGCAAAGCAAGTCTTTCATCTCAACTAAAAGACAGAAAATATTACTTTACAAACTGTATTGTAAATAAATCATATGAACTTTTTAATATTATTATTATTAGATCACAACAATATCAGGGAAATTAATTTAAAAACTGAATAAATATAAATTTACACACATTTACACAAGTAAATACATAGACCCAGTGGGCTAAATATCTGCGTAAGTCTGCGGATTTCTGCATGGGCAGATTCCGTGTGGGGCTTCTCATCGCATAACAGATTACAAAGGTATTTGTTTTACTTAAAAAAGACCAAAAGTACAGTAGGGTAGGGCTGTCTCATTAAGGTAGCATCAGTTTGATTAATAATCTGATTTACACTAGTATATTCGTTGATTTTCTTTTCGACTTAGTCCCTTTATTAATCAGGGGTCGCCACAGCGGAATGAACCGCCAACTTATCCAGCAAATGTTTTAAGCAGCGGATGCCCTTCCAGCTGCAACCCAACACTGGGAAACACCCATACACACTCTTTCACACACATACACTACGGCCAATTTAGTTTATTCAATTCACCTATACCACATCTTTGGACTGTGGTGGAAACCGGAGCACCCGGAGAAAACCCACGCCAACACAGGGAGAACATGCAAACTCAAACGGTGCTCAAACCAGTGACCTTTTTGCTGTGAGGTAATCGTGCTACCCACTGCACCAACGTGACGTCCCACACTAGTATATACTAGTTTTACCATTTTTTTTCTATAATGTAGCTTTACTACTGAGGTGCAACTGTCTATTTGCACCAAGAATAGCATCTAAATACACTAATTGGAAATAAAACTACATTTTTTTTTACATATAGTACAAATATATAATACTGTATATTTATTGAGTGTAAGTAGCATAATACTAAACAGTGTAATTTACATCTGTCACTATTGTGCTTGGTTTAAATGTTATCTCTGCCTACATATTGTAATTGTGCTATTTTTACCTAGTGCAAATAGCATCAATTTGTTTGTTTGCTTTTGCACATAGTGCAAATCAGATCTATTACTATTTGTGCTTAGCATTGCTTTTTACATTCATAGCTATATTGGACTTAATGCAAATACAATAAATAAACCTCTCAAATATGAATCTTTGATCTGAAAGGAAAGAGGAAATACAGGTGTATGCAGCCGCATTCATCAACTATTTATTTTATTTATTTTTTTAATGCTGTATTTTCATGTCTCTACATTTCTCCCTCTAGATTCCCGCTGTCATTCATTCAGCCACACAGGTGCTCCAAGAGAAATTGTCGGTGCTGCAGGAGCGCGTTAAAGAGCAGGGGAAGGAGATGCAACATATTCATGAGAGCTCCTCTCAGAGGCAGCAGCAGTTACTGCAGGAGCGTAGAACAGCAGAGGCACAGCTGCAGTCTACCTTGCAGGAGCTGCAGCAGAAAACACTCGAGCTGAACAAGGCTCACAGTAACTTACAGCAACTTAGAGAAGAGAGGGTCATCCTAGAGAAAGAGGTGAGGCACATCTCTCCATCTGTCTTACACATTTGAACTTAGAATTTGAGAGATTGAGAAAAGCTATCAATTTACCTGAGCCACGGCCGTTCAGTTCAGAAATGGATCCAGCAGACTGCACATTTACACTATTTCTGAGCACTCCATAGGAAGAACTAGCTGCTAGAAATAGACACATTTCATACATAAGGTTCACAAAAATGCAGATTCGGTTTGTATCACAGTTCTGTGGTCACAATGTTTTGGTTCTATTTGGTATGCATTGCAAAAAACTCAAAATCCACTATTGTAACATTTTGAAATACCATAAAATATGACCTAAAAATACACCCACATATTGAACTGTTCCATTCCTGATATATTTTAATATATGGTGTAAATAAAATAGAACATTTATCTAGGAATAGGTTTTGAATAATACAAATTGTATCAAGTTTTCTTTTCAAAATAATGTTTGTCTGTGTATTTAGGGACGCTAAACCTTTTTTTATTATTATTATATACCTCTTAGCATGCCCTTTTAAGTGTCTTTGCCTCCTGAATCATGCATTAAGCAATAATTAAGTTGAATTTTCATATTTTTCATCTTATGTGTTTATTAGGTGGTATAAACTCAATTGCTTGAAACAATTCATTGCAATATTGCATTATTTGCAAATTCAGTTAGCAAAAATAAGAATGTTGTGTCTGCCCCTACATTCTGGTCCCATTCTGGTTACATCTGTTATAAAAGCATTGTACCAATCGTTAAAGCACTGATTTAAAAAGCATAAGACTTGCTCCAAGTGTTGTCATTCCTTTGACAAGAAATTCTAGAAGGCATTGAGGCAATTATTTATTTGTTTCTCTTAATAGTTTGTGCAAAATGTTTTGGATACACCAATAGTAGATTAACTCATTCATTCATTTTCCTTCGGCTTAATCCCTTATTTATCAGGGGTCGTCACAGTAGAATGAACCGCAAACTATTCAAGCATATGTTTTACACAGCGGATGCCCTTCAGGCGCAACCCAGTACTAGGAAACACTCAGACTAGACCTGTCATGATATCTATTTTTTTGTCGTACGATATATTGCACCAAAATATATTGCGATAAACAATATTGTCATTTTAAGACAATGCAAGTACACGTCTCCAGTGAACACATAATATTTCATTCTTAAGAATATTTCATTTAATTATAGTCATTAACAATTAGGCATTGGAATCAGAATGTAAAAATGCATAACCTGGGCTAAATTGATGCTAGAATTGGTTTTAATGTATGGGCGATATATATTGCATCACCAAAAATGATTGAGGTCATTTCCATGTATCGTGCGATAAGTTGATATATTGATTATTGTGACAGGCCTAACCCATACACACTCGCATGCACACACACTCATACACTACGGCCAATTTAGTTCATCCAGTTCACCTATAGCACATGTCTTTGGACTGGGGGGGAAACCGGAGCACCTGGAGGAAACCCATGTGAACACAGAGAGAACATGCAAACTCCACACAGAAATGCCAACTAGCCAAGGCAGGACTCCAGCGACCTTCTTGCTGTGAGGTGACAGTGCTAATCACTGCCACCGTGCCAACCTAGTAGATTAATAATTTTATATATTTTATTAGACATATTTTATTAGATGTATTTCAGTGAATCTCTCATTCATTCTTTAAAAACATAATATAATAACAAAGAATAGATATGTATGATGTAGATATAATGGTGTAATTGCTTAACATTTCTTTGATATTCCTTTTAAACGGTTTTCCCTTCCCCCTGTACCCATGTGTAACCTTTTCCATTTTCTTTTCTTGTAAAAATACACTTTCTTACAGCATCTTGAGCACAAAATGGTGAAAAAAACCTGCAAAATCTGTTTTATGGTTTAAAAAGTTTAGGAAGTTAAAGAACAACTAGTAAAAGAATCAAATGTTTCTTGTCACATTTAAGCATTTTGCATTATTTATGTTAATAAAATAACATATAATAACATATTCAGGGGTGACTCGGTGGCGCAGTAGGTAGTGCTGTTGCCTCATAGCAAGAAGGTCGCTGGTTCGAGCCTCAGCTGGGTCAGTTGGCATTTCTGTGTGGAGTTTGCATGTTCTCCGCGCGTTCGCGTGGGTTTCCTCCGGGTGCTCCGGTTTCCCCTACAGGCCACAGACATGTGGTATAGGTGAATTGTGTAGGTTAAATTGTCCGTAGTGTATGAGTGTGAATTAGTGTGTATGGATGTTTCCCAGTGATGGGTTGCGGCTGGAAGGGCATCCGCTGCGTAAAACATATGCTGGATAAGTTGGCGGTTCATTCATTCTGTGGTGACCCCGGATTAATAAAGGGACTAAGTCGAAAAAAGAAAATGAATGAATGAATGAACATTGTTTACTGTAAAGGGTGTCACGGTGGCGCAGTGGGTAGCACAATCGCCTCACAGCAAGAAGGTCGCTGGTTCGAGCATCAGCTGACTCAGTTGCCGTTTCTGTGTGAAGTTTGCATGTTCTCCCTGTGTTTGCATGGGTTTCCGGTTTCCCCCACAAGTCTAAAGACATGGTACTGTATAGGTGAATTGGGTTAGCTAAATTGTCTGTAGTGTATGAGTGTAAATGAGTGTGTATGGATGTTTCCCAGTGATGGGTTGCAGCTGGAAGGGCATCCGCTGCATAAAAACATATGCTGGATAAGGTGGCGATCCCAGATTAATACGCCAAAAAAAAATGAATGAGTTTACTGTAAATTTTACATTTGTTCTATATCATTTCAGAAATTCACACATCCGGAATATGAATTGAATATCGAATCCAAATATATAAGGAAACTGTTAGTTTATTTTAATATCACATGCTTGAATTGCGTTTAAATTAAGAAAAATGGGTTACCACAAGTCCTTTAAAATACGGAATCGTCCCGTATTTGAGAATAAAATTGTTTTGTCCCGTATTTTATCATTTGTTTTTAAAAGTAGCTTTTCATGCAAATCTCTCCACACGCATTTTATGAAGATGCCTCATTTCCTACTTTTGATTGGGTAATACTTGATGTCATCGTTAGTTTGATTGGTCTTTGTCCAGTGAGGAGGACGTGTCTTTTAAGCAGAGTCTGTCAAGTCTTGACAGAGTGTAGCCTAATTGCAGATGCTTCTCCAGGTAACCCCCCGCGTCTTAAAGTTTCACAGTTTAAATGCAAGGGGCTGCAAAAGTACCGCAGAGAGTGGGAGTAAACAAATACCTGGCTGCAGAGTGGTAGAAATTGTTATGAAGCCAACTGCACGATTTGTCGGAGAGCGTTCTCTGTGGCTCATGCGGGACGTGCGACAACATGCCTCCGGAGAGCAGCATTCCCGCAATGACAGAGCTCACAACAATCAATGCAGTCAGACAGTTCTTCGTACCCCAAGTCTCTCCCGAAGCAGACATAGTAATGAAAGTGACCCAGTCCAGTCTGCTATTGGGCCTGTGATTGGGGATGTGGCCCCTGCTACAGTATGCATCCCTTGTTTTTTTGTATTAAAAGTGGTAACCCTAGTAAATATGTTCCCTAAATGTAATAATAATGTTTTAAAATTTAAATTTACAATAAATTAACATTTTAGATTTAAGCTGTAAATAATAGTATATGTATGTAGAAATAAACTAAACCCCTACTATAGCTAAATAAAAATATATTATTTCTAACATATTATTTGCATCAAGGATGAAGAGTTCTACCTCTGTCCAATTGAACATTCCACTTACAGTTCAAGAAATTTGCTAAGTGTAAGCATTGAAGCTTTTAATATTAACTAGGCATGACTGTCTTGTAATGAACTTGGACTGCAATACTTGATAAACTGCATTGAAAATAATTCATTTGAGTTTAAATGGCTGTACATTTACTGACCTCTAGAGGTAAAACATTGAACTGCAAAAACGTTTGTCAATTCAAACACTCCTTTTAACCAATGAATTATGAAGACACAACAAAAAACAACCACATAGCTACTTTATATAACTCTCATATAAATGGCAGATAATAAACCAGTAATTTATATCACATGCAAATAAATAAATATGCGAGCAGCCACCCAGAGAGACAGGTTAATAACTGAAGCATGCAGAAATGAGACTTTGGTGACGCACATCAACCATGACCAACATCAAGATTAGCAAGTGGAGTAACTGGAAGCGCAGCCAATGACTGGCATCCAGAATTTACCCAGGTCAGAGAAGAGAACAGGAATAAATATCCAGAACCAAAATAAGATCCAGCAGAGGTGACATGAGCCTGCGTGAGAGTGTGGGAGAGATGAGTGAATCATTCCAGTCAGTCAGAGAGAGAGAGAGCGAGAGAGTATTTGGGCCAGTATTCTGTTGACACGCATGCCAGTGTCTCCAGGGGGCATGCCAGTGTCTCTCATACTCTCCCACTCGCAGACTCCAGAAAGCCTTTTGCCGCCCTTAGGGTCCACCATCCACCCCCACCCGCCCCTTCTCTCTCTCTCTCTCCCTCCCTCTCTCTCTCTCTCCTGCGTGTCTCGCCAGTTCATCTAGTTCAAGGTGCCGTGACGTGAATTTCACAGCTGACATATTCTTTTATGCCGGCCTCAGAGCGCAGCGTCTTTCCCTCTCTCATCTCCCTCCCCGCTTTCAAAGCAAATGGCTTTCTTTTGTGGGAAAGATTTCGCTGCATTTTAAGAATCCATTAAAGCTATCTAAGATCTGACTGTGATATAAAATCGATACCTAAGGGCATTTAACGCTTCACCTTTCATAAGAAGCACCTTCTTGATGTTCTTTTCCCTTGCTCCCCCTCTCACGCTCTCTTTTTCTCTCAGCCTTTTCATCTCGTCTTTGAACTGTGTCTGCTCTCTTCAGAGCCATGGGAGATATTTTCAGACTTTGCTTGATATTTATGAGGATTTATGAGGCTGCAGGTTCAAGAGCAGGAGGGAAGTGGGAAGGACTGTGGCTCTGCTTCTAAATGAAGTGTGCTGCCTACCTAGATGGTATTTTTAAGACATCATAGACATGCTATTGACGCAGAAGCTGTTCAAAAACATATGCTGTCTTCAAAAAGACCTTATTAACCAAGGCAGTGCGGATATGCTAATCCCAATGATGAGTGAATTGATTAATTCAAGATGGTGGGTGAATCCCAAGAAAGGTAATTAAATTAGATCTAATCTACCTAACTGTGTTAATAAACATAATTAAATCTGGTTTGAAAATGATCTGTTTTACTCAGTATTTCTTTCCTTTTTTCAATTTGTTGGCCCAGAGACTTGTGTGACTAGCACAACACTCTAATGTTATTATAATAAAATAAATCAAACGTTTAAAACCTTAACTTTAAAGAAATTATTTACACTTTCCAGTCCCAACATTTAAAAAAAAAAATCTCTATCCATGTGGGAACATTTGGTCATCACAATCTAGCATAAATGAATACATATCCTACAACATGACACACACAGTAAAAGAGCAGTATTGTAAGCATATATTGTGAGATACATATAGGCTACTCTGAAGCACACTATAAAAAAAAAATTGCTTTAGATATTTGAAAAAGTACACTGATCAAAATTGGAAAACACTTTCAGATTCCTATCAGTTTTTGGTGTTAATCTGACACATGGTGGTTCTGTAATTATCTGACCTTAAGGGGCTGTTAACGCCTGGTCACTTCATGTGTTATTTTACGATCGGATAGCTATCTGATCATGAAATGGACAGGTGTAAATGCCAACCAAAACACATTCTACAGGGATATAAATCTGATTATTCAAACTAGTCTTTCTTAGGCAAAGACAAAGGATTTATAAATGTTCTGCCTCTCTTCCAATGGCATAGACTTGCTTGCGTTTCTCAATCCACTTTTTCTAGTTTAGTAGCTGACCGAAATCGCCAAGCCATCCACTCCGACAGCTATCAAAGAAATACTGGATGGGGGATTAAATTTAGACATCATTTGTCACTTCTGACACCATGTAAAATGACATAGACTAATCCGTTTTCAGCAGGCAGACATCATAAGACGTTAATATTACGTTAGATTTAGTTCATGACGTGAGGTGACCAAAATTCAATGTCTAGCCAGTGTCTAAGGACAATGTTATTTTGACATCCAATAACGACATCAAATGACATTGATATTTGGTTGATTTAGGTTGTGTTGTAAAGTCACCAAAATTCAACGTCGAGCCAATATCTTAACCCAGTGTCATGTTGACGTCAAATACTGACGTTTAGTCATCAAGTATGGCAGCCAAAATCCAATGTCTGATAGATAGGGGTGTGAACCTACACTGGTCTCACGGTTCGGTTCGGTTACGATTATCATGTCATCGATTTGGTTCAATTCGATATCTCGGTGCATCACGGTGCATTGACGATGCTTTCCATACATAATTAGATTTTTTCTTTACAACACAAGAAAATTTTTTTTTATTAAAACCTATGAATAGGTTTATATTTATATAGGCCTATTATTTGTAATACAATTTTGTCTTTTAATACAAGCAGTAATATAAATGAACTGTACCTTTAATTTTACCTGCTCAAAAAAGAAAAAAAAACACTCTTTGTGAATCCAATACATGCACAGAAGACAGCACGAGCATTCATAACAAATAAACTAATGTAAATATGATCCCGCTTGCTTTTTGAGTGCTGGCAAGTTCTTACACCTCTATGATTGGTCATTGTCTTCACCCGCTCGGCTCAACAGAAAGGGCTGCGATTAGAAACGAAAGCCCCTATGAGTGACGCGGGAAAATCAGCCGCGGGTCAAGGCCGTCACACACCGGATGCGCCGCTCAGTGCCGTGACACGGCGCGCACATGACAGTTGAAAGTATCGCACACCAGACGAGCACATTTGCAGGCTATTTAAAACGAAACTAATCAGATGGCGCTCTGTGGCGCGGCAGAATTATGAACAGTGTCCTGAGTCGTGGCTGGGTGCATTCAGAATTTCTGAAATGCGTGGCGCTGCGCGGCGCGTCGCTTCTGGCGTGCGACCTGCTTCAGTCTATATGTGCATAATACATAATCAGGTAATCCGTAATAGAATAAATACAATACAATTAACTCGCACCACAGGCACGCTTGTGTCTGGATCCACAAGTATCTCTTTAACAGCCGACTCCGAGAGGAGAGGAAACTTTACCTCACGAACATGCCAATGGGTCAAATGCTCAAAGTTTGTGTGTGTGTGTGTGGGAGAGAGAGAGAGAGAGAGAGGGGCAGTGTCTGTGAAAGATTTGCTTTTTAAGTAGTAGGAGTGTTTTTATTTACTCACCCTCGCCTACTTCGCTATAGTGTTCTACCGCGACATCGCGCATAGGGGATAAATGACGTCAGTGCGTAATAGCCGGTTATGATCTATTACTGAACCGATATCGAATTGTCCCCATCTGCATCACGGTGCACCGAAGAAACGATTAATTTTGACACCCCTACTGATAGATGTCATAATGGTAATGTCCACACAACATCAAGCTGTTGTCACAAAGGTATACACAGGAGACTCAAATGCAAGTAAAAACAAGATGATTTATTAAAAGAGTCACAACTGGTATAGATCTCACCAGATATAATAGGGCAAGGATGCCCACAACAGAATACGACACGCCAACAGTGGTAAAGGTTCGTCCGTGAACCAACGTCGTATAGCAGTCTCTCATGGATTCAATAGAGAAGCGGATTTGGGGTGAAGTCTCTCACAGATAATGTTGTCTTTAGAGCAGGCAGTAGTAACAACATCAAAGAAATGGAGACGAGCATAAGGTCCAAATGAAGCAAGTATATCGGAGAGCTTCCACCAAATTGAGCGAGAGAGTCTAACAGAGAGCAGACACAGAAGTGAACAAACAACGGACCGATAACACGAGATACAAAACACTGAACATTTAAAGGTGCGGTAACGCGCAGCAGCTGTGGCTTAATGATAAACAGCTGAGATGTATGAGTGGTAAAGACACGTGACAACCCAGCTGATGAATGTAAACACACACATACACACACACCACGCGGTGAAAACCCAAACAAACGCACCCACTTCCCACACACACACACATGCAAGAAGAACAGATAGATCACAACCGTGACAGCTGTAACATCATTAGGTGTTGATATTTGGTTGATATTAGGTTGAATGTTGGACATTGATGTGGGCCTGATGTTGAGTTCTGATGTCAACCCAATTCTCATTTCCAAACTAAATGCAACGTCCTCACGTCGTTGGGGTATAACGTCAATCTGATGTCATGTTGTTGTCCTGTACCTGCTGGGTTGCTTGGAACACACACGCTTTATTCTCAAACTCTCCACTCCGCATATTTCTCTTGCACTTCCTTATTTTCCCCATTAAAGCAACAGTTAACTGGGTTACAGCATCACATCACATTACAGTAAAGATGTTTAAGTGATTGTAAATCAATATCTAACCTAACCAAAAATATTTATTTAATGTTTTTCACATTATATTACACTGCATAAACAATACATTTTTATAAAGGCTTGTTTTTGGTCATTCATTTCCGAATGCAGAATTATGCAAACACATGAGAAAATGTATCTGCATAAAAGACTAGCACAGCAGATTAACATACTGCAAATGCAGTAAAGTATGAAATTAAATATGAAAGAGATGTGGATGTGACAAATGATTAACAGGGCATGTAACTGAGCAACAGAACAGTCAATTAAAGGGTCATGAAACCCTAAAACACATATTTTGAAATGTTGACAGATATATATGTGTGCCGCATTGCTAAAAACACTATTACGACACAGATATTTTACTATCGAGAAAAATTAGTTTTTTTGCATTGTTTAGAGCAAATTTGTTCTTCCCGTTTGGAGTGAGGAGACTGGAGATTTGATAGAATCCATGTGCGGCAGTTTATTAAAGGGATTAAACAAAGACATCAACGAGTTAGCAGGCAACAGGAAAGTAGTCCAAACCAATCAACATACACAGGGGCAAATCCAGAAGACGTAGTAAGAGTGCAGGCAGAAGTTCAGTATCACAACAATCAGTCCAAAACAGATCAAGAGGGCAAAAAGAGAGAACATACGTGATCAAGGCAGGCGGGGTCATACACAGGATAGCAGTCATGAAAGTCACTTGGAACACCGCTTGGTAAGGCAGGTAAACTGGCAATACTTCGCAAGGAAGCATGGCCTGAGCTCTCGCTGAAATACAGCACAAACAGGAAATGAACGCAGAGGGAGCGGAGCTGAGTCAGTAGTCGTGCGAGGGCTCCCTCTGCTGGCGTGGCATTACATCGTTTAAAATGAAATTTCAAAGAAGAGGTAAATGAGCAATTTCTGAGTGGTAAATGGTTACCAGTAGTACACAGTGACGTGATCGGGTTTTCAGCGTTTCTGTGCATTAAACCATGAGAAAGAGCTGGTTGGTCCAATCAACATGCACTATCATCAACCATATGCATGAGAAAGTTTTGTCTGACTCTTTCGTCTTTTTGTACAATACAACACAATCCAAATTTTATAAGTGCAACGAGAGACAGTACTTATCCAGTGAGCTACTCGCACTCATCAAGCTCTCTCAGACAGGTCCGCATCAGTTCATGGTGATCAAGTTCAGCTCCAACCGAGAAAAGAGTTGCTCTGCATGGGGGAGAGCCTGCTCTTTTCTCGGTTGACCTGAAGCCCCAATAGGTCAAAGTGCCGAAGCACCCTGTCTCTGTGCGTAATCAATTGATCCCGCAAGTGCGCTGAAATCAGCCAGTCGTTGAGATAATTGAGCATGCTCAGCCGAAGGGGCACTGGGGCACCCTCCGCAAGCTTGGTAAAAACCCTCAGAGACAGAGAGTGCAGCCCGAAAGGGAGGACTTGTACTGCCAGGCTCGACCTTTGAGCGCAAACTGCAGAAACTGATGGTGGCATGGAATGTGGAGACATGAAAGTACGCATCCTTCAGGTCTACTGCTGCAGACCAATCCTGAGGACGAATGCACCGGAGGATGCGCTTCTACGTAAGCATTCTGAACGGCAGCTTGTGAAGACAGCGGCTCAAAACGCACAGATCTAGGATTGGCCGTAGCCCACTGCTCTTTTGGATACGATGAAGTACAGGTTGTAAAACTCGCTCTTTATCTCGGCTGGAGGGACCGTTTGGATTGCATCCTTCGCCAGGGGGACAGCAATGTTCTCTCGCAAGACAAGGGCGGGCACAGGGCTGACCCTGGTGAGATACACACCCGTGGTGAACTTGGGAGGCCGTTTTGTGAATTGAATCGCGTAGCCGAGTCCGATCGCACAAACGAGCTATTGCAATGGGCTGGCCCACGCTAACCAGGCAAGCAGAGCCCTCGCAAGTGGCTTCATTAGCACAATCGTTGACGTACCAGCGGTGGGGCAGCGCAGAGTGGGGGGTCTCAACAGGGGAGCACTGGGATCCCACGAAAGAGCAGAAGGCGAGAGATTCACTCTTGTCTCGCACCCAGACTCTGGAGGAGGGGCTGGGAGTGTGAGAGAAAGGAGACTGTTCTCACGCACTCAGCGAGCCACTGGAGAGGTGCACTGATCCTGCGAGCTGGAAGGCATATCATCCCAGACTGGCAGTGTTTGGGCTGTCACATCCGGGGAAGGGAAAAATGGCTCTTTCTCTGAGGATTTGATGGCGTTTTTTTTTTTTTACACCGTTGGATGAAGAGCCCCGTCCTTCACCGGGGAAAGAGCAAATTTTCTCTTCTCCAGATGGCTCGTCTCAGAGACGCTTCGTGGTCCGTTTACCGAACTAAGCGGCACCCTGGGGCGGGGGACACTGGTTGCCTGCGAGATGCTCGGCGCAGCCGCTTGCCCGGAGGCGCAGGCGGGAGTGGCGGAGCAAAAGCTGTAAGCCCGAGGGCGGCAGATTTAGTCCCACTGTGACCCTCAGATCTGCCCGAGTACAAACCACGGTGCGGGGACAACTGGGATTACAGTGATGGCATGCACTGCTCTGCTCGTGCCCATCATCCAGGGACAGGAAACCACCACATCCAGAAATGCACAGTCTGAGCAACATCTTGAAAAAGACATGCTGCACAACTGTGTTGCTCTTTAGAAAAACTTGCCGCTCTAGAGGACCGGACCCAAAGAACGCCAGGCAAGGCAGAAACCCAGCTTGACCGTCTGCCGCTGCGCATCGCACACTCTGAACAGGGAGAAGCAGCCTGATTTTTTGTTCTCTCTCTCTCTGTGAAGATTCACTTGGAGAAAACCCTCAAAGACTCTCTCAGAAGCTTCGTGAAAGGCTCTGAAAGTGAAAAGAATGTCTAGCATGGCATGAGCTGCCTCTTTATAACAAGTTTAATTGTAATTGACGCCAGCTGTGCACGCTGACACCGCCAACTCATTGGCATTTCATTGCCCCGTTTTTATACTCTTTCAGATGATTGGATTCTGACGAAATCCCCATAGAGGAAGTTTTCCACATAGCACTGAAGTTCCCCTCCCGAAGGGAAACCATAGCCTTCGTAGAAAATAAATATATTCCAAATATATACAAAAGACACTTGTCAGATTTTATTTTAGAGAGCAGGCATGAGGTTCAGCTGTGTAGTCTTCATTTTATGTCTAATTCAGGCTCACACTAATATGTCTACACTGAATGACAGTATTCACACAACAGAGGCACAGCACGTGCTAGTGACTGGACGTGATGCTTCCTGGTGAAATGGAGCCAATCCGCGAATCACAGCATATTATGTTAGCTGACCAATCAGAGCCTCTTGAGGGTTGGTTTTCGGAGGAACTAGAATATATGATAGTCATTTTCATGTTAGCTGAGTAGCTGTACTGTATATTAAAGTAAGATATGAAAAAGTAACATGATTTTTTACAAATCAAGCATGAGCACACGTTGCTTTGCATCTTATAAACACAACCAAGTCTTACAAAATACACTCTGGACCACCCCTTTAGCACATCTCTTTTATGTTTTTGCTAATCAGTAACACGTTTGCTTAATTATTTCATGGCATCTCTTATATAAGCCAGAAAATCTGTGACCTCTTAGCCATTTGTCACCAAGCTCATGATTCTCCATTTCCCCTGACTGTTTGCTCTCTCAGCCTCAGTGTGGTCCGATGCTGTGATATAAACTCTCTGCGGCTTGATTTGTCAGACGAGGAGAGGAGTGAAGCAAAGGTCACTGTGTCGACACAGATGCCTGTATGGCATTTGACCTTTACACACACGCGCAAGCACATACTTTGGTCTCTGTGGTCCTGTTAGAGAGTGTATGCTTTGTTGAGCAGAAGGATGTATGTGTGGGTAGATGAGTCTGTATGCATGGCTGATGTGTGGGTATTTTGCTGCAGGGAAGTATCTAAGTGTATGCTTTCGATTAACGCTGGTTGCATGTAAGCTAAATCCAAATTGGGATAACCACACACATTTATAGCATTTTAGCATTATAAAAAGGTTTACTGGTTTGCCAATCAATGCAGTTTATAGCAATTTTTGTAATAATTGACAACAGAAAATGTGTTCGAATGCACACTATAAGAGAAAATCCATTAATTTAGCCATCATTTAGTGACCCCAGTGCTCAAAATAGCAATTGAATATCTAAAATAAATTATCTTTATTTGTACATTTGCCTGAGAGGTTTACTGCAGCTTCATTTTCAGATAAATTTGGAATCCTTCATTCAGTAATTAATCCATTAATTTTTTGTTTGTTTGTTTTTTATGTTATTTCATTTTGTTGTTTTATTTAAATGGTTTTTATAATAGTTTTCATTCAAATAAAAGAAGTACTTGCATTACCATCCATAGTTTTGGTATAAACACTGTCTATGATAGAAATCAAAACAACATATTTTTACACTGTATCTTGTATGTTTGACTGTTTACAAATGTGTGGCTTAGGTACAGTAAGTGCAAAATTTCTCCAGAAACTCCAGTTTTATAAGCTTATTTATAACCACAGAAAAGAAATACTTGGCTTTGACCATATTTGGAATGGTCATGAATATTAATGAGCTCCAGCTCCCAATATGCTTGACCAAAAAATGTGCATAAAAAATAATAATATAAAGGGGGTTTAGTTATTTCTATATCTAAACTTTCTAAACTTTTTTTTGTGACATTGCTGTTGTGTATCAATATAGCCAAATAACATTTTTTCCACAAACAATAGCAGGTCGTGCCACAACTGGCAGTAAAATAGGCATTTATCATACCATTAATAGAGTTATATGAAGTGCTGAATGTAGATGATTGCAACAATTTATTTGGAGGATCGAGGAGACCCAGTAAACCTGTAATGTCAAGTCTGACATCTGTACTGTTTGAGTAAGTCACCTGTATGAGTATTCTATCACCGCATTTCACATAACTGAAATTGTAGCGAGGTGGCCGGTCTATATCTGGTCAAGAAATATATGAAAAAATAATGTAGAGGGAATCTCCCTATCAGATGACATTGCTTTTACCACCACCAAATGCAGCTGGTGGTTGAAACAATGCACATTGGGCACTTAGTCTTACAGAATTTTTGGCATTCTACCAGTTTTCTAGACATAAGTAAGTAATGTGTATTTATATAGCGCATTTATTGTGTATGGCCATTTACCCAAAGCGCTTCACAATCATGAGGGGAGGAGTCTTTCCACACCACTAAAAAAGTGTAGCATCCACTTGGATGATGCGACGGCAGCCACAGGTCAATGGCGCCAGTGCACTCACCATACACCAGCTATAAGTGGAGTGAAGAGACAGTGATAAAGCCAATTCAGTGGATGGGGATGATTGGGAGGCCATGATCATAAGGTCTGATGGAGGGAATTTGGCCAGGACACCCTACTCTTTTACGAGAAGTGCCATGGGATTTTTAATGACCACAGAAAGTCAGGACCTTGGTTTAACGTCTCATCCGAAAGACCGCGTCCACTGACAGTTTGGTGTCCCCTTCACTTTTAATGGGGCATTAGGACTCACACAGACCACAGGTTGAGCGCCCCCTGCAGGCCTCACTAACACCACTTTCAACAGCAAACTAGTTTTCCCATGTGGTCTCCCATCCAGGTACTGACCATGCTCTGCCCTGCTTACCTTCAGTGAGTCAACGGTCTTGGGCTGCAGTGTGATATGGGTGTGGTAAGATTTGCTCCATCATAACAATGACTTGAATCTTTTCAAAAGTGAGGCCAGAATGTGTTAGTTCTGTGATGAGTTGTTCAGTTAATGACAAGGCATTGCATTTTTTTGCTTGCGATCATGTTCAGCAGTTTCTCCCATATACGACAACAGTCATCACCATATCTCAGAACAATGGGGATGTTTTCACATCCAGTGGGGTCCTTAGTTCTATCCACTTTTAGAGTGCATAACAAATCACTGATTGCTTTCACAATGTTTTATTTGGTAATATTGCTCTTTAGATATAGGATATATGATTTATATGATTGTTTATTTCCAGATGTCAAGTCAATGTATATGTGGCATTACAGCCTGATCTCATGAGGAAAATGTTACTATTTTACAGTTTGTCAGTTAAGTGGCTAATTCGTACAAATTTGTACGGGTTCAGATGTATGAAAATGCAAGATTTTAAAAAGGAGGCATGGCACCCAACCCCACCCCTAAACCCAACCACCATTGGGGGATAAGCAAATCATATTGAATTGTCCAAATGAGATAATAAGAATTCATACTAATTAGCCACTAAATTAAAAAGTTACGAATTGCCATGAGATTGTATTGGGCATTGTGCTGAAGGCTTTTCTTTGTCCTTTTTCAATTTTCTGCAAAGACCGAAAGGGGACCACTGCTTTTTTTTTCCTTTGGAGTCCACGGCATCTCAACTACACAGCAACTAAAGGATGCTCATGCGTAGCCATGAACAAAACAATGTCCAGTATTCCTGACACATACACACGGTGTCTGTTTATTAGCTCAGTATTGACAATAGTGGAGATTTCTTTACACATTGCACTGTGCGTTTTCTTTAGTCTTCCACAAGGTCATGCATTTTAAATGCTCCTCAGGTTTCATGCCTCCCAAATCCTTTACTGCTGTCATTTGCAAGTTTCTAGATTGAATAGCTGGTATGAGTGAAAGCTTGGTCACAGTTTGCTTTGAAACAAGACTGAACAGTCTGCATGCATAACAGAAGACTGCGTCTGATATACAGGAGTATGCAAGCCCTCTGTTCTTTTAACAGGCACTACAGAAAGCCTTCTTTCTTTTCTTGCTAATATCAAGGAATGGGTATTTATCAAGATTAACCTGATTTGGCTTACTATCTCCAAGGTCATTGAGGGCCATTGGCTGGGGTAAAATGGGTCTGAGTGATGCTGATATACTTCTGCTGCTGCTGGGGTGAAGCAGAGACCCTTTACCTACTTCAACTGCTGGTTTAAAGGTCTGTGCAGTGAGAAGCAGAATGGCCAGAAAGCCATTTCCACATATCCATGACCAACGCTTGGCCTAATAAGCTCAATTTATGACAAAAAAAAAAAAAGATGATGATTAAAAACCAGCCACTTCAATGGCAACTTTTGTCACAAGTGGCAACAAAAGCACACAAAAAGTACATTCTCCTTTTTTCTCCTTTTTGTCTAGCACAATCTAAAGAGAGTGAAACATTAATGTCTTACATTTATTTTTAGGATTGTTTAATTATTATTATTATTGTTTTTGTCATTGTTGTTGTTATCGTGTTGTATAGTTTGTCATGTGATTAAAACAATTCCCTGCAATAGTTTTTTTTTTCTGAGTGATTTTAATTATATATATATATATATAATATATATATATATTTATTTATATGATTTTGACATTTAAGGATGACATGGCTATTTTAAATGGGCCCGTTGCAATTTATGTCTATTTGACATTTGCCAATAAATTTCCAATAAATAACTTTTTTCTTCTTGGAACTTTTTCAGTTTATCAAGACTTTTTTCGAGTCCCAGCTGGGCCAGTTGGCATTTCTATATGGAGTTTGCATGTTCTCCCTGTGTTGGCATGGGCTTCCTAGCTCCAGTTTTCCCCACAGTCCAAAGACATGCGCAATAGGTGAATTGAATAAACTAAATTGGCCGTAGTGTATGAGTGTGTGTGTAAATGTGAGAGTGTATGGGTGTTTCCCAGGAATGGGTTGCAGCTGGAAGGACATCCACTGCATAAAACATATGCTGGAATAGTTGGAAGTTCATTCTGCTGTGGAGACATCTGAAATAGAGACTAAGCCGAAGGAAAATGAATGAGATAGTGTTGGCATAGAGTTGCATAATGTGTGGTCACAAATGGCTGATATCGATTCCAGTTATTATTATTAGCTTTTTAGCTTTATTTCATTTTTTCTCTCTTTATTCTCAATTTCAGTAAATAAAAGGAGAAAAATATCATTGTTGTAATCTCATTAAAAAATGGGGCCAATCAAACACTGCCTGCGGCATGCATATTAGTTTTTTGGTCCTTTTGGTGCATTTCTCACAACACTATTTACATTTGCACAACAGTTAATGCATTTCTCAAAAGATTTAGTAGAAACTGCAAAACCTAATTGATAACCTGCAAAAGCGTGTCACTTGCTTAAAATGGATAGCTCATTCCTCAAAAGCAAGTATTCATGTCAATCAAAGTGTCAGGGTCATCAAGATGAAAAGTCCTGACACCATTGTTTATGAACAAGATACTCAAATGGCTTTGTCATGTTTTCATTATGACAGTTTACTCTCTATTTTTGGTGACACTTCCTGAAAATGCTCAAGACAGCACTATATACTATTTGCATAGCCATTTGAAAACTTGTCACGATCACCAGCGATCCACCCTGTGCAGTCACTAATTCATTAATAGACTACAAATCCGCCGTTTATAGACTACATATTCAGTCATGCACCACACACACAACCGGTTCCTGATCCTGACTGATTGCAAACACAGAGCTGATGCTGCTCAAGTACTGATTACACACACATATATACAGCTCACCTTAAGACACTCATTGCTGAGTCTTGTTATCTGTTTAAGTGACATTACAATGCGGTTTCCTTGCCTTCTGTGTTTTGAACTTTTGCTTTGTTTTGTTTGATTATTCCTGTATGTAGTGGTGGGCAAAGCGAGGCTTAAGGAAATACTGAAACAGTCGAAGCAAATGTGTCAAAGCTTTGAAATGTTTCGAAACCCCACTCTACAGTGACACCTAGTGGTCATTTTTTATGTATTGCACTGGAACAGCTTCAGCAAAGAACATTTGAGCAAATTGAGGTATTAAAACCCACTTTATGGGCTTGAACCTTCAAGTGCTTTAGTGGAGCGATTAGGGTTCCTGACTACCATGCGAAAATTGTGGGTTCGAATCCAGGCTAACACAACTGTTTTGAAATGCTTCAACATCAGTTTGAATTGCTCTGTTCTTGTATCGTTTGGTTTCAACATTGGTCTGACATCAGAATAAACACTTTTTGAATAAATATGTCTTGTTTTGGTCATAAAACAGGGTTGTTGCTAGATCAGACATGGTTGTGGTCAGAAGTTAACAAGAATTATTTCTATTATTCATTAAAATTCCAATTTATTGTATTTTATTAATGTCTACCCAAAACCTAAACCCAACCATCACAGTACTGTAAAAATATTAATAATTGTTTTACAGTGTTACAAAAAAATTATGCTAAATTGATGGCGCATCAGCAGCATCCTATCTAGACTAGACCATAAAACAGTAACATGATTAAAATACATAAAATCATGATTTCGGAGTATTTGTACAAGTCGGTATTCGAACCCAAAAGTCATTTGAAGCACAGTAACAACGTGCACACTAGTGATGCGCGGATGGCGGTTAAATCCGCGGGGCGCTGCGGATAATCTGCGGGTCGGGTGGGTCGGGTAATAAAAAAATACATTATGATTAATTGTGGGTGGGTCGCGGGTGGATGTAGCGGGTCATAGCAGTTGACCAGCAAAAAAGCAGAGAGTGGACTTTACAGAATGTGAAGATGAGAGACGCCCAAAATAATGTATGAAGTGCAAGAGTACTGTGCAAACTTCAGTTAGAGGAGTCATCAGAGGGAAATCTGCTATCGTTCTGGGAGAAACAAGATCGCTTATTTACACGACTGCAGCGCCTTGCAAGGAGAAGCTTGTGCATTCCTGCAACAAGCGGTTCGCGCGAACGCTCATTTAGTGCACCCAGCCGTGTTTTGGAGGCGAGGCGGAATCGCCCGAATCCAGGCACAGTAGATGCTATTCTGTTTTTGCACAGTGTTAAGAAAAGCGCCAAGTACACACAACATAGCTGCTGTTTAGGCTGAAGGGACGCCGTTTTTGTTCTCTTTTTCCTGTATATGTAAAAGCTGAATCTGCTGTTAATAACGAACGATCCACTGTGACCTAAGTTGCAGGAGAGGGGAAATAGTGTGGCCGCTTGACTGCTTTTACGGGAGTTGTATTCCATAGCGAGGGGCATTGTGGGTAGTGTAGTTCGGCACGCATGCTGTGTGACGTGAGCTCTCGCTGTGTGCTGTGCGTGCGGTGAATTAGAGGGAGAAAGTTTTATCCGGTTTTGTTTTATGTTTACTTCAGTAATTCCACCCGGGAGCTGTTTTGCACTGTGAACCTGAAAACACTGAAATAAGTAAAAGAAGGGCATGCATCGAGTACTTTTGTCCGTCTCATCATTTGCTCGAGCATGAATTAACGAGCTGTTACTCTGCCGCCGGACATTGCGGAGAAAGTTACACCTATCATCATGCTTAAAACAAAGAATTAGATTTAATAAAGTGGCGATCGGGTGCGGGTCGGGTGCGGATATATATGTCAGATAAAATAATATGTGTGGGCGAGTGGCGGGTGGATGATCAGAATGAAGGAGCAGATTCGGATGACATTTGAGCTGATCCGCGCATCTCTAGTGCACACGCACGGTCCACTAGGCCATATGAGACAGAAGGGTTTTCTGACCCTGTCAGTCAAATGCACATTCGCCAGCTCTCGAAACGCTTCTGAACTGATCGATGCTTTGAATCACTTTAGTCACGTGACCAGGTGTTTCGAAACACTTGCGCATCGGGATTTCGACACTGTGGCGAAACGTCAGTTTCACGTGAGCCATCCCTACCTGTATGCTGCCTGCCTTCTGACCATTTGCCTTCTATTTTGACTGCGACTCTGGATTGCTTGCCAGACCATCCTGTCAAAAAAAACCCTGCATTTGGATCCACACCTCCATTGTCAGTGTCACATCGCTGGTTACAAACTACAGTCAAGTTAGACATTACTGTATTTAGCGAGGAATCTGAGTACAAGACACTAAATATGTATGTTTCACATTTTTATGCTCTTTGCAATTCTAATTTATTAACTGAATCGTGCAAAAGAATAAATGCATCCTTATTTACAACGAACATAAACTCCCTTTGGGTAGAGCTGTGCACAATTGTAAACAATATTGCAGTACATATTGGAACTGAACCTAACAACATACATATGTCTGTAAATCATTCATGCACATCCAGACGTTCCTCTCTGTCTGGCCACATAGTTTCATCTACATCACAGCGAATATCATCTCCTGCAATGCAGCAAGGAAAGTATCTCATCGAGTGGTGAATCCACCCTCTGCAGGACTCCATCAGGACATCCATGGCCACTAGCAGGGCCATTTGCACATAAAACATGGATATTGCAATTAAGAATAAATCGTTATTTTTTTCTAATTGGTACAATAGAGATATATTATATTTATTGACCTTATTTCATGTCAGTACACACTTTATTACAGAAGAGGGAGCAAGATAAACTATAACAACTGTGTAACATAATGCATTTTGGACAACATATTGTACAATATAAACTGTGACTACACATACACAGAACTGTCAAGTTTAGTGCATGACACTACACAAAGCAAACAGTTTACAGCACTGAACATTAGAGTATGCATAAACACATGTTTTACCTGTACATACTGGTGACGGATCTCCTTCACTCTGTCGCTGTTTAGTTCAAATGGCACATTCTACAATTGTTTCATGTGCATTTCATTTCTCCTGAGCACTCTGTCAATTGTAGCTATCGAAACGGATTCAATGTTCCCAAAGATATTGTCATCCCCTATAGCAGCACTTTGTATCTCTCTCAACCTTATGGCATTGGTTGCAATCATCATTGCACAAATGTCTTCCTCTTGTTGCGGAGTAAAAAGGGTCCCTCTTCCACCTCTGCAAGGTTGTCTTGCAATCCTTTGTGGTGCAGAGTGAAATGACAGTAAATATGGCAAATCTTTACTGTAACACTTCAAATCACTAAATCTGTGATGCAGTAAAGTTGTAAGTCTAACTGTAAAAAAGACTTGTCCCACTACAAGCTTTATGTATGACACAATGACAGTAGTGCAGTGCAGATTGTTTGGCGCTAAATTACTGTGCATAGACACACCTGTTCTCCCGACGAAATGTTTGAATAATTGAATTTACAGTGGTTCGTCCAAAATGTGGCTGCACGCTCCGACCAGCCTCAGCCATTGTGAGGCTGTGATTGACAACATGATCCACAATTGTAGTCCTGATTTCATTGGGAATCCGCCTATGTACTTGGCCTCTTCTTCTTCTTCCCCTGTTTTGTCCTCTTCCCCTTCCTCCCCGCATCTTCACCCCTCTTCCACGAGGCTGATCTTCCATTTCCGTGTCACAGGATTGTTGAAATGGTACACAATATGTCCTGCTTGGTTCATATATGCTTGTGAAGTGAGGGGTTATGGGATTCAGTTCTGAGTGATTGTAGAGAAGTGGCTTATCATTGCAACTAATGCTTCACACACTCCTTCTCATCAGTGAAAGCTGAGGTTCACCTGAGAGAAATTGTTCAATTTAGAAGACATTTTCAGGAAAAAAAGATTAAAATTTTTTAATAAAATTTGCTTGACAGATTTTGACAACTTGTTCAACATTTTTGTATGTAATGACTCAAGTAATGAAATGAGGACTATTAGTTTAATATGGAATGACTATTAATCATTCACAAGTTTAGCTCATTTTGACTGACATGACATAAGCAAATGATAATTTGTTGGGGGGAATAAGAAACTGCTGCTATGATGTGCACAAATGACTCAATGTGTGGAGGTTGAAGTAAATGTTGTGCAAATGTAAATAGTGTTGTGAGAAATGCACCAAAGCGACTGAGAAAAACTATAAATATCTTATGTGAATTATTATAGTCTGTTTTTTTTTTTAATTGCCCTTATATTTTACTAGAATGTTACACTACAGTTTCTCTTAATTGTTTACACACATTTTCTGAAAGCATGCCTCATATTGTCAGAACTCTACACACAAATCACAAAACACACACACACACATTGGGCAAAACTCCTAAATTCTCCTGCAAAATGAAACTTTACTTTCAAAACAATGTAATTTCTTCTCAAAATGGTATTTTGTTTTCAAATGACACACACAAACCATCACATGAATAGACATTTATAAGAACCAGTTGATCACTGATGTGCTTAATGTAAAACACTATGACCACTTCTTCTCCATTCATCATACTGACTTACTGTAAGCCCTTTTTGTTCAGTGTTACACTTACTACAGACAGTACATAGGCCTACATAAGTGCACTGTAAAATATTTCAGAATATTGCTTTTATACAAAACACACAAATACACGGCACCAAATATATTTTACCTTACTGTATTTTTCCCATAAAAACAGTGTACACAGTGTTCATCCCAACCAACACAAAGTTGCACATACCATCAACAGAAGTATTTACTACAGTAAAAAAAAAACAGCAGTCTGGTTACAGCACCTCATTTTCGGGAAAAATATCGCCTAGCATGGCGAATCCAGCCATGAAAAGAATCAACTGCTATATCTCCACATGCATCTTCCATTGCTTGGAGAAGGGGTATACCTGTGTGTGGATTTTGGTCATACACTTTCCATCTCCAGGCAGAAAAAGAATTCCTCAATAGGATTGAGGAATGGAGAATATGGAGGGAGATAAACAACTAAAAAACGTGGGTGGGCAGTGAAACAGTTATGAACCAGAGCAGCCCGGTGGAAACTTACATTGTCCCAAATGACAACATACCTGAGCTGCTCTGGTCCCTCTGTCTGTCCTGGTGGAATGAGTGTGTTGTGTAGAATTTCCAGGAATGTGATCAGATGGGCAGTGTTGTAGGGGCCAAGTGTAGCCTGGTGATGGATGACACAATTCTTTGACTCTTTCTGAATTGCATTCAAATGGCAACCTGTAGACCTGCTTCATCCTCAGACTATTTCTTTGCAAGAGACGGTCCAGTGTTGACAAGCTTACCCTATCAATATTTTGAAATATGTTGTTGTTTTCTATTATTTTTCTTTGTATTTGCCATAATGTTATGGCATTATTTTCTAGAACCATGTTTATGATTTCAGTCTCCTGTTCAGGAGACAGAAGACGTTGCCGACCATCTTGTGTTGATAATCTTTCAGTTCTGCAATACAAATAGTATACTGTAAAATACTGTAAATAGGTCTACTGTGTAGGAATACAAAGTAGGAATACATTTTTCAAATACTTGAAACATAATTTACAGTAATTTTACAGTCTACAGAACAGTCAATACACAGGCAATACTGTACTACAGTAATGTACTCATTGAGTACAGTGAGATTTCTTACCTATTCTCATTTCAGTGTACCTACTCAAATTTGGCTGTACTCTTTGCCCAGCCTCCCTCATTGTTAGACCATGGTTAACCAAATGGTCAACCAAAGTGGCTTTTATCTCATCAGAGATTACGTTCCTTGGCCTTCCTCGTCCTCGTCTTCCCCGTCCTCTTTCTCCTCTCCGTCTTCCTCCTCTAAAGCCGCAGTCACACTAGAGTTTGAGCTTGCAAAATTCTGTCGTATGGTGCTGCGAAAAGGGGCAGGATTAAACAAGATGATTATTAAAAAAAAGCGAGCGATTGCTCAATGTTTTAAATTTCTGTTCAGAGAGGTCAAGTTTTGATCCTGGATTGTTCTCACGCAGTCAAGTGATGCGATTTCGCAGGTCAGAGTTCACCAAGCTTGAACTTTGCACCGCAGCAACCTGTGAAACTCGACGCATGACACTGCGTTTCAGGTCTGACGCATTCGCGTGCGTATGAATGGAAGTCTATGGGGAGAAAAGTTCAGTGTGACCACGGCTTTACTCTTACTCCTCTGGCTCTGCCTCTGTTTCCAACATTGGCATCCATTGCTCCAAAACAGAAGAGCTCACCTGTTGCCCTTTTATAAAACTCTAATTTTTAATTTGCAATTCTGTGTGACAGGTGTTTACCTATGTGATGAGTTAGTATGCAAAGTAGGGCAACTGACTTTACCATTTTGAATATCAGTGTGTTCCTTGTGAAAACAAGAGATTCTCTGCATGAAAATTGTGCCAAATGCAGAGAATTGTGTGTAGTGTTTTGAAAAAAAGTGTGTTTTAAACCTGCAATTTGAGTGTAAAGCAGAAATTGTGCCAGGGGGTTGGTGCATCAGTTACATGTTGTAGTCCTTGTGTCTGAAGTACAAGTAATTGTGTGTAAACAACTAAGAAAAACTGTAAAGGCAAGCAACCAATGTAACATCATGCACTGAAGTACCTCATGTTCAGATGCCATGATGTAAGTATATGTACCAACAACTCTAAGAAATGTTTTTATTGTTGTTGTTGTTGTTGTTGTTGTTGTTGTTGTTGTTGTTGAATCTATGATGCAAGAAATTAAGGCAGTTTTGAGGGCAAAGGTGGATTCAGTCTAATACCCAAAATATTATCTAATAAGGCAGGCAGTGAGCATTTAAGTGGATTTATTAAACCTTTATAGTAATTGTGTGTGTGTGCGTGTGTGCGTGCGTGCGTGATTTTTGCTATATGGTCAAGATTGAGTTGAATTCATTTGTGTGTTGCAGTATCTTGTCATTACCACTTGTTTCACCAAATGATTGGAAAGTTTTTATTTCATTGTTTTATTTGTGATAGTTATGACTTACAACAAATTTGATATTTCATAATAATCAGAATATGTTCTCAGAGATCAGAGGATAAAATATATATTTACAAAACAAACATTCAATATGTTCAATTATGCACTGTATACTTTTACATGAAGTAATGCTTCAGTGAGGTGTGGCGTGGATGTGATCAGCCCGTGGCTCTGCTGAGGCCTTATTGATTTCAAAGGGGATTTATGCATCCGTAAATTCCACATTTATAATGCCTTCTAGTCTAGTGAAATTATTTTTAGCTGGTATGGTGTGAAACCTCTAATGGGAAGGCAAACTTTATTTATGAAGCACCATTTTACACAACCATACAGTATAGTTGATCCAAAGTGCTTTACAATAATAATAAAATAAAATATAAATATGAATTAGAATAAAAAATATTTTAAAATAAATGATATATGTAAAAACTGAAATACAGGTATAAAATAACATAAAAGCAAGTCTTTAAATTAGATTTAAAGCATCCAATGATGATGTCCTGTTGTTCAGAGGGAGCTTTGGGGCAGCAACACAGAAAGCTTGATCACCTTTTAATTTGCAGTGAGACTGGGGGACAGATAAAAGAAACGGTTCACAGAACATTAATGGCCTGCAAGCTGTATGTATATGGTCATATATAGAGCGGGCAGAATTGTGCAATGCTTTATATATGAAAAGAAGGATTCTAAAATCAACTCTGAATGTTATTAGAAGCCAGTGCAATGAGGGAAGGACAGGGCAGATGTGATCTTTTTTCTTAGTTCCTGTTAACAATCTGGCTGCATTCTGAACCAACTGTAACTGAGAGAATGTTGATTGAGGTAGACCAATATACAGAGAGTACAGTAGAGTTACAGTAGTCTAACCGTCTAAGCATGAATTACTTTTTCTTTTCTTTTTTTAGAAAGAAACTGTTTAACTTTTGCCACCAATCTAAGTTGGAAAAAGCTGCTCTTTACAATTGCATTTGCATGCTTGTCAAACTGCAAAAGTGGATCCTAATCACGCCAAGAATTTTGGAGTTCATTTTGTTGTCATTTAGGAACCCTAACTAAGTTTTAATCAAATCGTTAGTAGCAGCAGGACCTAATACGAGGACTTGAGTTTTATTTTCATTTAGTTGCAGAGTTATTTTTCATCCAGGTCTTAACATGATTTATGCATAAGACAAGGTGGACTAATGCAATTATTCATAGGAAAATATACTTGGAGGTCATTGACACAGGAGTAATAATTTATGTTATGTTTGCGCAGTACTGAGCTTAAAGCAGGCATGTAGAGAGAAAATAAAATAGGGCCAAGAATAGATCCTTGTGGAACACCACAATGAATGGGTTCAGGGTTAAATAAAAGACCCAATATATACAGGAAAAGACCTTCCCTTTAAATATGAGGAGAACCACTTTAAAGCACAAAAGCTGTGATCTACAGTATCAAAAGTGGTGCCCAATCCCAATTCCACCCCTTAGCCCTTACCAATTCTCTTTAGCTTGAAGGCTAAGGGCAAGGACTAGATACCCCTCGAAACGAAGATTTTTCAGGATCACACTCGAAACAAAGGGGTAAGAAAATTTCCCAGAATACATTAGAGCTGGGCGATATGGGCAAAAATCATATCTCTGTATTTTTTGGAGGAATGACAGTATACGATATACATCCGGTATTTTCCCATAAATGGTTACTTGAGAGTCAAAAACTTTATTAAAATTTTATTAAACAGTTTTTGATCAAAATATAATTCAAGCACAGGGGTTTCCCTCCCTGTTATTATCATTATAATTATCATTCTTATATTATTATTTGTTGAAAGAGTAGCTAACAGCCAGATATTACAGTTTGTTTTTTTTTTGATTGCTTACACACTAAAATTAAAAGTAGTACACTATTAGCAAAACCTTACACTCAAGAAGCAAAATATCAGCCCATATTTGCACAACTATAAGCACATTGTCAACCTCACACTTGTTGCAAAACTATACACACAGTGATTTGCAAAACACTAAAAACACTTACAGTTTTTTACAATGGCTATGACAGTTTTTTCAATACATTTAACAAGTTTGCTAAACTCTTAACACACCAACACACCTAAAACACACAATTAGCAAAACAGTTCATTTGATGCTCAAAATCACACAATGTAAACTAAACTCCAAAACTAATGTTCAAAATACAATAATAAACTAACACAATACACCATGTCTAACAAAACACTGCAAACATGTGCTAAAATCAAATAATTATTCAAAACACTAACACATGTTCTCATCCAATAGGAACATTTAGTCAATCATAACACACTGACTAAAAAAAAAAAAAAACCACATTCTCATCAGCTCACATTACAGAAACTGCATTATTTTGTGTGTCAGGTCTGCTCTTATATTTGAAGCCTCTGTACATTTTTGTTTTGTTGGGTTTAGTAAATGCATGCATTTAGTTTCTTTTGCTGCAGAAATTCAATACAAAAAATGAATGACCATATCCGAGTAGCTTTATAAAATGTACAGTGTATGTAAAAAATAAAATACAGACACAGAATTGCTGCAGTACAGACTTTACTGTATTTGCAAAGGACATTACTGCAAGATATGAAAACAGAAAAAGCACTGGAATTATAATAAAAAAAAACTAAAAATAAAACAGTGTAATCTTTTATTCTGCCCGGTCTTCTGCATTTGGCCACATGTTCTCATCCACATCACACCTGATATCTTCTCTGGCAAGGCATCGTGGGAAGAATCTTTTGGTATGCCTTATCCACCCCTGGCAGTGTTCAGTTGTGATGTCTTGGCATGCAGCATCCATTGCATCCCAGAGGGCCATTTGGTCATGTGGACGATGGTCAAAAACCTACCATCTCCAGGCTGAGAAAAACTCCTCAATGGGGTTGGGGAAAGGGGAGTAAGCGGCAAGAAAATGGGACATCATCCTTGGATGGGCGTCAAATCAGGCCGTGACTGCATGGGAATGGTGGAATGCCACATTGTCCCACGTGATAACATTTATTGGCAAGTGGTCTCCCACCTGTCCCCTTTCTACCTCTGGCACCAGTCTTTCATGCAGGTCTTCTAAAAACAGGAGAAGGCAATCGGTGTTGTAGGGGCCAATCTGACATTTATGCAGGAGTTCTCCGTTGTTGGTGATTGCAGCGCACATGGTGATGTTGGCTCCTCTCTGGCCCGGCACGGTAACTGTGGCCCTTTTGCCTATTATGCTTCTCCCACGTCGACGCCTTTTCGCCAAGTTGAAGCCAGCCTCATCAACATAGATTATGTCATGTGGGATTTGATTGGCCTCCAACTCCATGACTCTCTGAAAGTAATTAGACACAGTGTATGTAAATGCTGTACTGTACATCTACTACATGTACTAATGAACTCCAGGTTTATAGTTTACTGCAAAACACACTGTGTATAGTACAGTAATGACTGTATTGCATAACCTTACCTGGACGTATTGGTGACAGAGTTCTTTGATTCGCTCACTGTTCCTTTCGAAAGGAACTTTGTATAGTTGTTTCATTCAGAGTCTGTGTTTATCTAGAGTTCGAGAAATTGATGTTATGCTGATTGCTGCAATGTTCCCAAAGACAAGGTTGTCCTCTACAACTCTGGACTGAATGTCCTTCAGTTTTATTTCATTGTCAGCAATCACCATGTTGACAATAGCAAGTTCCTGTTCTTCATTCAAGAGCTTTCCTCTGCCCCCTGAGGGAGGTAGACGTTGAATCCTTAGAGGGACAAAATACAGTTACATTTTAGAGACCGGAGGCATACAGTCACTCTAATACAGTAAATGGTTATTTACACTTTGCTGTAGGAGAAGCAATATCCTACCTGTTGGTTTCTCTGAAAATATGGACAATGGATGCCACTGTGTCCCGGCTGAGATTTGGCTGTACTCATTCACCAGCCTCTCTGTATGATAGCCCATGGTTTATGACATGGTCAATGACAATAGCTCTTATTTGATCAGTTACCCTAGCTCTGGTCCTTCTTTGAGCGCCACCACACATTCTAACTCCTCTCCCTTTACCTTGCCCTGCTCGTATCCCTCTACCTTGCCCCACTCCTCTCCCTTGTCCTGGTACTCGTCTTCCTCTCCCTCATGCAGGCATTTTTTCTTTCTTTCTTTCTTTGTGTTGCTTTATATTGTTCCCTCAAGATCAGTCCAAAGAGTCCTCTCATAGAACATATGATCATGTAATTGGAAAAACCTCAACACCTGAGTGTGATTCCTAGATGGGAATCTGCTGTGAAATTACATTGTTTTGGTCTTGGTTGAGCTTGTGTGTAAAAGAAGTTCAAGCATTTGAAATTGGTGTTACAGTTTTTTACAATGGCTATGACAGTTTTTTCAATACATTTAGCAAGTTTGCTAAACTCTTAACACACCAACACACCTAAAACACACAATTAGCAAAACAGTTCATTTGATGCTCAAAATCACACATTTTAAACTAAACCCCAAACTAATGTTCAAAATACAATAATAAACTAACACAATACACCACGTCTAACAAAACACTGCAAGCATGTTTCAAAATCAAATAATTATTCAAAACACTAACACATGTTCTCTTTCAATAGAAACATTTAGTCAATCATAACTGACTAAAAAACACTCTCATCAGCTGAAATTACAGAAACAGCATTATTTTACGTGTCAGGTTTGCCCTTATATTTGAAGACTCTCTACATTTTTGTGTTGTCGGGTTTGGTAAATGCATGCATTTTGTTTCTTTTGCTGCATAAATTCAGTACAAAAAATGAACAACCATCTCAGAGTAGCTTTATAAAAATTGTACAGTTTATGTAAAAAAACATATATAAAATACAGACACAAAATTGCTGCAGTACGGTCTTTATTTGCAAAAGGACATCACTGCAAGATATACAAACAGAAAAAGCACTGGAATTATAATAAAAAAAACAAAGTAATCTTCTATTCTGCCCTGTCTTCTGAATTTGCCCGGCACGGTAACTGTGGCCCTTTGGCCTATTATGTTTCTCCCACGGCGAAATCTTTTTTCCCCAAGTTGAAGCCAGCCTCGTCAACATAGATAGTTTCATGTGGGAGTTGATTGGCCTCCAACTCCATGACTCTCTGAAAGTAATTAGACACAGTGTATGTAAATGCTGTGCTGTACTGTATATCTACTGTATGTACTAATGAACTCCAGGTTTATAGAGTAGTTTACTGCAAAACACACTGTGTATAGTACAGTAATGACTGTCTTGCATAACCTTACCTGGATGTATTGGTGACAGAGTTCTTTGATGCGCTCACTGTTCCTTTCAAAAGCCCAAAGAGTCCTCTTTTAGAGCATACGATCATGTGATTGGAATAATCTGAACACATGAGTGTGGTTTCTAAATGGGAATCAGCTGTGATATTTATATAATTCATAATGTGAAATGAAACACAAATATATTTCCTTGCAGTTATGCAAATATATATACTGTGTGTGTGTGTGTATACAGGGCTCGACAGTGCGACCATTTCGCTCGCATTTGCGACTAAAAATAGATGTGTTCAAACTGAAAATTTTATTTAGTCGCACATGTGCGATTTATTTTTTTTAATAAGCTTGAATGAGGACTTAATTTACTCAGCCACGGTGAAACAACATGCTCTTCACACTAAGTTATGGTGTATTATGTTAGAAATCTATCGTGTCTGTAGCACACACAGGCACGATCAACAACAGCACATCTCTAACGTTACTGGTTTATTTACGGTCTTTATATTGTTTTGAATACGTTGCTGAGTTGCTGAGTTCCATATGGTGGTGGTGCCGCACATCGTGCGAGCCTCATAGAAAACTTTTACAATTCGGTCATGGCATATCGTGGTGTATTTAGTGTAAGACCCAATTCAACACCAGCGCTTCCACACATAGGACTTTACCTGGGCGGCCCGGTTCTGTGTTCGCGAGAAACTGAAAATACTCCGCCACAGACTCGCATCCCCTGCTGCTGCAGACTCACAGAGACGCGCTGGACACAAAACTACCTCTTCTGAGTTTGGTAGTACCTTTAGGAATAGCGCGAGGACTTGAAAAGAAAAGCCTTTTACTAAATAGACGTACCCAGCTATACATCCTCTTTTTCCCGAACATGTCCACTTTTTGGGACTTAAAAATGCATTCGGCTGGAATTTCTAAATCGCCATAAATGTCCCGGAATCTGCTTTCGCTTTCTATAGCTGCTTTTTTGCATTACTTTATATGCACACTTTGGCCCGTTGCGTATCAATCTCTCAGCAGCAGAGAGAGAGCAGATTTGGCCTGTCAGTGGTGCACATGGATAGTAAGAGTGAAATAGATTTCCTATTTTTTTATAAATTTTTTTTTTACTTGAACACACTGAAAAGAAAAACAGTGTCATGCAAAATGTGTTAAACGCTAAACATTATCGTTTTTAATTGTCTGTTAAATAAGAATAAGAAATCATTCTGTTGCTGAAGGTTATTAAAGTTTAATAGAAAGGATGATATTACTTTGGGGAAGAAGGAAAATTTTATTCATAGAGGCATTCCTATATTACGCTCTTCTTTAAAAAGCCCAGAAAGATAAAGTGCTCAGATAAACAGTGTCAGCTTTGCACATGAGTTTGTATTTGTGTCTTTCTTTACATTGTCTTATTTTTCCCATGTGGGAAGTATAGGGTGGAATCGGTGGAATAAATTATGCAAATAATACAAATTTTGATAAAATTATTCTTAAAAGTCACAATATTTTATGTGCTGTGGAGAAAATGTGTTTCAATATAGCTACTGCAAGTATATTTATATTTGAGATAATATGTACAATATATATATATATATATATATATATATATATATATATATATATATATATATATATATATATATATATATATATACATATATACATATATATTATTATAAAATTAATAATGTTTTGTTTGGGAGCATTGATACAGCCATAAATTTCTTATGATACAAACACAGATTAAATAGCTCTGGGCATGTGAATGTATGCACTAACCATACTGCACGTTTTTATTAATTTAATAACTTATTAATAATTCTCTTTTCCTGCTGCCCAGTGTGAAAGAGATTTTTTTTTAGCTCGAAACTGGATCAAAAATTGAACAAAAAGCTGCCTAGGCATGTCTATTACTGAAGACTTGATTCAGATCACTTTAGAGAGGCCTTCAATCATTCATTCATTTTCTTTTCTGCTTAGTCCCTTTATTAATGTGGAATCGCCACAGTGGAATAAACCGCCAACTTATCCAGCATATGCTTTGCGCAGCGGATGCCCTTCTAACTGCAACCCATCATTGGAAAACAACCATACACACTCATTCACACACATACACTATGGACAATTTAGCTTACCCAATACCCCTATAGCGCATGTGTTTGCACTGTGGGGGAAACCGGAGCACCCGGAGGAAACCCACGGGAAGTGGAGAGAACATGCAAACTCCACACAGAAATGCCAACTCACCCAGCCGAGGCTCGAACCAGTGACCTTCTTGCTGTGAGGCGACAGCACTACCTACTGCGCCACCGCATCACCTAAAGAGGCCTTCATTAGAGCAATTTGATCCCAGTCCTGCCTTGGACCGCTAGTTAAACTCTATACAGCTTAATTTATAAATAATTATTAAACACTATTTAAGCTGTTGTTACAGTAAAATAAAACCTATTGGACTTATTGTATTCAAATGAATGACACTGCTTTGCTTTTAATGATCTCCTCACGTACATTAATTAGGCAAAAACACTATTTATTTTATACATTTTCGTTGTGCTCCTAAAATTCTCTAATGTGCTCCTAAATTTTTCAACTTAGGAGCGCATGTGCTCCTCCTGAAAAAAGTTAGCGTCAAGCCCTGGTATATATGTATGTATATATATATATATATATATATATATATATATATATATATATATATATATATATATATATATATATATATATATATATATATTTACATAATTGCAATAAGCTGTTTCTCATTGGCAATGGAATAAAATACAGGGAATATATTTGTAGCAGCTGTTCACTTTTACTTTAGCCTGTATAAGTTTTGTTTAGAACATGACGTTATCTGTTCTGACGTACTGTGTGAAAGCATTTGTAAATTTGACTGTAAAATTACACTGTTTTGCCCTTGGTTGAGCTTGTGTGTAAAAAAAGTTGTAAATGTATGCACTTTGTATCAAAGCAACAAGAAATGTGTAAAATGTATAGCCTACAGAGGCAGATGTTGTGCTAACTGAGTTAAGAGTTTAGGAAACTTGTTAAATGTATTGAAAAAACTGTCATAGCCATTGTAAAAAAATGTAACATACATTACACACAAAAATCTTTCATGAAGTCACTTCCTTGCAATACCAAAGCACGGTCTGTCAAATTACCGCACTGTCCAACCAATTGGTTAAACACAGTCATCAGGTGTGCAAACACTTGCTTGGTTAGTTGTAGACACACCAGTCAGGTGTTTAAGCATTATAAAAAGCAGCAGTGAGTTCATCTGTCTTCAAGCACAATGGAAAGAGTCAGCGAAAGAGTAAGCAAATCAACAAATCAAATCGATCATATGCAATACATTGTTGTCTGGGACAATGTGTCTTTCCATCTCTCTGCTGGTTCAGAACTGGTTTTAGCAACATCGACATTTCATCGTCCTATATCTGCCACCGAACTCTCCATTTCTCAACCCTATAGAAGAGATTTTCTCGGCATGGCGGTGGAAAGTATATGATCTCCGTCCCCAGGCTGAGGTACCCCTCATCCAAGCCATGGAGGAGGCCTGTGACCAGATGGAGGTAGCAGCAATGCAAGGATGGATTCGTCATTCAAGACGTTTCTTTCCAAGGTGTCTTGCTAATGACAACATTGCCTGCGATGTAGATGAAATTCACTGGTCAGATCCAGCTAGGTGAAGAGACAATGTCTAGTGTTTTTTTTGTGTGTGTGTTTTGTAACAGTAAACTTACAGTACAATATGTAAATTGACATGTTGTTACAGTACTATGAATCTCCATGTCAACATTTTGGGCATGTTGAGCAATAAATGAGTTTCTTCAGTGTGCAGCATTGGTCTTGTATAGTGTTTGGTGGATTTACTTTATATTGTACTTTGTTGATGGTAGCCTACTCTAATCATGGGGAAGTAGAAGTGCTATAAGTGTTTTAGGTTTATTACAGCAGAGTGTAAATCGTGCAAACAGAGTATAGTAAATGTGAAACATGTGTTTCTTATGTTAAGAAAGTGTGGTTTTTAAAACATACAGTAAGTGTATAGTTTTTACAAAAGTGTTGAATTACACAAAGGATCTGTAGTGTTTTGCTGATTAGGTGTGTGGTTGTGCTACTTGTGTGTACTGTTTTGAAAACACGGGCCCTGTTTTGAAAATTGTGCTTAAGCAATCCAAAAAAAAACTGTAAAATAGAAAAAAGAAATGTTTGGTAGTCCAGCCTGATCTCACGAGGAAACGTAAGTAAGAGTTCAGTTGTACGAAAATGTACGATTTTAAAAAGAAGGCGTGGCACCCAACCCCACCCCTAACCCCAACCGTCATTGGGTGATGAGCAAATCGATTTAATTTGTATGAATTAGATCGTACGAATTAATACGAATTAGCCACTAAATCAAAAAGTTACGAATTGCCGCGTGATTACGTTGAGTAGAATGTGCACGTGAGGGGGAGTCAGATTTTGATACAACACCGGCACTGCATGTTCCTCCATGTTGCGTGTAGTGATGGGATTTGTGTGAATTTCGGTCATACATTTTCCATCCCCAGGCAGAAAAAAATTCCTCAATAGGATTGAGGAATGGAGAATATGGAGGGAGATAAACAACTAAAATACGTGGGTGGGCAGTGAACCAGTTATGAACCAGATGAGCTCTGATTTCTAAATTGCAATTATGTGTGACAGGTGTTTACCAATGTAATGAGTTAGTATGCAAAGTAGGGCAACTGACTTTACAATTTTGAATGTCAGTGTGTTCCTTTTGAAAGACGAGATTTTCTGCATAAAAATTGTGCCAAATCCAGAGAATTGTGTGTAGTGTTTTAAAAAAAGTGTGTTTTAAACCTGCAATTTGAGTGTAAAGCATGAATTGTGCTTGTAGTTTAGCAGAATTGGTTCAGGGGGTTGGTGCATCAGTTACATGTTGTAGTCATTGTGTCTGAAGTACAAGTAATTGTGTGTAAACAACTAAGAAAAACTGTAAGCCTGCGAGAGACTCCTGGCATTAATGGACTGCCAGTAGATGGGCTCCAACAGGTTGGCTAGAGTGTTAGAATAAAAAAATACATCCAGACCAGTCTTATTGTCTTTCCGGCAGATTCATATTTGATAAAATCACACTAATCTAAATGTGTTAGAAGTCTCAAAACTGTTAAATGTAGATCTTGGTCAAATTTCTTTAGACCAGGAAAAGGCCTTTGAGTGGGTTAGACACTCATATTTATAGAGGGCTGTAGCAGTTTTTTGGTTTGGCGATAAATGTATAAATATAACCAAGGTAATTTATAGTGGAGTGTACTGAAGATTAATGGTGGATTGTGTGCTTTATTCTAGGTTGAGAGGGGTATTAGAAAAGGTTGTTCCTTGTTAAGAATGTTTTATTTATTGGCCATTGAACTATTGTTACAGCAAATAATTTTAAAGGTGTGTGGGCTTTGCTTACCTAATTAACTGTGCTTATGCTGAAGATGTAATGGCTTTTATTAGTGATCAAAATGATGTGCAGGTTTTACTTGAATCAGTTGATTATTTTATGTATTTGTCTTACTGTATGTATTTGCTAGAGTGAATTGAAATAATTGTGAGTCACTTCTGGTTGGTAGCAGACCAAATCTTCTGGGTGGGCTAATCAGGGGTTATCGGGGTATAAAATATTTTGGAGTGTTTTTTGGGCAAACTGGGAAGGGGCTCTTGATAAAATGAAGGGGCATTTGGAAAAATGGAAGTGGTTGATTCCTAATATGTCTTATAGGGAAAATGCTCTTGTTATAAACAATCTGGTCGTCTTTTCTGGGTGTCATAGGGTAGCATGTGTGGATCCTTCAATTCAGCTTTAAACTAAAGCTTAAGTTGGACTTTTTCTGGGACAATTTATCCTGGATACAACAGACTCTTTTATTCCTGCCTAGAAAAGAAGGTGGGCAAGGACTAATTCATCTGCAAAGCAGAACGACGGCCTTTCGTCTGAAGTTTTATAGAGACCGTTTGATGGTGTTCCTTATACAAGTTGGAGAGTGGTTGCCTGTGCCATTTTGCAAAGTTTTGCAGGTCATGGACTGAATAAACAACTTTTCACTTGACCCTTCTAAAATGGATTCATCAAATTTGCCTTTCTTTTATACAATTCTTTTTAAGGTATAGAGCTTGTTGGATATTTAAAAGACTGAATGTTCTCGCTCCCTTCATTAGCTCTTGGAGGAGCCCTATATACTCATCTGGACTTAACTGACAATTGCAACTTACTTGGTTTTGGTCCAATGCTTCAGAAATCCAAGATTGTCACCCTTGGAAAGATGCTTACTCTGGCTGGTTCAGGTCTGGATAATGCAGAGAAGGTATCCTAGTGTAGTAGGTTGGACCTTTAAATGTGTGCGTTGCGTGCTAATGTGGTCACGGTTTATAGGAGCAGGTGAGGTCTCTCTCTCTAGTTGGCATTTTGTTGTTTTGACCTGTTGATGGGACTCTCTCCACTAGCCCTCCAGTGAGTAAAGCATGTTGGAAACCGTGAGTAAGATGGAATGGATTACCAATTTTAAATGAGTGTACTTTTCTCTTAAAGACAGTTCTGGTTGTCGGAAATTAACTTGATTGGGCGCGGCCGGTTTATGGTATACATGTATAAAGTTACTGTAATTCTAAAGGTAAGTTTTCTGTGTTAGAGTATGTAGGAAAAAAAGAAAAGAGTTGTAAAGAGTTGTTGTTTTGCAGAGTCTGCTAGCTGCTGCTTTGCTGTAATTTAAGTGGCATCTGGCCTTATTCAAAAGCGGAATTTCCATGTGTGCGTGTATTGGAATTCGAATGTAAGCGCCTCATGTGTGTGCTGGCTTTGTATGATTTACTCAAGTTCTCAAACCACCTGCACCGTGTTGTCGTCAGAAGCCATCGTTAGTCTAGTGTGTTTGGGACTTTCTCTGAGTGATGTGATTTTTATATGGAGTGTTGTTATTATTTAGTTTTGTATTCTTTTCTTTTGTATGTGCTGTTATTATTATTATTTTTCTTTTATTTTTGAGAAGTTGCTGTCGTTGTTATGAGTGCAGGGATGATGTGACATTACACTTGTTTATTGGTATTGCCAAATCGGAACCAAGGGTTTGATGTGCACTTGATGTTTTGAATTGTGTGGTTGGTGGTGTATACAATTTTATTATATTTAGTTTTTTGGGGTTTGTGATTTTGTTCTCAATGATTATGAATTATATGTAGTGGTTCCTATTTGTGTATAATTATATACTGGAGTGAGACAAATTGAATAACAACAAAGACTAACAACTGATAACTAATCTCATTTCTGTTTGGTTGGATTTATATTTGTATAGACTTCTTGGTTATTGTATTGATATTGTCTTTGATTATTTTTTTCTTGTATTTTTCTTTCTGTTGTATTTTGTTCTAGAATAACAACAGATAACTCATTCATTCATTAATTTTTTTTTTTCGGCTTAGTGTCTTTATTAATCTGGGGTCGCCACAGCGGGATAAACCTCCAACTTATCCAGCATATATTTTTACGCAGCAGATGCCCATCCAGCTGCAACCCATCTCTGGGAAACATCCATACACACTCATTCACAATGGACAATTTAGCCTACCCAATTCACCTGTACCGCATGTCTTTGGACTGTGGGGAAACCGGAGCACCCGGAGAAAACCCACGCGAACGCAGGGAGAACACGAACACACAAACTCCACACAGAAACGCCAACTGACCCAGCCGAGGCTCGAACCAGCAACCTTCTTGCTGTGAGGCGACAGCACTACCTACTGTGCCACCGCGTTGCCCACAACAGATAACTAATTTTACTAATTTGGTTTATGCTGTCTGTGTGTGGGATTTATATTTGCATAGACTTTTGGGTTATCGTATTGATCTTGTCTTTATTATAATTTGTCTGTGTTTGTATTTTCTTTTTATGTATTAATGTATATTGTTCTAGATTAATAACGGCCATACATTGGTCTGTTATCAACTTGTCAACTTGTGGGAATAGTGCTTGAAGAGTAAGGCCTTAAAAGGTACAGAATTGGTAAAGTATCCTTAACTGGTGTTTTTGCCACTAGGAAAATTGTTCAATTAAGGTAATATTTTTTTATTGTGCTCAATTTTTTAAACATTAAATAAAATAAATAAAATTGAGATTTTTTTGAACAGTGATTTAACTCTGCTTGTCACTTGTCCATTAAGTTACCATTGGGGAGACCATCGAGGTGTTGGTCATAGGGGCCTTGAGGTCTGTGCTCCCTGCCGCTTTACATCAGCATTTGGGTTTTAGAACTATCCGCTTGTTTTTTGTTTTTTGTTTTGTACTTGTCAAAATTGAGGTCAGCTCTTACAATTGAGACTCAAATGTTAAAGGACTCTGTTGCTGTGTTATAGTTTTAATAAAAAAAAACCATTATGAAGGAAAGGTTGATGGCTCAGTTCTGATGGCTCCTTCCTCAACATTTCATTGGCTATGATTTTGGAGCTTGAAAGAGCTGTTGGGTGAAAAAGCTGTTGTCAGATCATGTAGTGTGTGGCAGCCACCGATTAGTGATTGTAAGTTCGGATCATTTTACTAACTCTGACCTTTGAGTCTCGTTCATTGAGATGAACAATTTTTTATTTATTTTTTTGATTCATTTAGTTCATTTCGTTCAGTTTGCCTAAAATATTATTAAAATGTTACGAGTTGCTTTCAAACTCATCCACAACTAAGCCAAACATTGATCATACTACACAACAAGTCATAACTACAATGCTATAGGAAAGAGAAAATAATCATTTATTGTTTACCTTGTCTTCTTTTATGGTTATGTCAGCTCACCTCTTCTGACAGGTCTTCAAATTTGAGTTGTTCGTTCACGTCACACAGACAGTCCCATACAAGCTTAACCAATGCACACAGTCTAAGCTGAAAGGAGCCATGATTAGTTCACCTTTCAAGTCTTCTGGTTTTTGAGTCGTTCGTTTATCACGTGACAGCATGTAAAGAGTCAACTTCCTGCTCTAAATACATATGATTGGCTCCTGTCTTTCATGTGATGAACGAACGACTCAAACCGAGGGCTCAAGAGATGAACGGATCAATCTTTTTCCAGCTCTGACTGCAAATGATTGGCTTTTAACTTTCACATGATGAACAAGGGACTCAAACCCGATAGAAGACTCGAAAAAGGAACTAATCTTCTCTTACACCTGCACAAATGTGTGCATGCACGAATGAACTAATCACTCCCTGAGAGGACTTATCATTCTTGAGTCATTGTAGCGAATTAAACTTAGAAAATTATTAATATTAATAATTAATAATAACAAGTTATTATTTAAATATGAGTATTTGGGTTGACTTTATTGTTAATGGTTAGGGAACTAAAATTACATTAAATTGAACTGCTCATCTGGTGGAGCCTACAATTTATATGTTAATTTATTAATTCAAACATCAAGTAATTCCCTGATCTGGAAGAATAATTAATCTTACTACATTACCGGAGTAGTACAACCTGTTGCTTTATCTTTGAGTTCAAGTAACTTGTTTTGATGAGTCATTGCTGGTTATTCCTCATTCTGATTGGTTGATCAGCATTCCAGTGAAGGCTTGGTTGAAATTGTTCAGAATAGAGATTGGCTTGATGCTGAATGTCTCTGAAGAGTGAGAAGGCCGAAGCCTGGTCTAAACTTGGGTGAGGCCTAAGGCCCTAGGTCACATTTTGTCTGGTGACCGACTGAAGAGTTGAAGAAGAGTAAGGGTCAGAGCTTAAAGAGGCAAAGAGTAAAAAGAGTAAGAGCTGGTTGTTGCTTCCTTAAATAGGATTTCTGATGTCATGAACTCAGGGGCTACGTTAGCCAATAAAAAGTTGCCCTCTAGTCAGCTTAATGGCCAATTGTTAATTTCTGGTGATTTGCATATGCTTGTTGAATAGGTGTCAAAGACAGATATTAAAGATTTGATAATCTGAACATGTGTTTCAAGTACCAAAATACAATGCATACAGTTGTTCTCCAAACCACATTAGCTGTGCATACATACCAAACACTTCTGTGATGTTGTTTGAGTGTTAAGCAATACTTCTAAGGGTTTTAATGCCAAGACGATTGAAATACCACCAGTAAATCTATTTAGCCCAGAACATAAACATACACAAAAAACATTACATACATTCTAGGACAGGGGTCATCAACTATATTTGTCAGAGGGCCAGAGTTTTACCAGACAGTCTCCTTGGGGGCCGGACCCCCAAGAAGAAAATCAAATAAAAATCTAATTTTGGCTTAACATTATGTTTAATGTTTATACTTTTTCAATTTCATTACAAAACTGAAGGCATTTGATTCAGGCTCCCATCACCTATATCACAGTCAACCACTAGGAGTGATAAATATTTTGCCTCAACTCAATTAGGCTAAGTCAACAAGGGGATATGTAACTTTAGCCATTGATTAAACACTGTGAGTAGCCCGTTTCAGCATTGAGATTTGAATTCAAGCCCACTTAACGTTTCATTTGATGTGCAAACATTATTTGTGACCCGTTTTGTTCTGGTACCAGGTTATTTAAATACCATGCTATTTAAAGTTGTGCCAGATTGTTTTTCCTCCTTTTTTTTGTCCTGAGGCAGACATCCCAAGTCACCCGGAAGTTCTGTGAGTCTCCCGCAAATGCATAGAGACTCCCAGATGCCCGCAAACAAATTATCTCTCGGAAATCGCACATCTCAAAATGAATGAATCATTCACTACCACCGATAAACTTCTAGTTTAAAGGTTTATGTGACTATTTTCTATTTCTGTGTCAATGTCGTAATAAAAATACAATCAGTTAAATGAGGGGTTCTCAACCTTTTTTTACTTCAGGGCCCACTTCTTTTCCGATAAATTTTTGAAGGTCCACCTGTCTGACATTTTCTCAAAAATGTTTGTACAAAATGCTCATTTATACTCTGAATGAGATCCAAAAGTATACGTTTATATAAATATTAATCACCTGTTTCTAAATGGTCTGTCTCTAAAAGTGAGTATCGTCCCGTGTCTCCCCTGGTTGCTACGCCCCTATATATATATATATATATATATATATATATATATATATATATATATATATATATATATATATATATATATATATATATATATATATATATATATATATATATATAGGTATTGTACATTTGTTGTGTCTTCTATTATTTTCTATTATCAGCATTTTATAAAAAATATAATTATAATAATATAATATAATTTTATATATTTAAAAAAACATACACAGATTCAAAAAGAACCACAGGTCAACAGGGAAATTGCAAAAGACCAGCTTCTGCTTTAAACTGGACTGACTGAATATCTATTGGTAAATATATCAAAAATATACAGACAAAAGTAAAATACTGTGAAACACCTTAAATCTGTTGATCTGATGGCGGTTGAGTTTGCAGCTGGATATTATTGGGAGATCGCTGACAGGAATATTGAACAGCTCCGCCAGAGCATTATAAAACACTCACAGGACATTAATTTGGACAATTATGTGGATATCTTAAATAGTTTACACAAAAATACACGAAGAGAGACTTTCACTTCACGCATAGTTTGTGAATGATCAGACTTACGTGTACTAGTTGCAGACGTGATCATGAGGCTGTTTTTGCGCTGCGTTTAAAGTAATCAGTCAGAGAACAGGAGAAAGTGCATAACATTGATCATTTTAATATAGCATATTAATAAAATAATAAAAGTATAGTATAATATTGAGAGTAATTTTAAGAGTTTAATCTCGCGGCTCACCTGCAGGATCGCTGCGGCCCACCGGTTAAGAATCCCTGAGTTAAAAAGACTTAAGTGTCTATAAATCATTGCAGGCCACCTAGTGCTTAGTGATCATTTATAAATCAGTAACTTAGGTTATTTTAATTAGGATGTGCCTATTTAGGGTTACCATCTGTCTTCCTCTGACCATGCAATCATTAAGATTTGCTGAAAGCTCTTATACGGAGCTGGCGTAGGTGTGTATTTTGAAATTTCCAAACTGGGTGCATGCTCCCTGAAACAATTCATATTCACAAATGCCAGGTTCAGACTGCATGATTTTGACCTCAATTTTGACTCACTGACAGGTTTTGAGAAATTGAAAACAATCAAAGACGTGATCTGAGAGAATCGCGGATGAGTCACCAACACCCCTGAGATATTTGACATGTTAAATATCCGGACCTGTTGGCGATTCAAAGTCATGCCATGTGAAATGTGTTGTGATTGAAAATAACATCGGTGATTACCTACAGCCAATAAGAAAGCACCATCCACTAGCATAGGTATCTGCAGGCCAGAGTGAGGATAGGAAGAAGTTAAAAGGGCTTTTTTCAGTCTATTTGGACCCAAGAAATGAAGTGAAAAATGAGTGGATATTTGGCAGGAGCACTTGTGTCTGTTTGATGTTTCATATGAGCAATACAACAACGGGATAAAAAAAGAAAAAAAGTTGAAGAGAAATGGCTAATTCCCTTCAAAGTGAGCAAAATAAGTATATTTTCTACCCCACTAAAGGCTTCTTTCTCATTATATATATATATTCAAAACTCTTTTCAAATGAGTAGAATTAACTTTCAATAAATTTTGAGTTAACTACACATTTGATAAATCTGACTTGGGTTTACACATACCTGTCAACCCTCCCGTTTTTCCCGGGAGTCTCCCGTATTTTACAGTTCTATCCCGCTGTCATCCCGTAAAGGTATTTTCCTGTATTTCTCCCGTATTTTTTATCTTTCTGAGAAGAGCCGATCCTTCCTATATGCAACCCATACCGCCGAACCACCAGGGGCCGCCCTTGCTCTTAAATGTGAATCGGTTCTGTGCTTTCATTTTATTTAGGCATAGAAACACTTTGAAATAAACATAAAAACGGCGCGATTCATTTCCTTTTCATTACAGGCGCCATTGCCCCTATGCAATCCTCAAAACAGTCAGTTCATATAAAGATGCATGACTGTCAGCTGATGCTCTCCATAGTGACAATAGACGCTTTTTCCCAAGCGGATTCTGTACGTACGCAATTTGATGCTGAGCTCAAGTGGACACTGGGTTTTGGGTGCGTGTTTGAACAGACATATACACATAATAATAATGATAATAATAATAATAATAAAGGCGGTTCATTCCGCTGTGGCGACCCCAGATTAATAAAGGGACTAAGCTGAAAAGAAAATAAATAAATTAATGAATTAATAATAATAATAATAATATCTAGACATGTCGATCTTGTTGGATTTTCTTTTAAACACAACAAATTTTGTCTTAAATGAGCATAAACAGTTAGAAAAACAATCAAATGCTTTCATTATAGATCTGTGCAGTTTTAAAGTGGCAGCTCTGTTATTTAATTTAATCAAACCAAAAAAATCTAAATGAGAGATTCATTCGCTGCTTTTTAATCAGAATGTTTAAATTATACAGTGAAGAAAAGATGAGATTTGATAACTTGATTCTTTTTTTTTATAATAGCTAATAGTTTTAATGAGCTGAACTGTTGGCTAATTTATTTGCAGCATTTTATAATGTATACAAATTATTATATCCTTTGTAAATAATAAGAAAAACGTATTAATGATCGTTTCAGACATTTATTTACAATGAAACAGCTCCAGATGAACATATTTATTTAATTTTTATTTGTTTTTTTGGAGGAGGGGGGTATCCCTTATTTTCACATCCCAATGTTGACAGGTATGGTTTTACAGTGTAGCATGTTTGGAATCTGAGAAGTGTTGAATTAGTTTTTGTACTGGACTAATATGACCACTAGATGACACTGTTTCACCAGAAGATTGTAGCTGGCAACATCATGGAGGCGGGTGCTGGTCATCATGACCTCATTTCTCTGTGTTGTTAGTTAAGGAAACTCCCAGATCTGCAGTGAGGATCTAACACGCTGTCTGTCACGGCTATTTTCTTGTGCTCACGTCAGCTTCCATCTGCTCTGGAGTCTTTCCAAATGGAGTTTCCCAGTCTGGGGTTTTCTAGCACGTGAAGGCTGAGCCCAGTGCAACCGACATAACATTTTGCACATCAATTATTCCACGGGCTGTTTTGTTGAAAATAACAATTTAATTTACACATGTGTCCTCAACTGTATGAGAGCTTTCAGTGAGTGTTCACATTTATACTAACTTTACACTGAAAAAAGCAAGAAGTTGACTTTACTTAAAATAAGTGAGAAAAGCCTGTTGCCTTAAAAAAGGTGAGTAAACCCATTTTAACTTAATTTTGATAATTATTCACATACAGTACTTTATTTACTTAATAGTAGTCAACGTGTCACGTGCTAAGACAATGGGTTTACTCATTTATTTAATGTAAAGTAATTGCTTTTGTTATATATTTAACCTGTTTTTAATCCAATAAATACAACAAATCTCAGCATCTTTAAAAGATTAATTTCATGATAAATCCTTGAAAAACTACAGTAGTTGCGGGTTATGTCTCTCTCACCCATCTGTGCAGAATTTCCAGTAGATGTCACTGGAGAACAGACAATATGTAAGAGACTTACTGGATCTTTATTGCAGTCATTAACATGTCTTGGCTTGTTACTGTACATGCTTGGCAATACATCTTTTGACACTATTAATATGGTGTGTAGCTCTTATTTCACAACCATGCTGAAAAACATATCCCATGTTCCAGGATGACAATGCAAATATTCATCAAATTATGAAAGTGCATTCATCACAGTGTTCTTTTGTCTTCCTTATCCAACATCAGTAAGTTTATTTCCATCAATAGCTGAAATCCTATGACTGAGATCTTGTCTTGAAGATATGAACACCTTCACTATCTTACTGGGATGTGCACTGTTTTCTCTAGCACACCTTTCTCAAGACTTTCAAAGGGCTTCTGGTCAATTGGTGGTCAAGGGCATGCACTAAATTTATGGCGGCAAATCAATGCCAATAATAATCGAGCGCAGCGGTGACGTTTACGCGCGAGGAGAAGTGAACCGCGAGCAGATTACAGGCCTACACGCGAGAAAACTACTGCTCGCGCGCGCGCAGGGGCTGTTCACGCGCGCGCTGAACTGATCCACCGCGAGGAAACGGGCGCTCGTGAGCTCGTCAGAAACCCTCGCGCGCGCACATCATCATCTGTGCGCACGAGAGCGAGCGAGGTCATGCCTCACAGCGCGCGCGCGCGATCAGTTTTTCTGCTCGCTCGCTGGCTCTTCTCTGCTCGCGCGAAACATTTTGGAGTTTTGTCAGTCTTGGGGCGGGACTTGGTTTACTTGTTATCTCTAACGCTATTGGTTACTCTCCCTTTCCGGAAGTTAGCCGGGATTGGACGGGATGGAGTTTACCCATTAAATAAAAAACATATATATATATATATATATATATATATATATATATATATATATATATATATATATATATATATATATATATATATATATCTTATCACAATGTGAAACTATAATAGACTTGCTTTCTCAGTAATAATAGGTGATGACTTTTAGTAATGAGATATTTATTGTAATAATCTCATAATAATGACTATTATGACTGTCATGACAATTATATGAAGTCATATAATGACATATCAAAATAATGAGATATATTCTTGTAACAAACTTTATTAAAGTACAACTGGGGAGAGAAAGAGAGAGTTATGCCATGTGTTGAAAAGATCTCTCCATTAAACAGTAATTAGGGAAAACTACACGGGGCTAAATCAGGAGTCAGGACGAATAATTCTGACTTCAAATGTGTGTGTGTGTGTGTGTGTGTGTGTGTGTGTGTGTGTGTGTGTGTGTGTGTGTGTGTGTGTGTGTGTGTGTGTACTATTTACAGATGTGCTGTCTTGTATTTTTTTAAATGTCTGTGTTGAAAAAAATTAAATAATAGGTATTCTAATATAATATTTGATATCTCCAGCTGTCACATATTTGAACGATTTGATAAAGTTTAGCACCTACATTTAAACTGAACTCAAGCCAAACGTCTTAATTGATAAAAAAAATCTTTATTTTTTTCTCAGACTCATTGGCCTTGGCTCATTTTCTATAAAGAACATAAGTCAGAATAAATTGGATGGACAGTAGTTAATAAAATAGGCTGTACATGCATGAAGTGCATATAGTACATCGGCTTACAGTAAATATATTGCCATTAGTCTGTTATTCCACTATATATGTGACCTCTAAGATGTGGGCATGTTGTATAGAAACTGGTATTTGTATGCCTCTGAAGTGGAATTATGTAATGGATATATGCAGTGAGTAGAGCAAAACGAAGATTGTAGGTATTAAATTGTTGCTCCAATAGGTGGCGATAAACACCCATCTAAATGTCTGTCACTGTATTCTTCATGTTTGATTGGATTAATAATTTTTTTATGTCTTTATTAATCAATCATCAACTGAAAATGAGATTGAAAAATATCAACCTAAAGTATATAATATACTAATATATATGTATATGTACAGTTGAAGTCAGAATCATTAGCCTCCCTGAATTATTAGCCCTCCTGTTTATCCCCCCCCCCCCCCCAATTTCTGTTTAACTGAAATATTTCTTCAACACATGATGACAGTGATTTGCCATGATGACAGTGATTAAAGTGACATTTAAAGGCTTCACTAGGTTAATTAGGCAGGTTAGGGTAATTAGACAAGTTATTGTATAATGATGACTATCGGAAAAAAATTAGCTTAAAGAGGCTAATAATATTGACCTTAAAATCATTTTGGAAATATTTAAAAAAGAAAATTCAAAGGGGGGCAAATAATTCTGACTTCAAGTGTGTGTGTGTGTGTGTGTGTGTGTGTGTGTGTGTGTGTGTGTGTGTGTGTGTGTGTGTGTGTGTGTGTGTGTGTGTGTCTGTGTTCCCCTAAGGAAATCCTAGAACCACCATTTTCCACTGATCTATATTATTAATATTGTTAACAATTATAATAATATATAAAGCTGCACTGCGCATATAATATGCATTATATGGAAAGATCTAAAAAGCAAGTATCATCTAAACCCTTCTATAGACAATATTTCCTAGAAAGATTATATCCCCAAGTGTCATAATGAGCACTGCCGTTGTGGTTAATCAGCATAAAAGTAAAATTCAACAAACCAGACAAGTGCTGTACGTGGGACAAATCAAATGGTTCAGAAAGCCATTTTTACAAGAATTATTTTAGAAGATTAATCATTATTATTTGACAGTTTCTCGAGATTAAATCCTCAGACATCATCTTAGAAAGTTTTTTATGATTATGACTTGCAAATTATATATATTTAATGGCGTTATCTTTTAACCTGCGTCCAATCCCGGCTAACTTCCGGAAAGGGAGAGTAACCAATAGCGTTAGAGATAACAAGTAAACCAAGTCCCGCCCCAAGACTGACAAAACTCCAAAATGTTTCGCGCGAGCAGAGAAGAGCCAGCGAGCGAGCAGAAAAACTGATCGCGCGCGCGCGCTGTGAGGCATGACCTCGCTCGCTCTCGTGCGCACAGATGATGATGTGCGCGCGCGAGGGTTTCTGACGAGCTCACGAGCGCCCGTTTCCTCGCGGTGGATCAGTTCAGCGCGCGCGTGAACAGCCCCTGCGCGCGCGCGAGCAGTAGTTTTCTCGCGTGTAGGCCTGTAATCTGCTCGCGGTTCACTTCTCCTCGCGCGTAAACGTCACCGCTGCGCTCGATAAGTATTGGCATTGATTTGCCGCCATATTAATTCCAGTGGTTTCATTACCGCGACGTAAAATGGGCGTGACTCGGTCTGTTTGGGAAACGCCCCCCTAAAAAAAAAAAACAATGCTAAGAGGTCACCGATCATGCGCAGTACAGGTTGGTTTTTTTTCGCGGTCATTTCAAATACAGGATCATTAGCTCCGATGGATAAAGAACCTACCGCGGTGGATAAAGTAGGAAAAAAACAATCATACAGGTTATTTTTTTTTTGTTTTTTATAATGTTATATTTTAATGACTTCATTAGCAAAAACAGTCCACCACGAGAACTGTAAACCTTCATTTGTAGCCATTTGTTTTACTCCGTTTTACTCTGTTTTACTGAAAACTCAACATGGTTGTACAACAATAAAGGCTCGGGGCTTTTGTACTTCCATGGTAAACCACAAAATAATAATAATAATAATGCTTGTGGTACGTTAGATTAACCGTGTTTTTGTAGTTTAAAATGTGGTAATCAGTCCTGTTTAAACAAATTAATACCACATTTTTCTGTAATAAAGCGTGGTTAATTTCTCTGACTCGATCTTAGTTAATTAACAGAACGTATATATTTATTTTCTATTTTTAATAAGACTTTAATAAGTCATCATACACAAAACACCTGAGATCAGGACAGGTATCTGATGTTACTGTATATAATTGAATAACTATCAGACATGAAACACCTGGGATCAGGACAGGTATCTGATATTAAATACAATAAAAGTGATCATACATGAACCACCTGAGATCAGGACAGGTATCTGATGTTACTGTATATAATAGAATAACTATCAGACATGAAACACCTGGGATCAGGACAGGTATCTGATGTTACTGTATATAATAGAATAACTATCAGACATGAAACACCTGGGATCAGGACAGGTATTTGATGTTAAATAATATAAAAATGATCAGACATGAAACACCTGGGATCAGGACAGGTATCTGATGTTACTGTATTTAATAGAATAACTATCAGACATGAAACACCTGAGATCAGGACAGGTATCTGATGTTACTGTATATAATAGAATAACTATCAGACATGAAACACCTGGGATCAGGACAGGTATTTGATGTTAAATAATATAAAAATGATCAGACATGAAACACCTGGGATCAGGACAGGTATCTGATGTTACTGTATTTAATAGAATAACTATCAGACATGAAACACCTGAGATCAGGACAGGTATCTGATGTTACTGTATATAATAGAATAACTATCAGACATGAAACACCTATGATCAGGACAGGTATCTGATATTAAATACAATAAAAGTGATCATACATGAACCACCTGAGATCAGGACAGGTATCTGATGTTACTGTATATAATAGAATAACTATCAGACATGAAACACCTGGGATCAGGACAGGTATTTGATGTTAAATAATATAAAAATGATCAGACATGAAACACCTGGGATCAGGACAGGTATCTGATGTTACTGTATATAATAGAATAACTATCAGACATGAAACACCTGGGATCAGGACAGGTATTTGATGTTAAATAATATAAAAATGATCAGACATGAAACACCTGGGATCAGGACAGGTATCTGATGTTACTGTATTTAATAGAATAACTATCAGACATGAAACACCTGAGATCAGGACAGGTATCTGATGTTACTGTATATAATAGAATAACTATCAGACATGAAACACCTATGATCAGGACAGGTATCTGATGTTACTGTATATAATAGAATAACTATCAGACATGAAACACCTGGGATCAGGACAGGTATCTGATGTTAAATAATATAAAATTGATCATACACGAAACACCAGGGATTAGGACAGGTATCTGATGTTACTGTATATAATAGAATAACTATTAGACATGAAACACCTGGGATCAGGACAGGTATTTGATGTTAAATAATATAAAAATGATCAGACATGAAACACCTGGGATCAGGACAGGTATCTGATGTTACTGTATTTAATAGAATAACTATCAGACATGAAACACCTGAGATCAGGACAGGTATCTGATGTTACTGTATATAATAGAATAACTATCAGACATGAAACACCTGGGATCAGGACAGGTATTTGATGTTAAATAATATAAAAATGATCAGACATGAAACACCTGGGATCAGGACAGGTATCTGATGTTACTGTATTTAATAGAATAACTATCAGACATGAAACACCTGTGATCAGGACAGGTATCTGATGTTACTGTATATAATAGAATAACTATCAGACATGAAACACCTGGGATCAGGACAGGTATCTGATGTTACTGTATATAATAGAATAACTATCAGACATGAAACACCTGTGATCAGGACAGGTATCTGATGTTACTGTATTTAATAGAATAACTATCAGACATGAAACACCTATGATCAGGACAGGTATCTGATGTTACTGTATATAATAGAATAACTATCAGACATGAAACACCTGGGATCAGGACAGGTATCTGATGTTAAATAATATAAAATTGATCATACACGAAACACCTGAGATTAGGACAGGTATCTGATGTTACTGTATATAATAGAATAACTATTAGACATGAAACACCTGGGATCAGGACAGGTATTTGATGTTAAATAATATAAAAATGATCAGACATGAAACACCTGGGATCAGGACAGGTATCTGATGTTACTGTATTTAATAGAATAACTATCAGACATGAAACACCTGAGATCAGGACAGGTATCTGATGTTACTGTATATAATAGAATAACTATCAGACATGAAACACCTGGGATCAGGACAGGTATTTGATGTTAAATAATATAAAAATGATCAGACATGAAACACCTGGGATCAGGACAGGTATCTGATGTTACTGTATTTAATAGAATAACTATCAGACATGAAACACCTGTGATCAGGACAGGTATCTGATGTTACTGTATATAATAGAATAACTATCAGACATGAAACACCTGGGATCAGGACAGGTATCTGATGTTACTGTATATAATAGAATAACTATCAGACATGAAACACCTGTGATCAGGACAGGTATCTGATGTTACTGTATTTAATAGAATAACTATCAGACATGAAACACCTATGATCAGGACAGGTATCTGATGTTACTGTATATAATAGAATAACTATCAGACATGAAACACCTGGGATCAGGACAGGTATCTGATGTTAAATAATATAAAATTGATCATACACGAAACACCAGGGATTAGGACAGGTATCTGATGTTACTGTATATAATAGAATAACTATTAGACATGAAACACCTGGGATCAGGACAGGTATTTGATGTTAAATAATATAAAAATGATCAGACATGAAACACCTGGGATCAGGACAGGTATCTGATGTTACTGTATTTAATAGAATAACTATCAGACATGAAACACCTGTGATCAGGACAGGTATCTGATGTTACTGTATATAATAGAATAACTATCAGACATGAAACACCTGGGATCAGGACAGGTATCTGATGTTACTGTATATAATAGAATAACTATTAGACATGAAACACCTGGGATCAGGACAGGTATCTGATGTTACTGTATATAATAGAATAACTATCAGACATGAAACACCTGTGATCAGGACAGGTATCTGATGTTAAAAAAATATAAAATTGATCATACATGAAACGCCAGGGATTAGGACAGGTATCTGATGTTACTGTATATGATATATAAAGTAATTAACACAAAACCCCTGGGATCAGGACAGGTCTCTATATTACAGTATTAATCTGACAGGTATCTTAAGTTACTTTGTTTAATATAAAATACACTAACTTCACATGAAACACCTGCGATCAGGACAGCTATTTCAAAGTACTGCATATAAAAGGCATTGGGCACGAAACCCCTGCAATTGCGTACAGGTATCTGAAGCAAACGGCTGTTTTCACAATCTGCGCATGATCCGTGACCTATGCAAATTTACAGATAGGCCACGCCCACCCGATGACGTGGTAGCGGTTACGCTGTACTGAAACCCCTGGAAAAAAGTGCCTGCTGTGGTCAAGTCCTGGACTATGGTCATCATTTTATACATTTTCAATTGATGAAGTTTTCATTTAGCTCTCTTTTTATTCTAACTGGTTTAATTTAATAATAATATCAACAGAATCTAAATCACTTAATGGGTAAGATGAAATAGATACATGAAATAATATCTGCAGGCAGCCTTTTGAGATAACACTTTACTTGGAGTGTTCATAAGACAATTCGAAGATATAATTATGAAATGACCTGTCATGAATATGAATGAGATTTTATGCTTAATGACAAGGGCCATGAAACTGTCCCTGTCTCAGCAGGATGTTTTCACACCACTAGTGAGTCCAGCTTTGTTTAGGTGGGAGTGTTGAGTGGCGAAAGAGGGACAGGTTTGCATGAAAAGGGGAGTTTTATTACGTGCACATGCTGATTTTCACAGCGGCAACACAAACACGGATGCAGGGGAGATAGGTAGTGTAAGAAATCAATCTATGTTAAAAGATCAATTTAGGAATTATCAGCTCAGATCAATGACTCGGATCCTGAAGATTTGAATCATTGATTCGACTCAATTGAGTCGGATTGAATCAGATCAAAGATTCAAACTGTATGTCCCGCAAATGGAGACAATCACGTTTATTAATTCTCGTCTATATTATTTCCGTGGCCACCGGTAATAACATAACAGAATAGGGTTAAATTTTAGCAAGGTAACACGATCTACAGCGTGAGGCAGAGACTTACAAAGCACATAAACGAGCACACAGTTCTTTCAAATGAGAAACAAAGATTTATTGAACTACACTATTCGATACACGAGGCTAACTACGTAATAATCAAAACAACAAACAAACAAACAAACAAATGCACACACACGTTCACACACACACACACGGACAGTTCGGAGGATGCAAAATGAATTGAACCAACAGTCCAGCCTCTCTAGTATTTACTAGATCTTAGAATCACCTGAGAAACCACAAAAGCAGAGAATTGACTTATCTTTAACTGCTTAAAAGCATATGCACCCGATCAGCTAGAAACAACAGTTATTTGTGTTACTTGCGAGTTTGTTGAAGCCTTTCTTGATTCGGATTTCCCTCTCCGGGTTGGAGGAAACACGTGGCGCTGCTGCTAGGTTGGTTTCTCTGTGACGTCTCCGGGATTCACTCTGGCGTGAGTTGTTGTCCTGGGTAACGGACTCCGTTGAGGCTGAGAGTCAGTTTAGCGGAAGTTTCAGCGGTTGCGAAACTTAACAGGTTTTGGAGGAAGTGTTTGTGATGTTGGCCTAACCGCGTGGTGGCGATTAGGGGCGGAGAAGCATCAGCGGGCTTCTGCCAGCTAATGCTAAGAGGGGCTGCGCCCATGGTTGACGTTGCAAGGAGGTTTTATAGGCTGGCTCTGAGCCATCCCTCTTGATACTGTCGTCCAATGAACGGCAAGATGAAGGGCGGGGCCACGCCCCGTCCCAGCGCAGGCAGGTTTAATAATTAGCCCACTGCAAGAGACTTAACGTGATATAATCTCTGGTAAGATTGTAACTATCTGACATCAAATGTTACAATATGGTTCGGATTACAAAATTCTCATTTACAGCAAAGTATTGCAAATAGAAAATCATTTTGTTCAACACTAAACATGAGGCATATCACACATACAGATAATTTCACCCTGTTATGATGGTGAAATCACACATTATGAACCTGGTTGGTTGAAATAAACACAGCACATCAATACTTATAAATGTCATTCAAAATATAAAATTTTGCCTTGGTTATAACATCTATACGAATCGTTTTCCTTAAGTCTCCATTTCTTTTGTCTCTGAATTCTGTCCATCTCGCTGAAATTAGAGTGTCTCGTGGTGCATGGCCAGATGGTCATTCAAAAACCCGCATGGCCGTCCACATGAGGGTCATCCAAGAGTCTCGTGGTGAAGAGAATTTGAAGGGCGTCTTTGTCTAGTTGGGTAACGATTAACCAAAATTGTGGCCACATCTGTCCAACTTAGGCTAGGATGGTGGGGGTGAAGAGAGTTAATAACTTGCTCCCCTCTTATCCTACTGTTAGAAGCCCTGGAGCGAGTAGGGCCATTTGCACTCACATTCCAAAGCCTGGTTCGAACTGGTTTTGACCGGCGAGTCTCTACAACAGTGACTACTTTTACATGGACATCAGTAATCAAATGATTTGCCTTAATCTAAGTAGGACAATAATATGATTAAGGTGTTTACATGAGTTGCTTTTTGAATGTTCTTTTTTTAATGATCCCGTTTTACATGTTATAGCACATAGATCGATTAACATCATTGCATCACCATGCTATCCACGTTTCCTCCGGAGTTTCATGTAATTTTGAGAGTTTCATTCCTAATTTGTTCACTTTAACTGCAGTTTGGCACTTTCACTTTCATTCAGTAGCATTTCGTGCATGCCCTCCGTGACAAACAAGATATTGGATGCCAGGAACTGCTGGAAGAGTGTAGTTTTAATGGAATTTGATACCACATGCCGGATGGGAAAAAGAAAAAACCTCTGCATTTTTCGGTAGATGCAGAGACTCGGTAGGTGCAGAGAATAGCGTCAAATAGCCAAGTGCGTATAGAATATCCTGTCACAAAATGCAGCAAAAATCCTACACAATGGTAATAGTTTGATTAAGGCGTTTACATGTTTACATTCGGAGAGCAGCATTTACAGCAGATCTTTCAGTCCATAATATTGTAGTGATATTACTTCTTAGTAACTTAGTAACTAAATCATTTTGACTAAGGTATGCCTTTAAAACTGAAAGAGTACTGCTGACGATACTAACTAACTTTGCCATCAGAATAAACATAAACAATGAACATTGATCGCACACTTACCAAATCCGTAAAGACAGGGTAATCAACACAAACTGGAACCGTGTCTTTTTATCAAGAGTTCACACTTAGCTGATGATTGATTATAAAGTGAGTTTGGCATGCTGTCCTGGTTCTTGAGCCCGGAGCTCCCTCCCGTTTGCAGGCCGAGAGGGGAGTTTGAGCTCAGGTAGGTCTCGAGAACTCCCCCCCTTTGTTAAGAGCTGATGGCAGATTATAATTGCTATGTAGAGATACACTGCTGGTTAGAAGTTCGACTATAGTGTTAATTTTGATTAATCAATTCACTTATGACACATGTTTTTGGAATGTGGGAGGAAATCGGAAAACCCGGGGGAAATCCACGCGAGCCGGGTAAGAACATGTAAACTCCGCGCAGAAACGACAGCTTGCCTGTTAAGGATTTGAACCAGTGACGTTCTTGATTTGAGCCAAGTGGGGTCACCATGCCGCCCTATGAAATGGAGGAGTAGGGGTGGAAGGTGGGATTCTTCAAGGCGAAGATAACTGTAGTAAGAAACCCTGGCTATTTATAGTGATTTAGGAATCATCTGATTGGTGAATCATGCATTAGTTAATGTGGAACCAACTGTGTTCAATCATAATCATGTGCTCCTCTCGAACGTAGTTTATAAATAAACTTCACTTAAAAGATGAGTGTGAAATCCGGATTTCACCATTTCCAGATGTGAAAAGCTCTTGGGTAAAAAATGTTCCTTACAAACATATTTTTGTCGCGTGTTAGCAAACCACTGTAATCCACAAATGTGGGTTCACACGGGAGCTGTGCACTCATCTTGGGAAATGGAAAACAGGGAATTTTTCTTCCACTTGTCAGGCCCGTAGCCAGCCTGGTGAAAGGGGTGGTTCTTTTTTTTCAAAAAGTGGACATTTTTGCAGTTATACGCCTCAGTTTCTATGAAATTTAAATACTGCATTTAGTGACATTTTAAGCAGTACTTTTTTTGCTGGATTAGCTAGTCAGATGTCATCATGACCACACTTTTTGATGTACTAAAAATATTTCCTAAAAATTAGCAATTAAGAAAAATTAAAACAAGACAAATTTTTTAAATACAAAATTTATTACATCATATATCATTAGGAAAAAATAGGAATCTGTTTAAAGTAAAAAAAACTGTAGCCTGCTGTCATTTATTAGCCAAAAAACAAACTGGCCAGCACATTCAACTGTCCTCACTCACAATTTGGCCATTTCAATAAACAATAATAATTGAAACATAATAGTAATAATAATAATAATAATAATAATGAATTCTTCAGAATTTTTCTAGCCTCATTGGTAAAAAAAAGTACATTTAAAAATTCCTGGATATCAACAATAGCCAAAATATATTCAAATTAATGTAATATGGTCTGTTTCTGGTGCTTCACTCCTTTTTATTGCTCATTTTATTAAGATTTAGAATTAAAGTTACCTGCAAATGTTTTTTTTTTTTTTTGTTTAAAAACAATACAGTAGTGAAAGAAGACTTCTTTTACATCAGATTATAGTCCCACCGAAGCAACAGCCGACAGAGGATTCCGTTTGGTCTTAAAGCCTTTTTCGATGGATTATTTTCATTATTTATGATGGCATAGCAGTCAAAATAGGACAAATGAGCTCATGTATGGGACAAATTCTGGACCTTTGTCAGTGAGGGTTGGGTCTTCCGAACCCCCCTGGCTACAGGCCTGAAAAGTTAGAACACATGTTTTATGCTTATAGTAAACATATTTTTAATACAATTTTGGCTGTAAAAGCGCACCTACATGTGTTTCAAGCGCAGGTCAGATTTTCTCCAGGTCATAATTTATTTTATTTATATTAATTTTGTCTAAAAAATTATTAGACCTTTCCAGTTTCATCTGGAATGCATCCCAGATCACCTTCTGAAGTGGTTTGAGCGATCGGATGTATATCCGATCAGAATAAAACGAATGAAGTGACCAAACAGCCTTTTGCTGTGAAGTGACATCTGACGGCTGAGGACTCCACTTGCCATTAAAGCCTTCATCGGACAGTTATTTTAAAAAAATAATGGCAAAAATAGGGAAAGGTAGGTCATGTACTGGACAAGTCAATAAATATACAGGACGTCCCGGCTAATGCGGCCAGTTAGCCTAGAACCTCATGGATAGGGACAGATTTTCATCTGTCAGGAAGTAAGTAACTTTAGTCTACCCTGTTTGTCTTTTTGAACTTATGTTCAATATTTTGCGATAATGACACCGCTCCTTGCCTTTTCTGCCACTCTTTTTGACCCATAGCGTTACTCAGTATGGATGTCTCATCAAAGATTTAAATGTTACCACTCAGTGGGTTATGTCACGTGACTCGCGTCACATTATTGTGGCTTTGAGGCTCCATGGGATTCGAATTACTGGCCATAGTTATATAAAATGACACTTTATTACAATATATATTGAATATAAATATATTATATACTATTAAAATTACATAAAATAATTAAAAGGACAAATTCTGAACCTTTTGGCCGTGGGGGGTGATTCGTTCGAACCACCCGAACCCCCCCTGGCTACCCCCCCTGCTTGTTTAACCCCAAGGAGTTGAAGACCGCGTTTTGAATCGTCTTCACATGATAGCGTCGAAAAAAACTTAAATGACACTTTCAGTTTTGATAGTACAGATATGAGCAATACATCAATCGAATCTGTTAGGCGTCTAGTTTTTTTGTGTACATTCACAATAACAACAAAAGTGTGTGCTTTTGCAAAATAAGGAAAATAAACAGTGTAGGCACTTTTTCTTTTATCTCTTTGTGAACTGTTTTTAGAAATGCGTAAGTAATATGCACTTAAACTCCGCGAAAACTAAACACACAGACATGAGACATATATCTATAGAAAGCTTGAAGTGTCTACTTTTAAATGCAGCAAGTGCATGTTGAAAACAAATATTGCTTAATAAAATAATCAGTATGAAACCAACGCGATGTCTAGTTTCTCTGTCTGAGCTCATTATTTTTAATGCGACCACGCCCACAAGGCTTTGTTATTACAGTAGTCCACGTGAGACGGGCTCCTTGTAAACTATGGTCAGAAAAAACAGCGGAATCTCCACGAATACATGAGAGACATACACATGACACATACACATGAGAAATATACTTGCATAAAGCTTGGAGGGTGAACTTTCCAACTCATTTTGAAAGCAAATGTTGTCTTGCTAGGCAATCTATACAATTCTCCCGGCAGAGCGCATCACGCCGGCTCTGTCCACTTCCGCCATTAATACAAACAATGATGTAAGCTGCCCACACGCCCACACGCGCTGGCTAGAACGTGACGCATGTTATACGTGTTATTAATTTAATTTTTATTTATTTTACCGTAGTTGAACCTGTTAAAGTTTGGAAAAAGTTAACTAAGGCTGCAACTATTTGGGCAAAATATATATAAAAGGTCTTAAAATATTATTTTGATTATTCTTGTGTTTTGTCATTATGACAGAGTCATTCAGAAATTATTATTAAATGCTGGATTAATGCACAAGAAAGTTTTTATTACAACAGTTGGTCCCACTTTATATTGTGTCGCTTATACCTGTGAACTTACATGGTAATTAGATGTGTAAGTAGTATGTAACTACAGTGTATGTACACACGTTTACATAGTATTTACTTTTGTATTACTGGTGTAACTACACTCATGTAACAACCCACTGAATAGTATGTGTAAGTACAAATGTGTAACAGGACATTGGTAACAACAGTAGGAAAGTACACATCTGTAACAAGAATTATGTAAGTGCATTGTGTAACAACAATATGTACTTGCAGATGTTTTCCCACTTCAACACCTGTTTGCAGATCATGTACTTGTGAACACTGTATGGCAGAACTAATGCTGCATTAGAAGGTTTCACCTTGTGATACCAGTGTACTTACATGGTAACTCCACAGGAACTGTCCACTTAATATAAAGTGTAATATGGTCACAAATTACTGTGTAACTTGTAGAAATATCTTCTATGCAACACTTTAATAACAGTGTAGTTACATGGTAACTCCACAGGAACGGTCCACAATATAAAGTTTAAAATAAAATTCATTTTCGTTTCGGCCTAGTCCCTTTATTAATCTGGGGTCGCCACAGCGGAATGAACCACCAACTTATCCAGCATATGTTTTACACAGTGAATGCCCTTCCAGCTGCAACCCATCTAAGCCGAAAAGAAAATGAATGAATGTATGAACAGTAATTTGTGACCATTTTACACTTTATATTGAGTGGATCCTGTGGATTTACCATGCAAGTACACTTGTATCACAAGGTGAAACCTTCTAATGCAGCATTAGTTCTGCCATACATTGTTCACAAGTACATGATCTGCAAACAGGTGTGGAAGTGGGAAAACATCTGCAAGTACATATTGTTGTTACACAATGCACTTACATAATTCTTGTTACAGATGTGTACTTTCCTAGTGTTGTTACCAATGTCCTGTTACACATTTGTACTTACACATACTATTCAGTTGGTTGTTACATGAGTGTAGTTACACCAGTATACACAAGTAAATACTCTGTACCAGTGTGTACATACACTGTAGTTACATACTACTGTAAGAAATCAATCTACGTTAAAAGATCGATTTAGGAATTATCAGCTCAGATCAATGACTCGGATCTTGAAGATTCGAATCATTGATTCGACTCAATTGAGTCGGATTGAATCAGATCAAAGATTCAATCTTTGTGTGTCCCGCAAATAGAGACAATCACATTTATAACCGGTCATAACATAACACAGAATAGGGTTACTTTTCAGCAAGGTAACACGATCTACAGCGTTAGGCAAAGACTTACAAAGCACATAAACGAGAACACAGTTCTTTAAAAGGAGTACAAAGATTTATTGAGCTACACTATTCGATACACAAGGCTAACTACGTAATAATCAAAACAACAAACAAACAAACGAACAAACGCACACACACGTTCACACACACACACACACACACACACACACACACACACACACACACACACACACACACACACACACACACACACACACACAGGCAGTTCGGAGGATGCAAAATGAATTAAACAAGCAGTCCAGACCCTCTAGTACTTCGTACTAGATCTTAGAATCACCTGAGAAACCACAAACGCAGAGAATTGACTTATCTTTAACTGCTAAAAATCATATGCACCAGATCAGATAGAGGCAACTGTTGTCGTGTACTTGCGAGTTTGTTGCAGTCTTCATTCGGATTTCCCTCGCCGGGCTGGAGTGAGGAAACATGTGGTGCTCAGGCGTGGCTTCTCTGTGACGTCGCTGGGGCTCACTCGGTGAAGTGGAGCTGTTGTCCTGGGTAACGACTCCGTAGAGAGTCGTTTCGCGGAAGCTTCAGCGGTTGCGAAACTTAACAGGTTTTGGAGGAAGAGTTTGTGATGTCCCAACCGCGTGGTGGCGATTGGGGGCGGAGAGCAACAGCGGGTTGATACCAGCTTGATGCTGAAGGCTGCGCGCATGGTCAGTGCTGGAAGGATGTTTTATACGGCTGGCTCTGAGCCATCCCTCATGACACTGTCGTCCAATGAACGGCAAGATGAAGGGTGGGGCCACGCCCCGTACCAGTGTAGTCAGGTTTAATCATTAACCGTCTGCAAGAGACTTTACGTGATAAAATCTCTGGTAAAATTGTAACTATCTGACATCAAATGTTACAAGACAAATATGATTCGTATCACAAAATTCTCATTTACAGCAATGTATTGCAAATAAAAAATCATTTTGTTTAACACTAAACACGAAGCACTTCACACACATACAGATCATTTCACCCTGTTATAAATGGTGAAATCACACATTATGAACCTGGTTGGTTGGAATAAACACAGCACATCAATACCTATAAATGTCATTCAAAATATCAAATTTTGCCTTGGTTATAACATCTATACGAATCGTTTTCCTTAAGTCTCTGAATTCTTTTCTTTTAAAATCTCCTTTTGTCTCTGAGAAACTCTGTCCATCTCGTGGTCGAACGCATGGCCAGGGATCACATGATGGTCATCCAAAAGTCTCGTGATGAAGAGAATTTGAAGGGCGTCTTTGTCTAGTTGGTTAACGATTAACCAAAATTGTGGCCGCATCTGTCCAACTTAGGGCCAGAGTGTTGGGGGTGAAGAGAGTTGATGACTTGCTCCCCTGTCATCCTACTGTTAGAAGCCCTGGAGCGAATGAAGCCATTTGCGCTCACATTCCAAAGCCTGATTCGAACTGGTTTTGATCCGGTGAATTCCTTCACTACTTACACATCTAATTACCATGTAAGTTCACAGGTATAAGCGACACTTAAAGGTGCAGTATGTAAGTTTGACACCCAGTGGTTGAACTAGGTATTGCACTCCTAGATCAAAATAAACGCACGCGTGGGATGCCAGATTGAGTACAGGAGCGAGTGATTTAAACCTGTGTTCTAAATAAAATCAACGACACGCGATAGAGGGAATATTTTCCATATTAAAAGGAGTTTTAGTTCTAACCAACACCTCGAATTGAGATATTAGAAACGGTTTCATTTTCTCACAGCTCAACATGTGAAACCTATGACAGTGCACCTCAGGTAAGCCTCGTGTGTTTTATTCAGTGCTAAATGCTAACAATGTGAGTTTGAATGGATTCTAAACCTTACCGTTTCGTGAGTGAGTGCATATTCTGTGCTTCTGAATGGCTGTATTTACATTTCTGTCATGTTTCGTCTGGTGCAAACAGCTAAACTGCTGTTTGTGTGTTGTTAGGACACGAGATTACAATGTAACCTGCTCACCTAATGTTTACGTTCGTAATGTTTATATCATTTGCTAAGTAATAACCTCATGTGGAACTGAATCTGTCTCATTTCGATGTCTGATACTGTCCATTTCGGTCACGGGCGCATGCTTTCAGAGCCTTTCTGAATGAATGAATGAAATACGCTGTTTTCCAACAAGGCAACCCGGAGTGCTGAAATATAATTGGCTAAACTGGCATTCTGCAGGCTAAACAAAGACAGCGTTCCGGCACGGAAAAACCATTTTCAAAGCAGAATATCTGACTTCAGCATTGTTTTTCAGTTAAACAAGTATGTTCACTTGGGATGTTTCTTAAATACCTGCAAACATATTATGGTATTTTTATGCTTTAGAAGAGTCACAAACTTACATACAGCACCTTTAATATAAAGTGGGACCCAACAGTTTTGCAAACACGTTTTATACCATTTCAAATATTTCTCTCCATTTCTCAGTGAATATAGGCAATGTATTTTGATGCATTTAAACAAAACAGATTTATTAAACATATATTTATTAAAATTATATTTTAGTCACCAAACATATTCAGAAATTAAAAGATAATACAATAAAATTAAAGCAAAATATTGAAAAAATGTATAACCTACAAAATTCAAACTAAATGTTACAAGCATTTAGTTTGGGCTAGCTTTTGCAGATGGACATTGCTTTACAATTCCCTTGATGGGTGAGTGGGGGAGTGTCTTTTGTCTCTCCAGGTGTGAATTATTCATGACCATTGTCACTCACTCAAAGACCTGAGATGAGCCAAACAAACTTAACAAAATGTAAATCTTTGTAATGTTTCCTTTGAATGAGAGAATAAAATTATTTTTACATAATTGTGAAGTAAATATTCTAGCCTACCAGACTGGTTACTCAAAAGTCTTGTTCAGGCACATTTAGTGTTTTTTTTTTTTTTTCAGCTACATTTTTTCTCCAAATCCTACTAACCACGCATAATATTTTTTTCTAAAAAACACGTACATCATGTACATCAATAATTGTCACATATTATTGTAGCACAGTTTGTGCTGAATACAAATAAAATACATGTTGGCCAATACCATGTAATAAGTAGCACAAATGTCAGGGCATGTCAAAACATCTCAGGGGCCCCAAAATCACCTCAGACCCCTGAGGGTTAAATTATGGTTGGCAACACAACGTGGCGTCTCTTTGCCATCTAAACACTGTAACAGGTAAAAACAGTCTTCGAAGCTGATTGGTTTGAACCTAGTCTTTCTCATGAATCAATGCTGAAAACTCAAAGACGTCATGTTGTACCTGTCGGTACAGACATCCAGTCGCCATGCTGGAATTTACACAATGATCTCATGGCCAGAAGAATGAATTTTCTCGAAATAACGCAAAAACAACCAATTTTCACTTTTTTGTGAAACATGTGTCCTAATAGTGTTTTTAGCAACGTGGGACATAAATATGACTGTCAACATCTCAAAAATTTGTGTTTTGGTGTTTTGTGACCCTTTAATTGTCAATCTCTCAGTTATGTAAATTTAAATGCAAAGGTGACATTGGTTGCGACCAGAGCTTGACATTAACTTTTTTGATCACCAGCCACTGTGGCTAGTATTTTTTAAGTTAACCATGTGTGTGTGATCATCCTTTCATTATCACACACACACGGTTAACTTTAGGCCAATTAATAATCTGTTCAAATAAAGTGAAAGCAACTGGTGCTGCTTACAGATAGACATATCTGGAGGTCTTGAAAGCAGAAAGACTGTGGGTGCATGAGCATAACTTTTTGTAGTTTATTTGAAAGAGAACCGATCACACAAGTTGCGTTTCTAGGCATGGTTGCTTAGGTATTCACCTGCTTTATTTTGCTTGCGTGAACACAGTTCACGTCAGTCGTGCTGCTTCTCGATTCTAAGATCACATTTGCACCCATATTGGGCCATGCTTATTGTCGAACACTGCTTTTAGGAAAACTACAATTTAAAAAGTATTTTTAACTAGCCAAAGTGGCTAGTAGGGGTGGCTGTCTAACCCGCCACAGCTGAAATCTACCCGGATTTGGCGGGTGTTAATGTCAAGCCATGGTTGAAACATCTTTGACAACTTGACATAAATATATCAAGTTTTACTGACAAATTCAGTTTGTTTCAATGACAAACGTGATCATAAAAATAATCATGACACAATTATAATGTCCTTCGTGTCAATCATGCTTATGACAGATTTCTGACAAAGTAATGTTGTTTTGGTAATGTCAGTTTGATATGACAAAGACACTGACAGCCAGGTTTTCATGTATTGGTAATGCCAAGTTGGTAAAGATATCTCACACAATGTCATGTTTGCATTTAAAAATGACATAACTGAGTGAATAACACTTACTGACAGATGTAAACAAGCATAAAATCTCATGTCATGATTATAAGGGTTTTGCCACAGTCTTCTGAACACAAATGTTACCCCTGTTGTTTTTTCCCTCTTCAGTGTATATTTTAGCCAGTTTTTACAGCAAACTAAAGTTTTCCTGGAGATTTTCCTGGAATTTTAAACATCTGTTTCTCTTTTTTTCATGCCTTAATCAATTCTCTGTTTGCTATTAGAATTCCTTTCTTGAAGAAACGGTAAGGCGTGAGTGTGAAGAGAGGGAAGAACTAACAGCGGCCCTGACCTTGGCCAAGGAACAACTTCAGGGATTCAAGCACTGCGTAACAAAACCTCATGATTCCCAGACACGCACACGACTCTCCAGATCCTCATTGGCACACCCGGACCTCCCTGTCCCAAGACTCAGTCCCAGCCGACCCCTTCCTCAGTCAGGAAACCACAGCTCATTTTCCACACAAAGAGACAGACATAGTTTGTCTGGGTGGAATTCTGATGATGTAAGTAAAAGTGCTGCATCTTGGCATGGATCATCACAACCTGCACCCATTCTCCCCAAAATCAGCAAAAAGAAAGTCACTTCTGTGAACGACTTGTGCAAAAGCTTTGCCAGGTTAAGAGGCAGACAAGACAAACTCTGATTCTCTCTAGAAAGACCCTTAAGCCTTGTTCATCTATTAAAAATATTCATCATTGATCCAAAATGGATAAAAATGTTCACGTCCAAAAGTTTTATAAAAATAATTCATTCATTCATTTTCTTTTCGGCTTAGTCCCTTTATTAATCTGAGGTCATCAAAGCGGATTGAACCGCCAACTTATCTAGCATATGTTTTACGCAGCTGATGCCCTTCCAGCTACAACCCATCTCTGGGAAACATGCATATACATTCATTCACACTTATACACTATGAACATTTTAGCTTACCCAATTCACCTGTACCGCATGTCTTTGGACTGTGGGGGACACCGGAGCACCCGGAGGAAACCCACGCAAATGCAGGGGAACATGAAAACTCCACACAGAAATGCCAACTAACCCAACTGAGGCTCGAACCAGCGACCTTCTTGCTGTGAGGCGACAGCACTTTCATAAAATTTTATAATAATTTTTTCCCCAACTTTCACTGACTGGTTGACTTTTTCATCAGCATCAGTTAATTGTCAAAAGTGTAGCCCTTTAAATGATGGCTTGTTTACAAAAAAAAAATATTTACCAAAATAAATGGTAAGCGGATTTAGTTCTACTGTGTTGATTACAATCACGTGTCAATGACAAACAAGTACATTCATTTTGAGGCATTCATATTTGTATGCAGTGCTAGATTTGACAACATTTTCAGTACACACATAACCACAAACCACAACCCGTCATCCATTCCAACATACCCACACAAAATGTTGACATAAATGTTGTATAAATATTCCCTTTTAAAGAACAGTTCACCCAAAAAATGAAAATCTCTTTAGGGTGAGCTAAATTGTTTGAGAAACAGAGACCTGCAACTGTTGATGGAACTGTTTCTTTTTTGTCATTTGTCAATTAGCGAGGCACATGTGAGTTTATTGAAAAGTCTGTTTATGCGTGATCATCAGTAGTTTCGTTTGTTTTTTTCCATAGTTATTGCAAAATGTGCATGTGTATAATGGCTAGTGATGTAAAATCTGTTCAGTATCAGCTGATCCGCATTCTCTGAAAATCAAACCCATGACCTTGGTGTTGCTAGAGCATTGCTCTACAGTTTGTACAGCAGAATCATTAAATGTAAGACTGCTACTGTAAGTTCCTTTGGCTAATCGGTGACCTCTGACCTAAACATGTACTGTAGTCAACATTTCATTATTCTATGTGATTGTGGATTGTCATACTGCATGAAAATGATGTTCATGTCATACTGTAAGACCTCTGGTAATGTCAGACTGACAGTCAAGATGTGGCAAACATGGACATGCAAGAAAACTAATCTCAAGTTTAGTGTTATCCATCTGTGACATCCCAGGAGGCACAGGACGTCCACATGATGTCAGATTGACGTTGTACCTCAACGTCATGGGGACATTGCGTTTTGTTTGAAAATGAAAATCGGGTTGACATCAGAACCCAACGTCAGGCCAATGTCAATGTCCAACGTCTAACCTAAAATCAACCAAATGTCAATGTCTAAGGATGTTACAGCTTGACATTGTGTGGACGTTACCACTATGACGTCTTCCAGACATTGAATTTTGATTGCTATACCTGATGAATAAATGTCAGTATTTTACATCAATATGACGTTGGTCACTTTCCAACACAACCCTTAATCATTTGTCATTTGGCGTCGTTATTAGCGTCAAAGTAGCGTTGTCCTTAGACGCTTTCTAGATATTGAACTTTGGTCACCTGATGTCATGACCTAAATCTAACCTAATATTAACTTATGACATTGTGTGCGTGCTGTGAAACATTTAGTAACCCACATTCTTAAATGACACTTCACAACAAACATAAACGATCTGTATTGGTAATTTTGTTGTTGTTCTCATTCCATCATCAGGCACTCCTATTGGTTCTTGGTTTGATACTTGTCAAAAAATTCACACTGTAGGAAAGTGCCTCGGCGGAAGGAAAATTTTTGATTGCAATAGCCATTATGTGGCTGTCGGTGAAAATGTTAAACCAACAAAGACCACAGATTTTAGCCTAGGAGTATAGGAATCTTTTTTGTCTCAGATGACCAAATCATGGTTAAAATCACTCTGTGCGACCAGGGGCCTGTTTCAGAAAGGAGGTTAAGTGAAAACTCAGAGTATTTTAACCCTGAAATGAGAGAAACTCTGGGTTTTCCGTTTCAAAATGGCAGGTTTGTCAAACTCGAGAAAGCAGAGTAAGTCAAGCCTGTTTCTGAAAGAGTGGTAACTTTAACTCAGAGTCAGTTACCGTGGTAACTTACTCTGTGAGCCTAATCTGGTCAGGAGCAGGTTTTAATCTCTAAACTCTGAGTTTCTGTTGGTCTGCTCCCCTTTTTTAAAGACGAAGCGGTATTTCTCACCTTAGACTTACGCTTCCACACACCTATTTTAATGTGCATTTTGGAGATGAGCATAAAAAATTGGTTGATGGAAACACCAAGATTCTAATAACTTTTGAAAATAGGCATAATAAACATGCGCATAACTGAGTAGGAGAAACTTTTTATTCGATAAGAAAAGATGCGCGTAAACTAAGATGGAAACACTTTTACTGAACAAATTTTTTGGACATATTTTTGAGCTCAGAGTTAAATTTACTCATAAAAATGATTTAACTGCATGTTTGGAACTGTTTGTTCAATGAAAGTAAAATATTCAGTTGAGGAGACTTTACATTTTTATTTCTCTATATGTTCAAAAAATAAAAAGTTGAGTTAACTTTAAATTTTAAAGCAACCGGCTGCAAATAAATTTTGAGTTTATTAAGCTTCAGTGGTTGAAGTTGTGCCAAATTATTCCGTAAAGTATACTTGACTTAAACCAGCCTTTTCGGTCAACTTAAAAAATTTATTTGGCACAACTTCAACCACTGAAGCTTATTAAACTCAAAATTTATTTGCAGCCGGTTGCTTTAAAATGTAAAGTTAACTCAACTTTTTATTTTTTACAGTGTAGCTAATACATTTCAGTCACACAAAGAACAAAGTCACGTACGAGAATAGCTTGCCCTTTTTTAATAATTAATTAGCTTAAATTCACTGTCCTACTAACTAGATTAATGGGATTATTACTCCTTCTAAAAACTTTTTTTTTTAGTTCTGCTTACGTTATAAATGTCATATGATCCTCTGCCACTCGAACAATAATAAAGGCAGACACACAAGTGCACTTAAATCTATTAAAACTGATCAATGTGTGCAAAAGTGGGAACCTTAAATTAAACATTTCCACTGAACATTAAGCTAAGGTTATCTGCATTCTTGTTTTGTCAGATTTGTTGTAGAAATGCACTAGCCTATTTTATGTAATTTAATGCAATTACATCTGAAATAACTTTAAAATTATGGCCAATAAACGTCACACATTACATTAATTTTTTATTATACTTAATTATTTAAATACTTTAAATGTAAACTTGCACATTAACTAAAGCAGCTATGTTTTCCCACGCTAACTGTCTCTGTTTCACTGATGCAGTTGTGTTGCTGTTTTAAATATATGCTCATATTTGCTATAACTTTGCACGAGCACATCAAGTTCAGCTGGAGAATTCGTAGTATCTGCGCTCCATTGATAATGCCTTTTTATAGTTGCGGTGTGCGCGCTTAACTCTGAGTTGGTCTACTCAAAGTTGATTGACCCAACTCAGATCAGCTATTCTGAAACCGAAAACTCTGAGTTTTTAATCTCTCGGTAAATCAACTCAGAGTTCAAGTTTAAACTCCGAGTTGATTGAACCTCCTTACTGAAACAGGCCCCTGGTCTTCTTGGATGATGTCAAACTCTGGGTGAGTTTTCTTGTGTGTCCATAGTCCATCTTCATTGTTGTTTATTGGCAACTAAGATCTTACAGTGTGACTTCATGTTAGGGTCATGTTAATGCAGTCTGACAAGCTACAGTTATTTAAGATTATTAAAAATCACTGTGAGCCAGGCTTTAATTGAGTTGCTCTTTATTCATCTGAGCAATATTGGCAATGCACAATGGGCCTTTTTGTAAAAAAAAAAATAAAAATAAAGGTGACGATCTTTCTGAAGGGTTAACTGTGGATCCTGCACCGGGTTATCATAAATGTTTTCCTTTAAATCTAAGGTCTGTGGTGAGCCAATACCATTATATAAAAGTACCATTTGAAAGCTACAATCTCTATTTTCCATGTTTACAGTTAGGCTTTACTTTGATAGTTATGTTATTGTAAGGAATCTTTGGTTTAAATCACGTTTAAACTTTGGGGAATCGAATCTAAAGATTCAAAAATGATTCACATAGAATTATAGAAAGCTTACACTTAACCTACTCATTTGTCCAGCAAATAAAATGGCTAGTGTAAAGCAATCCTGCATTATATCATTATGTGGTCTATAACAATATAAAAACAGTATCTAATTATTTAATGAGCAAGGTAACAGTATCTGAAACTGAGACATTAACTTATAAAGCACACAACACACCAACACGGATCTTAAAATGAAACACAAGTTTATTGCTACTCTACAACACAACGTACTAATCTACATAAAACAAACAAACGCACATACATACACACAAGCAGTTTGAGGAGAGTTATGATGGAGAGCGAGTAAGGATTCAACTTCTAGCATTTGCTAAGTTCTTAGCATTGCAACCTGAGAGAAACCATAAAAGCAGAGAATTTCGCTATTCTTTACTACTTAAATATTATTCACACCAGTTCAGCAATACGGTTGTTGGACGAGGCGGTTTCAAGTTTCAGTCTCGTGGAGTCCTTCCTGGAGTTTCGGCTCTCTGCGGAATTCTGTAGTTATGACAGAGTTTCAGAGTTCTGATGAGTTGACCCGATGGCTTGTTATTGAAGTGGTTACGCAAACAGATCGGGGGTCGAGCCTGTAGCGAGTGAACGTCGCGGTTTGCTCCGTGATGCAACGAGGCTTCCGGCAAGGCGATGTAACGGCCAGCATGAGAAGAGCAAAGTCCGGGCAGCGACAACGGTGACGAGCAGCAAAGACATGGCAAAAGACAACAAAGAAAGTTTTCTTGTTCAAAGTTTATAGGCTTGAGTATAGGTGTGGCCTACACAGGGACTGTCCAATAGGAGAAGCTGCGGGGTGGGATCACACCCCCATTCCCTCCTCTAGGAGGTTGGGTTAGCACTTCATGTGAGAATCATGCATTTACCTGCCTTTAATCGGAAGCTATTAAAATAAAGTTTTATAACATGGACTCTTTTCATAGTATGGTTTCTTCCTGTAAACCAATGCATTTGAAACTTTCTTGGGTTTCAATAGATACCAAATATGAAATGTTTCACAAACGTTCTGTAGATTTCATGCAGCAGCAGCAGCTATAACTCATTACCTATCCATAACGGTTACGTTAAACACATGGAACATGTACACACAAAAACCTATAGAAATGTAACATAAGCATGCATTACTCAAATAAACACAGTTTAATTGAAAGTTCGTTTAAACTCTGGAAGTTTCTGTTTGCTTCTGTGGCTGCCTGAGATGTGTATTCTCTCACAGACACCATTTGCAGGCGTGAAGCAACAGGGGTTTGTTGAGCTCTCTCAAAAACCGGTTTGGGGGAGTCTTTGAGTGTAACCTCTTTATTGTTTTAAGATGTAGACTTAATTAGGACGCAGTTGAAATCGCAAATGGCAAGTGGTTGTTGTGGATTTGCCTTGTGCTGAGTGCCTGTGGGTTGCTTTGAAATTAAATCAAACTCAGACATGTAGGCACCGTTCAATCTTTTAAGAATAATGTGGTGTGAGATTTGTTCAGTTCTGGAAAGATCTGTTGACTCCCCACATTATTGTAGCTCCCCACTATTCAATTTGGGTAGAAAAATTCAGGCGGAAAAGCCCAAAATAGCTGCAGAGTTTTACCTATCTGTCCAACCCATTACAAATTTCCTGGAGACATCACTGGAAGAAAGTTTGACATCTGGTTTTCTTTTTGCCTTAAAAAGTTGACTTTTAAAAGGCACAGGATACAATGACTACTCCAAAAAAAAAACATGAAAATCAAACACTCAACTGTCAAGCTATCAACTGCAATTATAGACTGGCTCTAATCTTGGTCAGCAAAAGTGTGTTAGTTTACTTGTCTAGCATGCATTAATGCATTCAGTGTCTACAATGTCTCAAAAAAATGCCATTTCAAGTATACTTTTTTAGATGTCTTATATATTTGTATTTGAGAACTTTTCATGTCAGTGAGAAACATGGCGAAAACACAGATTTATAATAGCGAGTTATATATGCACAGCTATATATCTGTAACGGAGTGTCTGAGACCATGTTAAAATCCATATGCAGAAGTTTATTAAGGGGCTTAGGCAGAGACATCAACGTGTAAACCGGCAAATAGCAAAAGGAAAGCAGTCCAATCCAATTGACAAACACAGGGGCAAATCCAGAAGACGTAGTGATAATGCAGGCAGGAGTTCAGTACAACAACAATCAGTCCAAAACAGATCCAATGGGCAAAGACAGAGAACGTACGTGATCAAGGCAGGCAGGGTCATACACAGGATAGCAGTCATGGAGTCACTTGGAACATTAATTTAATTATTATCACTATAAAATATCACAATTTCCCATATGGTCTGATGATAGTAGTTTTGTTTGATAGTAAATTATAGTATCCATATGGTGGTATCTGTAAATGTTTAGTGTGTGAAATTGTTGGACAACCAACACACACACACACACATATTAAACAGCAAAAGGAACATGTATAGCTTGCTAAAAGCCGTTATATCTATTCATATTTTTTATATTAAATGCAGAGCAGCAAGACCCATGGGATTCCATCAGCCACTCACCATCTGAGTCCTCAGTGGAAGCTACGAAGAAGAGCAGAAAAAAAGAAGCCAAGCAAGAGATGCCAGAAAAAGGGGGAAGGAAATAATGTGTTATTTTGTTGTTTGAGTATAGGCAGGGCAGTACGGTGGCACAGTGGGTAGCACAATCGCCTCACAGCAAGAAAGTCGCTGGTTCGAGCCCCGGCTGGGTCAGTTGGCATTTCTGTGTGGAGTTTGCATGTTCTCCCCCTGTTAGCGTGGGTTTCCTCCGGGTGCTCCGGTTTCCCCCACAAGTCCAAAAACATGTGGTGACATTGGGTAAGCTAAAATTGTCTGTAGTGTGTGTGAATGAGTCTATATGGATGTTTCCCAGTGATGGGTTGCAGCTGGAAGGGCATCCTCTGCGTAAAACAACAAGTTGGCGGTTCATTCCGCTGTGGCAACCCCAGATTAATAAAGGGACTAAGCCGAAAAGAAAATGAATGAATGAGTATAGGCAATGATAGACGAGACCATGTTTGATTAAGATGAAGTGTTTTAAAATCCCTATTTAGTAAAATAAAGGTTACAAAGTAAAGAAATATATTGTGTTTGTATATTTATTTCACTACCTTCAAGAGTTACCCTGTAAACTACAGGGAAAAAGGGAGGAACAAATGTGTATTTACCCTTTAACTACGGGGAACAAGGGGGGAACAAGAAGGGAACAATGCTTCACTTTAATTTACAACCCGCAAATGTGGTATTTACCCTTTAACTACAGGCAACAAGGGGGGAACAAGAAGGGAACAATGCTTCACTTTAATTTACAACCCGCAAATGTGGTATTTACCCTTTTACTACAGGGAACAAGGGGGGAACAAGAAGGGAACAAAGCTTCACTTTAATTTACAACCCGCAAATGTGTATTTACCCTTTAACTACAGGCAACAAGGGGGGAACAAGAAGGGAACAATGCTTCACTTTAATTTACAACCCGCAAATGTGGTATTTACCCTTTTACTACAGGGAACAAGAGGGGAACAAGAAGGGAACAATGCTTCACTTTAATTTACAACCCGCAAATGTGTATTTACCCTTTAACTACAGGGAACAAGGGGGGAACAAGAAGGGAACAATGCTTCACTTTAATTTACAACCCGCAAATGTGTATTTACCCTTTAACTACAGGGAACAAGGGGGGAACAAGAAGGGAACAATGCTTCACTTTAATTTACAACCCGCAAATGTGGTATTTACCCTTTAACTACAGGGAACAAGGGGGGAACAAGAAGGGAACAATGCTTCACTTTAATTTACAACCCACAAATGTGGTATTTACCCTTTAGGTACAGGGAACAAGGGGGGAACAAGAAGGGAACAATGCTTCACTTTAATTTACAACCCGCAAATGTGTATTTACCCTTTAACTACAGGGAACAAGGGGGGAACAAGAAGGGAACAATGCTTCACTTTAATTTACAACCCGCAAATGTGGTATTTACCCTTTAACTACAGGGAACAAGGGGGGAACAAGAAGGGAACAATGCTTCACTTTAATTTACAACCCACAAATGTGGTATTTACCCTTTAGGTACAGGGAACAAGGGGGGAACAAGAAGGGAACAATGCTTCACTTTAATTTACAACCCGCAAATGTGGTATTTACCCTTTAACTACAGGGAACAAGGGGGGAACAAGAAGGGAACAATGCTTCACTTTAATTTACAACCCAAAAATGTGGTATTTACCCTTTAGGTACAGGGAACAAGGGGGGAACAAATACTGTATTTACCATTAAACACAGGGAACAAGGGGGAAAGAAGCTGGACTTCAACGCACAAGTGTATATTTGAACAGTAAGACCCCCACCCCTCCCCCTCCTGCAAACAGCAGTAATGCTAGCATGTTTTAATTCGCACTGAATCCTGACGGTAGGCCTAGCTATATCATGCAAAGTTATTTGTTGATAGTGATGTTGAGACATTGCTGGCCGTGGTGAGATCGACGAGGAAACATTCATAAGGTAAGTTGTGTATAGAAATATATTTTTATATTGAATTGCAGATTTAAAATACATACAGTATATAATAAGGTTTCATAATTTCACGGGTTGTAAACCTTTTATTCATTAAACACCCCATATAAAAACCCCAAAATAAGGGTACTATTATTATTGCGCTTACGCAGGTGTTTGCAGGTTGCATTAGGTTGTCACCTCCCTTGTACAATTCTTTATATGTATACAATACTTAAAGAAAAGTACATCGTAAAGTCAATATACTTACACGGTACTTTGCGTGTTTAGTATATTATTGTTACCCCCCTTATTACCCAAACATTATGGTTTGTTCCTTTGCAATTTATAGAAAAGTACATCGTAAGGTCAATATACTTGCACGGTTCTTTGCGTGTTGATTATCTTACTGTTACCCCCTTATTACCCAAACATTATGGTTTGTTCCTTTGCAATTTATAGAAAAGTACACCGTAAATTCAATATACTTACGTGGTACTTTGCGTGTTGAATATCTGGTTGTTACCCTCTTATTACCCAAACATTACAGTTTGTTCCCTTATACCTACACATACTTTCACTATACTTATACTATAAGTACAGAAAAGTACACCGTTATTTCACTGTACTTACGCGGTACTTTGCGGGTTGTAAAAGAAAGCGTTACCGAAATATCTATAAAGATTTAGCTCTGGGAAAGTTACCTATTGTTGTCAGAGGTAATGGGCAGATCTGTTCAGCTGATAGAAAGACAACAGTAACTCAAATAACCACTACAACTGAGGTCTGCAGAAGAGCATCTGTGAACTCGCAACACATCAAATTATTTAGGCAGATGAGCTACAGCAGCAGGGTAGTGTTGCATCAGCTGTTTGGAAGTTCTGTATTATTCTTACTGGAAAGTAAAGTGTAACTAAATTTGCACTTAGGTTGCACCACATGACACATTCACTTACCGGCCACTTTATTAGGTATACCTGTCCAACTGCTTATTAACGCAAATTTGTAATCAGCCAATCACATGGCAGCAACTCAATGCATTTAGAAATCTAGACATGATCAAGACGATCTGCTGCATTTCATACTGAGCATCAGAATGGGGAAGAAAGGGGATTTAAGTGACTTTGAACATGGCATGGTTGTTGGTGCCAGAGGGGCTAGTCTTAGTATTTCAGAAACTGCTAATCTACTGGGATTTTCAAGCACAGCCATCTCTAGGGTTTACAGAGAAAAAGAGAAAATATCCAGTGAGTGGCAGTTCTGTGGATGCAAATGCCTTGTTGATGTCAAAGGAGAATGGCCAGACTGGTTCCAGCTGATAGAAAGGCAACAGTAACTCTAATAACCCCTCGTTACAACCGACGTATGCAGAAGAGCATCTCTGAATGCACGACACGTCCAACCTTGAGGCGGATGGGCTACAGCAGCAGAAGACCACACCGGACACCACTCCTGTCAGCTAAGAACAGGAAACTGAGGCTACAATTCACACAGGCTCACCGAAATTGGACAATAGAAGATAGGAAAAACGTTGCCTGGTCTGATGAGTCTTGATTTCTACTGCAACATTCGGATGGTAGGGTCAGAATTTGGCATCAACAACAAAAAAGCAGGGATCCATCCTGCCTTGTATCAATGGTTCAGGCTGGTGGTGGTGGTGTAATGGTGTAGGGCATATTTTTTCCCACATATTGTGCCCATTAGTACCAGTTGAGCATCATGTCAACGCCACAACCTACCTGAGAATTATTGCTGACCATGTCCATCTTTTTATGACCACAGTGTAGCCATCTTCTGATAGCTACTTCCAGCAGGATAACGCACCATGTCATAAAGCGTGAATCATCTCAGACTGGTTTCTTGGACGTGACAATGAGTTCACTGTACTAAAATGGTACTATAATGTCAATATGGTCCAAAATCTCTGAGGAATATTTCCAGTACTTTGTTGAATCTATGCAAGGATTAAGGCAGTTCTGAAGGCAAAAGGGGGTACAACTCGGTACTAGTAAGGTGTACCTAATAAAGTGGCCAGTGAGTATAAATAAAAGAGAAAAAATATGGAAACAATCTTCATTAATAGGTATTTTTACACAGTAGATGTCAGCCTCACTATAAAGGTATTTGCAGCAATTTTTGGTTAACCATTTTCTAAATAACAAAACAAGTCATTGAAGAAGTAAACAGAATTAATTCAAGTAAATATACTGCATTTAAACCAAGTTTAACACAACTCACACAGAGCTGAACTTTAAAGTTGGCAATCCTGCTGATATTCCTGGCTGAGCAGATTTTTTTTTTTTGTTTTGTAATAATGTCTTTATTGTGTAACAATACTGTAAAGCGGAAGACAGGAAATCCAGGGGAAGACATTTTTGTATGCTTTCATCATGCTGATTCCAGTCTGTTTAGAGCAGACTGAGGACAGCAAGAGGCCAACATAATTAAATGCAATAAAATGACAATGGCTTTTAATGGGAATTGACGTTAGACAAAAGTCTACAGACACGTGAATTACCTATTAAAAAACTGTCAGCATTCCACAGAGGGCAATCAGCTGTGGAGACAGACGCCATGTGTGGGTTGAGATCATAACTTTTTCATGTTACATTGTGAGTGGGAGGCTTGAGAAAAGGAAACAGATATCAGATACTGTAAACTCTGAGTATATTAATTAATGCATGTTCTGACACTGCAGATGTTAGTCCTATAAACATGTAAACCTATGCAAAAAAAGATTTGTATATAAATTTCTGCCTTAGTTAATAAACATAACTCTTTTTGCAATTATGGGTATATTTGAAAATGTAATTCATTTCTCATGATTTGTATATGTGTATCTCACAATTGCAACTTCATTTTACAATGAATGACTTCATGTCCCAGTTAACGTGGATTAATCATTTTAACAATGCACCTTAAAACTTCATTCATATATATCATAATTGTGACTGTCTCAAATTTATTACTTTTTATCAGTTGTGATTTTTATCTCATAATTGTGACTTTTTCTCTCAAATGTATCTCGTAATTGTTTCTTTAATTGCATATAATTCCATTTTATTATTGTGCAATGTTACTTAATTGTATATTTTCTTTTAAAATAGTTTTTTCACTCTTTGTTTCTTTTTCTTTTATGAAGAAGGATTTTTTCTTTCATATACTGTTTTTTTTTCTTATTGTGACAGTTCCTAGAGAAATGGAATATTAAAGGTGCAGTACAGTATGTAAGATTGACACCCAGCGGTTGAACTAGGTATGCCAGGTTGCCAGATTGTGGACCAACAGAACCTGACTATCGATCCTAAAGGCTGATTTAAATCATTCATTCATTCATTTTCTTTTCAGCTTAGTCCCTTTATTAATCTGGGGTCGCCACAGCGGAATGAACCGCCAACTTATCCAACATATGTTTTACGCAGCGGATGCCCTTCCAGGTGCAACCCATCTCTGGGAAACAGGGAAACCGGAGCACCCGGAGGCAACCCACGCAAACGCAGGGAGAACATGCAAACTCCACAGAGAAATGCCAACTGACCCAGCCGAGGCTCGAACTAGCGACCGTCTTGCTGTGAGGCGACAACACTACCTACTGCACCACTGCGTAGCCTATACACATAAAATATAGAAAAGCTAATTGAAAAGCTAAAAGCTGTAACTACTAACTAAGGCTTAGCCTGCCTCTTGACAAGATCACTGTTGTTTGTCCACTCCGCTTAAATGTTGCCTGGGGCCTGTTTCAGTAAGGAGGTTCAACCAACTCGGAGTTCAAACTTGAACTCTTAGTTGATTTACCGAGAGATTAAAAACTCAGAGTTTTCGGTTTCAGAATAGCTGATCTGAGTTGGGTCAATCAACTTTGAGTAGACCAACTCAGAGTTAAGTGCGCACACTGTGACTATAAAAAGGCATTATTAATGGAGCGCAGACATTACCAGTTCTCCAGCTGAACTTGATGTGCTCATGCAAAGTTATAGCAAATATGAGCATATATTTAAAAAAGCAACACCACTGCATCAGTGAAACAGAGACAGTTAGCGTGGGAAAACATAGCTGCTAAAGTTAATGCGCAACTTTACATTTAAAGTATTTAAATAATTAAGTATAATAAATATATATATATATATATATATTATATATATATATATATATAAAATTTTTACTTGAAAAAGTGGGGAATTGGCCATAATTTTGAAGTTATTTCAGATGTAATTGCATTAAATTACATAAAATAGGCTAGCGCATTTCTACAACAAATCTGACAAAACAAGAATGCAGATAACCTTAGCTTAATGTTCAGTGGAAATGTTTAATTTAAGGTTCCCACTTTTGCACACATTGATCAGTTTTAATAGATTTAAGTGCACTTGTGTGTCTGCCTTTTTTATTGTTCGAGTGGTAGAGGATGATATAACATTTAGAATGTAAGCAGAACTAAAAAAAAAATAGCTTTTAGAACGAGTAATAATCCCATTAATCTAGTTAGTAATGTTACATGTGCCAGTGGAAGGTAAGTGAATTTAAGCTAATTAATTATTAAAAAAGGACAAACTATTCTCGTAAGTGAGTTTGTTCTTTGCGTGACTGAAATGTATTTGCTTTGTTTCCATCCAAAAATGCGAATTAAATTTATGTGCAAAACTGGAATATCGCATAAAAGATGTGCGAATAAAGCAGCGTTTCCATCCAACGAATCAAAGAGAACAAAATTGTCACTTGCTGATTAACTGTCGCCAAATATCAACAGTAAAAACAGAATTTACTGCAGTAGAAGAAGCTGTGAACCTGTTTTTTATTTAATAAATGACTTGTGCCTCAAAAGACAATGCCGACACACAATGAACGCGTGGTGGCATTTGAGATGCGCATGAGACGCCGAGAACAGACGCTCTTGACACGCTGCAGACTCTCTGGAGGTAATTAATAATATAATACTACTGAAACAGTTACGGCGTTTTAGAATGACCAAAACAACATTTTAGATGTTTTACAACGTGCTCAGCCTGTTGGTTTGTCCATTGACACACATTTTCATCATCATATGATCTCTTATAACAAACCTTTTTTAATGCGTATACTGGAATTTGTTCAGTAAGTGTTTCCATCGTAGTTTATGCACATCTTTTCTTATCGAATAAAAAGTTTCTCCTAATCAGTTATGCACATGTTTATTATGCCTATTTTCAAAAGTTATGTGCATCTTGGCGTTTCCATCAATCGAATTTTTATGCGCATATCCAAAATGCACATTAAAATAGGTGTGTGGAAACGTAAATCTAAGGTGAGAAATACCGCTTCGTCTTTAAAAAAGGACTGGTGACCGACAGAAACTCTGAGTTTAGAGAATAAAACCTGCTCCTGACCAGGTTAGGTTCACAGAGTAAGTTACCACAGTAACTGACTCTGAGTTAAAGTTACCTCTCTTTCAGAAACAGGCTTGACTTACCCTGCTTTCTCGAGTTTGACAAACCTGCCATTTTGAAACGGAAAACCCAGAGTTACTCTCATTTCAGGGTTAAAATACTCGGAGTTTTCACTTAACCTCCTTTCTGAAACAGGCCCCTGATCACTGCTGTTAAATAAATTTCATTAAATAATTAAGAATGAACATAGAAGCAAATCATTTTCAAATAGATGGAAATACCAGTGTAGGCCTATACATTGTGTGTCAGTTTAAATATAATCTCCCAGACAAGCTTGAAATGTTTGTTTTTCCTGAAAGAGCTTATTTAAGAAAATGTATAAACTGTTAATGCTTACCTCTTAACATTCTCACTGTTGATCTGATCCTTCAAAATGCCATCTGATCACTGCTCTTGTTGAGATTCTAATGCAAACATCTCAATAAAACGCACATCATTTAACATAATTTGTATCTTAAATTATACATGAAGCCATCTTTTATTAGCTATTGGGGTTCTTCAAAGTACGCCTAATAATAGCACCAGTATGATTAAAACAAATAAGTGAAATGTATCTCTTTGAGTTGTCTGCGAAATTATCTAAATTTGTTTAAAATAATAAATCTAGAATGTCATTTTTTTTTAAAGAAAACGTGCACATTATTTTTAATGATCAAATCATTTCAAGTCTCAAGATTCATTTTAGTGCATGGACAGAGATCTGAACATGCTCCTACAATAATGTTGCAGATGGCAGACCATAAAATGTTTCCACAAGTCAAAACATTGCACATTCTTTAACAACCAGACATCCATTGATTTGCAGACGTAAACAGGATGTAGTCAGACTATTCAGACATATTTCATCATGCTGTATCTAACAAGCTGAGGCATATTTTCCCCACACTAAAATGCTGCTAATGACCAATGTGAGTGGTCTGTACACTGATCCAGCAAAGCAGTTTGGAAAAATGTATGTTCAAATGTTTTTCTTTCAAAAAGTAACCACACTTTCCCTAGTAATGACTTTCATAATTCACTACTATTTGTGAGAGATACCTAGTAAGTAACATGTCCAACACTGATCTTCAGTCCCAATAATCCATTCTTTTTTCCAGACAAAATACATTTGACCAAATTCACACCTGTGTTTATTATCTTCATATAAATATAAATTCATATCAGAGCACTGCTTTTATAATTGATGTTTATTAAATAGTATTGTTCAGTAAATTATATTTATATACTAATATCTAATAATTATATAGCATATTGAGAAATTGTATGCTTGTCAGTGACGGTGACCTCAGTATAGATTACATTAATTGGCGCAGAAATAAGCCCATGCAAATAAATAAATAACTTTAGTTCCCAAAATCCTAAAATCCTCCCCCTCTCTCCTTTCCACTCCTCACCCACACAGGACAGGAAAGGTCCACCCAGAGAAGTCAATAGTTCAGTGAAGCTGCTTTTAGATGGATTACACATCATATTCTAAAGTCACGTGACATACAGGATCTTTAGGGGATGTGTTTGATCGTAATGTAATCTATGATCAAACACTTGAGTACAGTTTCTCAAAGCCAGAGAGGAAAAAGAGAGAGAAAAAAAACATATTCCATCAAGTCACGTAGGCCTTTAACTCACCCAAAGAATCATCTTTAAACAATTGATGTTGATAAAACTAGCAGATTATGTGGAAGCTTATTATTACTTCACGTCTGGGTCCAGGATAGACAAAACTAAGGTAAGAGTAGGCATTTCATCATTTGAGACCTCATGACTCATAGCTGTCATTTACTTTTTTTTTTTTTACTTTTTTGTTATTTACTTTTTTTTTTTTTATAATTACTAACATTGTCCAATATGCAGTGACATTTTCCCTAAACACAATTAGCACAACATCATCTTGTTTGCTCACAACATTCAGTAAGTTAGCATGTTTATAAAATGCTTCAGTTTTTTTTTGTCTGATTATTCATTAATTATCCATACACTCAACAAAAATACAAATGCAATACTTTTGTTTTTACTCCAATTTTTTATGGACTAAACTCAAATATCTAAAACTTTATACACAAATGGCCTATTTGGCTCAAATATTGTTTACATGTGTCTAACTTTGTGTTAGCGAGCATTTCTCCAGCTAAATAATCCAGGTGTGGAACATCAAGATCTTGAATAGACAGCATGATTATTGCACAGGTGTGTCTTAGGCTGGCCACAATAAAAAAAAATGTCACTCTAAAATGTACAGTTTTATCACACGGCACGCTTTTGAGGGAGCGTGCAAATGTCCACCAGAGCTGTTGCCTGGGAATTGAATGTTCATTTATTGAATGTTAATACCATAAGCCAAAGGCATTTCAGAGAATTTATCAATACATCCAACCAGGTTTACAATAGAACACCGTGTGTAACCACACCAGCCCAGGACTTCCACATCCAGCATCTTCAGCTCAAAGATCATAGTAAAAATGTAGTTATCCACGTATTAACTAAAACCACCAATAGGTGGTGGTAAGGCACTGTCTTAAGACATTTATTCAGCAACAAAGCAAAGGTTGTATTTATTAATAGGTCAATGATTCGACTCTTACAATTCATTTAAAAAAAATCATTCCCAAAAATATCCCAGCCTAGCCTAAAGAATGATTGGACCGATGTGAACGACAGCAGGTTGGAATAATGATCAATATTGTTGTGGATTGAACATCTCTGTCGACATTAATTGCAGTGGATTTTATTGGGTTACAAGAAAAGGTAGGAAATGGTTTAAACTGCAAACTGTACTGATTTTATGTGTGATCATGCTACATGCTAACAGTCACGGTATTCCAGTCAACTAACTTAGTGCAACTAGCCCTCGACTATACTGAGTGAAAAAAATAACTGAGATTATTTAAGATATTTTTTGCTCCTAATTTATAGACTTTGCTTGTTTGCAGGGCTTTATATGTAGCATATTGTTAGCCTATTTATGATAGTAAGTGACAGCAAAACAAGTCAGAATATCATAACTCAATTAGAGCATACCAAAATCAAGTCAAAGAGCGACAACTCGTGTTACGATGTTCTGCCTTGGTTTCGCTTGGGCTTTTGAAAGTTACAAGACATTATTTTCTTGGGAAAAAAACAATGATATTGACTCAAGATACTTATCCACATGATAAAGGAGGTCTTCATTGTCCCAAAAACATCAATAACTCATTTTCAACAAAAAAACGAAGTTACGGTCTTTTGCCTTTGCATGGCAGAATTGTTGTACCATTCATCCACAAACATTATATTGCCATAGGATAATGCATGACCCTATGTTGCAGGGATCTATACACAATTTCTGGAAGCTGAAAACATCATGGTTCTTGCATGCCCAGTGTATTTACTGTATTTATTTAAAAATTTATGCTTATTTTTTTATACTTGTTCTTGTGAGATATGTATGGGCAGTGTTGGGAAGGTTACTTTGGAAATGTAATAGATTACAGATTACAAATTACCCTATTTAAAATGTAATAAGTTACACTACTTTTCGATTACTTCATAAAAGTAAAGTAACTGATCACATCTGATTACTTTTTGATTACTTTTAAGTTTCTAATGGACATTTTCAACTAAATCATTTTCAAGCATTTATACCGAGCAGGTGTGAGCTTACAGTAGCTCTGTTTACTGTTAGAATCTCAAAATCTTTCATCACTTGACTTGAATTAAGATTATATTAATTTAATTTTAAAGTACAGCCACGACAAAACCAGACCTTATAACAAAACATTGTTTACTGTTGTTACAAAATCAAAATTTGAGTTAGTGCAGGGTAATTTTTGTGGCATTTGCAATAAAAACAAAATACATCTAAGCTATTTCTGCAATTTTCATTTTTAAATCAAAGCAACTTAAATCCAAGTCAATCATCTTAGTGATCAATAAAACTGCCAATGAAACATATGAGGCACAACTGTTCATTTCAATTATTTACTGTAAATAATATGCTGTACTAAACAGGAATAAATTTTAGTATATAACAGCAAAAACAAAAAAATCTAATAAAATCAGGTGTTACACATTTAAAACACTATTGATCCGCAATCGGAAAATATAGCTTGTGTAGATTACTGCGCTACTTAACTAATAAAATAGCTTCGCTACTGTGAAAAGCTATTTGATTTATAAAATAGCGACGCTACCGCCACTCTACTGAGAAATGTAGTTAAGCTAGCTTAACACTGTTAATGTGATAAAATTTCTTATGAGCAATTTTTTAAAGATTTTTTTGAAGGGGACACAAATAATACTGTCGAATTGTACTTATCAAGATATGTCCCCACAGTTAAAAATGGTTTTATCATTCATAGTATAGCATGGAGACTACGTCATTATCGTTATTATCAAAGTTTTTCTCAGGTTCAATGACAAAGCACATTTTTTTTCAAAACTATTTATTGCATTGTTTGCTGTGTTATTTACAGTCAACAGACTGACTCCTGAAGCAGAATAAATACAGGAAAAGCTTTTTTCCATACTCATAATAACTAACTTGTTTACATTACACTTGTTAAATTGACAGATCATATTGTAAATTGGTAAGCCTGTAAGGTTCATCTGCTAAACAGCCACAACTCCGAAAACATAAAAAAAAAACTGTTCACCCCCAAAAGAATTGTCATTATCCCTTAAATAAAAGCACAACACCCTTACCTGACACTGTACATCTGATTGACCCTGCTCTGCCTGTTCCTCAATCATTTTTTTCTCCTTTGCCTGTGATTGATAATGTGACATTAGTATTTTCATAAGCACTCATTCTTAAAGCCAAATTGCCTTAATATGTGAACTTTTTGCACTTGGCGTTTAGGTGCACTGAAAAATGATCGTATGTCCATTTTCCTTTTCTTTGTCATTTTATCATTGAGGTAAAGTTGGTTTAATATTCGCACATTCAGTCTTTCTCATTCCAACCATCAAAGTACAGCATTGTTCACAGTCAATTAAATAGTGCTAATATTATATTGGTTAACCGTTTGCTACGCTCTTCTAGCGCTGGACTTTTAAAATTTCACTATAAATCTGATGCGATCTGGCAGCAACTCTTTAAGTCACTATGCTCCAAAAAGTTTGGAATTGTCTCGCAAATGAAGTGAAAGAATCCCCCAGCATTCATGTTTTTAAAAAACGTGTTAAGATGCACCGTTTTAAAATTGTGTATGAATATAACAGTTTGTAAAGTGTATGCATTTTATGTATATTGTGTAGGATTATGTATATATGTATGTACGTACGGTGTGTGCATGTATGTAAGGACTAGTGTTTGTGATTGTGTAGATATGCATATATGCGTGTACATGTATGCTTTTATCTGAGTATATATTTGTTGTTTATTTTGCCTTATTTGTCTATACATTTTTTTTATTTGGTTTATTTTATAATGCCTGTTTGTTGTTTGTGAAGCGCTTTAAGTTGCATGTATGTAGTGCTATACAAATTAAATGTATTATTATTATTAATGTTGTTTTTAAGTCATACTTGCATGCGATTTCAGTCCGAATATTTAAAAGTACCATGGTAAACAATGTATGGAGCTGTCACTGAACGAATGTGCGAATATAAAACCAACTTTACCTCAATCCTTTTATCTAGTCCATGACACTGCAAGGCAAGTTTATTTATACTGTAACACATTTTATACACAATGGTAATTCAAAGTGTAAAACACAACAATAAAACAAGGAACGTTTTATTACAAATTAATTGAGTCACTTAAGAACAGAATAGAAACTGATTATACAAAAAAATACAGTGGGGTTAGTTTGTACGTAGCACAGTGCTCATTTAGCAAATACGCAGCTAAACAATATGCTAATTGTGGCCGTTAATGTTAAGTTACATTATGCCAAGTCGTCACAAATAAAACAATGCATGGGAAATGGCTTTGGCGTGTTAGTTGCAGTGCACTTTGCAACAAGCTAATGTAAACAAGAATACGTTAACTACATGAGTAATTTTGACTGCTAATACAGCAGATTCATGTACAAATACATCGATATTCATAATTTTGCCGCAACTAATTTATGAATGAGACTGCATTAAGTAGATTGAATAGAATTGCTTTATTTAAGGTGAATAAAATGCCCTACTTACTAAAGTTTCACATTAACTGTGCCGCAGCCGCACACCTGAGTTCTGTGTGTGTGAGTAGGTGAGATGAGCTGTCAGGCAGTGGGCCAAACCACTGTGAGGAAGAGGAGGGGGAACTGTTTCTAAACGCATTTTAAATAATAAATGCGTTTTTTTTTTTCTACTTAGACAATTTAGGTATACATACATATATATATATATTTTTTTTTTTTTGGTGTTGGGACAAGCCTCGGATGGGAGGGGACATGTTCCCCCCGGGATTTAGGACAGTGGGTGCGCCGCAAATCAAAAGCATCAGAATAGCAGCGCTTTAATAAATAGCCTTAGCAGAAGACATCGTGCATATCAAAAACAGGCAAAGCAACAGATTAATATTATTCAATATATCCCAGATTTTAAAAGAAAATTTTTAGATGTAACCCCATTTGTAATCTTTAACATTTTCAGAAGTAACTGTAATTTAATTACACATTTTTTTCTCAGTAACTGTAATGAATTACTGTTACTTTTATTTTGTAATTAAATTACGTAACGCCATTACATGTAACTAGTTACTCCCCAACACTGACACTATATATGCACACACACACACACGCATATATATATATATATATATATATATATATATATATATATATATATATATATATATATATATATATATATATATATATATATATATATATATATATATATATATATATACAGTTGAAGTCAGAATTATTAGCCCCCTTTGACTTTTGTTTAACAGAGCAAGGAAATTTTCACAGTATGTCTGATATATTTTTTCTTGTATGTATATATATATATATATATATATATATATATATATATATATATATATATATATATATATATATATATATATATATATATATATATATATACACAGACACACACACAATGATCTTTTTTTTTAAATTAACATTATTTTGAAAAATCACATTAACATTTTAAATAATATGGTATCGGTATCGTAAAAATTTTAACAAAAATTGTGGTATCGCCCATCCCTACTGTATGTGGGCGGAGTAATACAGAAGTGTGAAGAGTGAAGTGGCGGGACGAGTGCTGTTACTGGCAGAATATTGCATGGCTATCAACTAATCAGATTCAAGAACCAGACTGAACTGTTGTATAAAGTCTAATAATGAATTATACAACTGCCTGTAGTTTTGACAGATTTCAGTATTACTGAACAGGAAAATGTTTTAGTTATTTTACCTAATTTGTTTATTATATTGTGGCTCAGTGGTTAGCACTGTCACCTCACAGCTAGAAGGTCACTGGTTCAAGTCCCGGCTAGGCCAGTTAGCATTTCTTCTGTGTGGAGTTTGCATGTTCTCCCCAGGTTTCTTCTGTGTGCTCCGGTTTCACCCACAGTCCAAAGGCATGCGCTATAGGTGAATTGCATGAACTAAATCGGCCATGGCAATGAGTGCGTGTGTGTGAATGAGAGAGTATATGGGTGTTTCCCAGTACTGGGTTGCGGCAGTTCATTCTGCTGTGGTGACCCTTGATAAAAAGGGTGACTAAGCTGAAGAAAAACGAATGAATATTTATTGTATTTACAAAAATTTTTTATTAATATTAATAAATATGAATATTTTTTATATAATTAATTATTTTTGCTTTATTGTGATAATGTATTCATGTCTTTATGTACTCTTGAGTGAAGAGTTACTTTATACTCAGACATACCTGCAACACACACACACAAACACACATATACAACAATAAAATAACCAGAAATAAAAATTCACTTTGAAAGAATGTTTTTAGCAAGTGTTTTGAAACTTGAATCTGGTAAACTACCAACAAAGGTTTATGGGTATGCTTTTAAAAAACATTTTTTGCAGAGTGCTTTCCCATCAGGGGTCGGATCTCAGTTTATTTTGAAAACTACTTTTGTATGTATGTTGTTGTTTTTTCTGCTGTATTTTTGATGGGGGTGACGAGTTTTTGTGCCAGGTGTTTTTTACATGTGATTTCTGGTATGGTTACAGTGCTCATTGGAATGAAAGTATAAACAAGTTCATTGCTGTGTCAAGGGCCAGATGGAGTTCAGCAAGTTTTATAAGGAGATTTCTAAGTGTTCTAAGCTTATAATGTTTATTTAAATACTTTACACCATTATTTGATTTAGTCAGATCCTAGAAGACACTGTGCTCATCCTGCTTGTTTGTCTGAACTGAACTGAACTTTTTTCTTTTCACTAACTTATGTTTGTAATCTGTCTGCAAGTAAACACCCAGAAACTTTGTAGAGTATGGTAGTCAGTTTCAAACACTGATCCTGTTTCTGTAGAAGTTATATATGCAATGAACTTGATTTCGTGTTGCCTTTTCTTTTATACTTTGTTTTTAAAGCAACAAACAAAAATCGATGCTTGGCATGATTCTTTACAAGATTTAACTTTACTATTTCATATCTCTCTGGTCATAAAAACATCAAAGCAGATGCCCTTACCAGGCTACATAGCCCTGAAGCGACCTCGAATGAACCCGAGCCCATCATCCCTCTAAGTCTGATTGTGAGGCCCATAGAATGGGAGATTCCTCTAGCTTCTGAGAATGATCCGCAAGTCATACCGTCGAGCTGCCCTCCTGGTCTTCAGTTCCTTTTTCAGTCACAACGTATACCCCTCATGGAATCAACTCCTCTCTGGGGGACCCTGGGGGAAACGAGACCTTCTTGCTACTGAGGGACCTTTTCTGGTGACCGGGAATGGCCCAGGACTTCAGGAGGTTTGTGCAGGAGTGCAAAGTGTGTGCCATGTCAAAAACTTAACAGAATCTACCTAAAGGAAAGCTTGTGCACCTGGCAGTCCTGAATCGCCCCTGGTCACATCTAGGAGTCGATTACATGACTGATCTCCCAGCATCCAAAGGTAAGCCTCTGTCCTAGTTATAATAGATAGATTTTCCAAGGGAATCAATTTTAGTAAATTGATTCCCCTGCCTGGGTTACGATCTTCCATGGTAAATGCAGAGCTCATGTTCAATCATGTTTTCTGTAACTATGGACTTCCTGAAGACATCGTTTCAGATCACTGTCATCAGTTAATTTCCAGAGTCTGGAAGGCCTTTTTCAGACTCCTTCAGAGGTTGACCAGAAGGTCTGGCTTTCCACACGGGATATGCATCTCCGACAGCCCTGCAGGAAGCTGAGTCCTGGTGTTGTTGGTCCCTTCCTCATCGTTAAAAGAAGAAATCAAGTTACGTATCGTCTGCAACTTCCACATCAGTATAGAATACACCCTTCATTTCACGTATCACTCCTAAAACCATTCTACCCTCCTTTGCCACAGAACCTGGTCCTGCCGAAGAACCCCCTCCTCCTCTCCTGGTTGAAGAGGATTCCATCTACTCAGTCAGTGAGATCATGAGGTTATGTCACAGCCAGGCCAGGTTCTTCCCACTCCCAATCACATGATTCACCCCATTCACTGTCAGCACAATCAGCAAGATACCCATCACCCGAAAAATACTAATCACCTACGCACCTGCACGTCATTCCTTGCTTAACACTTCAGCCCATAAATCCCTGCATGCTACCTCACTCAGTGTCCAGCCTCATCACATCGAGAAGGACAAACTCTAACGGTCAGCAGGCCCGGATTGTCTAATCGGGAGGACCGGGAGAATTCCCGGTGGGCTGGTCCATTTTTTGGCCGCGAGGGCTGGTATCCCTAGCTGCTTGCACTCTCAGCAGTTGCACTTTTTCATTTATTTATATATTTGAACATAGCCTCACTCTTTTTATTTATTATTTTGCCGCAGCTCCGCTCTTTTTATTTATTTTCTCGCAGCCCCGTGAACAAAATGCAACCTGCAGGTTAATGATGACGTAACTATCATTCGACCCCAAACAGCAGCACCTTAGTGAATATAAGAATTCAAATAATTAATATTAATGAATAATACACCTGCTCAATGAAAATCAGATGATTCACTACAGTAATAAATCTGACATAACTTGATTAGAAATCTAAAAAGGGGAGAAAAAGATTAAGCCATCAAAAGAAAGTAATACTGTGGTCAAAAGAGTCTTGCAGATAACAGTACATTACTTGTTCTTATTCCAAAGGCCATTGTGGTCCAGTGGTCAGCACGTTGCGTTATGACGCCGCCAACCTGAGTTTGATCGTCACCTGAGTAATTATTTATTTATTTATTTTTAGTGTTAAGACATATAATACTGTTTGGGTTACTTATGTAGGTGTACATATTTTATTTTGATTTTTTTGTGTGACCACCGTTACAAAGGACTGGATATCTATAAAGAATTTTGCACAGAATATATATTCAGAAAGGACATTGTGATGTTTTAAAGAATAGTGTTGGAGATTTAGCTACCCTTTAATGTTCTCATATTTATGAAAACATTTGAAGTTCTAAAGCAGCTGTTTCCTTGAAAAAGACGCGATAGTGTCATAAGAAACTGAATTGGAAATGACGTTATTTTAATATAGTCAGTCGTGAACTGAGGTGGGCCGGTCTAAGGCCTGAAACTCCAGGGCTGAAAAGGAGTCCCACTCCGGGCCTGACGGTCAGTCTTACCAATTGTTATACTTACCTTGTCTGCTCCAGTGTACCTACAGTTTCTTACTAGTGTTCCTAGTGATCCCTCCTGTTTGTGTGTGTCTCCCGATCTCATCTGTGTTCATCGTCATCCATCAGTGATCACCTTCTACAAGGAAAAGACTACCTGTTTGCCATTATACCTGTTATAAACATCCTGCAAAACTGTAACATTTACTCACTCAGCTCTGGTCTCAGTCCTCTTTCTGTGACATATAGTAGCTATATATATGTGACATAGGCTACGTTCACACTGCAGGCAAATGCAGCCCGAATCTGATCTTTTGGCCCATATGTGACTCAGGTCTTGACAGTGTGAACAGCCCAAACCGCATGGAATCTGATCTTTTCACTTCAGATTTGTGCCACTTTCATATGTAGTCTTAAATCAGACACAGATCTGATGTTTTGCAATGCGACCGCAGTGTAAACGGGTATGACGGATTTCATGTGACTTTTACATAATCTTCGAGCGACATACGTCATCATTCTATGCTGCAAACATCATCTACACCTCTGCAGCATAGTAGAATAACACACAGGGCGATTACTTTACCACAGAAAGTTGGTTGTTCATTTTGAAAAAGATTTTGAAGGCAAAACTGGTGCTTGTTAACCACTCTGGTTAACGATCGGGGCACAGGATGATCGCGAAGCAAAAGAGTGTTGGGGATGTTGCGGAAAGGGGATCCGTGCACAAAGGAGGGGGCACTTTCATTTTAAGGATGAACATTATCTCCGAGCGAATAAAGGGCAGGAGCTCAAGCACCCAAACCCCCCATCTGCACGTGTCTGTTGTTTATAACGAAGTAAATTAAAATAACTGCAAACGGAGATAAACTAACTCCGCCTTCACAGTTCAGTCTGCGGCTGCTCATTAACCCTTGATGAGTTCACTACACCGGTGGTCAGACAGACGCGCACCGCGGTTGTCATAAATCACAAATGATCAGTGTTTTCAATCTCAAGGGACTTATTTTAGGTTTCAACTGCCAAAATACACATTAGTAGTAGCAGAACAACCCTTTACAATTTATGTAATACACCACGGTTGTCTGTGAAAAGGGCAATAATCATATTAAGCAAAATCTGACAACGTGCATCATACAGTATACACACATTGTGTGCATAATTAGACAATTTGTGTTGTCCTTCTGCGCATGCGGGTCAGTTTACGACCATGATCTGTTTACACTGCAAATCTGATATTGGGCACATTTATAACAACAGTGTGAACAGCTAGGCAAAAAAATCAGATCTGAGAAAAAAATCTGATTTGAGCACTAAACCTCGCAGTGTGAACGTAGCCATATAGTAGATATATGTATAGTAGCTATAGCAGATATAAGTATATGTTTAGTGATCACATTTCAGTTTAACTACACTGTTCTTCAGATTGGGGTGATGCAGTGGCGCAGTAGGAAGTGCTGTCGCCTCACAGCAAGAAGGTTGCTGGGTCAGTTGGCATTTCTGTGTGACGTTTGCATGTTCTCCCTGCGTTTGCGTGGGTTTCCCCCACAGTCCGAAGAGATGCGGTACAGGTGAATTGGGTAGGCTAAATTGTCCGTAGTGTATGAGTGTGTATGGATGTTTCCCAGAGATGGGTTGCAGCTGGAAAGGCATCCTCTGCGTAAAACATGTGGTGGATAAGCTGGTTCATTCTGCTGTGGCGACCCCAGATTAATAAAGGGACTAAGCCGAAAAGAAAATGAATAAATTAATGAATGTATTGCAATTTTGCAGTTGTACTTATTTTTACTGCAGTTATACTTCTATATACTGCTGTTGTACTGCAGTTAATTTTCTTAAGGGAGGGACTAAGCCGAAAAAAGAAAATAAAGAATTTCACTTTTAAAGCATTGAAACAAACCTCTTTGCCAATGCTATTTTATATATTTCATTTAAATATTTCAGATGGCACTGCAAGGCTTTTGCATCTAAACTCTTCATATACAGTTTTCCAGAAGACAAAATAAGTTTCATTTTCCCTGATCTTCAAACTTAGAATCAAGCATTCACGAGTGCTGCAAAAAAACATGTTTGTAGTAAGCATGTTTGGAATCTGAGATGTGTTGAGATTGTGTACTGGACTAATATGACCACTCGATGACACTATTTCACCAGAAGATTGTAGCCGATGACATCATGGTGGTGGAGGTGTGTGATGGTTATCATGACCTCAATCTTTTGTGTTGTTAGGGAAACTCCCAGATCTGCAGTGAGAGTTTACCACAATCATTGTTATACTAGAATTTTCTTCAGCTTCCATCTGCTCTGGAGTCTTTCCAAATGGAGTTTCCCAGTCTGGGGTTTTCTAGCATGTGAAAACATCAGGGGTTGAGCCCAGTGTACACCACAAAACACAATTTGCACGTAAAATATAGCATGGGCTGAACATTGTTGTATTTCCAGTTCACATTTATTATTTTAAAGGTCGTCTATTTTGCCCTTTTACATGATGCAAAAGAAGTATTTGGTGTCTCCAGAATGTTTCTGTGAAGATTCAGCTCAAAATAACCATCAGATCATTTATTATAGCGTGCTGAAAATGTCAGTTTTGATCTTGTATGTGTTTTGCACCTTGCTTTTAATTGCAAATCAGCTGGTTCTCCTTGCCCAACATGCTACTTCTCCTGCATCAGACGACACATCAAATAAACACAGCAGCACAATGACAGACCCAGACCATGACTCAGACATGGATGAAGAAGTTACAAAATCAGGACGTTTTCCAATTGTTATTTTGATGTAGTTGTTGTAGAGCTTATTCAGCCTTTCTGAACTGAGGAATGAGCCACACACAAATGTCATTACAATGTTCACTGTACACACAGTCATTTTTACCTTTGCACTGTTTTTGTCTACTAGCTGCAAATGTGACAGAATGCGAGTAAATATATGTTGCTGTGGAGATCCATGATGCTACTGTACAAATAAACATGATTTAATGTCCACAAATCGAACTAAGCTGGTTGGCTGGTTTTAACTGGTCAACCAGCCTGGTTTTAGAGGGGTTTTGGCCATTTCCAGGCTGGTTTCCAGCTATTTCCAGCCTGGTCTTAGCTGGTCAGGCTGGAAAATGACCAGCTTAAACCTGGTTTAAACCTGATTTAAGCTGAACATAGCTGGTTTTGGCTGGTCAAACTGGTTTTAGCTGGTCAACTCCCAGCCTCACCAGCTAAGACCAGGCTGGAAATGGCCAAAACCCGTCTAAAACCAGGCTGGTCGACCAGCTAAAACCAGCCAACCATCTTAGGCTGGTTTAAGCTGGATTTTTCAGCAGGGTATGATAATACGCACCTGTCAGTCAATTTGGTGGGTTAGGATATCAGCACTGCTACATTCCAGTGCAGTCAGCCTCAAAATCCCTGGGTTTTAGATCCTGATCTAACATTAGTGTGACTATAAATGACTTGATATGTTTATACCACTCTAATATAGCTGTGTACACACTATACTACAAACATGTCTGTCCAAATAGCTTCCAAATGTTGATTTTGCATAATAGGTGCCCTTTAGTATATTTAATATACACTTGTTTACCCAACTTTGTACACAATGTCCTCGCTGCAGTTTATAGCACGATGGCATATCCCAGATGACGGATCAGGTCCAATATGCAGTTGACATTGTAATGCCCACCATGGTAACACACATGCTACTGTGATGGTTGGGTTTAGAATTGGAGTAGGTGAAGACGTTAACAACTGTGAGCATTGGGGTAGGTGTAGACATTACACACAATTTAATGGGTAATTTAATAATTAATATGAATAATTATAATTTCTAGCAACAACCGCTTACGCGCATGTCCACTACATATTGGACCTGAATCAGTATGTCTCTTTTAAGAATGTATTTTTTCTTATAAAGAGTATGCATATTTTGAAGTCAACTAATACACTAAGCACATGCACATTACTTTATTATAATTAAATAAATAACTGTATATAATTAAAGTGTGCTTATCAATATTTGACATTTAATATATTTTAAAGGGGTGGTCCATAGTGTATTTTAAGGCTTGGTTGTGTTTATAAATGCAAAGCAATGTGTGCTCATGCTTCATTTGTAGAAAACCACATTATTTGTTTCATATACAGTTAAGTCCATAAATATTTGGACATAATTCTAACATTTTTGGCTCTATACACTAGCACAATGGATTTGAAAGGAAACGAACACCTCTTATCTCTCTCAAAATGAGATCCAAAGAGCTGTCACTTCCTGTCAAGCAAGCCATCATTAGGCTGAAAAAACAAAACAAACCCATCAGATTTTAACAAATAAAAATAATTACAGGTTGTGGCTTACAATCCACAGCTTTGTCGATTGGGGGAGTTTTTAGCCAAATTCAGCACTGAATTGGGTGAGATTCTGGAAGCACTTCTCTCTTTGTGTCATATCCTTTGGAAGCCCAAATACAGAAAAGAACAAGCTCTGTGGAAATACAGTAGCAGCATTTGGACAGCATTTTAGCTTTCTCTGCTATAACATTACAGCGCCTCTGGCCATGCCCCGTTGCTGTGCAGGGTGTATGCGTGTAGTTAATGCGCGTAACTTGAAGCGATCGTGATCTCACTAGTCTGGATGTATTTTTTTGTAGTCCCTAAATTCGTTCGCTGTAGGCTTTGCTAAGCTAACTCTGTAAAAGCCAATGTCTACCTTTGCATTAAAATTTGAGCATCTTAGATTCAAAGACATTGTTTAAGTTCACACAGCTACATTACACATCAACTAAAGTTTAAAATGTGATATCGTAGTGGACTACCCCTTTAAATGCCATAAATACTACTTTTTTTTCACCATGTTTAAAAGAGATACATTTTTAAGGTAGATGAAGTAGAAACAGATCTTTAAAAACAGGTTACACCACTCTCTCCAGCTCATGGAGAATTTCCTGTAGACACCACTGGAGAACAAATAACACATAAAAGACTATGACTTAATATTCTTTTTTAAAAACAGGTTACACCACTCTCACCAGCTCATGGAGAATTTCCTGTAGATGAGGGGGTGGTAGATGAGATATCAGAGGGGAGTAAATTGACTGGAACTGAGGGCTCTAACAGCCTGTGGAAAGAAGCTTTTGAGTAGTTTAGCCAAGCAAGCTCTAATACTTTGAAACTTTCTTCCTGATGGCAGCAGCTGGAAGGGACTGTGGAAGTGATGGGTAAATTTCATAAGAGCTTTCACCCAACTTAGAGTTGCCACAGACACTATCTTGATAGGTGAGTCTCAAAGCCTTTCACTTACACGTGAACAGAACTGGACCATTTTAAAATAGCCATTACTATATCCTAGAATGTATGTAATGTTTTTAAGTGTGTGTATGTTCATATTATTAAGTAACATGCTAAAAGCCTAACCTAGGTACAATGCTATGTCTGTGCTAAATAGTGTTTATTGAAGATTTACTGGTGGTATATCAGTCTTCTTTGTAGTAAAATCATTTAAAGTATTGTTAAGTCTAAGGCAGGGGTGTCCAAACGCGGTCCTGGAGGGCCGGTGTCCTGCAGATTTTAGCTTCAACCTGCCTCGATACACCTGCAAGGATGTTTCTAGAAAGCCTAAGAGCTTGATTAGCTAGTCCAGGTGTGTCTGATTGGGGTTGGAACTAAACTTTGCAGGACACCGGCCCTCCAGGACCGAGTTTAGACACCCCTGGTCTAAGGTAACAACTTGCACTCAAACAACATCACAAAGTGTTTGGTATGTATGCACAGCTAATGTAGTTTAGAGAACAACTGTATACATTGTATTTTGGTACTTGTCATGCATATTGAGATTATAAAAATAAAAAAAAATTCTCTTTGACCACTATTCAACAAGCATATGTAAATCACCAGACATGAACAAAGGGTCAAAAAAAATTGCTAGAAAGCAACTTCCTAATGGCCAACTCTGCCCCTGAATTCATGACATCAGCAATCATATTTAAAGAAGACAGGACCAGTTCACAGCCTCTTACACTCTACTGAACCCCTCTTCGGTTCCTCTTCTTCAGCTCTTCTTCACTCGCTCACCAGCCAAAATGTGACCTATGCCCTTAGGCCTCACCAGAAGCCAGGCTTAGGTCTTCTCACTCTTCAGAGCCTTTAAGCATCAAGCCAAGTCTCTACTCTGTACAATTCCAACTCATGATCTCGATTCGGCTCCGATCAGAATGGGGAAGAACCAGCAATGACTCATCAAGAAGCTTCAAGGCCAGCACACATTGCATAAAGGCTTTATACTTCTGCGTCAAGTGCACGTGTATGCTCCGGCACAGCCTACACGTGGACGCATAGCCCTCGACGTGGCTGTCGTTGACGCTCACGTGCACCTCTCAAAAAATTTAACTACATATTGCAACGGCGCATAGCGCAAACTCTGTGATTGGTTGGCTTGGTAGCGCTAACGAGTGTGGGCAGATGTGAGAGCTGCGCGAGCCCGATGGAGTGACACAAAGGAACTTAAACATCTACTGCCAGCTAGTGTTTCTGTAGTGTTATTGCAGGGCAACAGAAACAGCACACAGAAGTTTAAATGCACGGGTACATGCATTGCATGCGCCGTGGGTTACGCCGATTACTCGGCGCAGAAGTATAAACCAGGCTTAAGCCACAACAAAGAAACTAATGCGAGTGTGATTTTAGATATCTGATATGCTAGTGGTTCCTTTGTTAAAACAAGGTGATTCCGTTTTCTATGATGATTTGTTTTGGGTTATGGATATTGAATTGCAACTCTCACTCTTCATGGGGCCTTGTTCTCTTTGTCTCACACACCCTCCCTCTCTCTCTCACTGAGCATGAGGTGAAATAGTGGTGTGGGGTGTGAGAGCGACACGCTGAATTGTTTTTAGGGCTAATCCTTATTTTGTGTGGGGTTTTTTTTTACGTTTTTGCTTGTTTTTTCCTTTTCTTCTTTAATGTTTTGTTAGAGGATTTAAATTATATTTTGATTTATTGATTTGGTTTAAACTAATACCTGATCAATCCCTTCTTTGATAAGGGAAACCATGGCGTTTCTCTCAGGTGAGGGAATGCCTGGTTTCCCTATAAAGAATGGATGCAAAGTTTTTTCGGATCAAGTATTTACGGTAGAAGAAGTTTGCTGGTTCTGTCAAAATGTCCTATAAGCTTTCCTAGAAGTTGTCAAAGAGCAGTGTTAACACTTTTGCCAAAAAAGGGGGATTTGAGTGATCTTAAAAACTGGAGCCATGTGTCTGTTTTAACCACTGATTATAAGATAATGGCCAAAGTGTTGGCTAATAGGTTAAAGACTGTACTTGGGGATTTAATACACCCAGACCAATCCTACTGTATCCCAAAAAGAACAATTTATGATAACATTTACCTTTTAAGAGACATTTTAGATTACTTTAAACTAAATGATGTGAATGTTGGGTTTTTGTTTTTAGATCAAGAGAAAGCATTCGATAGAGTGGACCACGGTTGTTTTATTTGACACTATGAGTGCAAATGTTTTTATTTCTTGGATCAAACATTTATATATGAATGCTTCTTGTGTGTTTTAAAAAATAGGTGGCAGCTTAAGTAAACCAGTTAGTATGTAGGCATTTTTTTGGGTCCTGAATTGTATCAAAGGAATAATTGGGAAAATGTTAAAGAAAATGTGTGTAATAGATTATCAAAATGGAATTGGATTTTACCTCAACTTTCTTATAGGGGAAGAGTGCTGGTTATAAATAATCTTGCCGCCTCTGTACTATGGCATAAATTAATTGTGTTGAATCCACTAGATGGTTTTATTAGAGAAATTCAAAAAGTGTTTGTACATTTTTTTCTGGAATGGACACCATTGGTTAAGAGAGGCAATATTGTATTTGCAATTAAATGTGGGTGGTCAAGGTCTTATGGACATTAAGTTCAAAGTAGCGGCTTTCAGACTGCACAAAAACTTCTTTATCAACAGTCTCACGACTGTACTGCTATTGCTTGTGCTCTATTAAATAGAGTGGGAGGGATGAATCTGAATAGACATCTGCTTTTTAATGAATTTGAAGGATATTGATTTTAATGGACTTTCTTTTTTATACATCAGTATTAAATGCATGGCAAATAATTACAGTTAAACGAGAGCTGACTGATGTAACAAAAGAATGGGTACTTGAAGAACCATTAGTTTATAAACTTTTTTTAGTGAGATTTCAAAATGTAAGGGTATCTGCACAAGTTTGATCAAAGCGGGAATATGCAAAATCTGTCATTTAAGAACAATGGATAGATGGATTTCTGCAGAAAAACTTGCTGCGAAGATCAGGGTACACTCTGTAAGGATCGTTGAAACATTGTTATCTGAGCTTCAAAAGTTGTTTCCTGTAGTACCATTGCAAACAGAAGTAATTAAGACTATATTCCCCAGTATCAGTGTGAAATTAAATTTAAAAGATTGGCAGGAGGAGGATGCAAGATTACTTTCTTTTAAAACACCGCAACTTGGTTTCTTTGATGGTATATCTAAGAAGTCATTCTATTGTCTTAGTGTTACATTTTTAAATTTAAGATCTTTGAGAGAAATTCCAGAAACACAGATTGAAAAAAGAAGCAGGGATTTACAATGGCGGATCTCTCATTGGATTTTGGCAACAACCCGTTATAAAAGTCATTTAAATCCTTTGCAGAGATGAATGTTTATTTTGTGGTCTTCCAGAAGCAATGTTTCACCTATTTATTGGATGATCAAGGCTTTTCAGATTGTGTGGTATGTTAAGAGACTTGTGTCAAAATGTTAGGTTAATTTTTACAAATAATCTTTTTATTTTTGGACCAAAACATAGTGTCTTAAAAAAGAAAAACATTGTTTTGACAAATTTCCTATTTGGTAAAGCAAAACTGGCAGTATGGTTGACAAGAAAAACAAAATGCTGTTTTGACAGCAATACTGATCCGTTGAGCTTGTTCAGAGCTTTGGTAAAAAGCAGACTAGTAATGGAGTATAAATGTTATGAACTGGTGAAAGATGTTGATTCTTTCTTTCTTGTAGGGCTTCTCTCTCTCTCTCTCTCTCTCTCTCTCTCGTACTTAGATGTTGTAAATATTTGTGTTATCTGTACTTTTTCGTGCCTATTATTAAACATTTGAGCCCACGTGGATTCCTTGTTTACACACAGAACAAGTTACTTGAACTCAAAGATAAAGCAACATGTTGTACTGATCCGTTAATGTAGTAAGATTAATTATTTTTACAGACCAGGAAATTACTTGATCTTTGAATTACTAGACACATATCTTGTAGGCTCCAACAGATGAGCAGTTCAATTTAATGTAATTTTAGTTTGACTACCATTAACAATAAAGTCAACACAAATATTCATAATTAATTAAATTACTACACGAGAAGGTGTGTACTGAGAGACAATGTCACAGATATAGTTAGGAACTGTACCATGTAGAGCTTTATATGCACGCGTGTATTAAAAATGATACAGGACTGAACTGGGAGCCAATGGAAGCTATAAATCACACCAGTGATGTGCTGGCGTGGTGGAGTGTGTGTGAGAATACGTGCTGCTGAGTTTGAATGTACTGCAGCCAATTAATTTAGCCGGTAAAGCAACAAAGAGTGCATTACAATAATCAATCCTCGAAGTGACAAATGCATGAACGAGTTTTTTAATATATTTATCAACATCAACATTCATTTTCGGCTTAGTCCCTTTATTAATCCGGGGTCGCCACAGCGGAATGAACCGCCAAGTTAACCAGCACATGTTTTTACACAGCGGATGCCCTTCCATCCGCAACCCATCTCTGGGAAACACCCATACACTACGGACAATTTAGCCTACCCAATTCACCTGTACCGCATGTCTTTGGACTGTGGGGGAAACCGGAGCACCCAGAGGAAACCCACGCGAACGCAAGGAGAACATGCAAACTCCACACAGAAATGCCAACTGACCCAGCCGAGGCTCGAACCAGCGACCTTTTTGCTGTGAGGCGACAGCACTACCTACTGCGCCACTGTGTTGCCCAACATCAACATTTATCAATATATTTATAATGTGAATTTTTTTTTTTTTTTTTTTCAAATGAAGCATAAGCACACATTGCACCAAATAAACACAAGCAAGCCTTAAAAATACACTCTGGACCACCCCTTTAAACAACCATTTTGCATGACATGTCCTTTGACCAGATTCCAGGATGATTTGATATCCTTATCCTTATTGATATCCAGTGAGTTTATTTCCATTGATAGCTGAATTCCTTTCAGCATTCCTTTCAAGATCTTGATAATATTAGAACCTCCACCATCTTACTGAGGCATCCGATGTTTTCTCCACCACATCTCAAGAGTTTGAACAAGACAATTGGTGGTCAAATCTTGCAATAAGGTCATAGTAGAGTATAGTAGAGAGGTGATTTTCTTATTTCTTACAATCTTTTATTTTTGTACATTTTAGCCAACCTGTCCAGCCAACTAAAATTTTCTAGAAGACATCACTGGAAGAAAGCTAATCTGTTTATCTTTCTTCATGCCTAAATCAATTCTCTGATTCCCAGAGAAACGGTAAGGTGTGAGTGTGAAAAGAGGGAAGAACTAACAGCAGGCCCTGACCTTGGCCAAAGAACAACTTCAGGAATTCAAGCACTGCGTAACAAAACCTCATGATTCCCAGACACACACCCGACTCTCCAGATCCAGTGGTACACCCAAACCTCCCTGTCCCAAGACTCAATCCCAGCTGACCCCATCCTCATTCAGGAAATCACAGCACATTTTCCACAAAGAGTAACAGAAAGTGATTGTCTGGGTGGAATTCTAATGATGTGAGTAGGAGTGCGGCATCATAGCATAGATCGTCTGCAAAAAGGGGGTTGCTTCAGTAAATGACTTGTGCAGAAGCTTTACCGCGTTGAGAAGCAGACAAGACAAATACAGCTTCTCCCCAGAAAGACCCTTTAAGTGATAATACATACCAAAAGGAATTTGTGCTTTACTTGTTTCAAACTGGTTTTAGTTTCTTTCCTTTGTTGAACACAAAAGAAGATATTTTTAAATATGAATAGCTTTTCTTCTGGTCAGTTTCCAAATTGCCATGACCAACTTTAAAATGAGCAAAATCTGCATGATGAAATATTTTCAAAAGTTGAAAATTTGGCAATGTAGCAAATTTCCAATAGAGTGATAAATTTTTATCTCCAAAAATTTGCATCTGTAAATTTGCCCTCATCTTTTGACCGAGCTGTCACATTATTTATATGTAATGTAATGTAATGTGTATTTTATATAGCACATTTATTGTGTATGGCCATACACCCATAGCACTTTACAATCATGAGGTGGGGATACACATTACATTATAATTATAGGCCAGAGGTAGGCCCACACGGAATCTGCGTGCGCAGAATTCTGCAGATTTTCTGCAGATTTTTATCCCATCATTAATTCTGTTTGTTTACTGGAGTAAATGTGTGTAATATCTATATTTATTCAGTTTTTAAATTAATTACAGTAATATTATTGACTAATATGAAAATGTTCATCTGATTTATGTTCAATGCAGTTTGTAAAGAAATATTTTCTGTCTTTTAGTAGATATATTATATGAGAGACTTGCTTTGTTTACCAAATAAAGTGAATCTAATTGGATTTGCATTTTAAACATTAAATAAATTTTATTTTACATATTAAGGTTTTAGTTATGAGACTCCCAAAATAATTCCGCAGAAATCTGCAGATTTTTACCAAAATTCTTCGCAGAAATAGCAAAAAACGTCCGCAGATTCCGTCTGTCCCTAGTCTGAGGTCATCGATGAGCCAAAGGAGCTTAACAGTCTTACATTTTATCATTCTGACATACAAACTGTATAGCAGGGCTCTAGCAACACCAAGGCCATGTTTTTTTTTTTTTATCTTAACAAATCTTTAAGTGCTAGCCATCATACGCATGCCAATTGTGTATGTTATGTGTGTTGTGTTAACTTTACTTAAAGGGCCATAAAACCCCCCTGTCTCAGCAGGGTGTTTTTACACCTTTAGTTTGGAAAAAGTCAGGAAAGTGGGCGTGTCCAGCTCTGTTTAGGTGGGAGTGTCGAGGGAGTGAACGAGGGTAGGATTTGCAAATATGGGAGATTCCATTTGGGCACGCAGCCGCAGGGGAGAAAGAGAGTGACTGTGTTTACATGGACATCAGTAATCAAATTACTTGCCAAATTATTAATTTGTCGACTTTAAGTGCAGTTTGGCACAAACATTTCCTAAATGTCGCCCGTGACAAACGAGATATTGAAAGGGAGGAACTGCTGGAAGAGTGGAGTTATAATGGTATGTTTGATGCCGCACGGCGAATGGGAAAAAAAAATCTTCCGCATTTCTCTGTAACTTAGATGCACTCGGTAGGCAACATCAGAAAGCCGTGTGTGTAGACTATCCTGTCACAAAATACGGCGAAAATCCTGCACGACGGGAATAGTTTGTGTTTACATGTTTACACTCGGAGAGCAGTTTTTACAGCGGATCTTTCAGTCTATAATATTATACTATAATACTGCAGTAATATTAACATATTGTAAACTTAGTAACTAAATCATTTTGACTGAGGTATGTCTTTAAAAACTGAAAGAGCACTGCTGACGATACGAAGAAACTTTGGCAAACAAAGGGCACTGCACACACTTACCAAATCTGTTGAGACAGGACAACACTGGAACTGTGTCTTTTTTTAAAAAGGAGACGAGTGGCAAATCCGGATTTCATAATTTCCAGATGCGAAAAAGCTCTCGGGTAAAAAATGTTCCTTACAAACGTATTTCTGTCGTGTGCACTGTAATCCACACGTGAGTCCACCAGCGCTCTTATAGAGGGAAAATTAAAACAAAACCTTCGTTGCAGCACACTAATAAATGCAACACTGACGACCCGTGTCTCCAAATTCTCGTTCTTTCACTTGTTTTGGCAACCCAAAATGGCATCTCTCTGCCGTCTGAACACTGTAACAGGTAAACAGTCTTCGAAGCTATCATGCATATTAATGAAGTTGCGCCGCATACACAATAGAGCGCGCTGATTGGTTTGAACAAAGACTTTCTCATGAATTAATGTGGCACCCTCAGAGACGTCACAATGTTCTGGCAGGGACAGACAGCCACTTTCCACGCTGGATTTACATGCAAGTATCTCATGGCCGTGACGTAGCTTCAAAAATTCGTTTCAAACTGGAAAAACGAATTTGCTCAAAATAACGCAAAAACAACCAATTTTCACTTTTTTGTGAAATATATGTGTCCTAATAGTGTTTATAGCAGCGTGGGACACATATATGACTGTCAACAGCAGAAAAATGTGTTTTGGTGTTTCGTGACCCTTTAAAAACATATTTTAAATAAATTTATGTGTCTCTAAAGGTTGGTTTGGTGTGTTGAACATGTTGCCTTTCCTAGGGGTTAATGTTGGAGCGAGCTGGCCCAATTCAGCATGTAGAATTTACATCAGCTGTCAACAAAAAAGAGCTTGAAGAAGGTGACAACACAGCCAACATTGCGCTTGTTCTTTGACATTAGTTTGGTGTGAGAAATAGAAATAGTTCCATCAACAGTTGCAGGTTACTCTCTCTCTCTCTCTCTATTGTACAATTTAACCTACAGTGCTTAGCATAAATGTGTAAACCCCATTTTGAAAATGTATATTTTCATTTGTTTGTCAGTGATTCATTCATTCATTTTTTTTCGGCTTATTCCCTTTATTACTCTGGGGTCACCACAGCAGAATGAACCACCAACTTATCCAGCACGTTTTACGCAGCAGATGCCCATCGAGCTCATTCACACACGTACACTACAGCCAATTTAGCTTACCCAAGTCACCTGATGATGTCTTTAAACTTGTGGGGTAAAACGGAGTACCCGGAGAAAACCCACGCGAACGTGGGGAGAACATGCAAACTCCACACAGAAATGCCAAATGACCCAGCCGAGGCTCAAACCAGCTACCTTCTTGCTGTTTGTCAGTGAATATAGCTAATATATTTTGGTGCATTTGAACACAACAGATTTATTAAACAGATATAATTATTAAAATAATATTTGTAACTAAACATCTTTAGAAATAGAAAGATGCTACATTTAAAGGCGTGGTCCACTATGATATCATATTTTAAACTTTAGTTTTTGTGTAATGTAGCTGTGTGATCATAAACAACATCTCTAAATGTAATACGCTCAAAGTTCAATGCAAATGGAGACTTTGGCTTTTACAGAGTTAGCTTAGCAAACCCTACAGCGAATGAAGTTTGGAGACTACAAAAAAATACATCCGAATTAATGAAATCATAAACCCTTGAGGATACGTGCATACCCCACACTGCAAAGGGGCGTGGACAGATGCGCTGTAATGTTATAGCAGAGAAAGCTAAAATGCCGTCCAAATGCTGCTATTCCCACCAGAGCATGTGAGCGGAGCTGAGGGGTGTGACGCTCCGCTAAGCATTCCGCTTTTTGGTCGTGCGCAAAGCAAGTGCTCCGTTAAAATTCCGCTCACGCTCGCGGGTAAACCAATACCGCTCAGATCCCGCTCCGACATAAAATTTCTCTAGTAGGCTAACCCTAATTTTTTTGTAATAAAAAAATATTAAATAACTGTCTAAAATTATAGCTTGTTGATTAAAATAAGTTTATATTTCAAAGCGGCATTCTTTTTCGTGCTTTTTAATAAAATGTATAAATTTTATTATGAATTAAAATTTATTGAAGTGTATTAATTTACAAACTGTTGGTTTTAAAACTCTTAGTAAACCTACCTAAAAGGCAAAAACAAAGAAGGCTGTTTCATTTTCATTAGGCTGCTTTATTTCCATGCCGCCTTGTGCAGCAGAACATTCAAACCAGAAAACACAAATACGCACACAAGATGAAATGTGTGTGAAATTTCACACAAAATCTGTTTAAAGAATGTTTGGATTAGGCTATATTGTTAATGAAAGAAGCACATTCTAAATTAAATAGACCATGTAACTGTGGGTAACTGCGGTCTAAAGTGTCTCTTGATGTTTACAGGATTTTAGAATTAACTTTTAGAAACATTAGCTTGGACTGCGGCGGCAGAAAACACTCGCTCAGTGCTGGAAGAAACACTGGGGATGCTGTAGATTTTGCGGGCGACCTTGACCAATCGAGGGAGGGATTCAGCACTGATTTTCCAAAATCCTAGTACGTCTTCCTGTGGACTTTTTTTCATTGAGCCTAGGTCACCTCTGGCGCTGTCTGCTACACTCGAGTTGCTCTCATATGAGCCGAAAATGCGCGCCTTCTTGGGAGCACTTCTGGCAGCAGTGACTGTGTCTGCATTACTGTATTCTGCCTCCTTCACCAACAATTTGCGAATCTTTGCAAGTTGATTGCTCACTGTAACATCTCTAATAATCCATTCTGTTTTAAAACATGGATCTAATACAGCCGCCAACACAAGGTGCTTATCAGAACAGAATCTGTTAAAATGAGTAGTGACGTTATCCGTCAGTGTCTCCGCAAACGCACAAATGAGTAGGGAGAGGGTCACAGGCAGACTGCACAAAAGCTGCTTAATTTTCATAACAGCTGGAAGAATTATGCCCAGGTTTCCGAGATCCTTCTGCAAAGTATTGGTAAGATCTGCCAGAGGCGACAACAGTCAGTCCTTGAAGCAGAAGTACATCATTCATGGTCAGCTTACTGTTCTCTGGGATGGTCAGCTTCTTTTGAAAATGCGGGACTCTTTTAAACAGCTTAAGAACAAATTCAATCATGCACATCTGGTGACGCACCCTTGAGTAGGACGCACACCTAATTTGTCAGTTTCATCGGTGTTAAGGGTGCTCTTTTAACAGCTTTTACTAGTTTTGCTGTTCGTTCGATAACATTGCTCACATCAGCATGACTATTTATCTCATCATTTAGGGCAAGTTGCAATATATGTATAGGGCATTTTAAAAGTTCTTACTCGCCTTCCACTGGTCTGCTTCGCCCCCTACCCATTCCTTTCTGTCCCTGGTCACATCTTCCCCTTGATTTTGTAACTGGTTTACCAGTATCAAAGGGGAACACCGTCATCCTTACGGTGGTGGACCGATTTTCCAATGCGGCCCCCTTCTTTCCTCTTCCTAAATTGCCCTCAGCCAAGGAGACTGCTCAGGTGGTGGTGGACCACGTGTTTCGGATTCATGGTCTTCCGGTCAACGTGGTTTCTGAAAGGGGGCCCCAGTTTGTCTTCTGGTTCTGGAAGGAATTCAGTTGACAGATCGAGGACTCTACAAGTCTGTCGTCGGGATTTCATCCTCAGGCCAATGGGCAGTCTGAGCAGGCAAACAAGGACTTGGAACGCACTTTCCGCTGCCTGGCATCCCAGAATCCTAGCTCCTGGTGTCAACAACTGTGCTGGGTAGAATATGCTCATAATAGTCTACTAGTCTCTTACACAGGTATGTCACCCTTTCAGTGCTTTGTAGGTTACCAACCAACCCTGTTTCCCTCACAGGAACCGTATGCTGCGGTCCAGTCTGCCCAGGCTTTTTTCCAATGGTGTTGACGCACCTGGAGTAGAGCTAAGAAAGCCTTGGCCTGGGCTAGTAGGTGGACCAAAACAGTGGCTGACTGTCATCGGACTCCGGCCCCCCGCTATGTATGTGGTCAAAAGGTATGGCTCTATAGCAAGGACCTGCCTCTCAGGGTCGTCTCATGTAAATTGGCTCCCAGGTTCATTGGTCCGGATCATCAAGGTGTTGAGTCCCGTGGCAGTTTGGCTCAAGCTCTCTCCCACGCTTGGTCGGGTACACCCCGTCTTTCATGTTTCTAGGGTTAAACCTGTTTTTTTTTCTCCACCCTTGTTCCCACTGTCCTGACCCTTTGATTGTGATGGTGCAGTGGGTAGCACAATCACCTCAGAGCAAGAAGGTCACTGGTTCGAGCCTTGGGTGGGCCAGCTGGTATTTTTGTGTGGAGTTTGCATGTTCTCATGTTTCCTCCGGGTGGTCCGGTTTCCCCCACAGTCCAAAGACATGCAGTACAGGTGAATTGAATAAACTAAATTAGCCATAGTGTATGTGTGTGAATGTAAGAGTGTATGGGTGTTTCCCAGTGATGGGTTGCAGCTAGAAGGGCATCCACTGCATAAAACATATGCTGGATAAGTTGGCGGTTCATTCCGCTGTTGCGACCCCTGATTAATAAAGTGACTAAGCCGAAAAGAAAACGAACGAATCAATGTATTGTATAGTATACTTTTAGTGTACTAAAGTACACTTTTTTCCCACCTGGGCATATATACTGAGCACTGTGGGCTATATATGTATCCAGCCAATTTTAATTTTCCTGGAGATATCATTTGAACAAAGTTAGGTATCTGGTTCTTTTTCTCCTTGCCCTAAATGTTTTCCTAAATGTTTGATTTGTATGTGAACTTTGTTGGAGACAACAAATAATTCAAAAAATGAACATCAAACACTAAATAACTGAAGGTGTGATTCTCAGTTATTTAGTGTTTGATGTTCATTTTTGTATTATTTATTGTTTGTTCTGAAAGCAATCACAGACTATTCTACATCTTACTCTTAGCCTCTCTGCATTCCTTTTATATTTCTCCTTCATTTTTTCTTCCTGTAATGCATGTGAACTGACCAAGAAGTTATCAAAATAAATTTTTTTTTACTTTTTTAAAAAAACTTGAAATTATTTTAACAGCCTACACAGGAAATATGTCATTAAATGATGGATAAAACAAATCCTTGAAAGGAAATGAAATTCTTTCACCATAAACCGGGAAAAAGGATTCAGAAGGACATCAATTTTAAATAGATGCAAAAGCTGTTAGCAGTGGGAGAACATGTGGTTCTAATAGGAAGCTACTTTCTGTTATATAAAGCTTTACAAGTGGAAAGAATTTTTTTCTATTGCCTCACTGCAGAAAACTGCAGTTTTCCAGTCTATTCTGTCTTCCAGATCAATGTTGACCTTTTACCCAGATAGTATTGCAGGGACATCACCAAATTATTCCCTTGGCTCTGACTGTTTCTCAGCTCTTTTTTATGCATCTGTGTCCTTCCCTCACTTCCTTTCTTTGTGTGTTAGGAATTGAATCATGCAAAAATTACGTATTTTCACTTGCTTTAGTGTCACTTCTAATTGTCATAAATCAACAAAGACCCTACCACTGTATTTAGCTTGGACATAGACACTCTTAGATACTACAGATAATTATTTATATTATGATAGTTTCAACCTTTACAAAATACCCCATTATATATATATATATATATATATATATATATATATATATATATATATATATATATATATATATATATATATATATATATATATATACAGGGAGTGGAGAATTATTAGGCAAATGAGTATTTTGACCACATCATCCTCTTTATGCATGTTGTCTTACTCCAAGCTGTATAGGCTCGAAAGCTTACTACCAATTAAGCAAATTAGGTGATGTGCATCTCTGTAATGAGAAGGGGTGTGGTCTAATGACATCAACACCCTATATCAGGTGTGCATAATTATTAGGCAACTTCCTTTCCTTTGGCAAAATGGGTCAAAAGAAGGACTTGACAGGCTCCGAAAAGTCAAAAATAGTGAGAAGCTTCTGAAGCGTGATCATCGAACAATCAAGTGTTTCATTCAAAATTGTCAACAGGGTCGCAAGAAGCGTGTGGAAAAACCAAGGTGCAAAATAACTGCCCATGAACTGAGAAAAGTCAAGCGTGCAGCTGCCAAGATGCCACTTGCCACCAGTTTTGCCATATTTCAGAGCTGCAACATCCCTGGAGTGCCCAAAAGCACAAGGTGTGCAATACTCAGAGACATGGCCAAGGTAAGAAAGGCTGAAAAACGACCACCACTGAACAAGACACACAAGTTGAAACGTCAAGACTGGGCCAAGAAATATCTCAAGACTGATTTTTCTAAGGTTTTATGGACTGATGAAATGAGAGTGAGTCTTGATGGATGGGCCCTGTGGCTGGATCGGTAAAGGGCAGAGAGCTCCAGTCCGACTCAGACGCCAGCAAGGTGGAGGTGGAGTACTGGTTTGAGCTGGTATCAACAAAGATGAGCTTGTGGGGCCTTTTCGGGTTAAGGATGGAGGCAAGCTCAACTCCCAGTCCTACTGCCAGTTTCTGGAAGACACCTTCTTTAAGCAGTGGTACAGGAAGAAGTCTGCATCCTTCAAGAAAAACATGATTTTCATGCAGGACAATGCTCCATCACACGCGTCCAAGTACTCCACAGCGTGGCTGGCAAGAAAGGGTCTAAAAGAAGAAAAACTGATCTGAACCCCATAGAGAACCTGTGGTCCATCATCAAATGGGAGATTTATAAGGAGGGAAAACAGTACACCTCTCTAAACAGTGTCTGGGAGGCTGTGGTTGCTGCTGCATGCAATGTTGATGTATTCTGTCAGTGTTTTGATCTGTTCACCATGGATGGCAGGCTTTTGAGTGTCCTTGCTAAGAAAGGTGGGTATATTGGTCTATTGGTCACTGATTTGTTTTTGTTTTGTTTTTGAAATGGGTGTATATTTGTTTTTTGTTAAGTTGCCTAATAATTATGCACACTAATAGTCACCTGCACACACAGCTATCCTTCTTAAATAGCTAAAACTAAAAACTAACTAAAAACTACTTCCAAAAATATTCAGCTTTGATATTAATGAGTTTTTTGGGTTCACTGAGAACATGGTTGTTGTTCAATAATAAAATGAATCCTCAAAAATACAACTTGCCTAATAATTCTGCACTCCCTGTATATATATATATATATATATATATATATATATATATATATATATATATATATATATATATATATATATATATATATATATATATATATATATATATATTAGCAGCTAGTATTAAAATGTCTCATTTATTTATTTATTTTTGCTCTAGAAGGTGCATGTTATACAGTTATAAGAGTACATCAAAATTTAAGTAACTGAAAAAAAATATTGAATACATTTGAATTTATCTTAACCTCCTGTGTATCACTGCCGTTCATTAATTTATGACAATTTGTAGTGACGCTAACGGAAGTGAGGATATATCATTTTACTTGATTTAATAATTTCCTTTGCATCCTGAGGAAAGAAAGTGAGTAAAAAAAAAAATGAGGATGCACAATTAAGAGTTGAGAAGCACAGCTGCCATCTGGTTATGGCATGTGGTTCATGTGGCTCTCCAAACAAACAAACCTGCATTGACAATACATTAGAATAGGTTTATGTAGGGTAAATGAAAAATATAAATCTTAGATATCTTATTTTTCTTTTATATATATATTTTTTATGATATTTGTATAAGTAAACACAAAGAATGCAAACAAATAATACATTCAACCCAAGTTTAACCCAACTCACACAAAGCTGAACTTAACTCTTGGTAATCCAGCTGCTATTCTTGGCTAAGTGGATTTTCAACTTCCTCTATTTCCTAAAGATTGTGGGAATCAAATTACCTGTTCACCTAGTTCTGGATATTTTAGTTTTAATGTCATTTTATAACAGACAAAACACGGTTGTGTGGAAGACAGGAAATCCAGGGGAAGACATTCATCTTCTTTCTGGTCTGTTTAGAGCCGGACACAACCGCTGATCGTGGGTTAAGATCATAACCTTTTCATGCATGCTCTTCCGACAGTGCCTCTAAACAAAACACTGTGGGTGGGTGGCTTGAGGAAAGGAAGCAGATAGAAACTGACATTGAAGATGTTAGTTCATGAAATATTTGCACTTTTGCAAATAGATCTCTGTGTTGATAATGCTAGATTTTATATGCATTTCTGCCTTAGTTCATAATAAGTATTCTAACTATTTGGCATTGTAACTTCATATCTCATAGCTGTAACTGTATATCTCACAATTGCAACTGAATGATTTTATATCTCAGACTCTTGTTATTAATTTTAACATTGATCTTAAAACAGCAACTTTCTCAATTGTGACTCAAAATTATTACTTTACATCAGTTGTTTTTTTTTTTATCTCATAATTCTATCTTTTCTGAACATTTTGATTTTGTCTCATAATTGTGACTATTGGAAATTGGAGTTGCATTTTTATTGTGTACTGTTACTTTATTCCTTTTTTTTTTTAATTCTCATTATTACCTGGTTTATGTGTTTATAGACTCATTTATGTTGCTAAGAGGAAACGAGCATTATCGTTAGCGCTGAACTTATTGAAGATTTGTAATGGGTAAAGGGTCCATCCAGGGTGTTTTGCTGGCTTTGGCTCGAAATGGTATATTTGGTATATTTGAGACTTAATAAAGGTTTGAGGAAAGAATGAATCAATTGATTAGGTAAAGTTATTGCTTGTTTAATATTCATATTCTGCCATCTATTGGTCAAGTGAAATATCTACAGTAATAAATTATTGTGGCGCATTCAGGGGTGTAGCTTGGGTTCTTGGGCCCGGTGAAAAGAAAGTGTAGCTTTGCAGGCCCCTTTACAATTTCCATGCCATTTATAACTTATTTGAATAAATTATTGTATCTACTGGGTATATGCTGACAAATCACTAATGTAAAATCAGCCAAATATATTAAAAAGATGAATTAACATCCAAGAGTAATTCAAAACTATGAATATTTATTTATTTTTGTAATTGTGAGGGATACTGGATACTTAATATCGTACCTCAGATATCCTCATTGTTATTTAAAATATAATTTGCTGCTGCACTCTAAAATATTTTTAATATAAATGAATAAATATTAAGTTTTCTCATTTTAATATTTTGAACAAGATAAATGAAATTTGTCACTGGTCAAACTTCGCATAATACTTCACCAATTTCAAGGTAATTACACCAAATCTTACATCTCTAACAAATACAGAAAAAGTATGGCATATTTTTGGGAGAGAACTCCAGACTGAGTTCAACAGCAGCAAAGTATGTATTAGCTTATCATAAACACAGAGTCAGCCAGTGGACAAAACTAGTCAGAACCATTACAAATAATCTGAATGACTGTACAGATGCACAGTATATTTAAAGTGTCCTTTATCTTTTTACGTTTTCAATCTAATGCTTAATTTGTCTTTTTTTCTCAGTTTCTTATTTGGATATGTATTTGTGTAGCGTGTAGTCCGACTCAAGACAGAAATAAAATCAGACAGACAGGTATATTGAAATGAAAAAAAAAAACATTTTTTTTTTTACTCTACTTGTAGCACTAAATTCTCTGAGCATAAACAAGCTAATTTGTATATCTAGCACTTCTTGTGTGTATTACCAATTCCTCGTCAATTGTAAGTTGCTTAAGACCAGGGGTTCTCAACCTTTTTCACTTCGGGACCCACTTCTTTCTCCGATCAATTTTTGAAGGCCCACCTGTCTGACATTTTCTCTAAAATGTTTGTATAAAATGTTCCTTTATACCTTTATTTATTAACAAATATATAATACCTGTGTAGCAAAATTTGCTCAGTTTATGAATATTAATGATCAATAATAACGAGTTATTATTAATTATTAATATTCTGCATTAACTTACAGTTAATTTGGCTAAATAAATATAACAATGACTTTGCCAGCTCGTCTGAGCGGACTCCGTAATTATTCACTTATTTAGAAAGGGAATTATAACTACTTCTTGTGAAGTAGATTAATTGTTTACAAAGTTTTGGTAAACTTAAATCAGCATGTAGCGAAATCTATCATTTAAGTGACTTTTTCTGTGAGGCAAAATAAAGACAATCCATAGTGGTTATAGCGTGATTTATTTGACTAGTCTAACATATAACAAACAAACGTACAAAACATAGCAACAAAAACATAGAAAAGAAAGCTAGCGAGGAAGTAAGGAGTTTAGATAAAAGAATGGCAATTCTCGCTCAGTTCCACACAACTATTAAGGACCACCAAGATTATAAACACCTTTTTAACAAAGGGGCACAGCTTTAACGCATAACTAAATACCTGGATTTAGTGGGTCTCTTTCTCTCGTTGTTTCTCTGATGCGTGGAAGATGGAGTCCTTTCTTGATGCGTGGAGTTTTGCGACGCAGATCGGAGGATACGCGAGGTGCAAACTTTAAACTGAGTTTAATTTGCCGGAAAATAAGAAAAAGTAGACTCAGGCGAGTCACGTGGGTACAGAACTGAGGTTTGCCCCCTTAGGGGCACTCCTGTGGAGACTCTCTCTTCGGAACCTTTCTGCCCTGATTCTGGGGAGAGAATGGGTTTTAACTATGGGTCAAGTCACACCCATTTTCTACTGACTGACCAATGGTTTCATGGCGAAGTTTTGAGCGGGAGATTCTCTTTGTCTCTGGACCGCTGATATGCATAATGAGGATCCTCCCGTAACATACAAATGGACTTTAACTCTGAGCATTAAAGAATGCAAACCGTATAACCTATTATCATGTATTCAGTGCCATGGGTTGGAAAATAGCAGGAGAAACATAATGATACTAAACACGACATTCTAAACACACATTAGATAGCATCTAGGCATTTCTATACTATATATACGATTAAAAAGGAATTAATCAGTGCATGCATATACTATTTTAACTACTTTTGCTATAGGGCAGAGCATATAGATTACAAACACACATTACATATCATTTGGAGTGAGTTTTTGAGTCCTGATAGTTTTCTTCAATAGTGTGTGTCTTTGGGGGTGTGCGTGTGTGTGTGTGGGTGTCAAAGGTGGGGGTTTTCCTTTAGAATGTCTTGAGTGGCAAATGGTGTCCACAAAGGGAGGTTTTACACCCTTCTCATCCCATCTGTAATACAGATTATGGACTAAAGAATGGATCCCCAGGGCCCACCAAGCAACCTGGGCAAACACAAAAAGTCAGCACAGGGTCTCTACCACTAGACACCCAGGCACCTACGGTTCATAAATGTCACACCAATAAGAAATATGGTATTTTTAGGGAATCAATTCCTTCAGCTGCGACCCATATGTAACACCTGTATAAAATACTATACATTATATATATATATATATATATATATATATATATATATATATATATATATATATATATATATATATATATTAAGGGTGTAACGATACGCGTATTCGTATCGAACCGTTCGGTACGAGGCTTTCGGTTCGGTACGCGTACGAACCGAATGATTCAGACAAATATCTAAAAAGATAAAAGAGAATAAGTGTACAGAATATAATGTTTTCAGCGCAACAATGCTCAACAAGGCATCCCATGACGTGACAGGCAACATCTGCCTTCCCCGCCCACCTCCAGTCAGGCACACACTGCACTCAGGGTCGGAGTAAGCTCAACTGGCGCTCAAACCGAAAGTTATGCCGCTTTCAATCCGAAAAAGCCGGCGGAGCTGGGTGTTAAGATGATGCAGGGTTTGTCCCGGAAGAAAGCGAAGACAGAGGGGCGCTGAGATGATGCAGGGTTTGTTGCGGACGAAAGCGAAAGAGTGGAAACGCGCCGCGGACTGACTGCACTACAGCTAGCAAAATGGCTAGTAACATTAATGTAATCCTCCTATAACCAACAGCGGGTCTGGCGTTTGGGAGAACTTTGCTTATTCCTGCTTTCAGATCCACTGAAATGGCAGGTGACGGTCAAATCAAGAAGATCTCTGTTATATCCACATGTGATAGAGGTAAAGTTGGTTTTATATTCGGATATTCAGGCATTCTCCTTAATAATATAGTTTTAGAAAAGTATTCTTTGCTAATTCTAAATAGGGAAATCATATAAGCAGCCAATGATTACCAAAGTACAAGATTGTTCACAGTGAATTAGATAGTGTTAATGTTGTTTAGAAATCATACTTGCATGCTTATTCAGATTGAATATTCAAAGTAACATGGTAAACAATGTAAAGACTTCTAAATGAACGAATGTGCGAATATAAAACCAACTTTACCTCTATCCACATGTGCTGCCGTTAATCCGCGAGTCAGTTAATCAAAAAATAGGTTGCATGATATATAAGTATAAGTGGGTCACGCGTGGGTAAGATCAAGTATTCGTGATGCAAACTTTAACTATTTACTCTAAAATATTAAGGTGTTTCAAGCAATCTTGACAGACTGGCACAAATATGCTTTCATTTAAAAAAAATCGCTCGTCACGGCTATATGCGGTGAACATCTCCGTTTTCACAGGTTTCTGAGTTTTCTCATCATCAATCACTTTCAGTCTGGGAACATGTTCAGTGCTGCGAATTTTGTTTTAAGCCTGTCCTGCAATATCGTGTATTGAGGAGGATATAGGCAAAGATATTGCAGAGAGCTGAGACCTATGACGACTTTAAAGACGATATTTAGCTTGTTTCGCATTAATGTAGATATATTACATGTTTTAATTACATTATTGAATAAAATGAATAGCATTATTTTTTTTAATCATCATCATTAATAATAAATAAACTAAAAATAATTTGACAGCTTCAGCTGTTCACATCAACATGACCGGCACTTTCAGACTTCAGCACCACATGTCTTTAGCATGAATTGAAATAGACTTTCCCTCCTAAAGGAAAAAATACAATAATTTTTAAAATTGCAATGCGATTAGTCATGTATTCGCAATTTCACATAAATCAGCATGCGAAAATTTAATTATTTCTATTGCGTTCTTCCTCTCTGCAGCAGCAGTTCACGCGCTCTGGATAAGCGCATTACCATACACAGCCACATCTTGTAGCAAATTAATTTGCAACTTTGTTGTATAAAAAATAGGCTAAATAACAAAATTTAATTAACAAACAAATGAAATAAAATTATTTGTAAAAATGAAACTACAGAAAAAAGAAAATGAAAAGAACTGAAACCAGCTCAAATGTTCAGTTCTGGAATAACAGGTGTTGCGATCAAATTAATTCGATGGAATAATTAACAGAGACAGGCGCATTTTTCAGAAAATAGCCTATTTTATTTTATTTAAAAATATGTTAGGTCTATATTTATTATATAGTCTATAATTTTTTTTAAAATAGCCTATATTAAATTACCATTCATTTTGGCTTTAACGAATTATTGAACAGATCATTAATAACTTAATAAAAAAAACATTTTACTGAGCTCAGTGTCGGCCGTCACCGGATAAAGTCCAATCTTTCTTTAATTTTTTGGACTTTTGTTTGAAAGCTTAGTGGCATTGTAGAGGTCCAATTTACTGTTGTTTGATTTAAATTATAGCCTATATATGCGCCAATAAACAAGTCAAAGGAATGAGTGAATTAATAAAATGATTCTTAAATGTCGATATTGTTTTTACTCAAAAAATAACAAATGTTTTATAAATATAAAATGAACAGTTTTCATAATTTATACGATTCAGTTAAATATAAGTTGGACATTTATGGGGCCATGTAACATGTTTTTGTGTTTGTTTTTTTGTTCTAGTGATCTTTAATATATACTGGGTAGCTATGCAAAATATTTTCTAAAATGTCAAGCAGGAATTTGTCGATTAGCTTTAATTATGAAGACAAAGAAATATTAAAAATAACAAAAATAAAATGATAAAAAAAATACAAAGATAAAAAGTTAAGATAAATATAATAGCCCTTTATATGCTTTAAATCCTGCTATGTGTTGTTTCATATTCGTTTTTATTACATGCTTGTGTTTTTTAGAAAAAAAAATATTATGCGTGGTTAGTACGATTTGGAGAAAAAAATTTAGCTGAAAAAAGGTCTAAAAAAACACTCTAAATGTGCTTGACCAAGGCTTTTGAGTCACCAGTCTGGTAGGCTAGAATATTTACTTCACAATTATGTAAAAATTATTTTAGTCTCTCATTCAAAGGAAACATTATAAAGATTGACATTTTGTTAAGTTTGTTTGGCTCGTCTCAGGTATATGCGTGAGTGACAATGGTCATGAATAATTCACACCTGGAGAGACAAAAGACACTCCCCCACTCATCCATCAAGAGCATAGTATAGCAAAGTCCATCTGCAAAAGCTAGCCCAAACTAAATGCTTGTTACATTTAGTTAAAATTTTGTAGGTTGTAATTTTTTTTCAATATTTTGATAGAATTTTATTGTATTATCTTTCAATTTCTGAATATATTTGGTGACTAAAGTATTATTTTAATAAATATATCTGTTTAATAAATCTGTTTAGTTTAAATGCATCAAAATACATTGCCTATATTCACTGAGAAATGGAGGGAAATATTTGAAATGGTATAAAATGTGTTTGCAAAACTGTTGTAATAAAAACTTTCTTGTGCATTAATCCAGCATTTAATAATAATTTCTGAATGACTCTGGCATATTGACTAAACACAAGAATAATCAAAATAATATTTGAAGACCTTTTATATATATTTTGCCCAAATAGTTGCAGCCTTAGTTAACTTTTTCCAAACTTTAACCGGCTGAACTACGGTAAAATCAATAAAAATTTAAATAATAACACGTATAACATGCGTCACGTTCTAGCCAGCACGGTGGGCGTGTGGTCAGCCTACGTCATTGTTTGTATTAATGGCGGAGGGGGGAAGAGCCGGCGTGATGCGTGCTCTGCCGGGAGAATTGTATGGATTACCTAGCGAGACAACATTTGCTTTCAAAATGAGTTGGAAAGTTCACCCTCCAAGCTTTATGCAGGTATGTCTGTCATGTGTATGTCTCATGTATTCGTGGAGATTCCGCTGTGTTTTCTGACCTCAGTTTACATGTCGCGCGAGTCTCACGTAGACTATTGTAATAACAAAGCCTCGTGGGCGTGGTCGCATTAAAAATAATGAGGCTCTACAGAGAAGCTAGACATTGCGTTGGTTTCATACTGATTACTTTGTCAAGCAGTATTTGTTTTCAACATGCACCGCTGCACTTAAAAGTAGACACTTCCAGCTTTCTATAGATACCTATCTCATGTCTGTGTGTTTAGTTTTCGCGGAGTTTCAGTGCATTTTACTGACGCGTTTGTAAAAACAGTTCACGGAGAGAGAAAAGAGAAAATGCCTTCACTGTCTATTTTCCTTATTTTGCAAAAGCACACACTTTTGTTGTTATTGTGAGTGTACCCAAAAAAAAACTAGACACCTAACAGATTCGATTGATGTATTGCTCATATCTGTATGATCAAAACTGAAAGTGTCATTTAAGTTTTTTTCTGCGGTTTCATGTGAAAACACGTCAAAACGCGTATCCGCGGGCTTCGACCCCAGGGGGTTAATATATAAATGGAAAATAGCAAACTCTACTGACTGGCTTTTCCCCAATAGAATTTCACAGTATTTACATTGCAGATCTTGATGGTCAATTCGGATTTTTTGACAGTATCCAATTTTTTTGATGACCTGCTTGTCAGCATTTACACAGCACACGGCAAAAGACGCAATGACCAGGAAAAAAAGAGCGGGCGCTGACAGACAGATTATAATAAAAGAGCACTCTTTTCTCCATTCCTGTATTTATTATAATTTTCTTTTTGACAAGTTGTTTTCCTATAGTTTATGACAGAAACGCTGTCATTTGGCCATATTCTTTATCTAGGCCTTTTTAAACAAGTAGGCATCTTAATGTAATGTTCATGGCTTGATTTGTACACGTGGTGTATGCAATAGTATTATTTTAAATTGGTTACGTGGTGGATGTTGCGCTCTCCTTCTCGTGAACATGCTTAAATACTTGTGCTACATGACAATATAAAAGCGTTTTTTAGTCCTTGTGTAGAATTTGGTCACTTGAACCATGAAAAGAAAACGTCCGCTTTCTCGTACAGCATAAATGTGTTTGGAACTGCAGAAGGCGGGTGTGTTGAGTCTTCAGCAGTTCAGTATGTGTGTGCGCGCTTTTAGAGATGTGTGTAGGTGCCGTGAATATAGTGTCAAACAGCTGTGTGGACTGTCCTATCGCAAAATGCGGCAAGAAGTCCTACACGATGATAATAGTTTGATTGCATTTTTCCATTGCGTTTACATATCTGTTCTGCACTTCAATAATGCGGCTTTCTGCACATCTAACTCCGGTGAGAAAAAAAAGCGGTTACGTCACACCCGCCCGCCCAAATGAGTGACATGTGCAACACAGAAGCCAGCCTTACCAGGTGTATGCAAAGAACTTGATTTGCCATTCAAATTCAGTCCTGCTTCCAATCTTCAATGCTAATTTCACCCTCACGCTCCATCATGCCTACATTTCAACTCACTAGACAACTTTTTACCTCGACGAGAAATCTCGTCGCGATTTAATCTCGCGAGATCTTGTGAAACCCTTAATATTAAGAGTTCATTTTAAGCTATCACGCGGCCTACCTGCAGGATCGCTGCGGCCCACCGGTTGAGAATCCCTGCTTTAGACAAAAGCTTCTGCTAAATGACTAAATGTTAATGTAAATGAACAAACACCCAGCAGACGTTAGTGATTAATGTCAAGTATAGTCTCTTAAATGCGATGGAGATATGACTAAGGATTTTATATCGGTTTTACCCTGTATCCGGAGTTTGTTGGATGCAGGAGTGAGTTTCCAGGAGCTTGTATCAAGAACAGGATGCAGTTAGGGTAGAAGAGTGTGCACACACAGGAACACAAGGGACAGACTAATGCCGTGGTCACACTAGAGTTAAAGCATGCAAAAATCTGTACGGTGCTGCGAAAAGGGATGGGATTGAACAAGATGGTTTAAGTGAAGTTTATTTATAAACTAATTTCGAGAGGATCACGTGCTTATGATTGCTAGCGGCTGGACCCACATTATCCAATTCACTATGCACCAATCAGATAATCCATAAGCTACTACAAATACCCTGTGTTTAATATCACCGCTATCTTCGCTTTGAAGACAGCTTGGCTCGCATCAGCTGCTGCCATTACCACCACTGCTGCTACTACTGCTACTGCTGCTGCTAATGCTATTGCTACTGCTGCTGCTACTACTGCTACAAACAACAACTAAATCTCCAACTACAACTCTAACAATAATTCAACAACACTTCCACTTCAAAGTGCCTCTCACAATGTATCCAATGTGTCTTCAACCCAATTTTCCAGCAAGATCACAGTCAAAACTCGATCACCGTCACACGAACTTTGTCTAAACTCTCAAAACGCTGGCGGTCCAAGCCATTGCAATGAAGCTGAACTCTCACCGTTCTCCTAGCGGTGCACACATGGTAATGTACATAGCACGCTTCAAAGGGAAGCCTCGCAAAATAACCACACTCCAACAAAGACTAAACATTTTAGAAATCTCTGAAAACGAGACTAGCGCGAATAGAATAATTTCTACTAAGGAACTCACCTCTCAGACCTCCCGCCTGTCTACAGATCCATATCATCAAGTAATTTGACTGCAAGGGTCCAGGCAATCCAATCTGCAAACCTTTAGTCCACAGCATATCCATACATTGAGAAATATTCATGGAATGAATTGTTATCATCCAAACTACTCGCTGGAGTGCGTTCAGTAGCATCTCCTGTCATAACACTAGTGATTCTGGCCAACAATGGCCGCCGGCCTCTGCACTTCTGATTGACACTGCTGTGAGCCAATAGCTGAAAAGAGAAGCACCACCATCCAATGAGCTCTGAACTTGAGATGGTCCCGCCCTCTCTTGACAGGTTAAGAATGGCTTCTGACTTTTGAATGAACTGGGTCAGATATGCTTGTAATTTTAATCACGTTAAGATTCCAAACATAATGTTATTTATTCATGGATTAAACTAAAGCCCATAACTAACATTAACACTAAGTGGTGACATAGTTTTTTAAGTACAGGATTTGATGTTGGCAGTTTGTTTAAATAAATAATAATAAATAAATTATTTATTATTATTTATTTATAAATTAATTAATTAAAATGTTTATTAATTAATTTATATATTAAAAAAAAACTATGCCACATCTGATTTAAATTTAAATTCCAAAGATTATTACCCAGATATTGAAAAACATTCAACACATCAAACACAGAAGTCCAATCGTAATATGTCAGTGAATGGGAGGACATTCCTGACGAATGGAGCAACGTTTCATCCATCAACTCTGTTTAGATACATTTGCATTTTAAATATTCAAACTCCACTCCACTATCACTTCACCTACTCAGTCTTCAAGAGGCACTTCCAGGACTACTAGACAAGCCACGCCCCATATCTTCAGCTCTCCATCCATCTGCCCTCCTGCGGGGGGGACGAATGCCCACCTCAACCATCTTTGCATTGCATCTACGAAGCTATCGTACCATGCATTAACAAAAGGCGTTTCCATTCACAGTTGAACCTGCCCTCATTAAGATGCCTCGCATGGATATCAGCTAAAACACATAATTGTGTCTGCCATACACGTATCTTGTTGAAAAAATTAATTTCGGATTCTCTCTTGTTTCTCAATTCAGAGTTCTTGACAGCCGGCACCAGAAGCTGACCCTCATCCAACCTATTACACTCTACTGCTACTGCAGAATCCGCAACTGTCTATCATCTTATAAAAAGAGATTGACAACCCCTTTATAATTGGACCGTTCTCTGCCCCATCCCATAAGCAGTGCAACTCATAAACTCTTTAACAAAGGATTCTATCTAATAATTACAGATTAAGGAAGCCACAGTACAATGCATAAACAAGGCATTCTTATTCACCACCTTTAACGCTGCTTTTAAGACGCCTCATATTGACATCAGCTAAAAAACAATTTATCGTGTCTGCTGAATATGTGCCATGTTGCAAATCCAAATTGCTGACTTCTCGTTTTTTCTTCCAGAATTCTGGTCATTGGCTCCAGAAGCGAACCCCAACCCAATGCCTGTCCCTTCGTCTTCAGAAATGATACCTCCATTTTAACACTATCCTGAACTCAGGCTCCTGCAGGAGTCCACACGAGCTTTTGGCTCTCGCAAGAGCCTCACCCATCACCTCACCTTTACGTTGCCCCTGCAACATTGAGTGCTTCCGCTGTTTCCTCATAGCTCTTTTCTCCTTGCCTCTGCCTCATCTAAACTCTTTCCTCCATCTTAGCATCACCCTAAGCTCAGACTCCCGCAGGAGTCATCACGAGCTTCGGCTCTCATAAGAGCCTCATCTATCACCTCACCTTTCTGTTGCCGCTTCCAACATTGAGTGCTTCCGCTGTTTCCTCCTAGCTCTTTACTCCTTGCCTTTGACTCTCACCTAACCTCCTTTCTCCATCTTAACATCACCCTAAGCTTAGACTCCCACAAGGGTCAACAAGAGCTTCGGCTCTCGCAAGAGCCTCACCTATCACCTCATCTTTCTATTCCCCCCGCCAGCGTTGAGTGCTTCCGCTGTTTTCTCCTAGCACATTATTCCTTCCCTTTGAGTCTCATCCAACCTCCCTCCTCCATCTAACCAGTTAATGCCATACTCCAGACTAAGGGCTCGAGCATGACCCTGTCTTTATGTGTATACGTATACACATATAAGTGTATGTATATATGTATGTATGTATGTATGTATGTGAGTACGTGTGTGTGTGTGTGTGTGTGTGTGTATATGTGTATGTGTACATAGGTATGTATACGTGTGTGTGTATGTGTGTATGTACAGTATGTATGCATATGTGTATGTATGTATCTACCTTCTGTTTCCAAGCTCGGCCAAGCTTGCCATCCCTCCCAACAGCTCGGACCCCCGCAGGGGTCTAACCTGAGCTTCGACTCCCGCAGGAGTCACTCCAAGCCCACCCTAGGCCAACCCCTTCACAGTCACATTTCCAGTAGGAGTCATCACTGCCCCCCCATGGCTCTGACCCCCGCAGGGGTCACTCCGAGCTTCGACTCCCGCAGAAGTCATCACTGCCTCCTCTCGGCCATTAGGAATGTGTATACACGTGTATATAAGCATATACATGTGTATGCGCATGTATGTATGTATGAGTATGTCTGTACGTGTGCGTGCGTATGCATTACGTGTGCTTAGCGTGCGTGTTTATGCACGTGCGCAGGCTCGCATGCGTGGGCGCGGATGTGTGGTTATCCCTTCTTCTTCCTTCTGGCGTCGAGATCCTCTGCCCCCTTTTCTCTATCTCATTTTCGGCGAGTTAACCCGCCACTCTTATCTCTTCAGCTTTGGCCAAAATCTTTCCCGACTCCCGCAGGAGCCTACCCATCCCAGCTCTCACTCCCGCAGGAGTGTATCCGAGCTTCGACTCCCGCAGGAGTCAATCCAGCCCCTCCCACACCCCAGCTTAGACTCCCGCAGGAGTCTACTTTTCTCTGCTCCCGCAGGAGCCTCCATTTCCTAAGGGATCAATATTATATCCAGCAGCCGGATATAGCATTGTTCTATCTGCATTTTGGGGGTTCTTCAATACGCGGCTGCTGTCCCGAGCTATATAAGGCATTTTGGGGAGTTCTTGAGATCTACCTGAGCTCGATCTCCCCTCTCGCCTTGCAATGGGAGGGAGCCCCGGGCTCGAGGATCTTATGAGCTCAGGGCTCTCTCCCGGGACAGCATGCCAAACAAGCTTTATAATTAATCATCAGCTAAGTTTGAACTCTTGAAATGAAGTTTATTTGTAAACTAATTTCGAGAGGATCACGTGCTTATGATTGCGTGCGGCTGGACCCACATTATCCAATTCACTATGCACCAATCAGATGATCCCTAAGCTACTACAAATACCCTGGGTTTCATATCACCGCTATCTTCGCTTTGAAGAATCCCCCCTTCCACCCCTACTCCTCCTCTTTCCTAGATGGGTGACACGGTGGCCCAGCGCTTAGTGCTGTTGCCTTACAGCAAGAATGTCAATGGTTCTAGGCTTTACCAAACCAGCTGGCATTTCTGTGTGGAGTTTGCATGTTCTCCCCGTGGTCACGTGGGTTTCCCCCGGGTGCTCCGGTTTCCTCTCACCGATTAAAAACATGCAACCTAAGTTATTGATTAATCAACACTATAGACTTGCTCCCTATCTAGTACCTATCTCGTTAAAGAGAACTACTATCTGCTCTTCAATCATTACGACAGGGGAGTTCTCGAGATCTACCTGAGCTCGATCTCCCCTCTCGCCTTGCAACGGGAGGGAGCCCCGGGCTCGAGGATCTTATGAGCTCAGGGCTCTCTCCCGGGACAGCATGCCAAACAAGCTTTATAATTAATCATCAGCTAAGTGTGAACTCATGAAAAAAAAAAGAGATCGATTGGTCCATATTTTTAATTTCTATCCAGAGAGACCATGCATGTTTTGATCTTCGATTGTTCTCACACAGTCATGCGATGCGATTTTGCAGGTCAGTGTTTACCAAGTTTGAACTCTGCAATGCAGTGAACTGCAGAGATGGGAAGTAACGAAGTACAAATACCTCGTTACTGTACTTAAGTAGATTTTTCTGGTATCAGTACTTTACTTCACTACTTATTTTTCTGACAACTTTTTACTTTTATTCTTTACATTTTTACACAAATATCTACTTTCTACTTCTTCCATTTTTTAAACCATGGTCGTTACTTTAGTTTTCATGGGTTTGGTGGCGTGATCTATATTATTTCTTGTCATAGGCAATATGAACGCATTTTTGATGCAATCAATCTATTTTTCCTCATTGCGCGCCTGCGTGCTGCAGAGTGTGGCTATTTCAAGGCTATCGCGCACCGTACATGGGCTAGTTCATGAAGATTACTATGGGAAAGGCTAGGACTACTTCACAGATGTGACAGAGGGAGTCGGCGAAATTAACATGACTGATGCTGCCCTGTTTTACACGGTAATAAGACACCTTTTGCTCGATTGGATCACAGGTAAACAAGAGAGACTTTCTAGTCAAAAACATGCTGTTTAAATGCTTAAGCCTTTTGTTCACTTCCGATCATACTGCACGGGCTTTCTCTAGTCTTTCAATCTAATACCACGAAAAATAGTGCTTTTTGTAAAGATTAGCACATTTAGTACTAAAACAATCAAAAACTTTGTAAAAAATGTATGCATTGCAGTTTATTTCTGATAAGTTCATATTTCCTAATACAGAATTTATGCTGTTTTTCAGTTTATATTGATTTTTTTAATTGACTATATGATTTTACATATAGGCCTATACTGTTCAATTAATAATTTTTAACAAATATTTTACAACAACAAAAGTAACTATACTGGGCAATTTATGAATAAAAATATAATGCAAAAGATACCTGAATGTATCATGCGTAAAACAATCATGCACATGTTTTGTAGGTTGTAGTCATGCCTGTATATGTTGCTTTTAGCATAGAATAAATGTATTGCAGTTTTTCTCAGTCACTTTGGCACATTTCTCAGATCAGAACTGAAATTTGCAAAACAGTAGGCCTAAGTGCATTTCTCAAAACAACACGCATAAATAGCAAAACACCATGGATTACCTGCAAAAGCCAGTCTCCTGCTCAAAATCCTTCAGTTCATCTCTCAAAACTAAATTTCTGTGTCAATGAATATGTCATTGGCATGAGATTGTCATGCCCTTGTGTCATTGTATATGATTAAGACTCAAATTACTTAGTGGTCATGTTGTCAATATAACAGTGTACTCTGGAGGGCTGTTCTGGTGTAAACTATGGCAATATTTTGCTGTTTGTGCTGTAATTACTTGCCAGATCATGTCATTCTGATACAGAATGGAAAAGAGAGCACCGCATAGCACAAAAAATAAAAAAATAAAAGTAAAAATGTGGACATAAGACATCCTCCTTTTAGACCTTCATTAGTCAAGATTCATCTGGGAGAAATGTAAAAAATGCATTCTGACTAAATATTAAGACAACTTGTTCAGGCATTTGAACGATTAAATGTTGTGGGGGTGAGTCTATTCAACAGAGATAAAAATAATACATTTTGATCAACATGACATAAGCAACTGATAACATAGGAAACATCAGAAAATTGCACATAACCATTTGCATGAATGAACAAAAGCATGTGCAACTTGTTCATAATGGGAAACTGCTTTTCTGAAAGTGACACAATGATGATCTGAAGATTGAACAGGGAGTTTTGAAAATTTTAATTCTGATCTGAGAAATGGACCAAAGTGACTGAGAAAACTGTAACAGAACTAATGTTTATTCATTAAATAAAATAACCACAATACCTGAAAAAAAAAAAAAAAACACTGAAATAGCGGGTTATATATTAGAGCTAGAGAATAAGCAGATTTAGCCTAATGCAAAAAAAAGTTTGCAGTCATATCTGATAAGTATTTATTTTAGCAAAAGAAAAAATCTATTTATTTTGGACAGAATTCACTGTAAAATGTAAGACATTATTTATAAAGATAGACAGAGTGTATCAACATGAATGGCAGCTGTTGTTTTTGATCTAACAGCGGCAAAACTACATGCTGAACGCTGTGAGTTTATGTCAGAATGATGATACATGGGCCAACCTTTTGAGGCAAGGCAAGGCAAGGCAAGTTTATTTATATAGCACATTTCATACACAGTGGCAATTCAAAGTGCTTTACATAAACAGGAATAAAAAAGACAAGTGTAAGAAAAAAAAAATAAAAACAGATAATAAAAAACAGATAAAAACAGATAAAAATATGTTAAAACAGGTTGTAAAAGAATGAAAAAGAAGAGAAAAACATAATAGTGCGATTTGTCGGACGTAGCACAGTGCTCATTCAGTAAAGGCACAGCTAAACAGATGTGTTTTCAGTCTGGATTTGAATGTGCCTAATGTTGGAGCACATCTGATCATTTCTGGGAGTTGATTCCAGCAGCGAGGGGCGCAGTAGCTGAAAGCCGATTCACCCTGCTTTGACTGAACTCTTGGAATTTCTAGTTTATATGATCCTAGAGATCTGAGTGTTCTTCTAGGTTTGTATTCAGTGAGCATATCTGTAATGTATTGAGGTCCTAGGCCATTTTGTGATTTATAGACAAGTAGTAATACTTTAAAATCTATTCTGAATGTAACTGGGAGCCAGTGTAAAGACCTGAGGACAGGTGTGATGTGGTCTGATTTTCTGGTTCTGGTCAGAATCCTGGCCGCAGCGTTCTGGATGAGCTGCAACTGTCTGACTGTCTTTTTGGGAAGGCCAGTGAGGAGGCCGTTACAGTAATCCACCCTGCTGCTGATAAAAGCGTGAACAAGTTTCTTTAAGTCTTCACTGGAAACAAAGCATCTGATTCTTGCAATGTTTCTGAGATGATAGTATGCTGATTTACTAATTGCTTTGACATGACTGTTGAAACTCAGATCTGACTCCAGAGTCACACCAAGATTCTTGACCTTATTTTTTGTTGTTTGACCTTTAGAGCCAAGGTACGCATTCACCTTGAGAACCTCATCTCTGTTCCCAAACACAATGACTTCAGTTTTCTCTTTGTTTAACTGCAGAAAGTTTTGGCACATCCAATTGTTAATTTCATCAATGCATTGACAGAGGGTGTCAATGGGGCTGTAGTCATTAGGCAGTAAGGCTAAGCAGATTCAATTCAATTCATCTTTATTTGTATAGCGCTTATACAATGTAGATTGTGTCAAAGCAGCTTCACATGGAAGATTATAGTGAATTGAAACAGTGTCAGTTCAGTTCAGTTTTCATAGATTAAGTTCAGTTCAGTTTAGCTCAGTTCAGTGTGGGTTAATAATCACTACTGAGAGTCCAAACACTGAAGAGCAAATCCATCGATGCGCAGCTCTACAGATCCCGAACCATGCAAGCCAGTGGCGACTGCGGCGAGTAAAAAACTTCACCAATTGGCGAAAGTGAAGATTTAAAAAACCTCGAGAGAAACCAGGCTCAGTTGGGCACGACCATTTCTCCTGTGGCCAAACGTCTTGTGCAGAGCTGCAGTCTAGGCGCATGAAGCTGGACCTCAGCGAAGACTCGTCTCTCCTTGGAGCGTCACAGGGGTCAGTCTCAGGCTCTCACTCCACGATGACCACCACAGCAGCTGCTCAGGATACGGCCTGGTCCAGAAAACCTTAGGATCATCTCGTCACTGGTCTTGGATCGCATCAGTGGCACTGCATAGTCTGAGGGCCTCGGGATGAGAACCCCCAGGTGGAAATACAGAATAAGGAGAATAATTAGCGTAGCTGCTGTTCATAGTGTATAAAAACAAGAAGCAAAATCCTGTGTGGGGCACATCATGCGTCATACTGCTATGTGCTACACTGAGTGTACGCTTTGCTAAAAAGATAGGTCTTTAATCTAGTTTTGAAGAGCGAGAGTGTGTCTGAGCCTCGGACATTATCAGGAAGGCTATTCCAGAGTTTAGGGGCCATAAATGAGAAGGCTCGACCTCCTTTACTCGACTTTGATATTCTAGGTACTACTAGAAGCCCTGAGTTTTGAGATCTTAAAGAGCGGGTTGGGTTGTAGCGAGACAGGAGGTTGGTTAGATAAACAGGAGCTAGATTATTTAAAGCTTTATAGGTAAGGAGTAATATTTTAAATTCAATACGAAACTTAACAGGCAGCCAGTGTAAGGAGGATAAAATTGGGGTGATATGATCATATTTTCTAGATCTGGTAAGAACTCTGGCAGCTGCATTTTGCACTAGCTGAAGTTTGTTAATGGAGGATGCTGGGCAGCCAGCAAACAGAGCATTACAGTAGTCTAGCCTAGAAGTCATGAAAGCATGGACTAGTTTTTCTGCATCTGATATAGATAGCATACTTCGCAATTTAGCGATATTTCTCAGATGAAAGAAGGCAGTTTTTGTGACATGGGATATATGATTTTCGAATGTTAAATTGCTGTCTAATATCACACCTAGATCTTTTGTAGTAGAGCTAACGCTAACTTTGTATCCCTCTAATTGCAGGTCGAGTTGTGAGAACTGCTGTGTACAGGATTTAGGCCCGATAAGTAATAATTCTGTTTTGTCTGAGTTTAAGAGAAGAAAATTGTTTGTCATCCAGTCTTTAACATCTTTAATACACTCAGTTAGCTTAGACAGTTCAGGCATCTCATCAGGTTTAGTTGAAATGTATAATTGAGTATCATCTGCATAGCAGTGAAAGTTGATCCCGTGTTTTCTAATAATGTCTCCCAGGGGAAGCATGTATATTGTAAACAGCAAAGGGCCTAAAACTGATCCTTGAGGGACCCCGTACTTTACTGGCCTGACTTGTGAAAGCTGTCCATTAATATTCACAAACTGGTAACGATCAGCTATGTATGACCTAAACCATTGAAGGGCCTGACCTTGGACACCTGTAGAATTTAAGCGGTCTATGAGAATATTGTGGTCAATGGTGTCAAATGCGGCGCTAAGATCGAGTAGAACTAAAAGTGAGACGCACCCTTGGTCAGCAGCTAAGAGTAAATCGTTGGTTATTTTTACTAATGCGGTTTCTGTACTGTGATGAGGCCTGAAGCCTGACTGAAACACTTCAAAAATATTGTTTGTCTGCAGAAAGGAGCATAATTGGGTAGAAACAACTTTTTCTAGTATTTTAGACATAAACGGAAGATTTGAAATAGGCCTATAATTAGCTAAGTTGCTCGGGTCCAGTTGTGGTTTCTTAATAATAGGCTTAATAACAGCTAGCTTGTAAGGATTTGGAACATGGCCTAAAGATAAAGAAGAGTTGATAACATTAAGGAGAGGTTCTCCTATAACAGGTAGCAATTCTTTCAGTAATTTTGTTGGAATTGGATCTAACATACATGAAGCTGATTTAGAACTATTTATAACTTTATCTAGCTCTTCCTGTTCTATGATTTGAGATCTGAGTGTCATCAGCATAGCTGTGGTAGGAGATTTGGTTCTTTCTCATTATTTGGCTCAGTGGAAGCAGATAAAGGTTAAACCGGAGAGGTGCCAGAATCGAGCCTTGTAGGACTCCACATGTCATGGGTGTCCACCTTGACCTATGGTCACCTATACTGACATAGTAACCTCTCCCTTCAAGATAAGATCAATTTTGAGCAATGTTGTTAGGCTATATTACAGGGTGTGATGCTGCTTGGCTACTTTCATAAAAGTGGCAACAAACATTTTACATAAAAATTGGAAATGTAAGTTCCCAGCAAACATTGGTCGGACCGCGACGTGCTCTCCCTGGTCAAAAGGGGTCGCACTGCGACGGCACCAATAGTGTACTGATGGTCTGAATGCGACGTGCTCTCCCCAGCCAAAATTGGTCGCACAAATGCACAACATGTCCTAAAATGCATTAATATACGTTTGTATACATTTGTACCTGTCTATATTCTATTGGGGTTGCGTGTATTTACAGTTTTATGTATGGGTAGTAGTCACATACACATACACTGTCATGATTATGTCCAGGAGGGACATCCTTTACACGTTCATTTGTAGTCCATCAGGACCCTTAAAAAATATAATTATAAGAAAAAAAAATGTACTTACACATGGATATGCCCTACATGATGAATAAACCACCAAATTACAGTAATAATCCGGAACTTTATTTCTATGATTGTACAATAATAATAGCAATTATTATTATTATTATTAGCATTATTTATGCATGTATAAAATCTAAATTTCTTGGGTGATCACATTAAGTCTGAGTTGAATCGAAACTGTGCTGCCAAGATCTAACAAATCTCACTATGATCTTGCGAGAGCGCCAGCTTATTTCACTCCAGAACACTAGGTGGCGGAAGTCTACCTTTTGGTTTACCTGTTCGCCAAAAAGCACACGTAGCGCACGCTTTTTTCAGAACCACGAGGAGACTGGAGGAGAGAGAAGGGCTGTTTCTCAATTCCAAGAACACAGAGAACGGACTTGCGTTCTTGTGGAGACCAGTCTTGCCATGTGTCCTCGGAAGAACGAACTCGGGATACCACAAGAACAGAGAACGCGTCCTGTGAGAAATGAGATGCTGCGTTCTTCCTGATGGTTACATGACCTACACGCGTTTTAAATGGAAAATTATTTAAACGTTGCAGCATTCATACAACGATTTATTGTTTTTCCCCTTTTCAAAATATATACTTTGCATAAAAACATTATAAATATACGTTGCACAATATAAATAAAACAGATTTTAATATGGATTTCAGCAAATAAACACCCATAATGTGTTTATTTCTTAATTAAGATGTTCATGGTAATGTTTATATTCACGCTTTTCATTTAGGGAAACTTCTGAGGTAAATAAGTTATATCTCTTTAATAATAACTTTAACAATAAATAATAACTACTTTAATAATAAATCTAAATAAAATGCTGCGCTTCCCACCTCCAGTCGCAATGACTTCTGGGTTTTCTAGAGTGAGATCGGTGCTTAAGTCTGCATCTGTGCGTCCTCGATATCAAGAACACATCCGGGAAGTTTCACGCGTCCTCTGTTCTTGCGGTCTTAAGTATTGGAACTGAACTTTGGCAGCTGTTGATGACTTTACATGAGAACATGACGAAGCAAGACCAATGAAGAACGCATATTGAGAAACAGCCAAGGACGCAAAAGTTGCCATTGCCATTGCTAATTCTGTTGCTGTTTGCTATTGCGTAAGTACCGTTTCAGAATTATTGTGCTTGATTTTTATAAAACTTAGATTTATCTGTAAAGAAAGTGTGTGCAAATTATTGTCTGCAAATTTAGAGTTTTACCATTTTGGTTCGGCTAAAATTAGCTGTTTGGCTACAAGTTAGCCTTTTGCTTTGTTCTACAAACAAACTTCTTTGCCCTGAATCCACAGCTGTTTTACTTTGTAAAAAAAATATCCAAAAATCAGCTCTTAAGTTTTTTAATTTTGTTACTGCTAATCCTTCCACCATTTCCTAATGAAACTTTTATAAAATTAAGTGGGCATTTGCGTGTTCACTGCCTCAGAAATATCTCTTAATAAATAAAGTTAAAAAAAAAAATCATGAATACACAATTTTGCTCATGTTAAGCATATTTTAATACGTTTTTAAGCATTAATGTTAATACACAAATTTGTTTGAAAATTTCTTCTGATTTTATTTGCCCATATATAGAATGTAAACCACTATTTAACATTTAAACCAGTGTAATGTGAATACTATACTATTTACAAAGCATCAAAAACATATATATTTAGTGCATTTTTATATTCTCTTAGTATAATACTTAACTTTGTTATCAGTTAATGCATTTTGTAACAGTTGTAAAATTAATTTTAATTAAAAAAAAATAAGCTTTATGCTTAATTTTTTATACTTAATGTTTTTTTTGTTTGTTTTATTAATAGTTAAGTTGTGAATCTCATAAACAATGTGCTGTGGTCTGCAAATTATGCTTAATGTCAAAGTTTACGTAAATGTTAAAGTATTCTGTACTTTTAGATTTGTTAAAATGTCCTCTGAGTACCAAAGGAAGTGGAGACGACGAAGATCAAGAGTTGATGCCTTGGCTGAAGATAGCAGCTCTGAGTCCGATGGGTCAGTGGAGCCAATCTTGGCAGGGGAGAGCATTGCTGTTACCAAGGATTCAACACATGTTGATTTACAGCCAATGGAGGGTTGCAGTTCTTTTTTTAGCACAGCAGCGATGGCTGTTGGCAGTGAAGAAGAATGCACTACCGAAGAATACCATTACTACACTGATTCTACTGAAACTGAGTCCGATCAACTGGATGAGACCCTTCATTCTTCACTAGAAACAGCATCTCTCCACAAGGACTTGGCAAGATGGGCTACATCCACAAACCAGACACACAAAGCAGTGAACGAACTACTTTATGTGCTCAGACGTCATGGTCACAGACTTCCCAAAGACGCTAGAAGCCTTCTTGAAACACTACAAGGAGTGCCAGTTCAAAATAAATGTAAAGGACAGTACATTTATTACGGTATTGAGCGTTACCTACTTGAACACTTCTCAAATGAGACACAGCCAAGGCAAGTAGAACTTTGTTTTAATGTGGATGGCGTGCCTTTGTTTAAATCAAGTAAAATGTGTTTCTGGCCCATTATTGGTCAAATCCCAAACAGTCAGCCATTTATTGTTGCACGGTTTTATGGGTCCAGTAAACCTGACTCTGTTGAGCAAGATTTTTAGGAGAAATTGCAGCAAATACTCCAAAATGGCATTTCTTCTCAGGATTTGCTTCATACAGGGACAGTCAATGCGATTATCTGTTATGCACAAGCCAGGTCCTTTCTAAAATGCATTAAAAGTCATAATAGTTTGCACGGATGTGAGCGGTGCATTGCAGTAGCACAAACGGTGGAGGGGAGGGCAGTGTATTTGACAAAGGGTCCTTCAGAACAAAGAGAAGATGAGGTGTTCAACCAAGCTGGATACCCTGACCATCAAAAGCAAGTATCGCCTCTGGTAAGAGCTGGTATTTTATGTCAAACAGTTTCCCGTTGACTACATGCACCTAGTTTGCCTTGGAGCTACAAAAAGACTTCTCACATACTTGTAGCGTGGGCCACAGATCTGTCGACTGAGTAAGGCTCAGAGAGAGAAATTAGAAATGAACATCGGTCATTTGAAGAGTGCTTTGCCCGCTGAGTTTTTAAGGCAGCCAAGAGGCATGGTAGACTTAGACAGGTGGAAAGCTACTGAGCTACGTTAGTTCATGCTTTACACAGGACCGATCATCCTAAAGGATGTACTTCATGAAGACCAGTACCATCACTTTCTTTGTCTTAGTGTTGGCATAAACATTATTTTGGAAGACACAGACGAGAAGAGACAATGTTATCTAGGATATGCACGTGACATTTTGGAGCACTTTGTAGATAGATCAGTGGATTTCTATGGACCCACCTTCCCAACATACAGTACAACATCCATTCCATCAAACACTTGGCCGATGACGCAGCTAACTTTCGTAGCTCCTTGAACCACATATCTTTTTTTCCATTTGAGAACCACCTGCAGGTTATAAAAAAACTTGTGAGAACTGGAAAACAACCACTGGTGCAAGTCACAAAGAGACTTGCAGAAAGAGAGTCTACTGAAATGCATGCAAGACAATTACAAAGAAAAACAAAGATCACATCAAAAATGCCAGACAACTGTGTGCTCCTCATGGATAATGCGGTGGGATTTATCAGAGAGAAAAGAAGTGATGGAACACTAAGGGTCGATATGCTTCGAGAAACTGACTGTGATAGTGTGTTTGAAAAGCCATGCAACTTGAAGCTGTTCAACATTATGTTTGTCAGTTGTGACTTGACAATGGCAAGGAGGATAATTCTGAGAAACAGAGGGAGTGTCTACAAAAAGGCAGTGTGTCTCTTTTACAAACAGGCATTTGCAATATTCCCTTTGCTACACCAACCACAATAGGTACAATTGTAAACAAATATTATTGAGTTTTAAGTGTGAGTTTTGGGAAAACAATTCCTACAGTAACTTGTGACAGCATTTAATCCACCAGGTGCTTTAAAACTTGTGCTTTGCTTGCTTTGACTTGGGTGTAATTTATAACAACAATTAAAACCACACAGCAACTAACATACTTGCATGTACAATTAACTGCATGTGTGATGCAAAGAGATAATCAATTGGGTTTACGCTTGATTTTAGGTGAAACAAAAGAAGTCTTAATTTTTTTAACTCCATGGTGTTTCTTTTTTTTTTTTTTTGTAGATGATGGACAGACAGGGAGAGATGAAAAGAAAACGAAAGAAAAAAGTATTGTGACTTTGTTAATGGTATGTGGTGATTTTGTGCTTTAAAGCCACTTATAATGGGATTTATTATTGCAGTCATTCATTTGTGACATCTAAATTTCAAATTATCACTAATTTTAATTTTATATTATATTTAGACTTTGACTATGACAGTGATTTAACTGATATTGAGTCAGCACAACTCAGTCAGAGTGTTTTCCCAGCCAAGAAACATAAGTTCCTTACTTTTGCAAGTTGTGCTCTTGTGATTCTGACTAATTCGTAGTAATTCATCTGTATTTTTCCACTTTTCAGTGTATTTGTTTGTTCCTGTTATTTACAGTTAACAGTGTTGAATTAACTCAATTGTTTTTTTTTTTTTTTTTGTTTTTTTTTTACTAAGGAAACGTACCAATTTGACCAAAACCATCTATAACACCAAACTTTCCTGGATCCTCCAACAAAATGTAAAGATCTACAGGCCAAGACAGGTAATCTGCTCGGTTCCTAAGTATACATTTTCAATTAAACTCCCTTTCTGTTTCTGCTTTTGGTGGCAATTTAAATGGTTAAAGTGTTACTATATGCACAGCTGAGGTTTAAGAAAGTCAACCTGGAGGCTTTTCCCAAATCAGCTCAGCAACAGAAGGTAGGTAGTCAACTGGCATGATTAGTGTAGATGTGGAATAAATGGTGCACAAATTGCAACCTGCCCATCACCTGAACTATTTAATACATAGTTACATTGTGAGTTTTTCACATTTAGATTTTATATATATATATATATATATATATATATATATATATATATATATATATATATATATACAGTATATAAACTAATCATGCTGTAATAAAGGAATGTTACTGAAGTCTAATGGTTTTTCTGTACTTTTTTTTAGTGGATATTCATATAACACCTACGTGGCTACCAACATCCACACCTTCACCACAGCATAGTAGGTGACATCGAAAATTATTTTCACAATTTCCAAATTTCAATAACAGTACAACACAACTTCTTGAAACTTTTAAATAGCTGCAACCCAGGCAAGTTTTCAGGAGGACAGAGATGAGCTTGAGCTTGAAGTGAGGAAGGCTGGAAGGATATCAGATGGAACATATACACAGCAGAGATGGTTGCAATTTTGATGGCATTAGAGTGGATATATGAAACCATACCTGATAAAGCACTTATATGTTCTGATTCAATGGCTGTCCTCATGAATTTAAAATCAGTGGAATCAAAAAGAAAATGGCATTCTAACAGAAATCATGATCAAGTTTAATAGTCTAACACAGATGGGAGTAATAACTCATCTGATGTGGGTACCACCAGCGCATGTTGGAATTCAGGGCAATGAGGAGGCAGATAAAATAGCTAAAGAATCTCTACAACAAAATGAACCAATTATACACATCTCACTAGGCAGAGCAGAAGGGAAAAACTTAATCTTAGAAGATTGTAATAGGACATGGCCAGAGATGGCAAAAGTACACACATCCTTTACTTAAGTAGAAGTACAGATACTCATGTTTAAAACGACTCTGGTAAAAGTAGAAGTACAGACTACACTTTTGTACTTAAGTAAAAGTAAAGAAGTACCGCCTGAAAAATGTACAAAAGTAAAAAAGTAAAAAGTACTCATTTCAACCACAGTCCCATAGACATGCGGTATAGGCGAATAATAATTCAACTATATTTGCAGTAGTTTATAAGTGTGTGTGTGTGAATGTAAGTGTGTATGGGTGTTTCCCAGTACTGGGATGCAGCTGGAAGGGTATCCGCTGCGTAAAACAAATGCTGGAATAATTGGCGGTTCATTCTGCTGTAGCGACCCCTGATAAATCAGGGACGAAGCTGTAGGATAGCGAGTGAGATAGGTAGGTAATCATCCTGAAGCAAACTCACAGTGTTCAGCATGTAGTTTTGCCACTGTTAGATCAAAAACAACAGCTGCCATTCATCTTGATACACTCTGTCTATCATAATAAATAATGTCTTACATTTTACACTGAATTTTGTCCAACATATATTTATTTTTTCTTTTGCTAAAATAAATACTTATCAGATATGACTGCAAACTATTTTTTTGCATTAGGCATTAAGCATTTTTGCTTGTTCTCTTCAGAGAGTAGCTCTCATATATAGCCCGCTATTTCAGTGTTTTTTTTTTCCAGGTATTTATTTTATTTAATGAATAAACATTAATTCTGTTACAGTTTTCTTTCTTTACATTTTTCACATCAGAATTGAAATTCTCAAAACTCCCTGTTCAATCTTCAGATCATCATTGTGTCACTTGTGCACATCAGAAAGGCAGTTTCTCTTTATGAACAAGTTGCAAATGCTTTTGCTCATCCATGCAAATGATTATGTGCGATTCTCTGATGTTTCCTATGTTATCAGTTGCTTATGTCATGTTGATCAAAATGTATTATTTTTATCTCTGTTGAATAGACTCACCCCCACAACATTTAATCGTTCAAATGCCTGAACAAGTTGTCTTAATATTTAGTCAGAATGCATTTTTTACATTTCTCCCAGATGAATCTGGACTTTTTCTAATGAAGGTGTAAAAGGAGGTTGTCCTGTTCACATTTTTACTTTAGTTTTTTCTTTGTGCTATGCGGTGCTCTCTTTTCCTCTCTGTATCAGAATGACATGATCTGGCAACTAATTACAGTACAAACAGCAAACATATTGCCATAGTTTACACCAGAACAGCCCTCCATGGTGCACTGTTATTGACAACATGACTACTAAGTAATTTGAGTCTTAATCATATACAATGACACAAGGACATGTCATTCTGACGCCACTGACATGTTCACTGACGCAGAAATTTAGTTTTGAGAGATGAACTGAAGGATTTTGAGCAGGAGACTGGCTTTTGCAGGTAATCCATGGTGTTTTGCTATTTATACGTGTTGTTTTGAGAAATGCACTTAGGCCTACTGTTTTACAAATTTCAGTTCTGATCTGAGAAATGTGCCAAAGTGACTGAGAAAAACTGTAATACATTTATTCTATGCTAAAAGCAACATACACAGGTAAGACAGGTAACACACATAAAGTGCCCAGTATTACCTTTGTTGTTGTAAAATATTTGTTAAAAATTATTAATTGAGGACAAAAGTATAGGCCTGTGTAAAATCATATAGTCAATCAAATCAATAAAAACTGAAAAACAGCATAAATTATGTATTAGGAGATATGAAAATAATCAGAAATAAAGGAAATAAACCGCATTGCATACATTTTTTTTTATAAAGTATTTGATTGTTTTAGTACTAAATGTACTAATCTTTACAAAAAGCACTATTTTCACGGTATTAGATTGAAAGACTAGAGAAAGCCCGTGCAGTATGATCAGAAGTGGACAAAAGGCTTAAGCATTTAAACAGCATGTTCTTGACTGGAATGTGTCTCGTTTACCTGGGTAACACTTTATTTTGATGGTCCATTTGAGTATTAGTAGACTGTCTGCTTTATATCTGTTGATACTGACATTTAAAAGTCCTTCAACAGATATTTAACTGACTATAAGAAACTTTGCAAGTACATGTCAACTTACCCTAACCCCAACCCAACAGTCTACTTATAATCTAATGAGAATTAATTGACATGTAGATGCAATGTAACTTATATTCAACAAACGGACCATCGAAATAAAGTGTGACCTTTACCTGTGATCCGAACGAGCAAAAGGTGTCTTATTACCATGTAAACAGGGCAGCATTAGTCATGTTGAATTCGCCGACTCCCTCTGTCACATCTGCGTAGTAATCCTAGCCTTTCTCATAGTAATCTTCATGAACTAGGGCTAGCCTATGTGTGGTGCACGATAGCCTTGAAGAAGCCGCGCGCTGCAGCACGCAGGCGCGCAATGAGGAAAAATAGACTGACTGCATCAAAAAGGCACTCATATTATTGCGCAATGGCAAGAAATAAGATCGCGCCACCTGATACATGAAAACGAAAGTAACGACCGTGGTTTAAACAATGTAAGAAGTAGAAAGTACAGATATTTGTGTAAAAATGTAAGAAGTAAAAGTAAAAAGTTGTCAAAAAAATAAGTAGTGAAGTAAAGTACTGATACCAGAAAAAACTACTTAAGTACAGTAACGAAGTATTTGTACTTCGTTACTTCCCATCTCTGGACATGGCAGAAAGTTTGGGAGTTCAGTAACACAGGTAGACATTATTATAAGATCCAAAAAACAATAAAGAAAAGTAAAATAACGCATAATCTTAGTCGAAGTGAACAAGTTATTTTAACACGTTTAAGAACAGGACATACACATTTAAATCAAACATTTTACATAATGAGAAAACATGAGACGGGTTAATGTAACATATGTTTAACAGAGGAGACAGTGGAACATGTTTTAAAAAGGTGCAAAGCATATAAAAAGGAAATTAGGAACCTTAAAGAGGAATTGAATAGTTTAGGATACCAGGATTTCACAATAAAAGGTTTATTAAAAGATGGTTTAGATTCAGGGAGACAAATAAAGGCAGTTATAAGATTCATCAAGAATAGTGGATTATACAATAGAATTTAGAAAACCAGTTTAGGCGACGCAGTGGCACAGTAAGTAGTGCTGTCGCCTCACAGCAAGAAGGTCGCTGGTTCGAGCCTCGGCTGGGTCAGTTGGTGTTTTGTGTGGAGTTTGTATGTTCTCCCTGCGTTCGTGTGGGTTTCCTCCAAGTGCTCTGGTTTCCCCCACAGTCCAAAGACATGCGGTACAGGTGAATTGGGTAAACTAAATTGTCCATAGTGTATGAGTGTGTATGGATGTTTCCCAGAGATGGGTTGCGGCTGAAAGGGCATCTGCTGCGTACAACATGTGCTGGATAAGTTGGCGGTTCATTCCGCTGTGGCGACCTCGGATTAATAAAGGGACTAAGCCGATTTTAGTGTTGTATACAATATCCCAACGAGCGAGTTTTTGTATTTTTCCCTTTTAGAGAGAAAGCTGAATGTTAATCCTGCACTGCATATTTTTGTTTTATCTCAGGTATGTTGTTTACCAATTTTTATGTGTTATGTTTTTGAGTTTAAGAAAATGTTTACACGTAGATTCACAGAGATCGGTGTGACTGTTAGAGAGAGCTAAATATTAATCCTGCACTTTCCTGCATTGCATATAATTTTGTTTTATCTCAGACGAAGAAAATAAATCCAATTTGAGTACAATGGTGGATGGCCTCTTTCATTGAGTTCAAGATCTGAGTGTATATGGGACACCCATTACACATAGAAAACACCGACACAAACATTCCTCTCACCAAAAGTCAGCTTTCAAATATTTGATTGACCAACTGTTCAGTTTTCAAGAAAACCACAACAGCTTTTTTTTATTTGTGAAGCTGAGTTTATATTTATGTGACCAACCTGCTCGCCGACCTCAACCAACACATCCTTAATCAAAAGAGTTGCTTCCGGTACACACCTAAACCCATTCTGGGGGGGGAAAGGTGACGTTCCCCCCTATGGGGTCGCCAAACTATCCAGTTACATTGGCATATCAGTTGCCTGGAGCCCCTGGTTAAGTGTATATCAACCATATGGGTGGTATATGTTCACACCATGTAGCAGCTTGTTTGCCATCTGCTCCTCTGGAGTCACACAGTTGAAATCGCTGCAAGTCATACTCATCTCAGGCAGGCTCAATCGTGTAGCCAATGGCTCTCACGGCAACTATTGTTCCCGGGAGTATAGAGACTCGACCCTGGTGCAGTCCAGCTGATATGAAAGCATGAGAGGATACGGATGCGCTAGTCCCGGGGGCTTCACAAATATGCATTTCCCTAGTGACCCTACTCGCAAAGATTCTGTGCATGGTGTAATGCCTGGACCATCTAATATGTCCGGTACTTTAAGAATTAGCTCATAAGTTCAAATTAATTTATATTAATTCTCGGGGATCGAATCAAGAGATTCAAACGACTGGTTCACAGTCAAAATTAGGTTACCACGCTTACGTCATCTATTGGTCCACCCGAATAGAAGTAAGCAACGTAACCTTATCTTTAGTAAATCTATGTTATATTATTACTTGGCCAAAATAACAATATAAGCAGTTTCACAAGCAAGGTAGCTAGACCATATAGCTGAGGCAGTAACTTAAAAACACATAAAAACTCCGACAAGGATCTTAAAATGAAACACAAGTTTATTAAGCTACACACGCATTAAGCTACTCTAATGTAAAACAAACAAACACAAAGATGCACACACACACAGTTCTGGAATGGGTTGAGTTACTGAGAATGACCAACTAAGAGTCCCAAACGTCTCGCACGTGATAAGTTCTTAGCATTGCAACCTTAGAGAACCACCAAGCAGAGAATCTGACTAGGATTTACTGTTAAACTTAATTAACACCAGCTTCAGCCCGGAATGAAAGTTTGGTTTGTGTTTACTTGCGTGACCAGTTCCGCTCGTCAGCTGGTTGAAGGGAACTCCGGCGCAGCCGATTGGTTGCCGTGCGTTGACGTAGTGTGGATGTCTTTGTTGAAGAGGGCTCTTCCTTCGTCTTCTGGAGCGTGGGACTCGTGAACCCGGTGACGAAAGTTTGACGTCAGCAAGCGGGAAGTTCGGTGAAAGGGAATTCTTCCAGCGGCTTGATCCTTGAATGACTTGGGAAAGCAGAGTTCAGGGAAGTTGAATGACTGACCGTGCTGCTTGATGAGATGGCGTCCGCGTGTTCCCGGGAAGCGGTTACGCGAGCAGGACAGGGTCAGACTGAGTTCATGCGAGTTGCGACGTACACAGAAGCGGCGTGGGCTCCTGTGAACGGTCTCGTTGCCGTGGTGCGGTTACGGCGGACAGACGCAGGTCTTACGGGGTGCTTCTTCCGAGAGCAATGTCCGGCCCCGTGTTGTAAAGGCGGGAAGCGTGCAACGCAAAGTTTGTGCGTGGAAACCCCTCGTGAAAACCAAGCGAAAGCCATAAACTTTCAAAAGTTGAGGGCTTTATAGTGGGCAGGACTTAAGCCAGCCTACTCCATGACTGACCAATAGCCGTGGCTACTGAGCGAGGCCAAGCCTCTCTTTTTCCTGGTCGTTCACGCCCAGGGAGGGGTGACGTTGTCACGCGCTTGGAGTAAAACCTTATTTTACTGTTATCAAAAATTAAATGAAACTTTGTAATTAACTACTATTTGCAGATACAATTTTATCGTTTCCATCAATGTTTTCTGAATACCGAGCTGTACAGTTGGACATCAAACCCCATGGCTTTATCAAATACAGTTAATTACGAGCGTGCCACACGCTGCATTGTTTCATTTACATGCCGTGTTATAGTGAAAAACCCTTGCTTACATACATAGTAAAATATACAAAACTATTCGCAATAAAACATTAAAGCAAAAACACACTTTTAAACGTGAATTGTCCGAAACTGGCATTTCTCTTTGTTCAGAGGATAATGCTGGGTTCTTCTGCTCCAGTCTCTCTGGAGGGGGGGGAAGGCCGGCGATTATAGAGACAGACAAACCTTTCTTCCGTTGGTTTTGGAATTCAGTTCTTAATAGTCATGTGAGAGGCAGATGGCTCGAATGGGCAGGAGAGGCCATTAATTTATAGCGTGGTTTACAACACGTCTTTGTTGTGAGAGGGGAAGACGAGTGTGTATTGGAATTAAGCTTCGGGCGATACTTACTGTAATTAAGAGGGAGACGAGGGGGAGCAAGAGTCTAGTTTGACTGCAAGAATCTAACTCCGCTTAAAAACGTGGCTGAGTTCCTACAATGGTCAGGGAGGATGAGGATCAGGTCTTGTGTCCCAATCCTGAAACTTGCCAGATCAACTGTCACCCTCCACATTGAAGGTTTACGTTGCTGCCATCTCTGCTCACCATGATGTGGTGGATGGCAGCACGCTCTGGAAGCATAACACCATCTTATGATTCCTCAGAGATGCAAGGTGACTAAATCCACCACGTCTGCCTCTCATGCCCTCTTAGTATATCTCTGTAGTCCTAGTGCAGGGGTGTCCAAACTCGGTCCTGGAGGTCCATAGTTTAGCTCTAACTTCCTTTAACACACTTGCCTGGAAGTTTTAGTATACATAGAAAGAGCTTGATCAGCTGGTTCAGGTGTGTTTAATTGAGGTTGCTACTAAAATATGCAGGACACCGGCTCTCCAGGACTGAGTGTGGGCACCCCTGTCCTAGTGGGTCTGAAGATAGATCCATTCGAGTATCTTTAAGTATAGACCCTTTTCACATTTCTGGGTTTCTCAGTAGCGGAACCCGTCATAAATAAGTAAACTTAGAGCTCAATGGACCAAAGAGTACAACAAAATAGTTTTTTTACAATCCTATTTGCTGAAATAATAAAAGGGAAAACTCCACAATGGTGTTATGGTGGAGACTGATGAAGGCTGATAAAAGAGAAAATAACGTCAAATAGACTCTGCATTAGAAACACTTTGCATAAGCGATAATTCATTTTTTTGTAATTTGATGCAAAAATTATATAATGCATTCATAAATGTTCATATGTTTTGTTTTTCTTATCTAAATATTAAAAACTTTCAAGGATTTAAGATTATTATGACCATTAAACACGTCATAACAGTCTTGTGAAAAGGGTCCATTCTGTTCATGAATAAAGATCTGCTTGTTGCGTTGACATTGATAAAGAGGGTTGGGGATGTGGAGGCATTTTTGCTTAGAGAATCATTCATTGAAGGAAGACCTTCTATGAGCCCTGATCTGATTCTGATTGAACATTTGTAGAAATAGCTGTAGCGTGCAGTTTGCAGAAGGCACACTTCAAACATGAGACATCTTTAACAGTTTGCTCACAAGAAGTGGGTCAACATACCTGTCAACTGGTGCAGCAATCTCATTGAGAGTTACAAAAAGTGACTGATTACAGTGGGTGCCTCAAAAGGTTGTGCAACAAAATATTAAGTGAAGTGTACCATAAATTGTGGCCAAGTAGTTTTCAGTATTTTTTATTAATTGTCAATTTCAAATTATATTAGTGACTGTGTGTTTTTCCTTTATTTAATGGAAAGATAGTAAGTATTTTCTCTGTCTGTATACATTCTCTAAAGTAAAGAAATAAACAAATCAATCAATAAATATGTGTTATATAAAAAAATGGATTGTACAAAAAACACCACTTTATTGTGCATTCATGTTTTATGTCATAAAGAGCAATATCCCTGAACTGCCAGTGGATGCAGATGTTCTGGGAGAAGCTAGAGAGACAGAATTACAGACAACATCTGCCAGGAAACTGCAAATTCTTTTAACAATCAGACAGGCGTTACTGCATTTGCAGACATAAACAGGATATATTCAGGCAGTTCAGACATTTCTCAGGATATCAGTCAAATTGAAGCTCATTTTTATGGCTTCCTAAAATATATGTAAATTTTCAATGAACCATGTGAGTAGTCTGTACACCAATCTCGAAAAGCACAGTTCTTTTTAGTCGGAAAAAAAATGTATAAAGTAATTTATAAATCCTTATGGTGGTAAGAGATTTGGTCACATATTTAAAAGGCCATGCTTCTAAAAATAAACAGTGGCAGTGTCTGTTAAATATGTGAAACCATACATTATAAATGATCTTGGTCAGTGACTCATATGACTCATCTGAATGTAAAAAATTTAAATAAAATTGGTCAACCCGAGTGGTTAAAAAACACATATTTAAAAAAAGTGTACAAACTTTAAAGTTTGAAGCTTAAAAATGTCCCACAATTACAGTTTGTGATTCAATACTTTTATTAAATACGTTTTACTGTCAACTGTAAACAAACAACACACAAAAAAAATGCTTATGTGGCAAGGTGTGTAATTTTGGGCTGGCATCAGCATGTGATTGGCAGACCAATGAAGTGCGAACAGTCAGACAAGTCAGCAAATGGGGTGCGATCGTAATTTTAACATCTTCTCGTCTCATTAAACCATTAAGAGGGAAGCGGAATATCATGATCTTTATGACGATCCTTGGTGGAAGACTACATTTGACGCCGCTGCTGTTTTGCTTTGATTTATTGTTTTGTTTTGCTCTTATTATTGTTTGTTTTCATTTATTATTTTGCTTTATTTCCCGGTATTAATTCATCATTTTGTTTGCTAGTGTTTAACATTTGTTTTGATTAACAGCATTTATTTTGTTTTTGCCCATTGATTGTTTATTTGCATACAATTTGGCTTACGGGCAGTGAATCATTGCTCTCTTTTGATTCTTGGTCCTGTGATTGTTCAGTGTGAGTGTTTGATGTGCAGGCCGGCCTGATGTACGTGCAGCAGTTGTATTGGCTGTGTGTTCATGAGTATCTGTAGGTAATAAGCTTATTTGGGGGTATTATTGTTGGACTATTTGTTCCTTTTTTTGTTAGTTGGGGTTTTCATTTTGCTTGTTTTGATCAGAGATGTATAGTAACGAAGTAGAACTACTTCACTACTGTACTTAAGTACTAAAAGGTTGTATCTGTACTCTACTGGAGTATTGTTTTTTTCTCCTACTTCTACTTTTACTTAAGTACATATTTTCGATGAGCTTAATACTTTTACTCCAGTAGATTTTTTATGTGTTGCATAGTTACTTGTTACAATTATAAAAATGTTACGAATGAATCATTCATTGATCAGACGATCAAAGATGACAGTGCTGCCTGCCTGCCTGCATTGAGAGCACTTTAGTTTGTTTTAGACATGGAAAACCCAGAAATTCCACCTTCAACTCCTTCACTTTCAACTGTTCGTGGCGATGAGGAAAAAGACCACCCGTGACCCTATTTAGAGCCAATGTTTGCATTTGTCGGAGTGAAAGACAGTTCATGTAGAATGAAGTGCATACTCTACCGTTGGATTTGAAGAAACATGTCAAGTTAAAGATAATATAATACACAAAACAGCAGTTTGAGCTATCCATAAGAGCTAGATAAGTTAACTACTGTTAGCTACCCGCCGTTCATATCATGCTGCAATGTTCACATAACGTTAACTGTCTATCATAAAGGTCTATACATATAAAACTGTCTATATTTATTTATTTATTTATTTATATTATAAATCGTAAACCATGGTTCTTTTTGTTCTGCTTAATCCTGTGCCCCAAAAAAGATATTTAAAATAAACAAAACAATATGTCTTTTGACTGCTTTTTTAAAAATAACTACATAACGCAATACTTGTACTTTTACTTTCAGTACTTGAGTAGTACATTTTTAAATAAACTACTTGCAATACTTAAGTACAAAAAATGTTGAATACTTTAGTACTTCCACTTAAGTATTGTGCTTAAAGAGCACTTCAACTTCTACTCAGGTCACTTTTTTGATAGAGCACTTGTACTTTTACTTAAGTCTGGGTCTCTAGTACTTTATACATCTCTGGTTTTGATATATTATTATGTTTTGTTAAAGAATTTATAATAGTTATTTTGCTGGTGCTCTTCTGGCTCTGTTAATTGCTTGGCCCATTGTGTGGTGAAATCAATATCCTGAAGTAATCACATTGAGTGTCTGGTAAATTATTATTTTTATTATTATTTTGTGCAATTGTTTCCTTATTTTGATTTTAATGTGTGAATTTCTTTTCTGTGCCTAGGAGCCATTAATTCCTGGTTGTGGAGCAGGGAAGCCAGCTGCTGCCTTTCGGTGGTGTTTCACAGGGGGCTGTGTGGAGTGATACGATTTCCATTATTGTGTGCGTTATTGTGTGCGTGTAGAGGTTGATGTGGGGTAAAGTGGGGTAAAGTTTAACTGGGTTAACTTACCATTCAGAGTTGCAGCTGGACTACTCTGCTCCCACTTCGCCTGGCTGGGAAGTTAAACAGTGGTTTTATTGATCTTTTTATTTGTGCTCTTAAAGTAAAAAATAGTTTTGAATTGTTCTTCCTGTCTCACTCCATCTATTCCTTGCCTTCAAAAGTAGTAAAACTTACCTGTGAGTCCTAACCGGGTGTATTTCCCTGGCTCCCCACCAGGGTGGCGTAGTTGGATTAACTAGCTTCCGAGGCCTTTGGGCCTTTATTGTCAGTGCTACACTTATAAGACCAATCACTGGGATTTGTGTAAAAATGTGACAATGGCTGTGTCTGAAATTGAATATTTCCATATTATATAAAATGCTAAAAACAGTATGTGAGCCAAGTAGTTATGTCCGAATTCGAAAATCAGTATACGGGAAGTACCCGGATGACCTACTACTTTCGGTGAGATTCTGGAGTGCACGCTGCACTTGCCCATGATGCCAAGCGAGAGAATTCATGAATGGGAGTGAAGCAACGCAACTCACGTGGGTAGGTCACGTGATCATGACAAAATGGCAGATGTAGTACGTCCGAGTTCCATTCATACTGTATAGAACGTACTTTTCTAAAGGCTGAGTAGTACGTTTAAATTCAAATGCAATACTTACTGAGTAGTAGGCGGTTTCCATTTCTTTGAAATTGGCGCGTGGAGCTCTCACAGGTGTAGTCACTCTGCAATCAGAAGTATAAAAAGCTGTATTGAGAAGAGGTTCAGACTACTCGCTGAAAAATTAACGCATCTAGTATTTAGCTGTGGATTCAGCTCATGTGGCAAGGGGACATAGCGTTTCTGTGGTGCAGTCATGTGTGTGTGTGTGTGTGTGTGTGTCTTTTTCTCTCCCACTCTTTTCATCTGCAAAGTCCCCGTCCTAATTACGCAGACAACGTGCCCTGGTATTGGCTGGAGTGACCCAGGGCGTCTTTTAAAAAGGGAAAACGTAAGGCTGGAGAGCGATGATTTTGCATTTGGTGTGATAAAAAATTCTAGAGTTGCTAAGAGTTATTTTTCATTGTGTTTCCCGTTTTGGTGTGTAAATTTTGACTTTTTTTTGTTGTTTATCCATCTTTGCTCCCCCCCATTTAGTTTTTGTAAATATTGTAACCTGTATATACACAGTGAGAAGCAGTAAGGGTTGGACGCCAGACTTTTCTTTTCTGTAAATATTTTCTCCTGTTTTTTTTTTTTTTTTTTTTTTTTACATATAGTCAGGGAGGTAGGAGTAGATTTTGGTATTTTTTTTTGTTAGGTGTATTTAGTTTAATGTGAGTGTTTAGGTAGTGTACTTTTTTTGTTTATTATTTTTCTGTAGGTGCTCTCCAAGGTATTTGGCTTCACGTTTTGGGTGTTAAAAAAAAAAAAAAAAAGACCTAAACGGACCGACTCCAAGGCTTTATAAAAAGTGAATTTATTTGTCCAGTGTTCTTTTATGTTGCGTCCTTGACCCTAGTCCAGGGTCGTAACATCTGTTCCCTCCTTTGAAGAATGAATGTTACACACGTAACCGAGACATGCACCTTCAGTTGATCACTATGAGTTATGCCAAATTATCAATTAGAGGAAAACTACGAAAAGTGTCACCGAAGCTGATCTCATTAAGCAAACAGTAAGGACATGCATTGCGAACTTTACAATGCCATCAGCAAACAACATACAAATAACAAGGGTGGCGGCTTTTTCCTCATAGCTGGTTAGTTTTGCTAAAGTTCTCCCAACATGTAAGCTCTGCAACAAGGAGAAACAACAAGTTACACTTTATTAACACTATAAAGAAGGACTCGTACAAATCTAAAACCCAACACCACCAGCCCCAGCCTTTGGCAAGCAACAGTTTATGCATAGGTGAACGATAGCTTAGCAGTCCTCTTTGGCATATGCTCACTGCAGAGAACTCCTGGACAACGTCCCTGACTGTGCAGAGCTGGGCATTCCTGGATCACCAAGCCATTATAACCAAATCAAGCTGAAGCCACAAGCACTGTGGAGGGTGTCACCCCATGCTTTCTTCGGTTAAAGACAGTTCACCCTCTGATGCCTATTGAACGAGTGCACAACTTCCCCAAAGGTCATACCACACACACATCCAAAGCCTGGTCAAAGCACAGCCACAGTGATACCCATGCAAGGTAGGCATAAGCTGCTCACTAAAACTGCATTGCATGCTGAAGCCAGACATGTAACATAACATCGCGACTGTCATCCAGAGAAAGAAAACCCCTACATCCAGAAACGCATGACTGGCACGTCTTTAAAAAAACACGTTTGCCGGCCACGTTGCTCCCTTAGGTTTGCTTTTTTTTGTGGCAAATGCTTGAAGAAGAATTCCAGCAATGTGCTCAGAGACAGGAGAAGAAGTCCAGCTCGACTACTGCTGAATGCATTGTTCTTGCACTGGAATCCAGCTTGCACTTTAAGCTCTTCCGAGAGACAGGTTGGCTCTGAAGGAAAAGTCTAACGAGCTTCCTCTCAAGGAAGCCGTTTATACTCCTGAGAGTTGCACTCGCTAATTTCAAAGAAATTCCTTGGCTTGTTTTCAAACAAATCAGAGTGATTCAGTTTCCTAGTTGATTCCACATAACTGTTAATGATCAACTCCAGCGGAACAAAACAAAACAAAAAAGTCCATATAATAAATCTATTGTGAGGCATTAACTAGCAGCTATGCCCTCAGCTGAATACCAGCACCCCTGATCACATTCAGTTGAGCTCTAATTCCCATATATGTGCACTCCCTAATCAAGCCCTGAATAAAGACACTCACCTTCGTTACACCAGCATCCAGTTGCACAGTTCACTTACTGAACTCCATTGTCACTACGTTGATATTCCCAGTCTTGTGCGTTATGTTTTGTTCATCGTATTTCATTTCAGATAACACTTTCAATAGCAATACCTTGGGTCTATTCCAGAACGCAGGGTTAATTTACAATCTGCTAAATCCACACTCTAAAACTGATAGTGTTAATTGGGAGAAATTAGCACTATTCAGTGTTCAGTGCTCAGTCTGGTTCTTGCTAAAAGCAAGGAGATATGGCTGTTTTCCTTCTTGCCAAACATGCTGTTTGAGGCTGGTACAAACTAGAGAGAGAGACATGGAAGATGCATTCACATAATGAAACAAAATTAGGAAAAGTTAATTCTATTGAAAATTAAATAGGAAATAAAATTAAGTACAAAAAAAGGGTTTCCATATAGATGTGCAGATATATGGTACACAGCAAGTGCAACCTTACTGGGCTTTTTTACAGTGGATTATGCACACAAACCTTACACACCAAGTCCGATGCACATTAATTAATCTGTTGAAAAATAATTCACAAAACAATACAAAATGGATTCTTGCAAACACACACACTAAACTGCACAGACAGACTAGCATACAATGAATCAACCTAAAAACATTTATATTATATTATATAGGGATGTCCCGATCCGATATTGATATCGGAAATCGGTCCGATATCAGTCCAAATAAATTTATCGGACCGCGTTAAAAATCTCCGATATAAGCAGTCTGTTCCACTCTAAACTCCGTTGCAGCTATTTTATCCAGCAGCGTGCAAAGCCCACATGATCACAACACTGCTTGCTGGCAAAATCCCTTAAATATTTAGCATGCTTTTCACGCTAAGTTATGGTGTATTACGATAGAAATCTATTGTGACGGTAGCACACGCTAACGCTATCAACATCGGCACATCTATACTGGTTTATTTACTTCACGTCAAGCGATCTTTACATTGTTTTGTATACGCTGCTAAGAAACGCAAGGCACCGAATGATGGCGTATCGCACATCGTGCGAGCCTCATAGAAAACGTTTACAATTTGGTCATGGCATATCATGGTGCATCCAGTGTGATCAATACCCAATTCAACACCTGCGCTTCCCACACAAAAGACTTTACCTCAGCGGCGCGGTTCTGTGTGCGTGAGAAACAAACACTGCCACAGACTCGCATGCTCTGCTGCTGCAGACCCACAGAGATGCGACCTGTTCACTAAACCTTTAACTAAATAGACTGATCCAGCTCATTATATACTGTGCTTTCGCTTTCTATAGCTGCGTTTTTCCATTACTTTATATGCGCGCGCGAAAAAGAGAGAGAGAGAGAGCAGATTTGACCTGTCAGTGGTGCACATGGATAGTAGGAGTCAAATAGTGGATTTCTTTATTTTTATTAATTTTTTTACTTGAACTCACTGAAAAGAAACAGTGTCATGTAAAATGTGTTAAATGATAAACATTTTTGTTTTTAATTGTCCGTTAAATAAGAATAAGAAATCATTCTGTTGCTGAGGGCCATTACAGTTTAAAAGAAAGTATGGTATTCCCATATTTAACTCGTCTTTTAAAAGCCCAGAAAGATAAAGTGCTCAGATAAACAGTGTCAGCTGTCATACTTTTCCCATGTGGGAAGTAGGGTGGAATCTGTGCAATATATTATGCAAATAAAATTAATTTTAAAAGTCACATTATTTTATGTGATGCGGAGAAAAGTATTTCTATGTTAAAGATAATATGTACAATATATATTATTATAAAATAAATAATGTTTTGTTTGGGAGCATTGTTACAGCCATACTCATCTTATGACACAAACACAGATTAAATAGATCTGATCATGTGAATGTTTGCACTAACCATACTGCACATTTTTATTAACTTAATAACTTATAATAATAACTCCTTATTTCTGCTGCCCAGTGTGAAAGAGATTTTTCAGCTCGAAACTGGATTGAAAAATTCATCAAGAAGCTGCCTAGGCATGTCCACAACTGAAGACTTGATTCAGATCAGTTTAGAGAGGCCTTCATTAGAGCAATATGATCCTAGACCTGCTGTGGACCGCTAGCTAAACTCCATACAGATTAAATTATAATTATTAAACACTATTTAAGCTGTTGTTGCAGTAAAATGAAACCTAGTGTACTTATCGTTTTTCAAATTAATGACACTGCTTTGTTTACAGATCTCCTCTTGTACATTTATTAGGCAAAAACACTATTTATTTTATACATTTTCACTGTGCTCCTAAAATTCTTCAATGTGCTCCTAAATTTTTCCACTTAGGAGCGCATGTCCTCCTCCTGAAAAAAGTTAGCATCAAGCCCTGGAAATGCTTATCTTCTTAAAAAAAATCTAATGTATGATCTAGCCGTTCATACATTACTCTCAACGAAATGGGTAAAAGTAAAGTATTCATGATTTGTGCTGATTATTATTATTGGATTTGTATTGGTATCGGTTAGTACTGAAGACTGCAATATTGGTATCGTATCGGAAGTTAAAATGTTGTATCGGGACATCCCTAATATTATATTATATTATTTTATATTATATTATATGCTGCGCAATCTACTATTGCACCATATAATTCAGTAAAATAGCTTGGGGTAATCCTGGATGATACGCTGCTCTTCAAAGAGCACATTGCTAACATAATTTGATCATGCAGGTTTGTACTTTTCGACATAAAAAAAAAATAATAATAATAAATCCTCCTAACAGATTAGGTTTCTAACTTTTGGTCCAAGATCTTGTCATTTCAAAGCTAGACTACTGCAAGGCTCTTCTAGCTGGACTCCCGTCTTTGACCCTTAAGCCTCTACAATTCCGGAATGCTGCAGTTCACCTGGTCTTCAATGAGCCCATGTAACATCTCTCTGAGTTGGTTTCTGGTTGACGCTTGTATAAAATTCAAATCATTGATGCCTGCTTACAGAACAGCCACTGGCACTGCAACCTCTTACCTCCACCTGCTCTTGAAAGTCTACTTCCCCTCCAGGAGTCTTTGGTCAGTGAATGAGCACCACCTTTTGGTATCAATCAAAGAGAGGCTCTAAGTAACTTTCCAAAACCTTTTCATTCAATATTGCTTGCTGGTCCCATTCATACATTGATTGATGATTCACTAGTATCATTCAAACGATAACTAAACAAAATCAGGACCCCCTCATCTCTAACCTCACCAAACCACAGGAAGAACTCAAAACATTATGCAATTCTGAGTGCTCCTTTCACATGTGAGTGGACTTGACAAACCACCTGTTGAAAGCACACTCTCTGACACTTTAAATGACACTTGCACCAGTTTTGCACAAGACACTTTCTTACAATCATTCCATATATCTAAAAAAAAAAAAACAATGGCTTGACATACCAAAATTGGATGACTGAAAACTTATTATTACTAAATTCAGATAGAACTGTGGTCTTGCTTATTGGACCCAAAAACCTCACATGCAAAAAAGCTAGAACACTGTCTAACCTTTGATGGATTCCCAGTTCAGTCCTCATCTTCTGTCAAACAAATTGGGGGTTATTTTTTATAGCAACCGGTTGTTTGAATGCCAGATTTTAAGCATCTTAACAATCTTATATTAGCAATGTTGCCAAACTTTGAGAAATTCAGAAAAGCTTATTCATGCTTTCATGACCTCTCGGTTAGACTATTGTAATGCATTACTAGGTGGTTGCCCTGTAGTCCTAATCAACAAACTTCAGTTGGTTCAAAATGCAGCTGCTAGAGTGCTTTCTAGAACAAAGAAATATGATCATATTACTCCAGTTCTTTCATCATTGCATTGGCTCCCTATTAAATATCGTAGTGAAGTTTAATTTTAAACTAATTTCGAGAGGAGCATGTGCTCATGATTGGCCCAGCTGGCCCACATTAGCTAATCATTATCTTCCAATCAAAGGATCCCAAGTCACTATATTCACCTTATTCTCCGCGTACGAGCGGGCGCAGCCATTTGAGTCATTTTGGCTCGAAACTTCCGGTCTCATTCACTTCCATTCATTTTTAGATGTTAAAAACAGCTCGTTCTGCTGCTTGATGTTGCAAACTGAGGTTTTCCCATTATATTATTCTATTTTGTCTGTATAATCATGCAAACACTTGTTTGTAGAGCGAGTAGTTTGACCGTTTTCAGCCGTTTATCATTCCTAGTCATTTCTCCCATAGGCAACTGAATCGGAAGTTCTAAAACAATCGCAAAAACGAGCGCACTTCCGCGTTGAAGAATAAGGTCAATATATATCTCCTCATTTCCTTTCTACAACTATCTTCATCTGGGAGAACGCTTCCTGCTACTAAAAAGCTCTAGCTCTAAAAAACTTTTACAGCATTACATTTCTAACCTAGCAATATGGAAATAACCAACAAACATCTACAACTTCAACCAGAGCCCTGCTCTCCCTGAGACTACAGCCACTGCAATGAAGCCCAAATCTCACTGCTCTCTTAGCAGTCCACCTGTGGTAACCTACATAGCATGCCTTAAGGGGAAGCCTCGCAAAATAACTACTCTCTAACAAGACTAAACATTTTGTATATCTTTACAAAGGCGTGACTAGAATAATTTAAACCATTTTAAAAGACACAAACACTATGGACTTAGTGTCCTCCGTTGAACTGTGTCCAACCAGAAATTATAACAACCAAATAAACCCACCTCTCAAGCCTCCGGCCTGTCCACAGGTCCATAACATTTTAACAGCTTGGAGTAATTCGACTGCAAGGATCAAAGCAATCCAATCCGTAAAACAGTAGTCCATAACTTATTTATATGTTGATAAACATCCATGGATACACAGCTGTCATCCAAATTAGTCGCTGAAGTGCGTTCAGTAAAGTAGCATCTTGTAGACAAAGGCTGAGTTCGAAACCGCGTACTTCTCTACTATTAGGTATGGAAAAAGCAGTATGCGAGCGATTGAGTATGTTCGAATCCTCAACGTTCAAAAAGAGTAGGCGAGAATTATCTTAATCCTCGCGAGATTCGGCCGTACGTATACTCAATTTGTCTAGATATGTGCATACTCACCCACAACATAATGGGAGAAAACAGTACGTGAAGAAAGAAGTACGTTTGAAACTTCAGTAATCAAAAAAGTGTAGGCAAGAAAGCCCCGGATGCCCTACTGCTTCTGGCCAGCTTCCGGAGTATTCCTCAGATGGTTACTTATCTATCCCAGGAGGCCATGGGAAAGCCTTCAGCACGGGGAAGAAGAAGCAGGAGAAGAGGATACGTCATAATATTGAGGAAAAACGGGACGCGGACGCTTTGAAACGTAAGTTATTGGTCAGCAAATGACGCCCCCCTGAGTTAAATGGCATGTGTTGAGCTAACGGTAGTGTACAGTGAACTGTAGAGTTGCTGACAATGTAAAGATGCTTTATAGTGACGTTATGTTTGATTTATTTTGCTCTAAAACACAATTATGTAGGAACTTGAAGCACATAACGTTACACTTAAAACGTGAATTTACATAAACAAAAAGATAATTATTAAATGTCTGACATAAATATATGAGAAGTGTAGCAGATCAGCAAATGACAACATTAAACAGACACCTGCATGAGTGATGTGTTTGTGCTGATGTAGAAGTCACTGCTGTCGACACTGTTTACATTAGCTAACGTTACATATTGATAAATCTAAATAAACCATAATTCACTTGTTGTATCTGTTCATCTGTATAGGTGATAATGAGGAATTTATTTGTATTTATTTTCAAACACAAAATGACATTAATCTGTTAAAATGACTTCTTTATTTTGTATGATCTGAACTGTCCTCAGACTGGTGCCGTGTGCATTGAGGATGAAGAAGCGCAGCGGTGTGCTGGAGATGATGTTGGAGATGCTGTAGTGCTGCGGACAAGACGACAAGACCCTGACAGATATTGCTGTGGTCTCTTCATCTTCAGAATCGGTTGCATGGACAGCTTCATGTCTCAATCCCGTATTAGTCTTACAGCAGCGATGATGATGACAAACACAGATGAAGACCCGCTGATCATTTGCAGAACCGGCCCGCTGTGTGGAGATGCAGCAGAACATGCAGTTCTACATGATTGTAGAACAAGTTTGAATAAAGCTTTGTTTCATGTGTTGTGGACTTATTTGTCTTGGTTATTTTTATTCATTCTATTAATCATATATTAATGTTTTCTTTTATAGTCAATAAATGAAATAATATTTTTTCAATAATGTATACATTAGTTCATATTTTTACTGAAAATTAAGATGTACTCACATTGGCTGCATTTGTCTAGTGACTATTAATGCATCGCTGTGGCATATAAAACAAATGTTAATTTGTATTTGGTTTCATTTATATTTATATATATCTATTTTAAGGTATAGAATAAATTAAAATGTTAATTCCCTGCTTCAAATTGTGGTCATGTAAAACAAGCAGACTAAAGCACTACTGTATGCAAAGATGAACATCACTCTTGGATGGCCTACAGTAAGTAACAGCAGACTATTGATGCCAATATAATAAAATATTACAAGAATTCTCCATATCTTCCGGTATATATATATATATATATATATGAAGAGTTCAGATGCAAAAACATTTAAATGCCATCTGTTCTAAAAGCTCTGGTGTGTATATTCAGTAAATCCAATTTTATGGCAAAAATAGGTTCTTTGCATTGCCTAATAATTTCGAAAATATTGGAGGCTGAGAAAAATGCTCATTTTAGAAGAAAGTTTCAGATGGCATTAGGTTTTTGCGTCTTAACGCTATATATATATATATATATATATATATATATATATATATATGTGTGTGTGTGTGTGTGTGTGTGTAAGAAAAAGGCGTTGAAAACTATTAGGTAATAATAATTAAAGATCTTATCATTTGTACAGGCTCTGGAAAACATGCTTGTATCGTTTACAATTTACAAAAATGACGTGATGTAACGGGTTTCTTGTGTTATAAGAGATTATATGCACACAGATGCACAATGAGAAGGTTATATATCTGCGTTGAATAATCAAACAAGTCAGCAAAACAAACGAGATTTAAGCAGGTTACTTGTGGATGAAAAATGTTATACAAACAATAAAGACAACAACAAATTAATGTGAACTTTTTTAAAAATATAAATATTAATTTAAATTAAGATTCATTAAACCTGCAATTTCTTTAAAGTTGTTGCGCTTCTAACGTCAGTCACATGATAACGTAAACATGGCGGATGAGGTACGATCCTATTCATACTTAACGAGATTTGGCTGTTGAGTGCCTACTCTTTTAGTCCTCTTTAAGTAAGTACTTATTGAAATTGAGTACCTACTCAATGAGTATGCGGTTTCGAACTCAGCCAAACACTTGTAATTTGGTCTACAAAATGGCTGCTGACCTTTGCACTTTTGATTGACACTCCATTGAGCCAATAGCTGAAAGGAGAAGTGTCACCATCCGAGAGCTCTCAGAACATGAGATGGACCCGCCCTCTCTCCTGATAGTTCACGAACAGACTCAGTTGCAAAGACTTTGTGAATGAATTGGGCCAGTTATGCTTCTAATTTTAATCATGTTAGGATTCCAAACGTAATGTTATTTAATCATGGTTTAAAGTAAAGCCCACAGCCAACTTTCCATTGACACAGTTTCTAATAAGTACAGTTTAAGTACAAATTAAATGTCAACATTGTTTTTGAAGTCAAATCAATAAATAAATAAAATAAATAAATAAACAGATAAATAAACCCCACCACTTCCGATAGCTATTTAACTTCTGAAAATTACCCAGCTAATGAAAATATTCTACACATTGAACATAGAAGTCCGATTGTAATATGCCACAAGGATTTAAACTTATCACTTCACCTACTTTGCCTTCAAGAGGTATTTCCAGGACCACCAGCCAAGCCATGCTCCATATCCTCAGCTCTCCATCCCTCCACCATCTTGTGGGGGGGACAAATGTCTACCAAAAAATTTAAAACATTATCTGTCAATTCCTGTAAATATTCCTCACCTTGCTAGAGAACTGCATTCTCACCCTGACACTAATCTTTCTGACTTTCTCATTTCAGGTCTAACCCATGGTTTCCACCCGGGCGTCTCAGCTCTCCCTTCCATTAGTCTTTTTGTCCTAATCTTTAATCAGCTATCGCAGAAATCGAAACTGTCGATCTTCTTATTTAAAAAAGAGATCAACAACCACTTTATGATTGGACCATTCTCTGCCCCACCATTCAAGATTTTATCCATTGGTCCCATAAGCAGTACAACTCGCAAAGTCTCCGACAAATGGATTCTATCTAATAATTTCAGAATTCCCTGTCTCATCCAACTTTTAGATGATATTCTAATCACCCCCCCCCCCCCCCCCCACCCCCTCACATCGCTTCCGGCCAAACACCTAGAGATAACCCAAAAGTTTTTGCCAATCTAGGTATTCCTCTCGCAGAAGCTGGACCCAATACATCTATCGATTTTCTAGGCCATCAACTTGGATTCGCAAAAATTCCAAGTTTCCCTTGCTTAAGAGAAAATTGACCAAACCATTTCTCTTTCCCTTATAATTCAAGAAAACAGACTTGAACAAACACGTACTGTTATTCATCCTCGGCCACCTAAATTTCACTATGCTAATTATACCACAAGGTCACCTATTTACAACTTACCTGCTCCAGCTCCCTATCACAGTCCACGATTTAGAAGACACAATTTCTCTCACCAAACCCACCCGCAATGAACTCCGCTTATAGATTGCCTTTCTTAAGCAATGGAATGGCTGTTCCTTCTACAGCAATTTTGTTCTCACCCCATTAGATATTAGCCTATATACTGGTGCTGCCCCATCAGTTGGGTTCAAAGGTTACTCATAGGCCACTAGTTCGCCACTACATGGGCCCCCTCAATCGATTTCCACTCCAGAAAACCATTGTTCATCAGCTTTCTTCAAACTGTACCCAATGGTCGCTGCTGCCATACTATAGGGAGACGAATGGTCCACCTTTAGCATTCTCATTCATTGTGACAAAGAAACACAGTACAATGCATAGAAAAAAGGCTTTCTTACTCCCCAACCTTTAATGCTGCTTTTAAAACATCTTATTTGGACATCAGCCAAAAAACAATTCATCATGTCTGCTGAATACGTGCCAGGTTGCAAAACCAAATCACTGACTCTTTCTCGTTTTTCTTTCCTGAACTCTGGTCATTGGCTCCAGAAGTGGACCCCAACCCAACGCCTGTCCCTCCCTTTCCAGAAACGACATTACCTCAAGCCACCCCCTTTATAACCTCCACCAAACCCCATATTGCTTCTCTTCCAAGTAGAAGCCCTCAGAGCCCTTCAGTCACACATCACAGCATGGAACATATTCAAACTCAACCCCTCACTCCACCCCACCATAGCAGATCTAATTTTGTTCGATGAGGAAATATAGGGTTTCCTCATCCTGCAAAGTAAGACAGATCAATTTAACAAAGGACATGTCATTTACATCTCCAACATCCCTGCCCTCACTCACCCCCTCCAAACCCTCCTAGCATACCTACACTTAAGGTGTTCACAAGAAACAAACCCCCTAGACCCCTTTTTTTTTTACTGACGACGCTAATCGTCCAGTATCACGTCTCTGGTTCCAGAAACGCCTCAAAGTCCTCCGCCTCTCACGATTCCCTCCTGAACCATTTCCCAGCCATTCATTCAGAATTCGCACTGCCACCACAGCAGCCATTAACAGGCTTTCCCAGCATCAGATCCAGACCCTCGGTCAATGGTCTTCTGAAGCTTTTCAAATCCTAAATTCGCCTCAGTCTTTTTTATCTCAAACCCCAGTCGGTGCTATTAAACCTCTCAGCCCAATTTTGGCCACCCCTTTATCCTCTAGCCAAAGCCATCTATCTGTCCATTCCTAGCAAACCCCCTCTATGGCTCAGACTCCCGCAGGAGTCAATCTGAGCTTAGGCTCTTGTAGAGCCTCACCTATCACCCTCACCTTTCTGTTCCCCCTGCCAGCATTGAGTGCTTCCGCTGTTCCCTCCCAGCTCTTTACCCCTTGCCTTTGACTCTCGTCTAACCTCCTTGCTCCTTCAGCATCACCTTAAGCTCAGACTCCCGCAGGGGTCAACATGAGCTTGGCTCTCGCAAGAGCCTCACCTATCACCCTCACCTTTCCGTTTCCCCTGCCAGTGTTAAGTGCTTCCAGTGTTTCCCTCCCAGCTCTTTACCCCTTGCCTTTGACTCTCATCTAACCTCCATGCTCCATCCTAGCATTACCCTAAGCTCAGACTCCCGCAGGGGTCAACACGAGCTTTGGCTCTCGCAAGAGCCTCACCTATCACCCTTATCTTTCCGTTCCCCCTGCCAGCGTTGAGTGCTTCCAGTGTTTCCCTCCCAGGTCTTAACCCCTTGACTTGGACTCTCATCTCATCTCATTGCTCCACCTTAGCATCACCCTAAGCTCAGACTCCTGAAGAAGCTTCTGCACTTGCACCTCTCACCTATTACCTTCCTGTTTCCACTGCCAGCAGCGGAGTGCTTCCGATGCATCAGTTTATTTATTCTGTATAGTCATTCACCAGTATCTACATTGTTTATTCTGCATAGTAGTTCATTAGCATTTCTTGTTTATCATATTCTGTATGTTGCATAGTAATCTCGTTACCTCCAACAGTTCTCCCCTTTCTTTCCCCCTGCCAGCGTTGTGTGCTCCCGCTGCTTTAGTATCTTTCTTATTGCAGTTTGTATATTCTGTATAGTAATTGTATAGCATATTTGTGTTACTTACAGCTGCTCCCCCCCCCTTTTTTTCCTGCCAGCGTCGAGTGCTTCTGCCGCTTTAATCCATTTATTCTGCATAGTAGTTTGCTATCATCTTTTATGTCTTATACTGTGTCTTTTGCATATTAATCGTATAGTACTGTATATCTGTGTCATATCCAGCTACCTTCCTCTTTCTTTTCCCATTCCAGTGTTGAATGCTTCCGCTGCACCAGTTTATTTATTTTTCCATATAGTTATTCACCAAATGTCTACATTGTTTATTCTGCATAGTAGTCCATTAGTATTTTGTTTATTATATTGTGTATTTCTGCATAATAATTTACGTTACTTCCAGCAGCTCTCCCCTTTCTTTCCCCTTGCCAGCGTTGAGTGCTTTTGCTGTTTTCTCCCAGCTCTTTATTCCTTACCTTTTTACTCTCATCCATCCTCTGTTCTCTACCTTAGCATCACCCTAAGCTCTGACTCCCGCAGGAGTTGATACGAGCTTTGGCTTTCGCAAGAGCCTCACCTATCGCCCTCACCTTCCTGTTTCCCCTGCCAGCGTCAAGTGCTTCCGCTGCATCAGTTTATTTATTCTGTATAGTTATTCACCAGTACCGGCATTAACCTGTTGCTTCTGCATAGTACTTCATTAGCATTTCATGTTTATTATATTATGTACTTTGCATAGTAACCATGTTACTTCCAACAGCTCTCCACTTTTCTTACCGCTTGCCAGCGTCGTGGACTCCCGCTGCATTAGTATCTTTCTTATTGGGTAGTTTATATATTCTGTATAGTAATGGTTTAACATTTTTGTGTTACTTTACAGCCGGTCTCCCTCCTGTTTATTTTTCTGCCAGCGTTGAGTGCTTTCGCTGCTTTAGTGCATTTAATAAGCATAGTCCTATAGTATGTTTCATGTCTATATTGTATTGTTCGTATATTATATCTGTGTTACTTCCAGCTGCCTTCCCCTTTCTTTCCCATGCCAGTGCCAAGCTATCTGCCAGCATTGAGTGCTTCTGTTGCATTCTGTATAGTTGTACATTCCGTACAGTAATTATATAGCATACTTGCGTTTCTTGCAGCTTCTCTCCCCTTTCTTTACCCCAGCAGCATCGAATGTTTCCGCTGCCAAATGTCTTCCCTCTCAATCAATCAACTCCACACCCTTCTCTATCTCCTCTCACAAACCTTCTCTTAAGCACTGACTCCCGCAGAAGCCCCTTAAGCCCCAACTCTCCCTCGAGTCTTCCCACCTACACTCCTAACCACACTCAGACTCCCGCAGAAGTCAAACTTAGCCTCCTATATTCATTTCATAGCCACCAGACCTACCCTGCCCCCCCCCCCCCCCCCCCCACCCCCCCCCCCCCCCCCGCCCCCCCCCCCGGATATAGCACTTTTTCTTTGCACTTTGGGGAGTTCCTGTTGTAAATATGCGGCTGCTGTCCCGAGCGCTTATCTTTTGCTTTTTGGGGAGTTTGAGATCGACCTGAGCTCAATTTCCCCTCGCCATGTGAAAGGGGGGAGCCCTGGGCCCGAGGATCCCTTGAGCTCAGGGCTCTCTCTCGGGACAGCATGCCAAACAAGCTATGTGATAAATCATGAGCTAAGTGTGAACTCTTGAAGTGAAGTTTAATTTTAAACTAATTTCGAGAGGAGCGCGTGCTCATGACCCAGCTGGCCCACATTAGCTAATCATGATCTTCCAATCAAAGGATCCCAAGTCACTATATATATATATCTCCTCATTTCCTTTCTACAACTATCTTCATCTGGAAGAAACCCCCCTCCTCCCCTTCTTCCACCTTTGTCCAGAATGGGCGGCACGGTGGCCCAGTGACTAGCACTGTTGCCTCACAGCAAGAATACCAATGGCGTCAGGTCCTTGCTGGGCCATCTGGTATTTCTGTGTGGAGTTTGCATATTCTCCCCGTGTCCGCGTGGGTTTCCCCCGGGTCCCCCGGTTTCCTCCCACCATCTAAATATGCTCTATATTATAGATAAAATAAGCCTAAATCTTTTTTCTAATGTCTTACTGTCAAGAAGTTCACCTTGGCCTCAGCAGCGGGGGAGTTTGAGATTGGCCTGAGCTCAATTTCCCCTCGCCATGTGAAAGGGGGGAGCCCTGGGCCCGAGGATCCCTTGAGCTCAGGGCTCTCTCCCGGGACAGCATTCCAAACAAGCTATGTGATAAATCATGAGCTAAGTGTGAACTCTTGAATACATTTTAAAATGTTATTGACTGCCTACAGGGGCGTCACTGGGTGTTTCCCAGTGTTGGGTTGCAGCTGGAAGGGCATCCGCTGCTTAAAAACATATGCTGGATAAGTTGGCAGTTCATTCCGCTGTGGCAACCCCTGATTAATAAATTCCCTAGAATTTGAGGAAGCTTCTGGTGTATTACAGCCCCTCATGGCCAATACGCTCAAGTAATTCTGGACAATTGATTATTCCCAGAATAACAAAATGAACTATAGGTGGTAGATCTTTCTCATATCTGGCACCTAAACTCTAGAACGGCCTTTGGTGGCAGACACACTGTCAGTTAAAAACTGGATTAAAGACACATCTCTTTACATTAGCAAACATATAAACACAAATGCTTTTGAAATCCAAAAGCTCTAAAGCAGTGGTTCTCAACCTTTTTATCATCACAGACTGGTCAATGCTTGACAATTTTACAGCAGACCAAGGGTAAGTGATGGTGGTGTTTCGTAGGATGCTAGTGTGGTGAAGTGGTAAGTTGGGAGAAAATTAATACTAAATTGAAGCTGACTACGCTACCCTGAACACTGGGAATTTAACACAGGTTCTTGGTGTAAGGAACAGGCATGAGACGTGAATACCAAAAATACAAAATTGTATTTTCCTTAATTATCCAATATAAAAATCTCTTTTAAAACTCGTCACCAGCAGTAGCAGCACAATCACATCAAAGACAAGGACAATAGGAGTTAGAGGCTTACCAGTGGCAGGTAAGCTAGTTACTAAATACCAAACTTCAAAATGATAAAAAAGGTCTTACCGAAAGTGCACCGCACACGTGAGCACACAACACACACATACTGAACTCCGTGCCATATGCCATCGCTGCACACGAGGGACAACTAGTGGCCTGCCTGGAAGTCTCGACTCCTACAATACAAAGAAACAATTAACAATTGTCCATTGTCCATATACATCACAATTTTCACACACACAAAATAAAAACACAGCAATCTCCGAACAGTTACATTCACAAAAATATCTCCTTAGAGAAAGGAAGAACTCAATAACATTAATAATAATAGAAAACCCATTTTAACTTATGAAAGCAAAAGAATAAACTTCCCACAGGAAGCACAAATAAAGAGACAAAACAAATTAAGCACAAATGAAGAACAATAATAAGCACACAATCAACACAGACACGCGCACACACAAATGTATCGGCTGCTACACAGCTACTCCCGTGTTGATACACAAATGACTGAATCCGAGTGTAAAGTTCTCAATGTGAAGGCCAATGGCGTAAGTGATTCACAGCGCAATAGTTGGAATCTTCACGTAAAGTTCACACATTCATCCGGTATCAGAAAACGAAAGCAAGCAGCAAAATAATCAAACAACAGACTTCTAAAGCAGCAGTATCACAAATGTTGCTCCACCGGACCCTTCAACAGTCCACCCACACTCAGTTATCCTTCCTAAAAGGATAACAAGATGTTAATAATTGATAACGGATCAGCGCACAATTATTTAAAATCGTACATGCCTTTAGCTTGCGAACCACTTCGTAACCATGCACTCACAGACGCATTACAGGTTTAGGCCCAATCCCAATTCTATTTTTGTACCCCTACCCCTACCCCTTCCCCTTCCCCTTGGCCCTTACAATCGAGGGTTAAGGGGAAGGGCTTCAAAACTTACCCCTAAGAATTGGGACAGCACTTCAACACCTGCACACGTCATCATATGTCATCACGATCTCTTGCTTCATATGAGATCAGACGATGGCGACTGCTGTAGTTATTGCAGTAGTGTTATTTTGTGGTGTTTATCTTCAGGAAATCACTGAAGGCATATATTATGTTATCATAACGATCTAATGTGGCAATAAGATCGTAACTGTACTGTGTATTTACACAGTGGCCATATTCATCTATGTAAACACACAAAAACAACATTAACATTATAGCAGACACTGTAAAAAGCTCATTTTCAGCCACTAGACTGCTCTGACAGGGTATTCGAGTGTTATCGAGTGACAGAATGTTGTAGGACTGCTGTACAGGAGTTATTATTAGGGATTATAGATCGCGAAATTTAGCATTTTTTTTTTGCGATTTTTTTAAAAAGCATGACCGTAAAACATGAACGCGGTTATGAATATACTAAAACATGTGTTTGTTTGTCGTAAAAATTCGTAATAATGACAAAAAATACTAATTTGTGGATCTCCTTACTTCCGGGTTCAGTTGTGTCAGGTGTATTCTGGGAAATATTCTTACCCCTCCGTTTGAAGTGTGCTCCTAGAAAATCTTCGTTCGAAGGGGTGTATACCCCTAGCCCTTAGCCCTACGCCTTCAAGCTAAAGAGAATTGGGACAGCCCTACCCCTTGGCGGGCACGCGCAAAACGAGGGGTAGGGGTAAGGGGAAGGGCTAAGGGGTAGAATTGGGATTGGGCCTTAATAAGCCCAGGAATAAAGAACGATCCTGCTGGGGTGACAGTGACAACAACAAGCCACAGCCAATCTTATCCCCAGATGCTAGGAAATCAAATACAGCCAGTTCAGTACAGCTGCATAAACCCGACGCTAAAGGAAAGGCAAAACAATGTCTACCTGTCAAAACGGAAGGGCCAGAGGCGGAACGTGACGCACAAGCGGTGCTTCAATACACACGCACACATATTCTCCCTTACATACACACACCCAAGTTGTATGACTGGATAATAAAAATCACTCGCGATGACACCATGTGACCCCACTACACTAGCTGACAGCAAAACATTGCTGTCACTCTGTTACAAGTTTTATTTATGGAAAAAAAAATACAAAGCAGTGTTGTGTTTAAGTGTTCTGTGTGTCTGAGATTATTAGTCTTACAGAAATGTGCATATTCCATAAAAGCTGAAGCTGATTGGTCAATTCTTGTCACGTGACTCAAGGTACTCTCACAGGATTCATTCAACTGGGTGCATCTAGTAGGCGGGCGCAACACGCCGCTTGTGCACGCAAGCTTCGCACCTCCATTGGAAACAACGAACTTGTGCCAACTTTAGACAAGATGTGATGTGTGAATGGCCCCTAAAAGTCTGCGGTCATTTGTGATCTCCATCTTCTTGCACAGCCAATTCACCTGATTTGTTGACAAATGGGTTGCGGATCCATTCCTTGGCAGTTTGTGGGTCCTTCACTGGGCTTTTTACCCTTAGCAAAGAAACTTTCCAAAGAGGGCTGTTTCTAACTCATTTTGCTGCTTGTGGGTAAAATATGGGCGCTAAAGTGACTGAGATGTACCCGAGAGAATACGGTCATTTTTCAAAATAAAAGACTTCAAAATAAAAGATCTTTCAGACTCAGATAATAAATAAAACATAAATTAATGATTTCTTTCTGGTTCCGGTCCTCGGCCCGATGGTTGAGGACCACTTCTCTAAAGGATTGTTAGGCTGAATTAATTAGGGCAGCCGGAGCCAGGAACATGACCCAAAGGACATTATAGTTTGAACATCTAAGCTTATGTTAGTCTGTTTTTACTTACCCCAAGGTCTCCATAATCCTGAGGCCATATCCTGAGCAGATGCTGTGGTAGTCATGGAGGAGTGGAGAGCATGAGACCCCAGTGACAGACGAGTCTCTGCATTGATCCTGTGGGCCAGCCTGAACACTCGCTGGTGACTGACGCCCCATTCACACGGGGCGTTAGCTTCAACGCTTCCCATTCACTTTGAATGGGTGACGTCAGGCGTTGCTGAACTGCATTGTGGATTCGTCGGCGCCGCTTCAGAGGCGTTGCTCGTTGCAGAAGTTGGGACATGCTCAACTTTTCAAGCGCCGACGGAAGCGTCAGCCAATCAGATCGCTGTATGCAAATACACCGGCTCCAACCGTGGCATATTGCTAACTAATTTCATTGGCTGACGCTGCTATGACGATCACGTCAGCCCCAACTTCATACACGCCCTCTGTCAAGCGTTGAAGCTGAAGCCTCCTGTGAATGGGGCGTTACACACCTGCAGCTTCTCTACAATGGATGTCCAGTGTTCTCCGGCCTCCGGTGCCTAGGCTGCAGCTTTGCACAAGAAGTTTAGTGAGAAGGGAAATGGTTGTACCCAACTGAGCCTTGTTTTTCTCAAGTTTTTTTTCTTTCACTTTGGTCAAGTGGTGAAGTTTGTTCCTCGCCACTGTCGCCAACTGGCTTGCTTGATTTGGGACTTGTGGAGCTGCGCATCGATGGATTTGCTCTTTAGTGACTTTCAGCAGTGAAAATTAAACAGCTCTGCACTAAACTAAAGTGAACTTCAACTCTGATAACTTGACTGAGAATTCAATTTACTGGAACTTTTACATTGTAAAAGTGCTACAGAAATAAAGATTAATTGAATTAAATACGGACATTGTTTCGATCGAAAACAAAGAGGATCCAAATATTTGTGAAATAATGTTTATTATAAGTAAAACAGAAAAACAAGTTTCAAAGCATACAAAAAAGCTGAAAGCCGAAGACAAAAAAAATTGCAATCCAAAAACAAAGAATTCCTACTAGGCCAAACGAACAGACTGCAGAGGAACCCTGGGAGACAGACAGGAACAAAACAGTGGACTGATAACCAGCAGTGCATTGCCAGTGCAAAATGTAAACAAACACACGCCCTCGCACACACCAACACACATGGCATAACACATAGACCCATAAACCATGACACATCATTTTGACATAGTAACCTTGGTTAATCACATTACTTTTATTATTAAGTTAGAAACATGTTTACTTTCCGTAAAGCTGCTATGAAAATATATGTATCATGAAAAGCACTATACAAATAATGGTAATTGAACTGAATTAACATTTAATAAAATAAACCACCTGCATGGCAACTTGACAAGATACCAAACAACCCATACAAACCCAACAACTTGTTATAAAAGTTGACATTTTCAACTTAAGATTTGGGATGAGAGTGCAGTGCTACAGTGAATAAAATAAATAAACCCCCACGCTAATATTTTGCTCCCATCTGTTTTGGAACATTGCAAACCAGTGATTCATCTTGATTCCTCATCATAGTCTTTTTAAACCCGCTTAAAGATTTTTAACAATGTTTTGAAAACATTTGATAACATGATAACTGTTATGTTGTTTTATTTGCTGAAAGGGAAATATTTTTAGCCAACTATCTTTGTCTATTGAACATATTAAAAATGTAAACAACAAGGGTTTTAGGTTGACATTTTATTGTGTTTACTTCCAGTGTAGGACATTCCAGACATTAACGAACACCCACATAAACCCTGTGTGGAGAGGTAAGCATGATCGAACACCAAATAAGGGGGGAGAGCATGCTCGGAGCCCGACGGCAAATCAGCAGGCCAATCAGAAATAATAAATAACACCTGTTTATTCTAGTGATTGGGCCGGAGCCAATAATATCCAGCTGCAGAACCGCAGAACCACACACGTTCCAGGCACACACAATCCAGGACACACGTTCTAGGCAAACCATATATGGTAATTAACTAACTCCTTAGGAGTATTATCGCCACCTAGTGTATTTCACAAGTATGGCGATCGAGAACGCCCGTGCTACGATTGCCATTCATTAGACTGTGAACAGTTTATGGTTTCCCATTTCAGTCATTATTTCATTATTATATCATAATGATCATTTATAACATTTCTACAGTTTCTGAACTCAAATTATGTAAATAAAAATAATTGGTTAAACACTTATGACTTTATTCACGTATCCACATACTCAAAGAAAACAACAGATTTAAACTAATTCAGGATCTTAATGTTGTCATACTTGGTTAAAATCGTTTTTTTTCATTCATTCATTCATTTTCTTGTCGGCTTTGTCCCTTGCGGGGTCGCCACAGCGGAATGAACCGCCAACTTATCCAGCACGATTTTACGCAGCGGATGCCCTTCCAGCCGCAACCCATCTCTGGGAACTTCCACACACACATTCACACTCATACACTATGGACAATTTAGCTTACCCAATTCACCTGTACTGCATGTCTTTGGACTGTGGGGGAAACCGGAGCACCCGGAGGAAACCCACGCGAACCCAGGGAGAACATGCAAACTCCACACAGAAACGCCAACTGACCCAGCCCAGCCGAGGTTCGAACCTGCGACCCAGCGACGTTCTTGCTGTGAGGCAACAGCACTACCTACTGCGCCACTGGGTTGCCAAAATCGTTTTTTTGTAAAATCTAAAATTAAACAATAATGTGTCACATTAAAAATGAATTACTATAGATAATAAATTAATATAGTTATAAACTGATTTAAACTACTATCTTTTACTAAACTGTAACTGTTTTTAATATATATATGTATATATATATATATATATATATATATATATATATATATATAATTTATTTTAATTAATTATTACAGTTAATTTGTTTGTATTGCTAAATTTGTTGCAACTATAATTACCACAAATTACCAGTACTTTATGGTTTAAAAACAATATATTACTTATTATAAATTACTATAGTATTTAATGTGGGAAATAATAAAAAAAGTTATTAGAAAATTAAGCAAATAAATACTATTAAATCGCTTGTGTAAAATAGTGTTCACATTTATTAAATGTAAAAAGATTTTATTACATAAAGATGTATTATTGCCTATACATATTAACTTGCTATTATTTCCTTCATTATAAATGAATCCATTATATAAATAAAACTGTCCAATTAAGATCGTTCAGCAAGGCCAGCAAACGAGTATCTGCTATACTGACTCTGTCAGATAATAATGATCATCTGTGATGACTGATAGAAAACTATTCAGTCTTTTATATTGAATGGCGATTGGAAACAACGCTCCCCATTTGCCCGCCTCGATTGCAATATTTGTGAAACAGTAAACACAATTGTTTATTGTGTACAATATTTATCAACAATATATATAAAAATATATTGATGACGATGTCCGAGAAGACGTTAATAACATTAACTTCCGTCGTAACCATATATGGTTTGCCTAGAACGTGTGTCCTGGATTGTGTGTGCCTGAAACGTGTGTGGTTCTGCGGTTCTCCAGCTGGATATATCTCGGCCGGAGAGACACCCTTCTTAAGGAGAGAAGGAGCAGCCGGGAGAGAGAGAGGAGAACACACACACACACACAGCTGCTGCACGTGTTGTGTGAAATAGTAAAAATAAAAGCCTGTACTTACCTTATATTGCCGACCCTGTCTTCTTCTTCCCATCCTACAACGAACTTTGCTACACCCTGTAAGGTGCCAGAAATGTTTGGATGTTTGGATTTTCAGCATTATTCAGCATTGAAAAAAAAAAAACATTCAAAATGTCAAGAAGCGAATCCATCAGACCTCATTTTTTGTAAATGAGCATTTTCTATCAGGCTCCTCTGGTTAGGTTCAGAAGTTTCATTTTATATATAATGAAAAGGTTATTAGCTAGTAAATAAAATAACTTTTTTCAAAAATGTCTCTTAAGACAATTCTTTGGTTTTAAACAAGGTAGATTTTCTTTTGCGTCAAAACCAGCTAAATCCACCTATTGGGACAAGACAGTGTAACTAGCTAAAAAATCACTAAAGATGCAATTAGAAATTATTTCACCAAACATAAAACACATACACAAACCACCTGAAGTTAAAAACACATAAATCTGTCAAGTAAGTGGTTCATTCTGTTGTGTTAACTCCTGATAAACCAGGCACTAAGCAGAAGGAAAATGAATGAATGAAATTTTTCAAGTGCATTAATCAATAACATCAAAATTTACATTAATTAAATCTTAACAATCTGTTTTCATTTCAGATATTTGGGATTTAGATTTAATGGAAGTAATGTAAACATTGTAACTATTATAAACCAAGCTTGTTACATTTAAATAATATGTAAAAACGTTGTGAAACACCAATATCTGTGCATTGTCCAATAATATAAAAAGCTTATCAGAATCAGAAAGAGCTTTATTGCCAGGTATGTTCATACATACGAGGAATTTGTTTTCGTGACAGAGCTTCTACAGTGCAACAGAATTACAGAGTCACGACAAAAACAGATAATAAATATATTTTAAAAATAGAAGTAAGTAGTGAATGCAAATATACAAATTGACAAGTGTATGTACAGGTTTATTACTAAATACAGTGTTACATGTGCTGCTGTTATATGCAAATTGGCATGTTAAGTGTGATGTTAAATAAGTGTGTATGTGTATAAAAAGTGTATAGCAAGTAGTGATGTTGGTTCCACAATTATTATCATCAAGTGTTCATGAGATGGATTGCCTGAGGGAAGAAACTGTTTCTGTGTCGGGCTGTTCTGGTGCAAAGTGCTCTGTAGCATGGACCAGAAGGTAAAGGTTCAAAGAGGCAGTGTGCTGGGTGTGTGGGGTCCAGAGTGATTTTGGCAACCCTTCTGGATAAGTATGTATGTATTCGCTCAGCAGTCCGAACAATTGAACGTAGTCTTTAGAGGTTAGATTTGGTAGCTGGGCTAAACCAGAGAGTTATTGATGTGCAGAGGACGGATTCAATGATGGAAGTGTAGAACTGTTTCAGCAGCTCCTTTGGGAGGTTGAACTTCCTCAGCTGATGAAGAAAGTACAGCCTCTGTTGAGCTTTTTTGACAATGGAGTCGATGTGAGTGTCCCACTTCAGGTCCTGGGAGATGGTGGTGCTCAGGAACCTGAATGACTCCACTGCTGCCACAATGCTGTCCATGATGCTCAGTGGGGGGAGAGCAGGGGGGTTTCTCCTGAAGTCCACTATCATCTCCACTGTTTTGAGCGTATTGAGCTCCAGGTTGTTATGACTGCACCAGACAGCCAGCTCCTTAACCTCTTGTCTGTAAGCAGACTCGTCACCATCCTAAATGAGGCCGATAAATGTGCTGTCGTCTGCAAACTTCAGGAGTTTGACAGAGGAGTCCTTTGAAGTGCAGTCATTTGTGTACAGGAAGAAGAGCAGTGGGGAGGCACCAGTGCTGATTGTGTGGGTACTGGGTGAGAATTTTCCCAGCTTCAACTGGTGCTGCCTGTCTGTTAGGAAGCTGTTGATCCACTGACAGAGAGAGGTGGGCACAGAGAGCTGAGTTAATTTGGGCAGGAGAGGTTTTGGGATGATAGTGTTAAAAGCCGAGCTGAAGTCAACAATCAAGGTCCTCACATAGGTCCCTGGTCTGTCTAGGTGTTGCAGAACATAATGCAGTCCCATATTGATTGCATCATTCACATAACCGTTTGCTCTGTAGGCAAACTGAAGAGAGTCCAGTGATGGTTCAGTGATGTCCTTCAGGTGAGCCAGCACCAGTTTTTCAAAAGACTTCATGACCACAGATGTCAGCGTCACCGGTCTGTAGTCATTTAGCCCTGTAAGTTTGGGTTGCTGAGGCAGGAGGTCACTTCATACAGCTCCAGTGATCTGAAGATCAGGGTGAAGATGGGGGCCAGTTGGTCAGCACAGGATTTTAAACAGGCTGGTGTTATAAAATCTGGGCCTGGTGCTTTTTTCCTCTTCTGTTTCCGGAGAACCTGGCGCACATCATCTTCACTGAACTGAAGTGCAGGTATGGGGGAGGCGGGTGGTGGTGGAGGTGTTAATGGTGGCGTGAAGAGCAGTTCAGAGTGGGTGTGGGGTGTTTTCTCGAACCGGCAGTAAAACTCATTCAGGTCATTTGCAAGTCGTTCGTTGTCTACAGTGCTGGGGGATGGTGTCTTGTAGTTTATGATGTTTTTTATTATTTAATAACTGGTTGACCCTCCTTTGGCAGCAAAAACCTCAACCAAATATTTTCTGTATATTGCAGATCAGACCTGCAAAATGGTCAGGAAGGATTTTGGACCATTACTCTTAACAAAACTGTTTCAGTTGAGCAATATTTGGGATGTTTGGTGTGAATCACTCTCTTGAGATCATGCCAAAGTATCTCAGTCAGGTTGAGGTCAGCACCGGGCCATTCCATAAGATGTATTTTCTTTTGTTAAAGCCTTTACGCTGTTGATTTACTTCTATGCTTTCGGTTGTTGTCCTGTTGCATCACCCATCTTCTGTTGATCTTCAGTTGGCAGACAGATGGTTTTTAGTTTTCTTGCAAAATGTTTTTATAATCTTTAAAATACTTTTTCCATTGATGACATACTGGACAAGAAAATAAACTTAAAGATGGTGCAAAGAGCCAGGCGGAGAGAGCAGAACAGAAGCTTTTAGACGAGCAAACCCCTCTGAAATTTAGCCAGCACCAAAACTTGCCAACAGAGGACCGAGAGCTGGACACTATGGATTACTTGATGAAGCTCTCACAGGATGACACAATGGATACAGAGACTCAAACACAGACAAAGTGAAGCACAAATGAAGCACAACTATTGACTTGCGACACAAATAGATACAGCAACAAGAAAAATCAAGCAACTAGACAGACATGAGGCGACATAAAAGGCACATGAATTAAGCCATGTGAGTACAGGTGCAGGGGATAAGTGAACCACTGAACATCAGAATGACTAACAATTCAATGAAAGAAGGCAGGTTTTGTGACATAGGATATATGATATTCAAAAGTTAAATTGCTGTCTAATATGACACCCAGATCTTTTATAGTAAAGCTAATGCTAACTTTGTATTCCTCTAATTGCATGTTGAGTTGTGAGATCTGCTGTGTACATGATTTAGGCCCAATAAGTAATAATTCTGTTTTGTCTGAGTTTAAGAGAAGAAAATTGTTGGTCATCCAGTCTTTAACATCTTTAATACACCCAGTTAGCTTAGACAGTTCAGACATCTCATCAGGTTTAGTTGAAATATATAATTGAGTATAATCTGCATAGCAGTGAAAGCTGATCCCATGTCTTTTAATAATGTTTCCCTAGGGAAGCATGTATAATGTAAACAGCAAAGGGCCTAAAACTGATCCTTGAGACACCTCATACTTTACTGGCCTGACATGTGAAAGCTGTCCATTAATATTCACAAACTGGTAACGGTCAGCTAAGTATGACTTAAACCATTTTAGAGCCTGTCCCTGGACACCTGTAAAATTTAAGCGATTTTTGAGGATATTGTGGTCGATGGCATCAAATGCGGCACTAAGATCGAGTTAAACTAATAGTGAGATGCACCCTTGGTCAGCAGCTAAGAGTAAATCGCTGGTTATTTTTAGTGTTGGGGTACTCGAACTTGGACTCGGACTCGAGTCCAGTTTTGATTGGACTCGGACTTGTCACGGACTCGGGTAACCTTGTACTCGGACTTGACTCGGACTTGGACATTTTGGACTCGGAAAATATCATCAAGTCCAGTCGAGTCCACATCATTCAGAACATAAATAAAGAGATTAAAAATTATTAAATAACAGCATGAATCTAACAAGAATTTAGCGAACTCTCTGGCTGGCTGCCAGCATTTATTTCCGCCGCACCGGCAGGCAGCAGTAGCATGTATTTACCTTAAACGTTAAGTTAACCAGAAATAGCCATATCACACAATGCGTGGCTAGGTCTAGGACAATGTCTTTAAAATCAGCAATAATTTGTATTCTACCGACGTGTTGAAAGAAAACAAAGAAAGGTAAGAACTTATTTTCTTGAATTTTATATTCATATCGTAGGGACGATGCTTATACTGAGATATTGTCTTGTTCTTTATACTGGTGTCAATATATCCGCAAATAACTGCCACATTCAAAGTTTTGCGCTTTGGCTCTGAGCCAGATAAAGATGTGTTCAGCGCTTGATTTAGGCCAGGGCTTCTCAAATCCGGACTCCGTAATATTCAAAGTTTTCCTGTTTGACTCTTGTAATGACATCCCGCTATCATCCCGTTTAATTTTCCAATACGTCCCCCTTATGTTTAATCTTACTATGAAAAGTAAAAGTACGTCAACACAGCCGATCTCAAATGTGATAGAACTGCAAGAGCTGATCAAGAGAATTGTGCTTTCGCTTTGAAATCACGTTAAAATGAATCTAAAAACGTCTGCATTCACTTTCTTTCTATTAAAGAGGTGCTTCGATCGTCACATCTTCTGAATCAATGTAGCCTATGCATGCTGACTGATGGACGCGTTTAGTATAGTAAACTCATCACAGATCCCAGATCAGCTTCTGATTTAGGTGGGTAGGGTTAGGAGATTTTAAAGAGTGTGTAAAATTACAGTAATTAAATGATGGAATAGAAAAAATGTTGTAATAATGATCTTGCTTGGAGTTGCATACTATATTAAGTCAATATAAGCATAAATAGTTTTAATATAGAGTTATATTTAAATCCAGTCAACATTCAGAATGGATAATTGCTGGACTAAGTCCACAAATTGAAGCAATATTAAAATATTTTTAAAGATAGAATAAGGTTTGTGTAAAAATTAATATTCAGGTAATATTTTGATGAGAGACATTGGAGAGATTGAGTGTGTGTGCGCCTGCGTCCACAATGTGAGTCTTCTGTGTGAGAATAAACATTTACTGAGTGTGAGTGGCAGTATATCTGCCCTATGTTGAATATGCAAGAGAGATTCTGATAATGACAAATTTCTGATTTGAAAATAGTCTATTTATATGTAGTCAACGACAAAGCGCAAGAATATGTGTAGCATTATTACTCATCTGATTAATCATCTATTCAGAATTGTGCATAGTTGTATGCTGATGTCGTCAATGTATTTTGAACTGAGGACCAGGACCATGACCTATCCCCAAAAGCCCCCCACCCTCCATTTATTTATAATATTTATTATAAATAAAATATAAAAATATTTAGATTTATTTTGAATAAATAAAAGTATTATTATTATTATTGTTGGTATTATTATTATTATTATTATTATACAATTAATATTCTAAGTAAATAACAGAAATTTACTCCAGGTGCTCCGGTTTCCCGCACAGTCCAAACACATGTGCTATAGGGGAATTGAATTAACTAAAATGGACATGGTGTAGAATTGTGTGTGTGTGATCGAAAGTGAATGGGTTGCGGCTGGAAAGGCATCCGCTGCGTAAAACATATGCTGGACTAGTTGGCGTTTCATTCCGGTGTGGTGACCCCTGATAAATAAGGGACTAAGCCAAAAGAAAATTAATGAATGAGTTTTACGACTGTCTGGACTCGGCTGGACTCGACTCGGACTCGGATGTTAAGGACTCTGACTTAAGTCCGACTCGACCCCTTTTGGACTCGGACTTGGACTTGTACTCGACTGGTTAAGGACTTGGACTTGACTTGGACTCGACAAAGGTGGACTCGACCACAACTCTAGTTCCCCTTCGGGAGGGGAACTTCAATGCTATGTGGAAAAACTTCCACTATGGGGATTTCGTCAGAATCCAATCATCTGAAAGAGTATAAAAACGGGCCAATGAAATGCCAATGAGTTGGCGGCGTCAGCGTGCACAGCTGTCGTCAATGACAATTAACTTGGCATAAAAGCCCAGCATGTGCTCAGCAACGGCATCCTTTTCGCTTTCAGAGCCTTTCACAAGCTTCTGAGAGAGTTACTGAGGGTTCTCCAACCTGTCTGATCAGAGAGAGATTGAGAAGCTGTTCTCCCGGTCCAGAGCGCGTTCACGCCGCGGCAGACGGTCGAGCTGGGTCTTCTCTCCCTTGCCTGGCGTCCTTTGGGTCCGGTCCTCAAGCTGAGCGGTTTGTATAGAAACCAAGCTTTCCTAAAAGAGCAACACGGTCGTGCAGCGCGTCTTTTTCAAGATGTCGTTCCGACCGTGCGTTTCTGGATGTGGTGGTTCCCTGTCCCCGGATGATGGGCACGAGCACTGCGTTACATGTCTGGGGGTCCAGCATGTCAATGCGGTGCTCGCAGGCAGTGCATGCCGTCAATGCGACGTCATGTCTGTTGCGCAGCTAAGATCGAGGCTCGCTCTTGCAAAAGGGCGACCCACCCCAGTTGTCCCCCGCTCTGCGGTTGGCACTCGGGCAGATCTGAGGGTTACGATGGGAGCAAATCCGCCGCCTTCGGGCTCGCGGACCTCTCATTCCTCAGCGCGCTCCATCCAAGCTTCGAGTGAGAGAAGCGAACCATCCTCACGGATGGTCGCCCTTTCACTCGATGACACCGAGGACCAGATGTCCATCATGGCATCAGAGGGTGGGCTATCACTATCCGACGAGGATCCGAACCCGCTCCCTCCCTCCGGGGTAGTGAGCGCGGCTCCGGATCCAGAAGCGGATATGCTGGCCGTGCTTTCCCGGGCTGCTTCGGCCGTGGGTCTGGAGATGGTTTATCCCCCAGCCCCGCGGCCGGACCGACTAGATGGGTGCTACGTGGAGGACAAGAAGGCTAAGCCTTCGAAGCCTCCCGTCCCCTTCTTCCCGAAGGTGCACAGTAGGCTCACGCAGTCTTGGAGGGCACCTTTCTCTGCCCGATCTGCGTGCGCCTCCGCCCTCACCAACCTTGATGGTGGAGCAGCCAGGGGGTACGAGGCGATTTCCCCAGATTGAGCGCGCCATTGCGGTCAATTTATGTCCGCGTGGCGCCTCTTCCTGGAGGGGTCAGCCTCGTCTCCCGTCCAAAGCGTGTAGGTTATCTACCTCCCTTGGAGCTAGAGCCTACACAGCCGCGGGCCAGGCTGCTTCCGCCTTGCACGCTATGGCCACCTACCAGCGCTACCAAGCGCAGGCGCTCGCCCAGCTGCACGAGGGTGGTTCCGACCCAGGCCTGCTCCATGAGCTCCGCACCGCAACCGACTATGCTCTGCGTACCACCAAGTCGGCTGCGTGTGCCCTGGGAAGGTCGATGGCCACATTAGTGGTCCAGGAACGCCACCTCTGGCTAAACCTGGCAGATAAGCGCGATGTTGACAAAGTTTGCTTTCTTAACTCGCCCATATCCCAGGCTGGCCTGTTCGACGACACCGTCGGTCAATTCACCCAGGAGTTCACGCCGGTGAAGGAGCAGTCGGATGCGATGGGCAAAGTCATCTATCGCCGGGACCGTAAGACCGCTCCCCCCGCCGTACCATCCACCTCCACTGCTCCTCGTCGAGGGCGCCCGCCTGCGGCTCCAAGATCTGCTCCGACGCCCCCGCCTGCGCCTCCGGCCAAGCGGCAGCGCCGAGCAACTTGCAACTTGCTCTTTCCCCGGCGGAGGGCCGGGCCACACAAATAACACCAATGGTGTTTTTCAACGCCACCCAAATTCCAAAGAAAGAGCATTTTTCCCCTTCCCCGGATGTGACAGCCCGAACACTGCCAGCTTGGGACGCTATGCCTTCCAGCTCGCAGGATCGGTGCATTTCACCAGTGGCTCACGGAGCGCAAGAGAACGGTCTCCTTTCTCTTCCCCTCCCGACCACACCTCCGGAGTATGGGTGCGAGACGAGAGTGAACCTCTCGCCTCCTGCTCTCCCGTGGGACCCCAGTGCTTCCCGGTTGAGCCCACCCACTCCGTGCTGCCCCACCGTTGGTACGTCAGCGATCGTGCGAATGAAGCCTCTAGCGGGGGCTCTGCCTGCCTGGTTAGCGCGGGCCAGCCCATCGCGGTGGCTCATCCGCACGATCAGACTCGGCTACGCGATTCAGTTCGCGAAACGGCCTCCCAAGTTCACGGGCGTGTATTTCACCAGGGTCAGCCCTGTGTCCGCCCCTGTCTTGCGAGAGGAGATTGCTGTCCTCCTGGCGAAGGATGCAATTGAGCCGGTCCCTCCAGCCGAGATGAAGAGCGGGTTTTACAGCCTGTACTTCATCGTACCCAAAAAGAGCGGTGGGCTACAGCCAATCCTAGACCTGCACGTTTTGAACCGCTGCCTTCACAAGCTGCGGTTCAGAATGCTCACGCTGAAACGCATCATCCGATGTGTTCGTCCTCAGGATTGGTTTGCAGCAATAGACCTGAAGGACGCGTATTTCCATGTCTCCATACTTCCACGCCACCGGCAGTTTCTGCGGTTTGCGTTCGAAGGTCGAGCATGGCAGTACAAAGTCCTCCCCTTCGGGCTCTCTCTGTCTCCGCGGGTTTTCACCAAGCTCGCGGAGGGTGCCTTAGCGCCCCTTCGACTCGCAGGCATACGCATACTCAATTATCTCGACGACTGGCTGATTTTAGCCAGCTCGCGGGATCAATTGATTATGCACAGAGACAAGGTGCTCCGGCACCTCGACCTGTTGGGGTTTCAGGTCAACCGAGAGAAGAGCAAGCTCGCCCCCGTGCAGAGCATCTCTTTTCTCGGGTTGGAACTGGACTCGGTCACCATGACGGCGCGCCTCTCACGAGAACGCGCCGGGCTGATGGTGAACTGTCTGAGGGAGTTCGACAGGAAAAAGGTGGTCCCCCTGAAATTATTCAGGCCACGCCGCTCGGATTGCTCCATAAGAGACCACTTCAGCATTGGCTTCACGATCGAGTCCCCAGACGCGCATGGCACGCGGGCACACACCGAGTGACTGTCACTGCGCTGTGTCGCCGCACCCTCACCCACTGGAGGGACCCCTCTTTCCTACGGGCCGGAGTGCCCCTAGGACAGGCGTCCAGGCATGTCGTCGTCTCGACGGATGCTTCCAGTATGGGATGGGGAGCCGTGTGTTGCGGGCATGCAGCTGCGGACCTATGGAAGGGAACCCAGCGGCATTGGCATATCAATTGCCTAGAGCTGTTGGCAGTGTTGCTCGCACTGCGCCGTTTTTCACCGGTGCTCAGAGGGCAACACGTGCTGGTCAGGACGGACAGCACGGCGACGGTGGTGTATATCAACCGCATGGGGGGTATGCGCTCCCGCCGCATGTCTCAGCTCGCTCGCCGTCTGCTCCTCTGGAGTCATATGCGGCTGAAATCGCTGCGTGCCATTCATATTCTGGGCGAGCTCAACCGTGCAGCCGATGGGCTCTCACGGCAGCTCCTAGTCTCGGGAGAATGGAGACTCCACCCCGAGTCTGTCCAGCTGATATGGGCGCACTTCAGGGAAGCCCAGGTCGACCTGTTTGCTTCCCCCGAGAACGCTCATTGCCAGTGGTTCTTTTCCCTGACCGAGGGCTCCCTCGGCACGAATGCACTGGCCCACAGCTGGCCTCGGGGCATGCGCAAATATGCGTTCCCCCCAGTGAGCCTACTCGCGCAGCTACTGTGCAAGGTCAGGGAGGACGAGGAGCAGGTCTTGCTAGTTGCGCCTCTCTGGCCCAACCGGACCTGGATTTCAGAACTCTCCCTCCTCGCGATAGCCCTCCCTGGCAGATCCCTTTGAGAGAGGACCTCCTCTCTCAGGGACAGGGCACCATCTGGCACCCTTGTCCAGATCTGTGGAACCTCCACGTGTGGTCCATAGACGCAACGAGGAAGACTTAGGTAACCTACCGATGGCGGTGGTTAATACCATCACTCAGGCTAGAGCACCCTCTACGAGGCATGCCTACGCCCTGAAGTGGAGTCTATTCACTGAGTGGTGTGCTTCTCGCCGAGAAGACCCTCGTTCTTGCCAGATCAGCGTTGTGCTTTCTTTCCTTCAGAATAGGTTGGAGCGGAGGCTGTCGCCCTCCACAATGAAGGTTTACATGGTCGCCATTTCCGCTCATCATGACGCGGTGGATGGCGGCATCGTGGGAAGGCATAACCTCATCATCCGGTTCCTTAGAGGTGCTAGGTGAGTATTTCCACCCCGCCCCCCTCTCATGCCCTCTTGGGATCTCGCGGTAGTGCTTACGAGCCTACGTGGAGATCCCTTCGAACCAATTGACTCAGTATCCTTGAGATTTCTGTCCCTGAAGACAGCTCTGCTGGTCGCGTTGGCTTCGATTAAGAGGGTAGGGGACCTGGAGGCATTTTCGGTCAGTGACTCGTGCCTGGAATTCGGGCCGGCCTACTCTTACGTTGTCCTGAGACCCCGGCCTGGGTATGTGCCCAAGGTTCCTACCACACCGTTTAAGGACCAGGTAGTGAGCCTGCAAGCGCTGCCCGCGGAGGAGGCAGACCCAGCCCTTTCTTTGCTGTGTCCTGTCCGCGCTTTGCGGACTTATGTGGACCATACTCAGAGTTTTAGATCCTCTGAGCAGCTCTTTGTTATGGTGGTCGGCAGAAGGGAAGTGCCGTATCTAAACAGAGGTTGGCCCACTGGATAGTGGATGCCATCTCCCTCGCTTACCAGAGCCAGGGCGAGCCGTGTCCCCCAGGAGTTAGAGCACACTCCACTCGGAGCATTGCCTCCTCTTGGGCGTTAGCACGCGGCGCCTCTCTAACAGACATCTGTAGAGCTGTGGGCTGGGCGACACCTAATACATTTGCTAGATTTTACAATCTTCGAGTGGAGCCAGTGTCCTCAAGGGTGTTGGGAAACCCCGGTCATGAGGAAAATCGGTAGGTGTTGTAAATGCTTGCTGCGCCTCTCTCTCTAACATAGAGATACGTGCGCCTTTTCTACTTTTCCAGTAGAGTTCCCCACTTGGCGAACCCTGCAGAGTTCCTCCAAGGCCCCCACCACCTGACTCAGCGGAGGAGTCAAGAGGTGGCCCGTTACGTTGTAGGTATGCCCGCTGGTCATCCCGCCATCTGGGTATAGGTGCCTGCTATGTGCGATCCCCGCTGGCGATCCCATACGCTCACTCAGCCACAATGTAGTCCCCCCTCCTAGGCGGGCTCGTGTCTTCCCTCCCCGCTAACCATCTTCTCATATGTGCACTCCCCCTTCTCAGGGCTAGTCCATATGCCATTTTGCCACCAGGTCTCCCCCTCCGGGCAGCAGGTGGCCTCCGCAGCGTCCTCCCTATCGGGACTAAACGCTTTCCCAACGTACTGTCGTATTTAAAAAATTCCTAGTAACTAACTAGGTGTATTTTACGACTCCCCAAAAAATATATCTGAACCAGAAAGGTAAGTAAGGTAAGTAAGGGCTAGGGGACACGTTGGAGGACTGTGTCTCCAGCGATGCAGGTGCGCTCGTGCTGCTACGTGGCACGCCCTTCACTGGAGACATGGTAAGGTTCTTTTGTTGTGGCGCTTTTCATAAATTTCCCCATAGTAGAAGTTTTTCCACATAGCATTGAAGTTCCCCTCCCGAAGGGGAACGCTCTGGTTACTAAAGTAACCCTCGTTCCCCGAGGGGGGGAACGGAAATGCTATGTTCCTTCGCCACAATGATTGTCCCCTAGCTGTTGGGAGTGAAAGCCTCTTCAGCTAGAAAAGGATGCCGTTGCTGAGCACATGCTGGGCTTTTATGCCAAGTTAATTGTCATTGACGACAGCTGTGCACGCTGACGCCGCCAACTCATTAGCATTTCATTGGCCCGTTTTTATACTCTTTCAGATAATTGGATTCTGACGAAATCCCCATAGTGGAAGTTTTTCCACATAGCATTTACGTTTCATTCAAGCATTCAAGGTTATTTTGATTCAGTGGAATGTTAACTGTATCTGAAGTATAAGGCGGTGCAGAAAGTTTAACATCTTCTATTTTCTGTCTAAAGCCTTCTATTTTATCACTAAAAAAATTCATAAAGTCATCACTACTAATTTGAGGTAGGACATTTTGTTCCAAAGATGACAGATTGTTTGTCAATTTATCAATGGTGTTAAATAAAAATCTAGGATTGTTATGATTATTTTCTATCAGTTTAGGTGGTGCTGAGCACTGGCAGATTTTAGAGCCTTCCTATAGCTGGACATACTGTCTTTGTACGCAATTCTAAAAACCTTGGGTTGCTGTTTTGAGAGCACGAGTATGACTATTATACCATGGTGTAGTTTTATTCTCTCTAGCCTTTTTTAATTTGATGGGTGCCACAGTATTTAGTCTGCTAGTAAAGATGGCATCCATACTGCTGGTTACTACATTAAGGTTTTATATTTGCGTTTGCGGGTGCTTTTCGAAATAGAGAAAGATCAGGTAAGTTATTTGTGAATTCATCTTTGGTGGATGGAACGTTAGTTCTACCAGGGCTGTATATTGGTGCAGATCTGCTAATTTCAGGTAAACACAGCTTATATAGTAAGAGGCAGTGGTCTGTAATATCATCACTTTGTGGTATAATGTCTGCATTAATGACCTCAATTCCATAAGACAGAATTAGATCTAATGTATGCTTTAAGCGATGGGTTGGACGAACAATGTTTTGCTTTATCCAAAGTGAATGTAGTAAATCCATAAACGTGAGCCCTAATGTATCGTTAGCATCATCTATGTGGATGTTAAAGTCTCCTACAATTAGTATTTTATCAGTTATAACTAGTAAGTCAGAAATAAAATCAGAAAACTCTTAGAAAATTGACATAGGTCTATATATGGTGATTAAAGCAAGTGATAACATAGGTTTTTGCATAATATCTGGACGCATAACATTAAGCGCTAATACTTCAAACAAGTTAAACATAAGTCTGTTTCTCTGACATTAAGAATATCACTAAAGATTGATGCAATTCCACCACCACGACCAGTTTGACGAGCCTCATGCTTATATGCGAATCCTGGAGGAGTTGCTTAATTTAAACTAATATAGTCATTTTCTTTCAGCCAGGTTTCAGTGAGACAGAGCGCATTAAGATTGTTATCTGTTATTATTTCATTTATGATAAGTGCTTTAGGTGCTAGTGACCTGATGTTTAGGGGACCAAGCTTTACGAAATGTGTATTTTCACTTTTTAGCGGTTTTTCTGGTCTGATTCTTGTTAGATTTTTTCTAGAGCACACAGTACGTTTATTTCTTGATCTAATGATCTGAGGAACAGACACAGTCTCTACGGGATTAGCCTGACATGCATAACTGTGATTTAAGTGGGACGAACAAGAGTCTATAAGGCAATAATGTGAATTTTGTGAATTTTCACTTACTAGTCAGACAGAACGAAGCGTCCTGGAGATGTTGTCCGACAGGAGTTCAGCTCCAGCTCGACTGGGGTGCAGCCCGTCAGCACGGAAAAGCCTAGGACGCTCCCAGAAAAGATTCCAGTTATTAACAAAGAGCAATTTCTGTTCTTTACACCATGTTAATAGCTATTCATTTAGAGCAAAAGGTCTACTGAACCTTTCATTTCCTAATGAAGTGCAGATAATATGCCAGTTAACCCTTCAGACAGTTTCACAGTAATTAATACTTTATAGGTTGATTGTTAAAGCCTTCTTATGCATGGAAAATATGTAAAAGTTTTATTTCAACTGAAAAACTCCACACTACGTGGAGGACAACAGCTCCGATGCTCTAGCCAGCATTCAGGATAGTAGGTACCTGGGCAGAAATATTCTTAACCCGAGCACCAGGGAAGCAGTGAGTACTTACGTTGTTACCTTTAGTGGAACTAGCGTGGATGTGGCGAACAATGGAGTCACCGATGATAGCCACATCGCGACCCGTCTCGCGGAGAGGGTGAAGCGGTTCTCCGTGGAGATCTCGAACACGGGAGGAGGAGACGTTTTGCCCCGGGACCTGGTAAGCACCTTACTTCTCTGCACCCAGGGGCCGTGGTAGCCGTGTGCCGGCGTGAACGACGCCTGGGCGCACCGCATCAAGGCTCGTTCCCGGAGCTGCTCATCTCGAGATCGCGAATCTGGCTCTCCACTGTTTCCAGCTCCAGGCTCAACGCCTCCATCAATGCTTCTCCTGCACTCAAGGACAGACACACAAGCGACATTGTACAGGGTGAAGAGCAAAGCCAGTAAGTGAGAAAATGAGTGAATGAAAGGAGTCAGTAGCTTTAGCTGACTAGCAGTACTAGCAGGCTATAGCTACAAACAACAAGCGGATGCTCGAGAGACAGAACGTATTAATGTAGATTTGTTTTTATAAATGTACAAAGGGTTTTTTCACCCTAAGTAGGAGAGACAGATACTTAGCGAATGTGGAGTTATTTTATGATAAAAATGTAAATTGCGAATCTACATGACAGAGCTCCAAACACGCAGCGAGGCTACCAAAACAGTGACTTCACTCGAGCATGCGCAACTATGTCACATACACTCCGCACTGCAAAAGGACATAGGTGCATTGATAATGACCAAAACACATTGAACATATAGTCAAACACATTGAATAAATAGTCAAGCTCAAACGTTTTCATACCCCACTTGGTGAAAAAGAAAACAGCATTCTTTGAGAGATGAGTCTGATAAACAGTCCCCATACTGAGCTAGGTGCTCCATATGTACTATAGTGATTTCTATGGGTAATGCATATTCTTCTATGGTGCAGTTTCCCTGGCTTTAAAACCACAGATAACTTTTTCTCTACTAATGTAGCCCATTATATATGTTGTACTTCCCAGCTGGTCAGTCCATACAGTATGTTTCCCCATGTTACATCCCCTTGTGCAGGATGTTATATCTGTAGCAAAGAGAGAACTCCACGCAGAAAGGCCTACCATCCTTCCCAGCACTTTAAACTGGGAGAGACAACAGTGCTAGCTAAAAAGCCACTGTATGGCACCCCCATCCATGACCATATTTGTTTCAATGTCAAACCAAAAAGTGACTTAGTGAAATTTGGTCATTTAGTCGTTATTAATCTGTCAACATGCATTAATTCCAGAAGGACTAAAATCAACTTTCTGTTTAACCCCTATGAGAATAAACTAGACATGACTAGACACATAGATTCAAAACAAATTAAACACCACATACCAGGTTCATACAGAGGTTAGCCATCTCAATATGCAGCACATTTAAGAAAAATGCAAAAACAGTGGTGGGAAAAGTGTGAGTAGCAGAGTCAAGTGAGTGAGGGGTTCTTTTTCTCATGGCTGAAATCGTGATGATTTTCCAGTATTTTCAGAGTTTTAATCATCTTTTCCTTTTGTGCCACTGCTTGAAGAATTTATAATCTGGCAATTTTGGGAGTTCTTTGCAAGTGCATCTTCTACCCTGAAAGGTCTGTCCTCCTCATTATTAGTAACAGCTTACACCATGATTAAGCTCAAACTTTTGCATCTATTGCTTATGAAATTCTGGATGGTCACTTTGGAAGTCAAGTTCTCAGACTCAGACCATTTTTCCAACAGACAAGCTGAAATGTCTTCTCTGACTCCAACACATATTTCCAACGGCTTTTTGATTATCTGAGATGAGCTCTGGCCTTAAGAACACAGCAGCATCACTGGACAGAACTGATATAGAACTTACTGGGTTATGTGTTGCAAAGTGTGTCACTTCATTTAACACCACAGCATGACGCTTTCTTATGCAGTGCCAATGGAGTGCTTAAATGTTGAGCACTTTCAGCTAAAATGTTCTGTCTTACTCTATACAGAGTGAGGGGCTGTTTCAATGACAACATTTTCAGCCAAAATCATTAAACCTTTTTATGTTTTGACTGTTCATTTACATGAAAACATCATTTTTGGGGCTGAAAACCCATTTTTTTGAAGAAGGGTTTCAAAGTAGGAGATTCTGAAAATTTTGCCATTGCCGTTGGCCATGTCAACTCAAAAAAAAAAAATCTTTGAAAATAATGACATCATGCTTGTGCATGTTACATGGTTAGAGGAGTGTTAAAAATTAAAGGCAAGCGCAAACAAACATACACAACCACAACAGAGTATGTAGTAGTGTTGTTGCTAACGTTCCTAATGTTTGTTGTTGTGCCAACATAGTCTGAGAATTCTCTGGATTCCCTCAGGATAATACCTGGATCTAATTAGGTCAAGGACCTAATTATTATTATTATTATTATTGACAATTCTCGGCTTGCAAAGACCGAGATGCTCATGTTGGGGTTATTTTAACAGGGGCTCACACATGTCAGGATTCTTTACTTCTAGTATCTAAAAACCGAAGATCTTGTACTTCTGGAAATTTAAATTAGGCTTTGCAGTTCTGAAACACTGGAAAAACTGCAACATGTTCCTAGTGGTTTATTTATTGGTTTAACATCTAATACTTCAGTTTCAGTCCCTTGCTGGTAAGTGTCAACAACATGGGTCTAAATAACAATAAATACCAAATTAAATCCATTGTGTGCCCTTAGTTGCACACACACTAAAGGTATGGAGATTTAAGTGTTTTTTTTACAGTGAATAACAAAATCTGTTATGTATCTTACTTTTTCGAGCAGATTTGACCCGAACACGACATGAAGGTTAAAGTGACATTTAAAAGGCATAACTAGGTTAATTGGGTTAACTAGGCAGGTTAGGGTAATTAGGCAAGTTATTGTATAAAGCCGCGGTCACACTAGAGTTTGAGCTTGCGAAATTCTGTCACACGGCGCTGCGAAAAGGGGCGGGATTAAACAAGATGATTACACATTTAATAAGCGAGCGATTGCTCCATGTTTTGAATTTCTGTTCAGAAAGGTCATGTTTTGATCCTGGATTGGTCTCACGCAGTGAAGTGATGCAATTTCGCAGGTCAGAGTTCACCAAGTTTGAACTTTGCACCGCAGCAACCTGCGAAATCTGACGCATGACCCTGCGTTTCCGGTCTGATGCATTCGAGTGCGTATGAATGGAAGTCTATGGAGGGAAAAGTCCAGTGTGACCGCAGCTTAACGATGGTTTGTTCTGTTGACTACTGAAAAAAATATAGCTTAAAGGGGCTAATAATTTTGACCCTAAAATAGCTTTTAAAAAAAAATAAAAACTTTTATTCTAGCCGAAAAAAGCAAATAAGACTTTCTCCAGAAGAAAAAAAATATTATCAGACATACTGTCAAAAAATTTCCTTGCCCTGTTAAACATCATTTGGGAAATATTTAAAAAAGAAAAAAAATTCAAAGGGTGGCTAATAATGCTGACTTCAACTGTATTTGTTGGAGCTAATGTTTTCCAAGATAAAGTTTTCTTTGCAGCTCTATCTAAAATTGCCACCTTTGTTCAGGTCTTCAGCTGTCCTTTCCCTGTGCGAAAATAACCATTTAAATGATCCTTGCAGAATAAACTAGATTGTTAAAATTTCATCAACATAAGAGGAGCGTAACCAGGGATGTGACACTGACAACAGGGTGCAGATCCAAATGCAGATTTATTGGCAAGGTCCGGTAAACAGTGGTCAATACAGAGGCAAACAGATGTATAAGGGCCTTGTAGTGTCACTAAAACAGTAGACAAGACTCAGCGACTAGAGTGAGTGTTTGTGCTGCTTAAATGGTGTGTGTAATCAGTTCTTGACAATCCTCCAGTTGAGTGCGTGCAATCAGTCAGGATCAGGAGCATGTGTGTGTGAGCAGAGTGAATGTATGAAGTTGTAGTTTAGATCGCTGGTGATCATGACAAGGAGTCATAGGATTATTTTTACTTTAGTTCTGTGCCACATAAGCTATCACATAGCTATCACATAACAGATGTTTACATATACTTCTCAAGAAGTAAAAATATTAATACTTTAATAGTAAAAACTTCACATGATCACTTGATTATTTGTTCTCTATTGTTATTTGTTTTTGTTTTGTGATAATTGAGCCTCTTGTTTGTCCTGATCAGTTAAACTGCCTGCTATCCTTCAGAGAAATTATCCCACTCCTGCAAATTACTCAGTTTACAGTGTTATCTGTATATGTTACCACTTTCCAACAGTGACTGTGTAATTGAAAGTTGATAATTTGCCAACACCCATTTTTCCTTGAAGAAAATCCTAAATCAACTGTGTTTGACCCCCTATTTTTAGGTGTGCATAACCTAGACATGTCTAGACACAAGATTTATCACAGATATTTCATACGCAGCAAATTTTCCAATGGCTCTATAATGCAGTGTTGGAAAAAGTCTGTTTGTGTGTGTTTGTGTGTCTCATGCTTACAAATGAATGTACACTGCATGCCATGACAGAATGCTGGACATTATAGTCAAAGATACAGTTAAATATTTATCACCTTTAGTAAAAATATACATACATTACTGTTTGTATATCAAAACCATCAATGTTTCAGCATTTGTGCTGAATACACCACACCTTGTTTTGATTAATGAGGAGTGGAGTGATGCGTTTGTTCTGGAGGTCAAATGTACATTTGATTCAAGAATGCACAATGCTTTTATGGCTTTTATGCCTGATATAATTAAATACCAGCCACTCCTACATATCAATTAGATGTGTCAGACTTCTGGTATTTTGTTATCTGGGGCATGTACTGGGTATACCAAAAAGGAGACCAAATGGCTCCAAATTTTGGTGGAGGCACTTTTATTTGTATTTATAACACTTGAGCAAGTTGTTTTGTGTGCAACTGGTCTGAGATGTTTTAATGCAACTCTATCAATGTTATTTATGTCCTTATTGCTTTTATATGGATGTAGAGGTGGGATGGGGAAGATGCTGCGGCATGAGTGTGTCATGGGGATTGCAAATGGATTTAGAAGAGGTTAAATTGGGCCCCCTAAAAGTAACTCTGGGGGCCTCCAAAAGTGTGTGGGCCCTTTAAATCGTCTTAAACCCACCCACCCTCCAACCCCATGCAGCACCCCTGATGAGTGTTCCATTAGTCTTGTAACAGTTTACAGTGTTCTGATTGGCCTGTTGTCCACCAGTATTTTACACTCCTGAAATTAACATGAGAACAAAGTGTGTCTGAGTGTCTACATGGTGTCTGAGGCTTACGGTATGGCTAATTCTATATATTCATTCATTTTCTTTTCAGCTTAGTCCCTTTATTAATCTGGGGTCGCCACAGCAGAATGAACCGCCAACTTATCCAGCATATGTTTTACGCAGCGGATGCCCTTCCAGCTGTAACCCATCACTGGGAAACATCCATACACACTCATTCACACACATACACTACGGACAATTTTAGCTTACCCATTTCATCTATACCACATGTCTTTGGACGTGTGGGGGAAACCAGAGCACCCGGAGGAAACCCACGCCAACACGGGGAGAACATGCAAACTCCACACAGAAACGGCAACTGACCCAGCTGAGGCTCGAACCAGCGACCTTGCTGTGAGGTGAAGTGCTGGGCTATATATATATATATATATATATATATATATATATATATATATATATATATATATATATATATATATATATATATATATATATATATATTGTGGCAGACGTGCCAGTGTGCCTTCAGCATTGCCATGGAAACGTCTCCTTCACCGTAATCACGACTCTTCACGTGCTGATCAGGGACAGCTGCTGCCCATTGGAAGATGGGTATTTAATACACGCCGTCGGCATCAATGGGATGGGAGAGCACATCTAGGATGACATCAGGAACTACGCTGACTTCTCCCTCTTCCACTGGGCACCCTGACCGGCACTTCACTGCATGAGCTCACCAGATGCCTTTGGACACAGAATTCACCACCCTGCACATCCCCGCGCACCTTTTCCTTGCTCCACTCCCTAAATAAACACTTTTTCATTGCCTCTCTGTCCGTGTGATCTCTCCCCTGCGACAATATATATATATATATATATATATATATATATATATATATATATATGTGTGTGTGTGTGTGTTATGTCAATTGCATAATGCATAATTATAACACATTAAAAGAAAAAACACAACAACAAATAAATTCAAATAAATCATGGAAAAATTAGATGCTGTCTGTAAATGGTACTCTGGCACACTATTTTGTCTTTATGTTTATAATTTGTGATTTCAGAGTTATCGTGAAATAGTTTAGAACAACCAAACGGTTGACATCAACACCACAACAGGCACTTATTGTAGTCTGCCAAATGTGCGTCAGTAGCTCTCATGCATCTGCTAGGTAATTTAAAACAAGACATGTGTCTCCTGTGGCCTGCGGTAGCGTTGCCTAGACACACATTGATTGTTGTAAACCATCCCACGCAGAGATTTTACTGCCAAGACCCTGATGGTGCAGTCAGTTTAACAGTCATTGACAAGATTAGGATCTTGATGTCAATGAACAGCAGGCGAGCACAGAAACTCCATTAAAAATACTGTGGTAAAAAAGAATTTTAGATTTTAAAAACATGGTGTGAAACAATGGAATTTAATGCAGTGCTTTATGTACAGTCTGATACCTATGTTATATCAATCAGGCAGTGAGGTCATTGATTTTTAAAGAAAACAGATCTTAAAGACAGTGATTTTGTAATGCCATGACAGTTCACTGAAAAGTTACTGAAAACCAAAGTCCTTGTGCATATACCCTATTAATTATACATGTTGAGAAAATGGCTGGGACTGCTCTCCTCTCTGGTAATTTGGCTTATAGCTTAGGGTTGACACTTGAATAAATGTGGCTCAGGAAGTCTGTCAGGAAGCAGACTGGCTAAACCAACTAACAGCCCTCACAGTTAACAAATGAAATTTATTTGCAGCACATAGAGCCAACTTGATATCATAACACAAATATGTCTGCTCCCAAAATCTCCAATTATAAAAAGAAAAAACACCCAATCCCTTTAAAAAGTAACAATTTAATTCAGATACCCAACCTCTCTGTGAAACTCTAAGTGTGACCATTATGTTTACCCACACCTTTAGCTCAGGAGTGTTAGGAGTTTCCAATGCAATAGAATTACTCTGGCTTTTACAGGAATCCCCACCATGTTTACTGTAAACTCTTTTTAAATAACGACCCAGTCTAGCTGATCATTATTATTCCAGTGTTTGGCTATCTTGGCCATTTCAAAAGGTATCTAAAGGTGAGGGTCTGACAGACCCAGTCCTCCTTTATTTCTTGGAGCACCTAATTTGTTGAACCTTATCCTATAAATAGGTTTTTTCCCATTCTATAAAAAATGTTTATTTATTAAATCGTATTGGCTACAAATTGGCTTTGGTACTGAAAGTGGTAACATTAAAACATAATTCAACTGAAGAGAGGCCACCATCTTTATTATTTTCATCTTTCCCCATAATGTCAGCTGTATTTGACTCCATTTATCCAGGTTATTTTTTATATTTTGTGATAGAGGTGTTAAATTTTGTAAAGGACATTTTTCTTTATCCATGTTTATCTTGAAACCCAGATATTTTAACTAATTTTAGTTACCATACTTGCATTACAAACACCAGATATAGGTGTGGCCTCAGATTTTGTCCAATTAATTCTATGGTTTCTTTAGGGTTACATTTAATTTACACCAGTTCAGTGGTAATCTGGAGGTGTTACTTGTGTTCCTGGTGTGATGTGAAGGACTCCCTCTGTTGTGCGGGGTTCCCACGTGTTTAGCTGGTGGTCAGCTCTTGGAGTGGGGTGGAGTCTGTCATTTCAAGTTTTTAAGGTGGCAAAAGGACTAGTCATGTCGACTCCTGGTTTCGCAGTGCACTAAACTTAACTAGACTCTTGACAGAAAAGAAAGAAAGGTATCAGAGATGGGAATGTCTGAGTTGTGCGGTTAACTCTATTTTGTCAGGGTCTATGCCTGCTCCTTGGACCTGAAGAGAAGCTGTCCTGAGCTGGAAGGGAACAACTCTCTTTCCTGGGGCCTGTCCTTTTCCCCTGTCCTTGTTCTGGTGTTCTCTGGGGTTCTTTCTGGTGCCGGCCTTAGTCACCAGCTTTTATAAGGATGGTTTTGTACCCATCCTCGAGTTAATTTATTTTCCCATAGGAAGTTTTATGGGCCTTTGCTCTGAAGCATGGTTATTTGCATATGCATTCTGGGTGCAATCTGATGCAGAAATGTTTAAAGCAGGGGTGCTCAACCTTATTCCTGGCGATCGACCTACCTGCAGTTTTCAGTTGCAGCCCTTATCAAACACACCTGCCTGTAATTATCAAGTGCTCCTCACGTTCTAAATAATTGGTTCAGGTGTGTTTGATCAGGGTTGGAGCTGAAATCAGCTGGAAGGTCGATCGCCAGGAACAGGGTTGAGCACCCCTGGTTTAAAGTCTCTTAAAATGTTAATACTGTATGTTGCACATGTATTAACATAAAATGTAAATAATTGTTCAGTACACCAAATTGTACTGAAATGTTGCAAACACCAGATATAGGGTATAAAATATATTTAAATGAAATTGCTGATTTGAAAGGCCAGCAGGCTATGGCTTGCAATTATGAAAATTATCAGGGCTGGCCAAACTTTTGCATAATACTGTATTTCTAAATTCAGTTCTAATTTCCAGCAAATGAACAATAACCCACTTTTAACCCTGTTAGAACTGGGGTCAAAAAGTTATATCTAGACACATTTTCTATATTTATAAGCCCCATATATGTCTCCAAAACCTGACATGTGGACAAATCAACACAGGCTCATTCTGAAAACGTAGTCCCATGGATGTTTCTAGAGACCGCGAATTATGTAGCTGGAGATACGTATGGCTGCATTTCATTTTTTAAGCGAACACTACGGGGCGGTATGACGCCGTTCCTTTTGGCGCTTACTGGCTGACCGCTTACCTCCGTGTGGAGGCCTTTCCCGCTGCAACCAGTTTGTCCAGTTAGCTCGTCGTGTACGTCGGTGGACTTGAGACACAGAGAGGAGTTGACCATGACGACCTGGTTTGAGTCCAGGGAAGAGCGGTTCCAGAAATCAGGTAAGACAAAAACAGAATCCAAAAAAATTAATTGAACGATTGAACAACAGGGTGAGAATGTAGTAATATCTGAAAATGTTGTAAAAATCAGATGGGCTTTTCTTTTTCTGGATGGCTTTTGTAAACTGTTGGTTGGGTTTAGGGAAGTATGTGGGTGGGTGGGTGGGTCAATCAGTAAAATTAGTTGAGTTTGGGGAAGGAGGAGGGTGGGTCAGTCGATTGGCCGGTCGTTCAGTCAATCAATCAGTCAGACAGAGAGACGGTAGGTCGACAGCGGCCTCTGGTGAGTTTACGCTTGAACAGCGCGGGCGTGAACGGAACTCGTGAGAGACATTTGAGATACGAAAAAGCGCACACAGCGGCCTCTCGCGGATTTGCGAAAACAAAAAGCCTGGGTTGGGACAATTATATAAAAAATAAATAAATAAAGACAAGTATAAATATCCATATAATAAATACTACTAATAATATTAAACAAATGCAAACTGTCATAAATAAACTGACTTCAACAGAGCCATTTTCCAAAGTCACTCTGAGGTGAAGAAGACATGAGAGGAGGTAGTGTTTTTTATATTTATGTAGAAAATATATATTTTTTTACATTTAAATTTTTTTCATATGTAAAAATATTTATGCTGTTACGACCCCCTCATTTGAGTCGCAACATAAAAGAGCTCAGACAACAAAAGGATCTATATGCAGCCTATTTATTATGCATAAAACTAGTAGAACAACAAATCAAGGAACAAACAAATGTCTAGGGATAAATAAAGAAGATAAAAAAACTTAAGATATAATCACAACTAACTTTAACTATATGATATACATAATGCAAAACGAAACCATAAGGTTACAGAATGAAAGAGATGGTCTTGACATGAGGACGTCCAAGTAGCCACACCGTCCTCCAGAAGCTAGCCCAACATTTTATTTATATGCTTTAAACCACAGGTGTCAAAGTCAGTTCCAGGAGGGCCGAAGCTCTGCACAGTTTAGTTCCAACCCTAATTAAACACACCTGATTAAACTAATTGAGTGCTTTAGGCTTGTTTGAAACCTACAGATAGGTGTGTTGAAGCAGGGCTAGAACTAAACTCTGCAGGGCTCCGGCCCTCCAGGAATTGACTTTGACACCCCTGCTTTAAACCAATTGGTGAGCAAGCAGGCACCCAAGCAGGATCTTTCACATCCAAACTGGAATCCTGGGGTCGTCACAGTGTATTGCTGTGTGTAATCCTGTATGTATTAAGCAACGTTTATGCGTGTTTTGGACCCACATAGGAGCAAAAATAGCGTTCTCTTTAAATAATAAAAACTATGTGCCATTGACTTTAGACAAGCTTTTAGTTGGTCAATAACATGGTTGACATGCGTCAAGTCAATGACACGCACCTTAACCTTCGTTTCAGACCAGCATGCCTGTGAGTCCACAGAGAGTCACGAATGCATTTGCTATTTAAACAAAAAAACGCGAAAATGATAGCTGCGCCGGTCTGAAAATAGCAAAAGTCACTCATGGCGCCATATTGTGCCGGGTGTATGATAGGGCCCGTAGGCTACATGTCTTAGACCTTGTTCAGCTTTTATTAACAAGGATGAGTGGTTAGTGACAAAATTTTGAATAACATTTAATAAATGTCTTGGAACACAAATTTTATTATTGTGCAGACTGATTATAAAAAGAGCACAATGATTTACAAATTATTCAAATAATCAACTAATGATCTTATAGGTTATGTACTCTTATAGTTTATAGTCTCTATTATCTGCCTAATAAAGTTTTTTTTTACACCTATTAAAAGACACACAGCCTTTCACAAATATTTAACAAAGAATAATAGAACTATGAGAAAAGCAAGAATTTGGTACAGGTGTAAATGGATAACCTACTTAACCAGGACATCACACATAAATCACTTTGGATAAAATGTCTGCTAAATAGATAAATGTAATTATGTAAATGTAAAGCATGTTTCTCTGGCAAAAATACAATTCAGTAGAATTTCAGGTAAAATAATGGCTTTCTCTGTCATTTTTTGCAGATCCCCATGGGAAGTATTAAGTATGGCTGCCCTACAGGATTGGATGTTTTATTTTGTCCACTACATTTTCATGTTCTACATTTCAATACATATCCACTACAAAACTAAGGAGGTTTAGACTAGATCGACGACAACACGTGAATTAACTGGCTCAGATCCAAAACAACATGTGAAATGAACTGGTCTAAATCTGGCACATGTTAAACATTTGGCCCAATCGGTGACGGCCGGCTTGTTTGGAGATAGGCTGACCCAATTAGAGGTTACGTGGACATAATCAAAATCTGGCAAGAATATCAAACAAACAGTAAGTGAAACACAAGCTAATTGTCAGAGATGGACCGTAAAAAAAGAAAAGACGGTGCCGAAATGCTCAGAGAAAGCAAAATTATATGCTCCATATATGAATTGTGAACTGACAAAGTGTCTGCCAAGGTAATGGGAGTCCAAGGCAGAGATTTGTTATTCCTGTGACTGCTTTAAAGAAGAAATGATTAAGGTAATTGACTGCTCTGTTTATGGCCACCAGGCATTCCTATTTTTGGTTGCTTTATGTCAGGCACAGTGTGCCGTTGTGGATTCTACAATATAACTTCTCTTTTTGCCACCAGCGAGTGGAATGAGGGATCTTTCTCTGCGTGCTTCCTGGATAGCCTTCACACAAACATAGAGAAGATATACAGTATGCACATGATGACATCCCTTCCAGCTTTGAATTCCTGGTGAAATTGGTTGTGTGTTTGGACAAACATCTGCATGTGTATTGCTGTGTTTATTCCCCCAAGTGAATGCGTAGACCAGGAATGCACAGAGACCACTCCTGCCTCTATTTTGGCAAGGTGGGCCACTTATATTATAACTGTCTGGAAAAGGCCAGTGCTTGTATGCCTGACAAGCATTACATCCATGTCCCCTGGCCTTATCTCATGAATTTTTCTCCCCATCTTTTTTCACTACAAGGGCTCTCAGGTGTCTTGCTCTGCATTTCTGGACTCTGGAGCAGAGGGGAACCTTATTGGTGAATCATTTGCCCTCTCTCATGAAATCCCTCTGTCCAGAATTCGACAACCCCACCCTCTTTGTACTTGATGGTCATGCTTTCTTCTAGATACTAGAACAGTCTCACCACTTCTGGCAGTTATCAAGAGATAATTATGTTTTTAGTGTTCCAGGTACTATTCCTACAATTGTTGGGCCATCCCAAGCTCCTGTTTGCCAAGGAGACTGCCCTGATCAGTTTTAGGAATGTGTGCTTCATTGCTTGACTTTCTGTAACTTGTCCATCTGAAGCAAGCTTATTGTTTGGGCTGAATATGCACATAATTCTTTGCCATTGTCATCCACTGGGTTATATACTTTCTTCTGCCATCTGGGTCACCAATTTCTTCTCTTTCTCTTCGTAGCCATCTCCTCTGTCCAAATAATAGCAAAATGTCCAGCAAGCCTGATGGTAATTATCTGCCATTTTACTCTAATTTAAGTGTTTCTTTCTATATTGAACGGCTACTTAATCCCTTCTGATTAACCATGTGTGTCCTTGTGCTTGCTTATTGCTGTTACTGACCATTTGTTACTCTTGTGCTCCATTTTTTTCCTCACCCTGTTCTGAATTAGTAAACAAGGGTGACATGCAAAATGTGCAGAACAGTGCATGGGTCCCCTGGACCAGGTTTGAAAACTACTGTTCTATGTGTACAGTGGCAAGAAACCAAAATTTCACCAATTGTTGGAGGTACAGAAGAAACCTTGAGATAAACCAGGCTTAGTCAGGAAACCAGTTCCCCTTTGGCTAGATGCAAAATTGGCACAGTTGCAGTCTAAAAGACATAGGAGGACTTGACAACAATGAACATTCCTCATGGAGAAGATGCATTTGTTTATATGTATGTGAACACATTATTATTATTTATTTATTTTTTTTTGCATTTAGGTGTGTTCCTGGGTCAACGCATGAGTAGTTGAGACAGTCACATCATGGGCCCTATCATACAGATGGTGCACTACGGTGCCAGGTGCAGTGCAAAGCTTTTTTTGCTCTTTTCAAACCAGATCATTTTCACAATTTGCACCAGGATGTTTAAATAGCAAATGCATTGGCAACACTTCGTGCAATCATGAGCATGCTGGTCTGAAAAGGAGGCGTGTTGGCACGTTGTTATTTTGAGGCAACTGGAATAGACTGCTTCATTTTCCAACAAAAAGCTGGTCTAAGCTGGTGCAGGGATTTTATCATTTAAAGAGCATAATAGTTATGCACTTTTACAGGTCCAAAACATGCATGAGATACAGTTGTCAAAATAATTAGCCCTCCTATGAAATTTTTATTATTTTTCAAGTATTTCACAAGTGCTGTTGAACAGAACAAGAAATTGTTTTCACAGCATTTCCTTTTGTATTTTTCTTCTGGAAAAAGTTTTTTTTTCTTTTAGTTTGGCTGAAATAATATAATTATTTTTTTAAAAGTAAAAACTGCTAAGGTCAATATTATTAGCCCCCTTAAGTAATTATTTGTTTGATTGGCTACAGAAATAAACTACTGTTGTCCAATGACTTGCCTAATTACCTTAACCTGCCTAGTTAAAGTAATTAACCTAATTAAACCTTTAAATTGCACTTGAAGCTTAATACTGGTGTCTTGAAAAACAATAATAATTACAATAATGCATTCTGTCATCATGACAAAGACAAAAGAAATTAGTTTAGACTTGAGAAAAATAATTGTTAAGGCTCACAAAGAAGGAGAAGGATATCATGTTTATCAAAGCGTTTTCAAGCGTCAAGAAATGCCGTGAGAACTATTATCAAGAAGTTTAATGAGATCTACACTGTAAAGAACATGACTGGCAGAGGTAGAAAGCGAAAGACTTTGGAAAGAAAACTAGTGAGAGAGGTTTCTAAAGACCCAAGAACAACTGCCAAGACACTAGTGAATGACTTAGCCAGGTCTGGAATTAATGTCTCAGCAAATATGGTCACTAGAGCCCTGCACAAGAGTGGACTGAAAGGTTGTCGACCAAGAAAGACTCCACTTTTAAAGAAGACACACCTCCAAGCTAGACTGAAGTTTGCCAGGGACAATCTATAGAAAAATAATAAATACTGGAAACATATCCTTTGGTCAGATGAGACGAAACTAGAGCTCTTCGGCCATAGAGATGTTGGCTATGTTTGAAGGAAGAAGGGAGAGGCATTTAACCCAAAGAACACCGTACCCACAGTGAAACATGGCGGTGGGAGTATAATGCTGTGGGGATGTTTCAGTGAGTTTTGAAATGGGAATCTTATCAGGGTTGAAAGAAACATTTCAAATAAGAGCTACAATAAACAACTGATGGCTGTTATCAAGCAAAGGGTTACACTATTGACTATTAACATCAGAGGGCTAATAATTTTGACTTCCAAGCTTTTTTTATTTTTGATTATAATTGTGTTTCTGTTTGTATTACAAACACTCAAAGCTTCCTGAATAAACTGTTATGTTTAAAATTGATGTGTTGAAAAAATCTTTAATCTATTAAATAGCACTTGGGAGTTATTTGAAAAATAATGAAATATTTTATAGGGGGCTAATAATTTTGTCTTCAACTGTACATGAATAAGAAGGGTGTTGGATATAACTCAGTTTTATGACCACACTTGGTTATATTATTGTTCATTTATTAATTTGCTGGAAATTAGAACTGAACTTATAAATAGTTTTGAAACAAATCTTTGTAAAAGAAAATGTGAGACGAGACTCTAATTGGTTTAATGCATGGTATGCTCAAAACGCACCCATAACTCAACCCATTAAGAGAAAAGAGACTGAACCATGTTGTGGCACTATTGTCCCCCCTCCCGTCTTCCCCTCGGCCTACACTCACACTGCAATTTTACCTTCTGAGTCCGAGCATGCTTACGTCAGTAATGATGTGACTGTTCAGTTAGGAAGAGAAGCATTCTCGCTCAGTACAAAAGAGATTGCTTTAATTATTTCAAGAGTTCACACTTAGCTCATGATTTATCACATAGCTTGTTTGGCATGCTGTCCCGGGAGAGAGCCCTGAGCTCAAGGGTTCCTCGGGCCCAGGGCTCCCCCCTTTCACATGGCGAGGGAAAAATTGAGCTCAGGTCAATCTCAAACTACCCCGCTGCTGAGGCCAAGGTGAACTTCTTGACAGTAAGACATTAGTAAAAAATTTAGGCTTATTTTATTTATAATATAGAGCATATTTGGATGGTGGGAGGAAACCGGGGGACCGGGGGGAAACCCACGCGGACACGGGGAGAATATGCAAACTCCGCACAGAAATACCAGATGGCCCAGCAAGGACCTGACGCCATTGGTATTCTTGCTGTGAGGCAACAGCGATAGTCACTGGGCCACCGTGCCGCCCATTCTGGATAAAGTTGGAAGAAGGGGAGGAGGGGGGTTTCTTCCAGATGAAAATAGTTGTAGAAAGGAAATGAGGATATATATAGTGACTTGGGATCCTTTGATTGGAAGATCATGATTAGCTAATGTGGGTCAGCTGGGTCAATCATGAGCACATGCTCCTCTCGAAATTAGTTTAAAATTAAACTTCACATTGTTTTGTATTATTTTTGTCATTTGGGATGTGATGACACAGTCAAATAATTAGCTGAACAGATCCACCACTTCTAAGTTTCAAAAAAATCATGCTGCATGTATTAGGAGGCTTGCTGAAGGTAGCAGCTGGCGTTCAGTGAGGGGTTTGTATCTTTAATAAGCTATGACAGTTCATTTATAAGTATGAATGATTAATAAATCCATATGAAACAGAGCCCTAAAAGTGACGTCGCTTATTCAGTTTCACACTTGGGTGCGCTTTGCACTCATACTGCAAGTGTACCACACCTGAGCCCAACCAAACCACACTCCAGACCACCTCTTCCTACTGGGCCAGTCCCAGCCAACTGAATTCAGATTATTCACACTTGCCAAACGAACTGGGAAATAGGGGTTAAATGCACCCATGCACGGTTCAGTAAGCCTACTGTGAGTACACCCTTAGACCATGCACCAGCACACAGACCATTTTTTCCCATCCTTAATCCTTAACCATATAATCATGATCCAGGAACATAATTTCTGTCTGAAACCAAACCCTAACTGTAATATAATCCTAAAAAGGGGAAATGCTGAGACGTTAGGCTAAACTTGACACCTACTGTAAACTTCTCCCTCAAATCTGATTGTATTAAAATGTTTTAGTAGTCTAAAATAATACTGCAATTTGGGATTTTTTTTTAAAGCAGATTATGGATCGATTGCTACAGGACAAGCAGTTAAAGAATACATTAATAGTTTCTTAGTCATTAAAGAAAATACAATGACATAGTCCTTTTTGATTTGTTGCTTTTTAGTCTATCATTTGGTCTTCTCTTTTATTATTCCTGCTTACCTTAGTGCACAAATATATAAAAGGTGGACAAACCGAAAAATGAATAACGTAATCATATATACATGTACATATATATACAGTATATATATACCTGTGTACCACATTTTGTATATCGTGCATTGTGTCATCTGAATGAAGGGCAGGGCTTGTATTGCTGCTTAGTTCTCTTGCGCTTTTTTCCTCCGTATTCCCTCCCCTCTCGTCCCTGTTTTCAAGAAGATTTTGACAATATTTGCCAGTCTTTATATCTGCTTCAGGAGAAGAATACAGACCAAAAGGCAGTCATTTTGAAATCAGATTCTGCAATTCAGATATCTTATTAAGAAGACACCAGGTTTTACTCAAGTAAGTCTTCTAGAATGCAATATTTGTTTGAATGTTCAACTTTGGGTCTTTAAAGCCCATGTGTTGTGTTGATTAGTGACAGTCTAATACTGCAACAAAGTTAAAAGTTCACTTCTGTTCAAATCAAATTAAAGCTGCATGAACATTGCATGTTGCATGTTTTTCTGCAAAATGTTTTCGGAGCTAAGAATTAAATCCCCACTTACACACATGGCCACTTTATTAGGAACATCTGTGCAACTGCTCACTGATACCATTATCAAATCAGCTCAAATGTTAGCAGTTTAATGCATTTAGGCATGTAGACATTTTCCAGATGATCTTCTGAAGCTCAAACACAAAAGCATCAGAACAAGGTGATCTGAATGTCTTTGAATGTGGCATGCAAATTTTTTTTGTGAGAGGGCCTGGTGGCTGGAAGCTAAATTAATCTGATAGAAAGGCAGCAATAACTCAAATAATCACTTGTTACAACTGAGGTCTGAGGTTGTTACAACTGAGAAAAGCAACTGAATTCACAACATGAAAATTGAATCAGATGAGCTACAGCAGCAGAAGAGTTCATATACTGCTAGTTCATAAAAAAACTGGACCACAGAAAATTGAAGGAAAAAAAATGTTTGTTTTTTTTATAATCTTGAATGTGCTGCAAAATCCAGAATGCTGGGTCCGAATTTGTTGTAAACAACTGACAAAGTATGGATCCAAATGCTGAGGCTGGTGTTTTAATGGTGTGAGGGATGTTATCTTGGCCCCTTGTCCCAAGTGTACATTGCTTAAACCCCACTGTCTACTACAGCATTGTTGTTGACCCTGTTCATCCCTTTATAAGCACAGTGTACCCATCTAGTGATGGCTACTTTCAGCAGGATAGCACAAATCTCCAGTCATCTCAAACTAATTTGATGAACATGACAGTGAGTTCTGCTGCACTGTGGCGCAGTGGGTTGCACGTTCGCCTCACAGCAAGAAGGTCGCTGGTTCGAGCCTCAGCTGGGTCAATTGGCATTTCTGTGTGGAGTTTGCATGTTTTCCCCGTGTTGGCGTGGGTTTCCTCCGGGTGTTCCCCCACAAGTCCAAAAACATGTGGTATAGGTGAATTGGGTAGGCTAAATTGTCTGTAGTGTATGTGTGTGAATGAGTGTGTATGGATGTTTCCCAGTGATGGGTTGCAGCTGGAAGCGCATCCGCTGTGTAAAACATATGCTAGATAAGTTGGTGGTTCATTCTACTGTGGCGACCCCAGATTAATACTAAGCCGAAAAGAAAATGAATGAATGAATGAATGACAATGAGTTCATTAAACTCAAAGAGCCACCATAGGTCATTTAAATGAAGCACCTTTGGATGTAGTGTAATGGGAGAGAGACCTGGGTATCATGGTTGTGAAGCCAATGTTATCTCTAAAAAGTGTGGAACCTATGGTTAAAAAAATTAAGTAATTTCTGAGAGAAAAAGGGGTGTAGCAATGTGTACCTTCTACAGTGGCCAGTGTGACCTTTCTATACTGTTAACTTACACACCCGTTTCAACATTACAGATTAAACCTTGACAAAATGTAATGTTTTGTTTTTAAGTACTGTATAAAATCTCTGTAGCATCTCAATTAAAGTTTGGTCTCTTATGATGATTTATTGTTTATAACATTTGTTTATATATTTATTTTAATTATCTATTTAGTCATGTTCAAGTTCTAAAGCATAGCCCACAAAAAGAAAAGAGACTGTCTGAAAGACCAGCATTCTGACAAACTGTGTCTAAAAGAAATAGTTCACCCAAAAATGAAAATTGACTTAATATTTGCTCGCCCTCAAGCGGTTTCAAATCTTTGTGTTTCAGTCTTCCATTGAACACAAAATAAGTTATTTTGAAGAATGTTAGCTACCGGTAACCATTTACTTCCATAGTAGGAAAAACAAATACTATGGAAGTCAATGGTTACAGGCTTCCAGCTTTCTTCAAAATATATATTTCTGTGTGTGTTTAACAGACAATAGAAAGTCAAACAGTTCAGTGGATTTGAAATGTGCAGCTGCATGACCTTTAATAATTTACCAAAAAATTCAGTAAGTTATGTTTAATGCCAACCAGGCAGCTGAAACATTACTAAAGACCTGAATAATGTGTGGGAATGTGTCTGATTTATATTCTTAAGTGATGTTCATTAGGAGGAGACTCCCTCAGTTGTTCACATAACTTTGGAATTCTGAGGGTGGATAAGGCTTGTTAGGAATGCTTTTAAACACTGGCCAACTCCGGGAAACCATGATGGGAAAAAATCATCATTGATCTCTTAGCCGCCGTTCCTTAGGAATTGCAAAAATCTGAACTGTCGCACTGGTGCCAGCATGATATGCATCTCAAACTTTGTCCAACATGGAAAATATGTAGACTCACAGAAATGCAAATTTGGGTGTGCTTTGTTGCTTTTAAATGAATAGCTTGAAGATATTTTTCATTCCAGTACATGACTGGATTCTGTTAGTTATTTATGTGCACTAAAAAGGCAGATCTGCATTTCCTACAACCCTTTTTGTCTGATATATCCAGACAAGGTTTTTTGAATGTGTCTGTTTTTATGTGCATCTATTGTGTCGATTCCCAGAAGTTTGGCATAAAACTTGTCTTGTATTTTATTCATGTGAATAATTGACCGGATAAAAGTCTGGAACAGCATTATATAACCGCACTGTTGGCAAAGCCTGCTGTCTGGACTGAGCAGACTAGATTTGAGTGAACTGTTGGTCTGTTGCTGAGACCTCACACAGAGACGGTCTGCTTCTTGCTCACTCTAAGATCACAAATTTACAGATAATTTACTCACCCACTTATCAGAAATTATGTTATGACAAACAACAAATGTGGGCAGCACTGTGGCTCAGTGGTTAGCGCTGTCGCAGACACATGCCCTATTAATGTCTACACCTACCCCAACCCTAACCTACCTCTTACTGTGATGGTGAACTACATGTGCCTAACAGTGCAAGACTGAGAATACAATTTCCAGTCTTTCAGCTCTATCCACATCATCAAGTTTGTGGATGAAACAAGTAGGTGGGTCTCATTAACAAAAAAAGATGAAAACTCTACAGAGAGGACTTGGCCCAACTGGTTAAATAGTGTGGTACAAACAACTTTCCTCTCATCATCAAAACAGCCCATGTGTCATCAAAAAGAATGAAAAAAAGGGTTTATTTGACAATTTTATTGATCTCTTCCACATACAGTAAGTTTAGGTTGTATGTTTGCTGACATCTGTTAAGTCTGTTTTTGTTTCTCCAAGTAAGGCTGGGCAAAAACAACGCAAGTCATCCTCTCTGTTGAAATCGTCAAACATGTTTACCAAGACAGTTTCTGTTATGATCACCAGCAATGTAGGCCTCGCAGATCACTGGAGAACACTCCCTGTCAGACAAACTACATATCCCATCATGCCCTGCATTCACACACCAGGTTCAGTTCACCTCCTGATTACAAACACACACACACACACACAGACACACACACACACACACACACACACACACCACACACACACACACACACAGACACACACACACACACACACACAGCTGAAGTTGTTCAGAACTGATTACATGGACCATATACACACACCACTCACACACACATCCTGGCTAATGTTCTTGTGAAAATACATGTGCTGCATCCCAATTCGCATACTATCCATCCTAAATAGTATTTGAAAATAGAGTTAGTATATCCCAAATTGTAGCATGTTGAAAAGAGGGGTCCCCGGATTGTTTAATATTTCCGGTAAAAATTCGAAGTGTAGAACTGTCCATACTTTAACCTGATATTGCCCACAATGCATTGCGCGTTGGATGTGAATTTGATTAGAACTACAAGCGTACGTGAAAAGTGTAAATACATCAATCAATCAAGCCATGAACTTATTCATTCATTCATTTTCTTGTCGGCTTAGTCCCTTTATTAATCTGGGGTCACCACAGCGGAATGAACCGCCAACTTATCCAGCACGATTTTACGCAGCGGATGCCCTTCCAGCCGCAACCCATCTCTGGGAAACATCCACACACTCATACACTATGGACAATTTAGCTTACCCAATTCACCTGTACCGCATGTCTTAGGACTGTGGGGGAAACCTGAGCACCCGGAGGAAACCCACGCGAACGCAGGGAGAACATGCAAACTCCACACAGAAACGCCAACTGACCCAGCCCAGCGACGTTCTTGCTGTGAGGCGACAGCACTACCTACTGCGCCACTGCGTCACCGCCATGAACTTATATGAACGTTTATTACTTATAAAAATGTTTGGACATTACTGCCTGAATGCATAATTATCCAAAGACCTGGGGAGATTTCTCTGCATGAAAGACTTGTAAATGACTTGCTTCTCCAATAAGGTAGGAAATTAAATATGAAAGAAATGTGGATGATGTGTGGATGATTGACAGGGCTCGTAACTTAGCAACAAAAGATCTGTTAACGATGAAGTAATATGTTCCAAAGCTTGCATACTCTTCTGTTACACACTCAAAAGTATACACTTTTCCTTCACTAAAAAGTACATACTTTTAGGGTGTAGTATAAGTATTGGGACACATGACCTTCACACATTTTTAACAGAAAATTATTTAAACATTACAGGATTCAAACTACGAATTGTTTTATTCCTTTTTAATATATATACTGTATATATATTATATAGTGTATAAGTGGTGGGCTGTTATCGGCGTTAACGTGCTGCAGTAACGCAAGACTCTTATTGCGCGATAAAAAAAAATAAAAAACGCTGTTAATCTATTCTCAAAGTTGGGTTGGGAGTTGGGTCTATTCTACGCAGGCTATGATGACTTTCACCTTGATTTTTTAGCGCTGATGTATACCTGACCAGTGAGCCGTCTGACAAAAAAGTGCCCTTCTGAATCAAATTAGCAGGATGCCTGACTTTAACTGCAGTTCGGCAGTTTCACTTTAACTCATGAACATTTCAGTCATGCCTCTGTGACAAAATGGGGTATTAGACGCAAATAAGGAGTAAGGACTGGTGAGTGTTATGGAATTTAATAACGCACGCCAAATGGAAAGAAAAAAAACTTCCGCATTTCGCAGTGTGTGTGTTTGTGTGTGTGTGTGTGCGGTCCTTTACTGACAGCCGCGTGTGTGGATCTTGTCAGAAAATATGGCGAAAAGTCCTACATGACGATAATAGTTTGATTGCGGTGTTTACTTCAATAATGCCACTGATATATGCATACTCTATGTCTTAATTGCATTTCTGTTAAGTTCAGTTAAGACTTTAGTCAGATTAAGGTGAACAAAAATCACTTTTTCGAGCTTATGTAAGCCTACAGTTCAAAATTCATGTTTAGTAAGTTACAAAGTTTAGTAAGTTAGTAAACACAAGTACGTCTTATTGAACATTATTTATTTTCATTACCAATTATCATAGTAGAACAGTTTCTCAAGCAGTTTGTGATGCATTTTGGAAACAGGAGATGAGCCCCTTGTCTAATGCGCCACCTGGCTTGAGAAACCCGTTCTCAAAGACTTATTATTTGGGTAGAACACATATTCTGAATGCGTTAGGCAGAATTCAAATGAGCCATTTTAATCTAGATTAATTCCAAGATTAATCTACAGTAGATTTAAAAAATGTATCTATGCCCACCTATAATATATATATATATATATATATATATATATATATATATATATATATATATATATATATATATATATATATATATATATATACACATACACACATATATACATACACACATATATATATATATATATATATATATATATATATATATATATATATATACACACACACATATATACACCACTTTATTAGGTACACCTGTCCAATTGCTCGTTAACGCAATTTTCTAAACATTACATGGCAGCAACTAAATGCATTTATGCATGTAGATATGGTCAAGACAATCTGCTACAGTTCAAACTAAGCATCAATGACTTTGAATGTGGCATGGTTGTTGGTGCCAAACAGGTTAGTCTGAGTATTTCTGATGCTGAACTGCTGATCTACTGGGATTTTCACACACAACCATATTTAGAGTTTACAGAGAATGGTCCGATAAAAAGAAAATACCCAGTGAGTAGAAGTTCTGTGGGCACAAATGCCTTGTTGATGTCAGAGGAGAATGACCAGACTGGTTTGAGCTGATAGAAAGGCAACAGTTACTCAATCTCTCATTACAACCGAGGTATGCAGAAGAGCATCTCTGAAAGCACAACACGTCGACCCTTATGGCGGATGGGCTACAGCAGCAGAAGACCACACCTAGGGGTGTGAACCTACACTGGTCTCACGGTTCGGTTACGATTATCATGCCATCGATTCGGTTCAATTCGATATCTCTGTGCATCACGGTGCATTGACGATGCTTTCCATACATAATTAGATTTTTTTCTTTACAACACAAGAATTTTTTTTTATTACAATCTTTAAATATGTTTATATTTATATACTACTCGTAATACAATTTTGTCCTTTAATACAAGCAGTAAGATATATGAACTGTACCTTTAGTTTTACCTGCTCAAAAAAAAACACTCTTTGTGAAGGTTTTAAACAAAACTCCAATACATGCACAGAAGACAGCACGAGCATTCATAACAAATAAACTAATGGAAATATTGTCCCGCTTGCTTTTTGAGCGCTGGCAAGTTCTTACACCCCTATGATTGGTCATTGTCTTCACCCGCTCAACAGAAAGGGCTGCGATTGGCTTTAGAAACGAAATCGCTGTTCATCCATGAGTGACATGGGAAAAACAGCCGCGGGTCAGTCTCAGAAAACTGAGGCTACAATTTGCACAGTCTTACTAAAATTGAACAATAGAAGATTGGAAAAACGTTGCCTGATCTGATGCGTCTCAATGTCTGCTGCGACATTCAGATGGTATGGTCAGAATTTGGTGTCAACAACATTAAAGCATAGATACATCCTGCCTTGTATCAATGGTTCAGGCTGGTGATTGTGGTGTAATGGTGTGGGGGGTATTTTCTTGGCACAATTAGGGCCCATTAGTACCAATTGAGCATCGTGTCAACACCACAGCCTACCTGAGTATTGATGCTGACTATGTCCATCCCGTTATGACGACAGTGTACCCATTGTCTGATGGCTACTTCCAGCAAGATAACACGCCATGTCATAAAGCGCAAATCATCTCAGACTGGTTTCTTGAACATGACAATGAGTTTACTGTACTCAAATGACCTCCACAGTCATCAGATCTCAATCCAATAAAGCACCTTTGGGATGATGCTATCATGTCAATATAAATCAAAATCTCTGAGGAATATTTCTAGTACCTTGTTGAATCTTTGCCATGAAGGATTAAGACAGTTCTGAAGGAAGAAAGGGGTCCAATCCGGTACTAGTAAGGTGTACTTAATAAAATAGCCGGTGAGTGCATATGGACATGCCGCAGAGTATGACGCAGACTCAGGAGGTTGTGAATCCATTTGCAAGCTTCTTTATTGTAGTACAATAAACTGAAACAAAGTAATATGTAACACTTACTAAAATAGGCAACTGAGCACTAATGCAGGCATGATCAGTCCAGGCAATGGTCAGGGGACACAAAGAGAGATTATATGCGAGATTCCAGGCGATAGTCAGGGCAGGCAGCACAAAATCAGAGACGAGTACACTGGCAGGGGTCAGGGCAGGCAGAGAACAATCACAATCAGAGAAACAGTCAAGTTGGCAACCAAAAACACAGTCCGGAGATATAAGAAACAGCTCAGAATTGTCTGCCAGCAAAACAAGACTTCACAATAAACTGAGATTAGAGTCTGTATTTATGTGCTAGTGAAGATTGCCATCAGGTGCTGGGCAATCAGCACCAGATACAGGAGTGTGGTATTTGGATTCCAGAAACAGCTTTCAGTATTCCGGTGATGATGACCTCTGCTGGTTGGTGATGGGATTAGCTAGGACCAAGCTGGTGACAGAGCCCCGCTCTGCGAGCAGCTCCTGACACGAGGAAACAACTAATGCTGGGGTTTTCCACGGTGTTGAGAAGCCGGCTTCTCTGGTGGAATTCCTGGATTAGAGATGGATCAAAAATTGGTTGACCAATTGGTTGACCAAAATCTGGAACTCAGGATTTTGTGTACCTGATATGCCTCCTCTCCGTCGATGTGGATGGGTTCTGCGGTCTGTGCACTGACTGCCTACTTCCTCTTCACCTCAACGGGACCAGCAAAGGGGTTGAGCAGAGACATACGAAATGTGAAAGAGATGCGGTAATTAGAAGGCAAGGGAAGACAGTAAGATTCATTCATTCATTCATTTTCTTGTCGGCTTTGTCCCTTGCGGGGTCGCCACAGCGGAATGAACCGCCAACTTATCCAGCACGATTTTACGCAGCGGATGCCCTTCCAGCCGCAACCCATCTCTGGGAACTTCCACACACACATTCACACTCATACACTATGGACAATTTAGCTTACCCAATTCACCTGTACTGCATGTCTTTGGACTGTGGGGGAAACCGGAGCACCCGGAGGAAACCCACGCGAACCCAGGGAGAACATGCAAACTCCAAGACAGTAAGATACTGGAGTAAACTGTCTGATAATCTTAATTGTGCCCACGTACCGGGGGCTGAGTTTCTTGCATGGCAGGCGGAGGCGGAGGTCTCGAGTAGAGAGCCATACTCATTGACCAGCGCTGTATTCAGACATATGACGGCAAGAGCGATCTGCTTGGTCTTTGAATCTCCTTACAGCTTGTCATAAGTGAATATAAGCTGAATCTCGGGTAGCCTTAATTCTCAGTAACCAGTCATCCACTGCCGGAACATCTGTAGGTTCGCCGGAGCAAAGGAATAAAGATGGTTGATATCCTAAGATACATTTAAATGGTGACATACCGGAGGCATGCTTATGCATTGAATTTTCTGCATATTCTGCCCATATTAAGTATCAGTTCCAGTCGGTTTGGTGGTTGCTGCACTATGTTCTGAGGAATCAGATTAGTTCTTGATTCAATGTTTCCACCTGACAATTAGATTGGGGGTGATATTCGTAAGTTAGGCTGATGTTAATGTCAAGTGTTTTTGTCAGAATGCCCTCCATACTCTTGATGTAAATTGTGGCCTGTGGTCTGATACAATATCGTCTGGGAGTCCATAGAAACTGAATAAAAGGTTACACAGTTGTTCCGCTGTTTCAAGTGCAGATGGGAATTTAGGAAGTGGTATCAGAGGGCAGGCCTTGGAGAATCTATCGATAAGGATGAGAATGATTGTGTTGCCTTCAGAGGGAGATAAGTCAGTAACAATGTCGATGAAAATGTATGACCAGGGACAATTAGGGATGGGTAAAGGTTGTAAAAGACCTTTTGGTTGGAGGCGGGAATGTTTGTACATATTACACAAGGCACATTTATGGATAGATTCTGTGGTCTCTTTCTGTATAGTAGGCCACCAAAAGCAATTTTGGAGTAATTTCATGGTGCCATTAATACCAGGGTGTCCTGAACTCAGAGCAGAATGAACCGGTTGTAGTACTTTTTCTCTAAGAGATTGTGAAACGAATGATCTGTTGGGAGGGCAGTTGATTTGATTGAGCTTGATAAATTTCCATCATTATGTCCCATTGTACTGGTACAATGAACAGGCTCTCAGGTGGAATGGGTTTATTAGGGGTTTGTTTTGTCTCTCCATCAAATAGACGTGAAAGAGCGTCAGCTTTAGTGTTTTTGAACCAGGGCAATAGGTAACAGAGTAATTAAATCAGTTAAAGAACAAGGACCCTCTGGTTTGTCAATTATACAATACATAGAACAAAAATATACCTGTAAAATAATTAATAGGTGCATCTACATTATATACAAAATAAATGAATATATTCATTCATTCATTTTCTTTTCGACTTAATCCCTTCACCAATATAGGGTCACCACAGCGGGATGAACCGCCAACTTATCCAGCAAATGTTTTACGCAGTGGATGCCCTTCAAGCCGCAACCCATTGGGAAACATCCATACACACTCATTTACGCACATTCACTACGAACAATTTAGCTTACCCAATTCACCTATACCACGTTTTTGGACTTGTGGGGGAAACCAGAGCACCCAGAGGAAACCCATGCCAATATGGGGAGAACATGCAAACTCCACACAGAAATGCCAACTGCCCCAGCTGGTGCTCAAACCAGCAACCTTCTTGCTGTGAGGCGATTGTGCTACCCACTGCGCCACCGTGCTGCCAGTAAATGAATATAAGTAAATCAAATTTATAGTAAAAAAATTAAAAAATAAATAATAATAATAAAATAAATACAAATATAAGGATAGTAATAAGATAATAAGAAATATAACATAAAAATATAAACATAAGAAATGCTCTTGCTTTAGGTTTGTTCGTTGGCTGACAGTCTGAGTTTGTGGCAGGCTGACACATATTTGGCTGCTGATGGGATCATTGTGCAATTTTCACCTAAAATATATCGTAATTTTTATGAATTTGATAATGCCATGAAATTTGGATAAATTTGCTGGAATTTTTGGAAATATTGATATGATGATCACAGTGAAGTAGGAAATGTTCATTTGTTTCCACCTCTCTCTGTGAACAAAATAAACCCTCTGTTCTGCTGGTGTCCATTTCTGTTGGTCTCTCTTTCTCTCTCTCTCTCTCTCTCTCTCTCTCTACAGCCAGACAGTAATCACTCAATCTGTATTTTGTTAAAGTTTTTCTTAATTTATAATCTTTCATACAGCTCAAGTATTTTGCCGATTTATATTCTCGTTTTAGTTGTAAATACAGTTCCATCTTCTTTTCTGTTGTAGCACATCTTTCCAGTATTGAGAGTAATGTTGTTGTTGTGATGTATTTGGGGCTTCGTGTGTTGTGCTGGTCTGGCTTTAGTTTGAGCACTAGTTGTAGAAGTTTGCTCTTCTGTGGGTTCTGCTTCTGCCACTGCAACACTTCTGCATGGTATGAACTGGCATCACTGCACTTCAGGTGCTGGGGGAACTTCACAGCTCTCTGCTGAATATTGATCAATAAGGGGTATCAGCCTAATTCTGCCCTGCACACGTTATTTGGGCTTGCCCTGTTATTTGTGGTTGATCTTTTGGTTGACGTTATCTGAGGTTGATCCGATCTTCTTTTCCTCATTTAATAAAATCTTGTGTTTTTAGAGGCCCCCATACCTCACTGCCATACAGTGCCATTGGTTCAATTATTGGTTTTATGATTTTAAGCCAGGTTGATTTCTCTCTCTCTCAGTTCAGTTCAATAATTGCTTTATTGGCAATCCAAATGCATTGCATACATATACATTTATTTATTTAAAAAACATAGTAAACACAGTACATAGTAGTATAGTATTGTAATATCCATTCATTCATTCATTTTCGGATTAATTCAATTCATCTTTATTTGTGTAGCACTTATACAATGTAGATTGTGTCAAAGCAGCTTCACGTAGAAGATTATAGTGAATTGAAACAGTGTCAGTTCAGTTTTCAAAGTTTAAGTTCAGTTCAGTTTAGTTTAGCTCAGGTCAGTGTGGGTTAATATTCACTACTGAGAGTCCAAACACTGAAGAGCAAATCCATCGATGCGCAACTCTACAGATCCTGAACCATGCAAGCCGGTGGCGACAGAGGCGAGGAAAAAACTTCACTAATTGGCGAAAGTGAAGATTTAAAAAACCTTGAGAGAAGCCTGGCTCAGTTGGGCATGACCATTTCTCCTAGGGCCAAACGTTTTGTGCAGAGCTGCAGTCTAGGTGCAGTCTAGTCTTAGTCCCTTTATTAATCCGGTGTTGCCACAGCGGAATGAACCACCAACTTATCCAGCATATGTTTTATGCATTGGATGCCCTTCCAGCCTCAACCCAACACACTCTCTCTCTCTCTCTCGCTCTCTCTCTCTCTCTCTCTCTCTCTCTCTCTCTCTCTCTCTGCATCTCAGACAGTAAGTTCTAGCAGCAGAGCGTCACATTCATTTGACTTGTGAATGAGATGCACATGGTCGCACTGTTGTAAGAGGCAAATATATCTGCTTCCCCTTTGATTTAAAATAAAAGAATTCAGATAACTCTAGTTTCTAAACTTGTCTGACTTAGTTTATTACTGTATCTCTTAAAGACAATGCTTTGGCATTTATTCTTAGTGAATCATTTGACATAACACATAAACCTGCATAAAAGCATTCATAAACACAATACTCTGTTGCAACAAAGTATTCAAATGTTACTTTAAAATGATGTTTTCAAATTAGCAGTGGAGGCTTTTGCTCAGCTGTTAAAACTGTCAATGTGATTTTGAGACTAATTAATATGGCTTAATATGGCTGCTACTAATGTTTGAGGGAAACACATTATTTAGAACTGTGATCAAAACTGATTGGAACTACCTGGCCATTAAACTATTTTATTGCATATCTTCCAGCCAATCAGAACCAAGAACTAACAGACCAAGGAAAAAATATATACACACACAGAGGTGTGGAAAAAAGTGTTTGCCACCTTAATGATTTCTTTCTTTTTTTTTCCATGTCATAAGACAAAATAAAATATTAGTCAAAGATAGCACAAGTAAACACATTGTACAGTTTTTAAATGAAGGTTTTTATTATTAAGGGAAAACTAAATTCAAAACTACACAGCCAAGTGTTTGGCCCACTGTTAAAATATCTTAAATCGACTTTAACACACCTTCAATTTCCCTAGCCACACCCAGGCCTGATTACTGCCACACTTGTCCTTAAAAAAAAATCACTGCCTGACAAAGTGAAGTAGACCAAAAGATCCTCAAAAGCTAGACATCATGCTGAGATCTAAAGAAATTCAAAAACCAGTAACAAAGAAAATAATTGAGATCTTCTAGTTATAAAACCATATCTAAACTTTTGGGGCTGTGGTGAACCACAGTGAGAGCAATTAACTACAAGTGGCAAAAACATGGAAAAGTGGAGAACCTGTTTTGCTGTTTAGGGACCTGGAAAACTTGTGATAAATGAAACCATGAATTCTGCTGTGTACCAAAATAACCTGAAGGAGAATGTCCAGCCATATTTTAGGGTGCATATACACTGCATGGTGCAAGTCACCCAATTCTGATTTTTTTCTCCTATGTGGCACAGATCGGATTTGGCCCATGTACAAGTAAGCAGGAAAAAATCACTTACGATTTACCCAAATCAGATTCAGGCCTTGTTCATATGTGGAAATTTATCTGAAATGAATCGGATCCGTGCCCTCGTGTCTGCAGTGTAAGCAGGTAGATTGGATTTTCACCTGTCAACGCGAGTCGCACACCATTAAAAACCACAGCGAATGACGTCAATACTGCACTTTTATTTCGGAACAGACTTCAGCAGAGTCCCAAACCTTAAATCTCATATACTAGAACAAAAAAGCATTTATATTGTCATGTAGCACAAGTATTTAAGCATGTTAACGAGAGGGAGAAAGAGAGAGAGTGCAACGTCCGCCACGTACACAATATAAACTAAAACTGTTACATCAATGATATGTGCATACATCACGTGCAGAAATCACGACATGGAAATGACATTAAAAATCCTACTGGCTTAAAAAAGCCTAGATTAAAAGAAAATGGCCAAATGAGAACTTTTCTGCTATAAACTATAGAAAAACAACTTGTCAAAAAGAATAATAATAAAAAATAAACCCTGCAAATAGAATAAATACACGAATGGAGAAATGAGCGCTCTTTAATTATCAGCTTAGTCAGCGAGGCTCGAACCAGCGACCTTCTTGCTGTGAGGCAACAGCACTACCTACTGCGTCGCCGTTTCAGTCATTATATATCATAAAAATATTGCAGTTATCTTCAACAGCACATGAAACACTCACTTGTTTTAAAATCTCCTCAACAACAACAAAAAAATCTTTCCCTTGTTCCCATAGTGAATGAGACAAGTAGAACTGAATTTGTGATATTGCTGAGGTTGTGAAACAAAAAGACCTATTTTTTCTAAAGCAATGCTTTTTTTTTTTCAAAGCTGACCTCACAAGGGGTTTTTTATTGCACACATAGTGGGTAATCACGTGCCTAGTATGAAATCACACATTATGTATTACACTCATGAGACAATGTTATATTTTGTCAAATGCTGTGTCATGCTTGCATAAACTTGCATAACTTACCTGTGTTAACAATTAGCTGAACATGTGTACCTCAGTTGGGGGGTTGGGGAAGAAAAAGAGCTCTTCCTACAAAGGTTTCTAACAAAAAACATCTCACAGGGGATTTTCATTGCACCAGTAGTAGGCAATCACATTCCTAGCATGATGTCATACAGTCCTTCTTATCAAAGTTTAATTATGTTTGTCACAGTATACACTATGACTTCATAGTTATAGATGGTATCATTAAATTGTTTTACTTCCTCTCTCAGATTCCACTCTCAGATAAGTGTTAGAATAAGCTCACTGTCCAAAATGGACTATCATAGTATCATGTATATGTATATATATATATATATATATATATATATATATATATATATATATATATATATATATATATATATATATATATATATATATATATATAATGTATGCAGGGCTTTACATTAACACCCGCCAACCCGCCAAATGCGGGTAGATTTCGGTTGTGGCAGGTTAGACAGCCACTCCCACTAGCCACTTTGGCTGGCTGAAACTCATTTTTAAATTTCCAGTGCTGGCTCGTCGTCACTGCAGATTAGACTGTTAGTTTATGACCGTTTGTCTATATGCGTACAAATATGATCTTAGAATCGAGAAGCAGCATGACTAGGGTTGCCACCCATCCCCTAAAATACGGAATCGTCCAGTATTTGAGAATGAAATTGTGCGTTCCATTTTGAATCAATACTGGACGGGTTTTGTCCTGTATTTTTTATATATATTTTTTTAAAGTAGCTTCTCATGCAAATCATCCCACACACATTTTAAGAAGATGCCTCATTTCCTACTTTTGATTGGGAAATACTTGATGTCATCATTAGTTTGATTGGTCTTTTTAACTGTCCAGTGAGGAGGGCGAGTCTTTAAAGCAGAGTCCGTCAAGTATTGGCAGAGAGTAATATAAAAAAAATGGCAGATGCTTCTCCAGGTAACCCTCCACGTCTTAAAGTTTCAGAGGTTAAACGCAAGCTACTGTAAAAATACTGCAGAGAGTGGGAGGAAACAAATACTTGGCTGCTGATTGTTAGCAATTGTTATCAAGCAACTGTCGGAGAGCTTTTTCTGTGGCTCATGGTGGTCTGTCAGACGTGCGACAACAGAAAATAATAAAAATAATAATATTAATGAGTCTGTGAAAATAATAAAAATAATATTAATTGAGTCTGTGAAAATAATAAAAAATATTAATATTAATGAGTCTGTGAAAATAATAAAAATATTAATATTAATGAGTCTGTGAAAATAAAAACAATATTAATATTAACTGAGTCTGTGAAAATAATAAAAATATTAATATTAATTGAGTCTGTGAAAATAATAAAAATATTAATATTAATGAGTCTGTGAAAATAATAAAAATAATAATATTAACTGAGTCTGTGAAAATAATAACAATATTAATATTAATTGAGTCTGTGAAAATAATAAAAATATTAATATTAATAAGTCTGTGAAAATAATAAAAATAATAATATTAACTGAGTCTGTGAAAATAATAAAAATATTAATATTAACTGAGTAAAACCATGTCAACAACTGAAATCACAGTGAAATGAATGGCTAAAATCAAACTTTATCTCAGAATTGGATTTGGCCTGGTTTTCACACACTGGGTCACAAATTGTAATTTGTAAAAATTCTGTAAATACAATGTAAGTGGATCACATTCCAATGTAATATTATGATTTGTTTGTTAAGAGTAAGTCAGACACATAAGCATTACTTTATTACATGAAACATTACATTTAATACATTAATAAACATAACGCCCATGTAAAGAAAATATACTAGTAAATTGCAACTTTCCATATTTTAGAATTAGAAATAGGCTATATAAAAACTTTACTAGCTAATGTTTGTAGCTAGTTTATGTATGTGCTGATTACATATTCGGATAGGTGTTACTTCAAAAATTGGTCATCCAAAGCCTGTTTTTCTGGCCCTCATGGGCCCCCACTACAGTATGCATCCCTTATTTTTTGTAATAAAAGTGGTAACCCTAAGCACGACTGTAAAAAAAACATTTTTTCAAATAGGCACCATCCTTATAAATAAACTGTAGATTCAATCTAAACTACATTCCAGACAGAACTGTTATATATACTATATAGAGTGCACTATATATGCATATATAAGAACATTACTGAAAAACAAAACCAATTTTAAGGTGAATCACAGTTTGTCCATTGCTTATAAAAAAATCGATCATCGCTGGCATATTACAGTTAATGCGACCTCTGCTCAAAATTAATCCCCTGAATAAATGACACAGTAGAATTGAGACAGATTCAAGATTCTGCACCATTCTAAAATGGGCACATTCTTTCATTTATTTCCCTTTGTCATAGTCTCTGATTTGGGGTCAGCAAAGCTGAGTTAACTGCCAACTACTCAGCAAAGACAGAATACAGAAATGATTGACATACTGCAAAGAGTCACACTATTTATATTGTTGCATTGGCCAAATCTTCAAATCAGTGATCTGTTCATTTACTAAAGGATGGCCTGGGTGAGTGTGGAATTTCCTGGCCTGAAATTGTGTCCTAGTCCACCCCAGGCCTAGGAATAAAACCCATGATCGTTGTGCAATATTCATAATTTTAGTTGAGATGAAAGTGCACAATGCATTATGTCCTTTTTCTGGAAGTTTCCAGACCACTGCTGTCCGAACCTCCTGCATTGTGGTAGTTCCTGAAACCAGCAAGGGATATGGCCGAGACAAAAGCCACTGTATGTAGACAAAGATATAATTATATGTTTTATGCAGGCGTGCGCCTGCCTGAGTGGCTGCAGGCATTTTTGATTATAATCAACGTGAAAACGTTCTCTAAATTGATGTTGTTCAAGATAAAGTGAGTTATGCTTGCAAACAAATAACACCAGACAAAGGAACACAGAGCGCTTGCTGAAGAGGACATACTCTGTTTATTTGGATGCAGTTGTGTGCTTCACTGTCCAATCTATGAGGTCACACCACAACATTGGCTTGATTTCACAGTCTGATATCATCACACAGAGTCATTGTCATTGTATTGCTATTCATGATGCAGAATAAATCTCCTTGAAGGGAACTTTTTTCAGCACTCATACAACTCTTTTTCTCAGTTTTCTCTTATATCAGCTAGTCAGATTAGATGACATTCAGTTTTGCAAATAAGAAAGAAAAATGATTAAAATTTTATTATAATGTATTTTTTATTACCTCAACAACATGATTGTTTTTTCTCAAAACCTCAATGCATTGTTTATTTTTTGTGAATCGTATAGCTATGCTACTCCATAAAAATTAAAGCCAGAATATTCACTGAGAATAATAAGCCCTGCCCTGGGTGTGACGTTTTCTTGGGCAGTGAATACAGATAGCTTGACGTAAAAGGAAGGGGTGAAGCTGGAGCATGGGTGCAGTTTCTCAAGACCACCCTAAAATGTTTATTGAACAATGTGAAGATAATAAATCATATACTGTATGAAACATATTATGTTTTCATTTAAAGGTCCACTCATTAATTGTTTTCTCACACACACACAAAAAAAAAGCCTCACATGAAAATAGCACAAGTCACAAGTGTATTGCTTTGAAAATATAGATTTTTACAGATAGGCAGAATAAATAATTATGAATTGGTAGGACAATATTTGGCTAAGATACAGCTATTTGCAGCACAGTACTCAAGAGGTTAGCACTGTTGTCTCACAGCAAGAAGGTAGGTATGTATGAATCTACTGTATATATGTATGTATGTGTGTGTGTATCTATATTTCTTTCTTTCCTTTTCTTTCTTAGGTCTCACTGAGATTATTAAAAACTTATTTTACCAGGGAGTCCTGGCCAAGATGACCATACAAAAAAGCCTACTTTTAAGATAATGTATTGTTATTATATGTATCACCATAAAACAACACAGGGATCATACATAAACCTCCTAATCAAACAAACAACAAGGCTTACTCAACTCAGGGTGCAATAAACTTTCAAAATGATTCAAAGAAGGAATTGCTTCTTGTGGTGTATTAATCTGAAAGTTGTTCAGTTGATCTAGACCGATAGTTCTTTCTGACCAAGCATTAAAAAACTAGAAATATATTATGGAAGCATACCCCACAATGCATTTACAATAAACAACAACATAGGTGACTTCCTTATCTGATGTAAGGAGGACCAGCCTATAAGTAAGTAAGTAATGTGGATTTATATAGCACATTTATTGTGTATGGCCATACACCCTAAGCACTTCACAATTATAAGGGGAGTCTCTCCACACCACCACTAGTGTGCAGCATCCACTTGGATGATGCGACAGCAGCCACAGGACAGCGGCACCAGTGCACTCACCACACACCAGCTATATTGGTGGAGTGGAGAGACAGTGATACAGCCAATTCGATGGATGGGGATAATTTGGGAGGCCAAGATCATAAGGGCCGATGGAGGGAATTTGGCCAGGACACCTGGGTTACACCCCTACTCTAATGGGATTTTTAATGAGCATAGAGAATCAATACCTTGGTTTAACGTCTCATCTGAAAGATAAATACATTAAAGCCAACATTATTGTACAGCAAACAATGGTAGGTGTGTAAGCATTGGATATAAAACATAATACAGAATGATAAATGTTATCCAAACTTTTTAATAAATACGATGAAGCATTCATGGAAACAGTATTGCCATAATCTAAAGTGGGTAAAAACCTGGAATGAATTGAAAAAACCCAAAATATATTCTAATAACTGATTTATTTTATCTTTGCCATGATGACAGTAAATTCTATTTTACTAGATATTTTTCAAGACACTTCTTTACAGCAAAGTGACATTTAAAGGCTTAACAAGGTCAATTAGGTTAACTAGGCAGGTTAGGGTAATTAGGCAAGTTATTTTATAACAATGGTTTGATCTGTAGACTATCGAAAAAATATATAGCTTAAAGGGGCTAATAATTTTGACCCTAAAATGGTTTTTCAAAAATTAAAAACTGCTTTTATAGCCAAAATAAAACAAATAAGACTTTCTCCAGAAGAAAAAACATTATCAGACATACTGTGAAAATTTCGCTGCTCTGTTAAACATAATTTGGGAAATATTTAAAAAAGAAAAAAAATATACAAAGGTGCTTTAATAATTCTGACTTCAACTATACGTTTACATTACCAAGACAACGAGTGACTTTTCATTTTCAATTGTGCTCGCTGATCCTCAAATACATTGCTTGTTTTCAGCAACTAAACAATTGCTAAGGTCTATTTAACTGACTATATTTTCGATGCTGTAAAAGGTACTCCATGAACTTGAAAATAGCCAATCTTTTGCCGGACGTTTTCAGTGGCTGAAACATACTTCCGTGCATATGAACCCATTCATAAACAAGAACACAATTTACATAAGCTTTGCGTGGCTAAAATAGTTTTAAAACATACCTGTCTAAACGTAATACTTTAGCCGTGGTGTCACCCTTCAGATCGTTGTTTTGAACTACATAATATCATTGCCCTCCAGCATAAAAAACGAAATTCCATTATTGATTCAAGGTTTAGAAAAGTTTTGATTCTGCATTTTTGGCAGAAGCCCTTTCAGAAACAATCTTTCTTTTCATGCATACAAGGCCACGTTGGTCTTTCAGGAAGAAGTTCAGGTTGATGCACAGTTTACCTCATGATGTCTCTCTGTCAGCGGTAGATCCGTACTTCACATGCATGCGCGACACGGCGCGAGTGACATATCTGTTTGCTCAAATTTTAATTTGTTGACAGACAGTTTGAGATACTTTTCGTAATTAAGTTGTCGGTCCGACAATATTTAATTGGTTAAACATTTTTTAGTTTTATGCTTTATCCAGAATATAAAAATATACATAAATACATTTAGATCATTTACTTTAATTATTACTAATGGAATGTGAAGAGACTTTCAACCATCACAACAAAAAAAATGTTTCTGAAGACAATCACCTACTGCACCTTTAACTTAGACCAGCATGGACTTTTTCAGCATGAAAGTGACCATATTGTCATGTTTAATTGTAAATGTAACATACATTCTATTGTTTCCAGTACTTCAATAATGATCTTCCACTGAGGTTGTGAGAGAAAACACAACTAATAAAATTGAAGGACTCTTTTCTTAAAGGGCACCTATAATGCAAAAAAAAAAAAAAAAAAAACATAATGCAATGTTTGGACAGAACTGTGTGCAGGTATAGTGTGTCCACTGTTATACTGAAGTGATATAAACTTTTATAAAATGTTACAATGACATTTAAAATGTTATCCTGACGTTAAAGTAAGATCCAAATCCCTTCCATTTTGATGCCCACTGCAATATGACATAGGAGTAAGGATTTCCCCACCCATCGAATAGATTGACAGCTGCGTAATAACATGTCTCCTTAGTAACATGTATAATCATATCCACAAGACAGGACTTCAGCCATATTGTATTTCAGAAATATAATTTGAAGTAAAACACACTTATTTCACACATTTTTTCACCTCTATACAAAACGTAAGATTCTCCTAAAGCAACTCTTCTCTCAAGCTTGTTTGAGAGAACTACCTGTGGAACTGCCTCTGTATGTGGAACGGATTTAATGCACACCCCTCCAGTGTACCAAAAGAGCTTTGGGCATTTGTGGTCAGACACCAAGACGAGACACATTAAATATTTATATTTCACAAAGGAAGTGGCAAATTCTGAAGTGCCATCCGGTTGCTTCTTTTTTGCAAAGTGACATTTTTCTGCAGTCGAGCATGATGTCCGCATCACGGTTTCAGGGTATCACTGTTTAATCAATAAGGTCATTGGGAAAAAAAACACTGTTCTGTACTCCACAGTTCCACCACAAGCCACTACTGGCAACTCCTAACCACTTGAGAGACCTCTTATGCTGTCTTAAATAACTTGGAGAATAAGAATTATTGTTAGCTTTAGAAATTTAATCATTTGCTTTTATACTTAAGTTTAAATAGCAGTATAAGTATCAATTTTGTGAATACACATTAACACTCAAGGCTAAAATGCCACTTAAGCCAGGCTCACACTGTTTGATTTTTATTTTTTTTATAAACCTAAATCATTGTAGAATGTCAGACTGAACTAACATGACTTCCATGTCACACTGTAATATTTCAGCTGTATAACGTCTGAACAAAAGTGAAGATGTGCCAAACATGGAGGAAAACTCATCTGAAGTTTGAAGTCATCCACCCGTGACACTTTCACTATCTTGCTTTCTGAAATAAACATAAACAATCTGTAGCGGGGATTTTGCACACAGTGTGCCTCAATAATTTAAGCAGGTTTTGACATTTCCCCACAGTGGTTTGTTGTTGCGTCATCACATTTGGCGCTCCTATTGGTTCTTGGATTGATTCTTGTCACAGCTGTTGTCACATTACAGGAAAGTGTAACTGACACTGCCAGAACTTAATCAGAGGATAATCATGCAACAGCTATAAGTGGCTGTCTAGGAACTTGTAAAAGCAACAATAGAAGATTACAGGTTTTAGCCTAAGATTTCAAAAGTCTTTTAGGATTTCCCAAATTTGTCTCAAATGACCAAATCATGGCTGAAATTCCATAGTGTGAGCAGGGCTTTTGTTAGTGGTCTTCATATTCAAAAAGTCCAGATGGCACTTATATAAGTGCATTGATTGATTGATTGATTGATTGATTGATTGATTGATTGATTGATTGATTGATTGATTGATTGATTGATTGATTGATTGATTGATTGATTGATTGATTGATTGATTGATCGATCGATTCATTCATTTATTCATTGTCAGTTTTCTTAGTGTTGATAAAGGGTTATCCAACATTTCAAAAGAAAATGCAGAGAAAAGAACAAAATCTAATGTCTATCAAAGATAGTGTACGTGCAAAAGTGTTTCCCTTGTTATTATTATAAACTCTGGGAGAGACTTCTGTGGCCTTTAACAGCCCACTAGAGAAAAAGATGGAAAAACAAAAAGGTTTTTTCAGTGATCATTGATCATTTTCAGAAGGTTTAAAGAAAAGACAGACTTTTCCTCTTTTCTTTTTTTACACGATTCAGCTGATGCAAGACTCTGCAATACTTTTTTTATGTAAATGCCAAAGTAAGCTCTTCTACAGATGATCTCCACAGTCAAGCAGCCAAGTCAACATGCTCACTGTGCCAAACACCAGATGGATGACTGCCAAACAGTCACTTTCACTAAGGCCTACTTCATCATTTTAGCTGCCCTCAAGGCAACAGACTATATAAATGTTGCTACTCTTTAACATATTAATAATTGTCACTTAATTTTATTATAAGATATTAAAGTAATGTATTAGCATAGATGTAAAACAGATATTACTTCTCTAGCTATATCTTAATTTAAGACCTAATATTAAAAAAAAAAAACTTTCTCTCAAAGTCTTATCCAAATATATGGTGTTCCAGGATGTTTTCAGCAAACAGGCAGCCACCCATCTACCCCTCTCAGCTATCACCCATCTACTGACCGGCTGCTAAATTCCCTAAATGTTGGGTATGCAGTGCATCCGGAAAGTATTCATAGCGCTTCACTTTTTCCACATTTTTTATGTTACAGCGTCATTCCAAAATGGATTAAATTAATTCATTTTCTCAAAATTCTACACACAATACCCCATAATGACAATGTGAAAAAAGAGTTTTTGAAATCTCTGAACCTGAAAAATCACATGTTCATAAGCCTCAAGTCTTTTTGAATATGATGCCACAAGCTTGGCACACCTGTCTTTGGGAATTTTTGCCCATTCCTCTTTGCAGTACCCCTCAAGCTCTATCTGGTTGGATGGGAAGCAACGGTGTACAGCCATTTTCAGATCTTTCCAGAGATGTTCAATAGGATTTAGATCTGGGCTCTGGCTGGGCCACAAAAGGACATTCACCGAGTTGTTTTGAAGCCACTCTCTATATATATTATGCTTTGCGTCATTTGTCTTGCTTGAAGATAAAACGTCAACCCAATCTGAGGTCAAGAGCACTCTGATGCAGGTTTTCATTTAGGATGTCTCTGTACTATACATTTCTGCATTTATCTTTTCCTCTATTCTGACTAGTCTTCCAGTTCCTGATGCTGAAAAACATCCCCACAGCATGATGCTGCCCCCACCATGCATCACTGTAGGGATGGTAATAGCCTGGTGATGAGCGGTGCCTGATTTTCTCCAAATGAAATGCCTGGCAATAACTCCAAACTCCAAAGAGTTCAATTTTAGTCTCATAAGACTAGAGAATTTTGTTTCTTATGGTCTAAGAGTCCTTCAGATGCCTTTTGGTAAATTCCAGGTCGGGAGTGGCTTCCGTCTGGCCACTCTACCATGCGGCCTTGATTGGTGGATTGCTGCACAAATGGTTGTTCTTCTGTAAGGTTCTCTCTCCACAGAAGAACGCTGGAGCTCAGACAGAGTGACCATCAGGCTATTGATCACCTCCGTGACTAAGGCCCTTCTCCCCCGATCACTCAGCTTAGATGGCCGGCCAGCTCTAGGAAGACTCCTGGGGCCTGTTTCAGAAAGGAGGTTAAGTGAAAACTCAGAGTATCTTAACCCTGAAATGAGAGAAACTCTGGGTTTTCCGTTTCAAAATGGCAGGTTTGTCAAGCTTGAGAAAGCAGGGTAAGTCAAGCCTGTTTCTGAAAGAGTGGTAACTTTAACTCAGAGTCAGTTACCGTGGTCACTTACTCTGTGAACCTAACCTGGTCGGAGCAGGTTTTAATCTCTAAACTCTGAGTTTCTGTTGGTCTGCTCCCCTTTTTTAAAGACGAAGTGGTATTTCTCACCTTAGACTTGTTTCCACATACCTATTTTAATGTGCATTTTGGATATGCGCATAAAAAATCGGTTGATGGAAACACCAAGACGCTAATAACTTTTGAAAATAGGCATAATAAACATGTGCATAACTGAGTAGGAGAAACTTTTTATTTGATAAGAAAAGATGCGCATAAACTACGATGGAAACACTTACTGAACAAATTCCAGTATACGCATTAAAAAGGTTTGTTATAAGAGATCATATGATGATGAAAATGTGTGTAAATGGACAAAACCAGCATGTTGAGCACACTGTAGAACATCTGAAATGTTGTTTTGGTCATTCTAAAACTCCTTAACCGTTTCAGTATTATTATATTATTAATTACCTCCAGAGAGTCTGCAGCGTATCAAGAGCGTCTGTTTTCCGCGTCTCATGTGCGTCTCAAACGCCACCACGCGTTCATTGTGTGTCGGCATTGTCTTCTGAGGCACAAGTCATTTATTAAATAAAGAAGAGGTTCACGCAGCTTCTTCTACAGCAGTAAATTCAGTTTTTACTGTTGATATTTGAAGCCAGTTAATCAGAAAGTGACGATTTTGTTATCTTTGACTGGTTGGATGGAAACGCTGCTTTACTCGCACATATTTTATGCGATAATCCAGTTTTGCACATGAATTTAATTCGCGTTTTTGGATGGAAACATAGCTAATACATTTCAGTCACACAAAGAACCAAGTCACGTACGAGAATAGCTTGTCCTTTTTAAATAGTTAATTAGCTTAAATTCACTGACCTACTAACTAGATTAATGGGATTATTACTCCTTCTAAAAACTATTTTTTTTTTAGTTCTGCTTGCATTATAAATGTCATATCATTCTCTACCACTCGAACATTAAAAAAGGCAGACACACAAGTGCACTTAAATCTATTAAAACTGATCAATGTGTGCAAAAGTGGGTAACTTAATTTAAACATTTCCACTGAACATTAAGCTAAGGTTATATGCATTCTTGTTTTGTCAAATTTGTTGTAGAAATGCACTAGCCTATTTTATGTAATTTAATGCAATTACATCTGAAATAACTTTAAAATTATGGCCAATAAACGTCACACATTACATTACTTTTTTATTATACTTAATTATTTAAATACTTTAAATGTAAACTTGCGCATTAACTTGAGCAGCTATGTTTTCCCACGCTAACTGTCTCTGTTTCACTGATGCAGTGGTGTTGCTTTTTTAAATATATGGTCATATTTGCTATAACTTTGCACGACCTCATCAAGTTCAGCCGGAGATCTCGTAGTATCTGCGCTCTATTGATAATGCCTTTTTATAGTTGCGGTGTGCGCGCTCTAAATTGGTCTACTCAAAGTTGATTGACCCAACCCAGATCAGCTATTCTGAAATCGAAAACTCTGAGTTTTTAATCTCTCGGTAAATCAACTCAGAGTTCAAGTTTAAACTCCGAGTTGATTGAACCTCCTTACTGAAACAGGCCCCTGGTGGTTCCAAACATCTCCCACTTACGGATGATGGAGGCCACTGTGCTCACTGGAACTTTCAGAGCAGCAGAGATTTTTCTGTAACCTTCCCCAGCATTGTGCCTCGAGACAATCCTGTCCTAGAGGTCTACAGACATTTCCTTTGTCTTCATGCTTGGTTTGTGCTTTGAAATGCACTCTCACTGGGACCTTATATAGACAGGCCTTTTCAAATCATGTCCAATCAACTGAATTTACCACAGGTGAACTCCAATTAAGCTGCTGAAATATCTCAAGAATGATCAGTGGAAACAGAATCTACCTGAGCTCAATTTAGAGCTTCACGACAAAAGCTGTGAATACTTATGTACATGTGATTTTTCAGGTTTTTAATTTTTTTTAAATTTGCAACAATTTCAAAAAATCCTTTTGCATATTGTCATTATGGGGTATTATGAGTAGAATTTTGAGGAAATAAATGAATTTAATCCATTTTGGATTAAGGCTGTAACATAAAAGATGTGGAAAAAGTGAATTGCTATGAATACTTTCCGGATGCACTGTATCCTATGTCTGTCCTGGAGCAAACTTCTCTTGACAATTCATCCAGAGCTACCGTCAGATGTATGCTCGTCTGACCACCCTTCTTCTAGGCAAGCTCAAGACCCTCTCCTGGACCTCCAAAGCTCATGCAGACACTGGACAAAATATTTTTCTCTATTAAGAGATATTGTAATTGTATTATTGGAATAATTTTTTTATACAAATACAGATATTTGTCAAAAAATGTAATGAGGCTAAGTGGTTAAGGGGTTAGCATAGTTAACATGAGCCTTCTCACAAGGAAGCCATTCAAGGCTGCAAATCTCATACCTTCAGCATGATGCAAACAATTGATCTGTTCTCAGGCTTGCTCTGTAAGTATGAACGTAGGAACAATATCCACACAGTGTCAGATCACAGATGGCAAGAAGAATGTAGATGACAAACAGATCTGTGTAGGTAAGCAGGCAATGGGTGAGGGCCAGCAGCAGAAATAAATCTGTACAGCACAGCAAAGATCAGTGGCAGAAAACATACAGAATGAAAAATGAGGGAACAGTCCAGAGTCAAACACAGTAATCCAAAGAAGTTATCAGGAAAAATGTATACATGTCTGTGTGGGCATGTGACTAAAATAATCCAGATGACATGGAACAGGTGAAAATGTGTTCAGTGGATAGTGGGAAGTGGGGTTTGGGGATACAGTCAATATCCTGGTGATGGTGACCTCTGGTGATGATCTGGGGAAACCACTTTCTGGATTCTGGATATGTGGATATGTTACAACAGTAATATGACTGTATGAAATGTTTATATGTATATAGCAAACAGTATAGGCAATATCAGAGGAAGAGGGGCTGTTTTTGAAAATATTTAAGTAAATAAAAGAATTCTGTAAATGATAATTACAACAATATAATTATAATGTTATTACCATTGTTATTATCATTATTAAAAATTGAATTATTTTTATTGTTATTAATAATAATAATAATAATAATAATATTATTTATATTATTTTAGAAATATGCTAATTCAGAAATACGTTAATAAAATGTTAGTTAAAACTGTCACCAACCCCATCACATGTGTATAATGTCAAACATGTGGAACGTGTAAAAGCACAGTGATCAATTGCCCATTCAGAAAATTATCAGTAGCTTGCTTAATCATTTTGAATCATTCTTGTAGTGACTTGCTGCCACCTGGTTTTATCATCTTTTTTCTTCTTTATTTTGCAATGGCAATTTCCCAAAGCAATTTTGTGCAGTACACTTTACAGGAGAAACCTTTGAGAGATTATTACTACAGTGTTAGGGCTTATCAGTGAGCTGTGTGGATTACTTACATGATCCCATGCAGATCCATTTTTAGCCAAATGAATACTACAAAAGGGCATCAAATCTGAAGCTCTAGAGATATAAAATATAATGCCCATACTTGTCATTTCCTTTAGGTGCTGCTAGGAATCACAAACTGCATGTGATCCTTCCTTAATCCAGTGATGCAGCCTGTGGAGGCGGACCTAAATTTTATTTTTGGAGTACATAAATTGTCATCTCACTTAGCTTGGAAATTCAAGCTTTTGAACAGGGGTATAGGCTACAATGAAAGTCTACAGATCAACTGCATGTATGACAGCTCATTTTTCAATTCTGAGTTGCTTACTATATTGTAGATTTTTCTTTTTTTATTGTAAAAAATTATATTTTATAGTTTTTATTATTGTTTCATTTATTTATTTAATTATTTATTTATTTAATTGTATTTCAGGTGTGGTGATAATATTGTGGATTTTTTCCACATCCTCTGCACAAGGTAAGCAAGGGAACACTGCTATAATTATACCTTTACTATTTAACACTGGCCATTAAAATTACAAATTAGTCTAAATAATGTGGTTTTTAGTATTTAAATTATTATTATTATTATTATTATTATTGTTGTTGTTATTTATTTATTTCCTTAATTAACCACCACAACAAACAGTACACGACCTTTTTTCTGCTTTTATTTTATTTATTATTATTATTATTATTATTATTATTATTATTATTATTATTATTATTATTATTATTATTATTATTATTATTATTGGAGGCGGAGAGACGTATTTGAGCCGTGGACAATCTTTTACATTTGCTGAGTGACGAATTGGTGCTCGCGGTCTGAAGCACAGAGAGCGCAGAATCAGATTACTGATGTGCGCACACGCAGCAACTGAGCCTGGAAGTGTAAAGCAAGGAACACTTACACACCCACTTACACGGGATACAATGTTGACTGAGCAACGAGGGAAAGTATTATATGACTGTGGTAGCGTGATTTGATCATTGCACTAGTACACAGCTTTTTTGTCCTGTGGTGTATCTTACTTAGCGTTTGTTTGATGTTATGATAAAAGCCGTTGTTTTGTTTCCGTTTAGACGTGCTCTGTTTTGTTGAATGTGTACGCGAGTAGAGATCTGCTGTTTCTTTATCGATCTATCATAGGAAGTAGTCAGTCAATATTTCGTTGCAGAATGGCTATATTTTGTCTTCGGAAATGCTGCATATGGCGATAATTTTATAGTTTCTTGTCTGTATTTGTTTGGAACTGCTTCAGCATTCTACATTCTTAGCCGAACGAAAAATGCACTGTTTTAAACAAGGCTTGTTGGAGTAACAGCTAATTTATTTGAGCAAATAAGCCTGCTACAGTCAAAACTGGCAAGAACCGATAACAAGAGTAGAAACTTGAGAACTTGGAAAATGTTTTCACACGTGACGCAGTCCATTTTCATGCGCTTTGTAGGCTGTTTGTAAATAGTGATCGGTTGGGGTAGAAATTCAACAAAAATGGAAAGCATTTTTACTTTATCATTTGCTAAAATCGTATTTATTTTATCATTTGCTAAGTGACCACTAGAATAATTATGCCCATTCACTGTTTTCTTTATGGAAGTTTTTATTTCTTTATTTTTTTTTTTTTTTTTGCTTTTTTTTTTGGAGTTCTTTTTTTTAGAAATTGTGAAAGTAATTGCTGTAGGCTATACCAGAACTGAATAGATCCAGGTGGGTGGGAGGTTGCCCACAGACATAACATTCATTCATTCATTCATTCATTCATTCATTCATTCATTCATTCATTCATCATTTTGTTTAATGTGAACGATGAAAGTTCATGCACTTACATTAAGTCAGTTTAATGATTGTAACGTTGTATTTTCATGCAAAGATAACACTTTTTATAATGATTCATATCTTTGTTTTTCAGGAATCTGCCATCATGACAGGGGGAAGCAGTGAGTGACAATGCACATACCCTTCACAGTTTCATAAGAGATTATTTTTAGTAATAGTAGAATTAGTGATAGTTTATCACTATATATACTCTGGTTATATTTTTTTCCCAATTTCTGTTTAACAGAGAGAAGGTTTTTTCCAAAACATTTCTAAGCATAATAGTTTTAATAACTCATTTATAATAACTGATTTATTTTATCTTTGTCATGATGACAGCAAATAATATTTTACTAGATAGACACTTCTACGCAGCTTAAAGTGACATTTTTAAGTTTAACTAGGTTAATTAGGTTAACTAGGCAGGTTAGGGTAATCAGGCAAGTTATTGTATAATGATGGTTTGTTCAGAAGACTATTGAAAAAATATAACTTAAAGGGGCTAACAATATTGACCTTAAAATGGCTTTAAAAAAATTAAAAACTGATTTTATTCTAGCCGAAATAAAACAAATAAGACTTTCTCCAGAAAAATATTATCAGGCATACTGTAAAACTCTCCTGGCTCTGTTAAAAATAATTTGGGAAATTTTTAAAAAAGAAAAAAAATTCAAGGGGGGGGGGGGGGGGGGGGTTGGGTAGGGCTAATAATTCTGACTTCAACTGTGTGTGTGTGTGTGTGTGTGTATATATACATATATATATATATATATATATATATATATATATATATATATATATATATATATATATATATATATATATATATTAATTTGTTATATTTGTAGAACCACCAGTAACACAGGTTTTAGTGGCGAGATAGAAGGCAGCAATAATCTGCAGTGTTGTGGAAATCAGTCTTACAACATCTTAAAGAGCTCCTGCTGCAATGGTAGGACTATACCTGGTGAGTCGTGAAAGTAATGATTTAAAGAGAAATTGCAAAAGTTGAATATTGAATGGGATTTGTGTTTTATTTGAATGTGTTTCAGGTAATTTAACTCAGGGATTAAGCCAGCTTGTGACTTACTGCTGTGGTTCTGTACCCTACAATCCCCTAAATGAGATTTGCTGTAATGACACTATTTTCATTCGAACTAGTGCTCACACCAAATGCTGTGGCAAGGGTAAGCAATGCACTTGGTGTGACTTTAATACCTTGCCATTGTTTACCATAGTTCAGTGTTAACACTCTTTGGCATTGAGATTGTTGTTGATGTTCTACAGTGAGTTCTTAATAATAGGTGTTTCGCACCAGATAATCTTTTTTTGTCCTGGAACTATTGACAGAGATACCTACCTACCTACCTACCAGTGGTGTAGTCCTAAAAAAAAAGTGGTGTACTATTACCCACCCAACCCAAATATTAAAAGTAGGCAAAGAAACGACGAAACTATATATATATATATGAGCCTATAATTAATATAACAATATATATATATTTTTTTTTCTCAGGAAAATAAAACGTTTTTTTCTTCAAAAACTCAAATATTAGCCTATACTAAAGTATTTTTTCCATGTTTTAAATAGAACTGCCACTTTTATGATTTAAAATGGCATAAATATAAACATATTAAAAAATGTACAGGCTAATTTACATATTTCACTATCATAATATAAGTCATAATAGGAAATAGTTTTTAACAATACAACACAATGTTTCACTCTGATATGCAGTTAAAATGAGTACATTCACTGAGTGGTTCTGTCACTGTGTTTAATCCTGTGCATGAATGTATGCTATATATAATGCCACATGCACTGTAATGTGTTTTATAATCATAGTTAATTGATAAATGTTCGTTAAGAGTTGCATTTTCGTTGGAGGAAACAGCTGTGATGATGAGGGAAGCGCCAAGGAAACAGTAGATGGGGAAACCCGATTGGTACATGTGATACAAGTGTTTCTATAGCAAAGAACTGCGAATATGCAGATATTATAACAATCTATAGATAAACACACCTTCTGCTCTCACTCTGCAAAGCTGTGGATTGCTGATTAAACGAAAAACGAGTTGAAAACGGAGGAGCGGAAGTCTGCCGCCGTTTTCATATCAAATTTATAGGGGACTAAGGTGATCATTTAGTAGTGTACAGTTCATGAGGAAATCGCAAAACATTTCGAGGGACTGAATAGAAATATAGGGGGCTAAAGCGATGCCCATGCTTTTTTAAAAATAATTTTACCTCAGTGTTTCAGCGAGACATTATTTAGTTGACTTGTCGTCGTTATCGAAAAACTCCCGAAATTTTCTCACAGCTGCTGCGGTCATCAGGGGGCAGGGAATGCCGCAAATTAAACAAAAAACCAATAATTGCAACAAATAAGATGCAAGTAAAAAAAAAACATTTGGTATACAGTTAAAGGGGACGCGAATACACGTAAATTAGGAAGTCTAATCAGAAAAACAAGTGAGTATACCGAGGGTATACGCAATTATTGATCCTCAGAAGTCGTAATACTCAAACAGCTCATGGAAAAAAGTAGGCATACTGAGTATACGTGCGTATAGCCCCGACTACACCACTGCTACCTACCTATTTATCTAGCTATCTAGCTTTTTTTGCATTGTTTAACAGGAAAATATTCCACATTGGCTCATTCTGAAGACGTAGCGCTATATACATTTCTGGAGATTGCGAATTATGTAGCCAGAAGTACGTATGGCTGCATTTGTCTTTAAAGCGAACGCTACAGGGTGGTATGACGCTGTTCACTTTTGCGCTTTCCAGCTGACAGCTTAACTTTGTATGGACGAGTTTGTTCAGTACCTTGCCATGTACTGTACATTGGCAGATTTGAGACGCAGAGAGGAGTTGACCATGATGACGGGGTTCGAGTCCAGCGAAGAACGGTTCAAAAAAGCGGGTAAGCCAAAAAATAAAATAAACAAGTAAATAACAGGGTGAGACTGCACATAATCTAAAAACATGGTAAAAATTAGGCAAGGGTTTTTCTTTTTCTGGATTGCTTTTTAAAACTGTTGGTTGGGTTTAGGGAAGTAGGTGGGCAGGTCAATTGGTTCTTTTGAAAACACTATTGGTTGGGTTTAGGGAAGAAGGAGGGTGGGCCAGTCGATCGGTCAGTCAGTGATTCAGTCGACAGTGGCCTCTGGTGGATTTAAATGAGAACAGCAGGTGTAAATAGCACTCGCAAGAGAAATTTGAGATTTCAAAAATCGTACACAGCGGCCTTTGGTGGATTCTCGAAAAACAAAAACTGCAAAAAAAACTTACATCCTGGGACGTATTTGCCACTCTCCAGAAATGTATGTAGTAGTACGTTTTTCAAATGAGCCTGGGTTGTAACAATTTTAATTATACTGCTTCTTTTGGGGGAACTTAATTAGTAAGAGTAATTAGCATTACACTTCTTCAGAGTAATGTACTACCCTGCAAAATAGGAATTGATGTACCAGTTGTGTAAGTATTTGTTGATTAAGTGAATCTCTTTTGTGGAAATTCTTAACAGTAATCTGATCTCACAATAGACTATTTACAATAACTACAAGTTAACTGCAGTATCTCAAGCTATTTCCCAGAATTTCCTGTATACTTGCAATACAATGCCTTTCTGAAATATGGTGACTATGGTGCTACTATCAATACCCTAATCACACATGAGCACACAGGTATTTAGTGTCTTCACACTCTCACCACTCTTCACCTGTAGCCCAGTCTGACACATTACAGTCAGTAATACAGCCTCAGCATGAGGATGGCTACATATAGTCTTCCAACACTATCACTGTTTTTGCAGTGGTCTTTTGATCGTAGTGTCTTTACTACTTCTAATCCTCAGTTGCACAGCATATACTAGACCAGACATTTCTCTCAAGTTGCTCTATGCAAGAATGAACATTTATTCATGGCCGGAGGCCCACAGGTCACAATGACCAAATGAGACATCTGAACAGAAAGATACAAATGCCTATATAGCTTGTAACTGAGTAAAAAAAAGTGTGTCTTAAATCATATGACTGTTTCCGCTACTGTTTTAAGCACTTTCCGAGTACAGTTTTTATTTAATTACTAGATTAAAGGTGCTGTATGTAAGTTTTTTAGTCTTCTAAAGCATAAAAATACCATAATATGTGTGCAGATATTTAAGAAACATCCCAAGTGAACATACTTGTTTAACTGGCAAACAATGCTAAAGTCAGATATTCTGCTTTGAAAATGGTTTTTCCGTGCCGGAACGGTGTCTTTGTTTAGGTCAATTTCATATGCAAGATGCCAGTTTAGCCAATTATAATTCAGCACTCCGGGTTGCCTTGTTGGAGAACAGCGTATTTCATTCATTCATTCAGAAAGGCTCTGAAAGCATGCGTCCGTGAGCGAAATGCGACAGTGTCAGTGGACAGTATCAGATGTCAAAAAGAGACAGATTCAGTTCCACATGAGGTTATTAATTAGCAAATGACATAAATATTACAAACGTGAGCAGGTTACATTGTAATCGCGTGTCCAGTTAACAACTCGCTGTGACGAGATAGTGATGAGCTGTTTGCACCAGACGAAACACGACAGGAATTTAAATACAGCCTTTCAGAAGCACAGAATATGCACTTACTCACGAAACGGTAAGGTTTAGAATCTATTTAATACATATTAAGCCTCTTTAACATCAATAAATGTAGATGCTGAATCACTCATATGTGTTTAGTTCTAAAGTTCAATTTCAAACGGTTTATTGTATTTTCAAGATCTGAGGTGAACTTTCTGCTTTCAGTATATGGCAATACATGTCATGTAAAATGCATTCAAACTCACACTGTTAGCATTTAGCACTAAATAAGGCACACGAGGCTTACCTGAGGTGATCTGTCATAGGTTTCTGTTGTTCAGCTGTTTGAAATAGAAGCCACTTCTAATATCAATTCGAGGTGTTGGTTAGAATCAAAACTGCTTTTAATATGGAGAATATTCCCTCTATCGCGTGTCGTTGCTTTTATTTAGAACAGTTTAAATCGCTCCTGTACTCAATCTGGCATCCCGGCGTGTTTTTATTATGATCCAGGAGTGCAATACCTAGTTCAACCACTGGGTGTCAAACTTACATACTGCACCTTTAACATGACCTTTGATCAGACTATTATTAGTCTACACTTTTTCTAAACATTTAATGAATATATGCTTTAAGTTCTTCTTAGGGTGTTATAAAATTTCTTTCTCTCACATCTCCTTTTGCTCTTTTAGTCATGTAGTATATACATACATTAATAGTAATTCTTTGCTATAATGAAACCCATGACAGTGTTCTCCATTATCCAGTTGTTGATTTTGTTGATTACTTGATATCACTTTTGGTTGGCGTTCATGATTTCATCACCTAGTGATGACTCAAGGTAAATGGCCTAAAGGAAAACTGAGTTAATGGGGATCAGACTTGTGGCTAGATTCTATAACTTTAACTACCTCCATCTACCTGGTATGAAAGCCCCTAAATTAGTTATCTTTTACACTCATTTACAGAAGCGTACCAAACAACGACTCATTTATGTTGTGGTAGCGCAAAGTTGTATGAACGGAAAGGAAATGGGAATGATTGTTGTGGCAAGAGACCATTTGACAACTCGAACAATTGCTGCTGTGTCAGTCCCCACCTACAAATAAAGCCCAAGAGTGATGAATGCTGTCGAAAAGGTGTGTGTATATAGTTTTTATAGTTATTATTTAATAAACATATTAAATAAATGGCAAAACAGTGTTCTTAGTATGTTTTAATCACAGTATTTTTTTTCCCCACTGATAATAAAGCCCCACAATGCACTCAGGCCTCTAGGTAAGTCTCTATGCTGTGTCACAGATGAGTCCTCAAATTATTTTTAAGAGACAAACAAACAATCAAATAAATAAATCTGTATCTAGCATTTGTTGAATACAAAATTATCAAAATGCTTCAACAGACTATATATACAGTATATAGTCCCGCAGCGATGAAACCCATGATATAGGAATTGTATTTGAAGTGGCTGCTATAATCCTAAACTTGGAATATATATTGACTATATAATTTACAATAAACTATATATTATTCTACTTTGGTTTCACGATGGGCAGCACGGTGGCGCAGTGAGTAGCACAATCGCCTCACAGCAAGAAAGTCGCTGGTTCGAGCCCCGGCTGGGTCAGTTGGCGTTGAATTAGGTAACCTAAATTGTCCGTTGTAAATGAGTGTGTATTGGTGTTTCCCAGTGATGGGTTGCAGCTGGAAGGGCATCCACTGCCTAAAACATATGCTGGTAAGTTGGTGGTTCATTCCACTGTGGCGACCCCAGATTAATAAAGGGACGAAAAGAAAATGAATAAATGAATGAATGGTTTCACAATGTATCTGGCCAGATGATTATTGCATATAATAATAATAACAACAATGTTATTAAGTTAGTTAAAAATCAAACAAATAACAAAATACATTTTAACATCTTAAAAAACATAGTTTTATTTTGTCATAACTTTCTCTGTGTGTTTGTGTTTACGTGAGTCTTGATAACTCTACAACAGCACTCAACAGTATCTCAGGTAAATATCCTCATAGTCTACTAATATTTTTGTTACTAAAGGCAACATGATCTAGTTCCCTTTAAGTGGCATGTTCACATTTGATTTGCTTTTAATTAATTGTTTTTGACAAGAAAAAGTTGACAAGCGGGCCTTTTTATTAAAAAAGGAAGAAAAAAGCTGTCGGTGTTGTGACAGCATGTTTTGTTGTCAGCTCAAGTACATACTTTCATTTCCGATGGACTGCTTTTATTAATTGGTTACAGTAACAGTTCTGAGCCGATATTAGTGCTACCTATGGTAGCTAAGTAATCATTTTGTAAACAATGCAAAGCAAAAAGGGCAGTTGTATAGACTGAAGGACTTTATTCTGAGAAAATAGCTGGAGCATGCACAGCTTTATGTTTATTATACAGCTATTTGCCACAAAACTATACAATTAAACAAAAGATTGGTCTTAGCCATAATAATTGACTAGCTCTTTAATTAAAGCTCCCAGCACCTTCTCCATTTTTGGTTTTTCATGGAAATGCTACACACTTGTCACTGATCGACAGCTCTTGGTGTAGGGAATTTTTATCAAAAATAAACTTTTTCTGTTTTAAAAGATGCAGAAAAAAACACTCATAATGTTTTGGAAAGCATGGCTTATGCTATGGCATTATAATGTAAAAAATGCTGGCAGCTCCAAAGTGTTGCCAAGTGTGTACATGGCCTAACCTGATATTTTTCAGGTGTACAACTTGCATACTGTAAATTATTAGTCACCATGTGGTCGCATGGTTATTCAAGCACTAATACCACTTTCTCATACCATTTTTTCTTCTTCTAGGGAAGTCTGAATCCTATGATTCTCAGAGACAGATATGTTGCGCAGGGCATCTGTACAATAAGTCATCAGAACTTACTAAGGTATTATTATCTTATGATCTAAACATCCCATAAAATTAAATGATTTCTGTGATTTCCCAGTAAAATATGCCTTTGGAGAAATTGAAGAAATAAAATGGAGTATTCAAAAACTTATACTAATGCACACTAATGAACTTTGTATATCTGTGTCCTCAGTGCTGCGGTAAACATATTTACAGTTTCTCAGAGGGAAACGTTCTGTGTTGTAATGGAATCCTGCATCGAGATATGCCTGAGAAGTCAGAATGCGTCGGAGGTGTTGTATACTCTCCAGAAAACACTACATGCCATCTGCCTGTCCGTCCCAATCTTGGCGAGCACTGTTGTGGAAATCACACCTTCGATCCTCATATCCATATTTGCTGTAATGGACACAGGTAAGCCCACAGAGTTTATATATTTTATTGCCAAACATGAATTCAGGTGTTCCAGTTGCTTAATATATAAAAATCATGCACCTTGGCGTTAGGCATGGGCCGGTATAAGATTCTGACGATATGATAACCTTGGATAAAAATATCATGGTTTCACGGTATCATGATATTGTGCTCACTGCTCTAAAATATAGTCTTTTTAAATGTCTGGGTAAAAAACAAAAAAATAAATTCTCTTTGAAAACAATATATTCCATTTTTTGAAAGATTTATGATATATTGGAGCAGTAAACACGTCAGGCTATATAATTCAAATGAATCATTGACTTCTGCTGTCTTCATTTGTTTCAAAAACACATATTTATTTACTATTTAAAACAGCATCTTTGGATATTTTTTTCTGCTGAAGATACTGTTGTCCTAAAAAAAAAAAAAAATGTAAATAAAAAATCTTATACCTTGAAAACCTTGGTATACCTTGAAAACAGTTATCGTCCCATGCCTACTTGGCGTGCAGACATTCTACATACATTTGTAAATTAATAGAGCCTTGTTAAACCCTGTTTACATTACAAGATTTTGTCATGACGTTTTGCTTGACTTAGGGTGCTGTGGGGATTTGCAAATGACAATTGCGCATTGATGCAAGAATCATTTCTTCTTGGTTGGTGTGTCATAGTGCATGACAACCAATGCTATGTCTGTGATGCTTAACAACATCATTGCAGAAAGTTAGCATGTTTAATTATTTTCTCTATAATCCACAATGGGTTCCGTCACATGGGTGACAGTAGGACTACATCATTTCTTCTGTACGCAACTTTCAAAATGGCAAAACGAAAGAAATAGGACTGCTTCCATGCCATGGAAAAAAGCTTTGTGGAATTATGACAACAGTTCGGTTATATTAGGTGTCATCCTAGAAGTAATATGTTGTTGATCGATAGCTGAGGCACTTCTACAGCCTGGTGAGAGTATTGGAATTACCATGTAATTATGTTCTTGTACAAAATGGACTGCTGGTCATTTTATATGAGTGTATCTTTGAACTGCCTGTGTCTACTGCTTTGTTTATAGTTGCAGGAAAACTGCTCCTTGAGCTCCAGAAGAGTCTCTTGTTGGCACTTAATTAATCTAGTTTTCATTCAGAAAACACACACGCACATATATGATTGAAAGTGCTGTCTGTGGGAAACTATATAGACAATTGCAGAGACATTTGTAATGCATACGGCTTCTTGATGACAGAATGCGTGTGACTTATTTGTTACCAATACCATGTCAAGATTTAATCTCGTGAAAATCACTTCAAGAGTTCACACTTAGCTCATGATTTATCACATAGCTTGTTTGGCATGCTGTCCCGGGAGAGAGCCCTGAGCTCAAGGGATCCTCGGGCCCAGGGCTCCCCCCTTTCACATGGCGAGGGGAAATTGAGCTCAGGTCGATCTCAAACTCCCCCGCTGCTGAGGCCAAGGTGAACTTCTTGACAGTAAGACATTAGAAAAAGATTTAGGCTTATTTTATCTCTAATATAGAGCATATTTGGATGGTGGGAGGAAACCGGGGGACCCGGGGGAAACCCACGCGGACACTGGGAGAATATGCAAACTCCGCACAGAAATACCAGATGGCCCAGCAAGGACCTGACGCCATTGGTATTCTAGCTGTGAGGCAACAGTGCTAGTCACTGGGCCACCGTGCCACCCATTCTGGATAAAGGTGGAAGAAGGGGAGGAGGGGGGTTTCTTCCAGATGAAGATAGTTGTAGAAAGGAAATGAGGATATATATAGTGACTTGGGATCCTTTGATTGGAAGATCATGATTAGCTAATGTGGGCCAGCTGGGTCAATCATGAGCACATGCTCCTCTAGAAATTAGTTTAAAATTAAACTTCACATAATCTGACACAATTACGGTCATAATCGACAATAAAAATTGAGTAACCTGAATGGGGCTTAATTCAAGCATGGTATCATGATTGCTTTTAAGACCATTCTTTAGATTTCTCAACCAATACAGTTTTTTCCAACTGCCTACACACAAAATCTTTTCATGTCACACAATTTCTGAAACCTCTCATTCAAAATATAAAACTACACTTCAAATCTCTAAAACCTTAAGCTATTTCTCAGCCTTGAACTAAGTTTTCAATTGCATAAAACACCTTTTTCAAAACACTACAGACACTTCTCTTCCTAAAACACAAAATTCTAACAGAAAGCTACTTGCTTTCATTTTCCAAACACAACCAATCAAAATGCTACACTTAAGCCGCGGTCACACTGGACTTTACTCCCCATAGACTTCCATTCATAGGCACGCGAATGCGTCAGACCGAAAACGCAGGGTCATGCGTCAAGTTTCGCAGGTTGCTGCAGTGCAAAGTTCAAGCTTGGTGAACTCTGACCTGCGAAATCGCATCACTTGACTACGTGAGACCAATCCAGGATCAAAACATGACCTCTCTGAACAGAAATTTAAAACATGGAGCAATCGCTCACATTTTTAATGTCTAATCATCTTGTTTAATCCCGCCCCTTTTCGCAGCGCCGTACGACAGAATTTTGCAAGCTCAAACTCTAGTGTGACTTCGGCTTTATTCACCTGGTCACACACACACATTGCTCAAATGTGGAAAGACTAATTTCTTAACTGATCAAGTGTTATGGCATTTTGAATGCAGTGTTACGTTTTGCATTTTGTGTGTGCCGTTTTGACAATTGTGTGTAGAGTTTTGAAAAAAAAGTGACCCGGTTTTGAAAACGTGTGTAAGCAGTTGGAAAAAACTTTAATAGCCCATGGGGATCTTTTAGTGGTAAAACAAAGTTGAAGCAATTAAGAGCAACAGCCATGAAGTGGTAGTAAAATCACAGAGTGGGGTCAGTACATGTTGAGGTGCACAGTATGCAGAAGTCACCAAATACTGTATCTGCTGAGCCAGTAGCTACAGACCTCCAAACATTGTGTGACCTTCGGATTTGCTCAAGAGCAGTGTGTAAAGACCATCATAGAATGGGTTTACATGGCTGAGCAGCTGCATCCAAGCTTTAAATAAGCAAGTGCAATACAAAGTGTCAGATTCAGTGGACTCTAAAGAATTGGATATGTGTTCTCTGGAGTTATGAATCATGATTCTCCAATTGTTGAGTCCAATTTGGCAGTTGTCAAGAGAATTGTTCTTGCCTGACTGATCAGTGTCCAGGAGGGGCAACTTTATTATTATTATTATTATTATTACTATTATTATTATTATTGATAAGCTGCTGAGGGATAATTATGTTTAGTGTTCAGCTGAAGTTGATGAACAATATTGTAAAATATGTCTTGCTGTTCTTGATGAGTAAGAGAGCTAGTTGGAAGTTGGAAGACATTACTTCGTCTGAGAAAGAGTTTGGATGGTATGCAAACTGATATGGGTCCAGCATGTTTGAGAGACTAGATTTGACTAGCCATGACTAGTCTCTCAAAGCACTTCATCGTTACTGGGGTCAGTTCTGTGTGATGACAGTACTGACCCCAGACAGTACACAGATGATTTCTTTGGCAGTTGGTGGTGGTCTGGCTCAAAATATCAGGTTGTCAGCTGTGGAGCACATTCTCTTCATACAGTACATGGCTAGTTATGTTGTTAGTTGCCAGCAACCTTCTTTGTGACCCTCTCCTGGACAGGGTCTTCTCTTAGTCGGCTTAAACAAAACAGCATCTAGTCAATTGGAGATGTAGGTGTACTTTTTGTGCAAAAATCGAACATTTTGAACAGAAGTGGTTAAGTGCACCCATGAGTAGGTATGGGTACCCAAAAATGGTCTTTTTTTAAAAACTCGTATGTAATTGGGTTTATACTGGAGTACCAAACAGTGTGGATATGCTTTGTCTCAATATACTTTGGTTTTAATAGCTATACTTTGTTGTTGTTTTTTTACATCCCTGAATGATGTCATCATGCGACCGATGCACATGATACCTTTTTCCATGTGCGAGGCGTGTTTATGTGCAACAATCCGTCATGTAGTCTAGGTTAAAATCCAAACAGTCAAAAGTGTGGATTTCCGTAAGCTCCCCCAGAAGCTCCCTGAGACTGACGTTAGCATGTTGTATTTGTATCATGTTGTCCTTATATATTATACAAGTATTAAGTTAATTTAGTTATTTAATAACAATTCACAGTTTATGGTCAGTTTATTTAGACTAATAATAATAATAAGACAAAGGAATCATTTAATCAGGGTGTTAAAATAAACAAAAAACTCACCTTCAACTTTACTGACCAACAGTCACTACACAATAAGCAAATCCATAATAATCTCGGTCACTGTAATATTCACTTACAGTTGGTGTCCAAATTAATGTAGCGTTTTTTTAATGGATGCTCACCAAAACAAAATGTGTTTTGGAGAAGTTTGTAGTAATTGTTGCTTATTTGTTAAACTTTAATTGTGCTGAATGTTTAAATGATCAGAAATGTATTTGTTTAAAAAGAATTACATGGAACTGAAAAGTAATAACATTTATAAAAGGAAAAAGGGGGATAGCAATCAGTTGATTTGTACAGGAGCGGCGCATTGGAAAAAAAAGCTACACATAATGCATTGTTTTGTACATTGTGTCATCCAGTTATGATGCTTTTAATATTCATTCATTCATTCAATTATTTCTTTTCGGCTTAGTCCCTTTATTAATCTGGGGTCGCCACCGCGGACTGAGCCACCAACTTATCCAGCATATGTTTTTAAGCAGCGGATGCCCTTCCAGCTGCAACCCATCACTGGGAAACCTCCATACACACTCATTCACACACATACACTAAGGACAATTTTAGCATACCCAATTCACCTGTACCACATGTCTTTGGACTGTGGGTGAAACCGGAGCACCCGGAGGAAACCCACACGAACGCAGGTGAAACATGCAAACTCCACACAGAAATGTCAACTGACCCAGCCGAGGCTTGAACCAGTGACCTTCTTGCTGTGAGGCGAATGTGCTACCTACTGCGTCACTACGTCGCCTGCTTTTAATATAATTATTATAGATACATAATTATTTTGTGGCTGGGACATGTATTTGTAAAGTAACAATTTGAGTGGCTGTGCTGAATTAACATTGGCTGCTGTCATGTCATGTGACAACATTGTAGCACACTAGCCTTTAAAAAGTTTTTTGCATACTGCCTTACACACTATTCCTAAAAATGTAGTAGCTAATATGTACTGTTTACTGGGAAGTAGGCAGTAAGCAAGTCAGCCATTTTGAACACAGCCATGACCTGTCGAAAAAAAAAAAAAATTGGTAGAGAGACATAAAAAATAAATAGACTACATCCCAAACAACAGCAACAGCTCAGGTCACCTGTTCCTTCAGAAATCATTGTAAAATGCTTATTGCTGGGAGACCACATACTCACTGTGCTACAACTGAATATTGTGATCAACCTGTGCCCAGACCTATATATATATATATATATATATATATATATATATATATATATATATATATATATATATATATATATATATATATATATATATATATATATATATACATACATACATACATACATATAAGTATATATATATATATATATATATATATATATATATATATATATATATATATATATATATATATATATAAAGTAGTCAATATTTGAAGTGGATCAAAACCTTTCATCAAACTTTGTTCTAAAACTATTAAATAACACCCATTATTGTCTTTGGTCAATTTTGTTACACTCCTTCCACCATCCCCAACTCCTCCTAGCTCATTTCTGATGTCTGTTAAAAGTATTAGCAAGTATACAGTATGATAATCAAAGTCACGTATCTGGCATTTACATTAACTCAAAAATAATCAACCGAAATTTTATATGAACGCTTCAGGTTCTGTTCGAACAGAACCATCCCACCAACACTTAACTGCATGCTTAATATATCTATATTCACTCACCGGCCAGTTTATTAGGTACACCTTGCTATTACTGGGTTGGACCCCCTTTTGCCTTCAGAACTGCCTTAATTCTTTGTGGCATAGATTCAACAAGGTACTGGAAATATTCCCAACGATTTTGGTCCATATTGACATGATAGCATCACGCAGTTGCTATAGATTTGTTGGCTGCACATCCATGATGCGAATCTCCTGTTCCACCACATCCAAAAGGTCCTGTATTGGATTGAGATCTGGTGACTGTGGAGGCCATTTGAGTACAGTTAACTCATTGTCATGTTCAAGAAACCAGTCTGAGATGATTTGCGCTTTATCACATGACGCGTTATCCTGCTGGAAGTACACTGTGGTCATAAAGGGATGGACATGGTGTGCATCAATACTCAGGTAGGCTGTGGTCCACCCACAGAAGTGCCGCTCACTGGATATTTTCTCTTTTTCGGGCCATTCTCTGTAAACCCTAGAGATGGTTGTGCATGACAATCTCAGTAGATCAGCAGTTTCTGAAATTCTCAGACCAGACTGTCTGGCACCAACAACCATGCCACGTTCAATCACCTTTCTTCCCCATTCTGATGCTCGGTTTGAACTGCAGCAGATTGCCTTGACCATGTCTACATGCCTAAATGCATTGAGTTGCTGCCATATGATTAGAAATTTGCGTTAACAAGCAGTTAGACAGGTGTACCTAATAAAGTGGCTGGTGAGTGTGAAAATCTGTGAATGTAGAGGAAAAATAATAAACCATTTCTTTCGTTTACAAAGGCATAATGTTTTGTTTTTGGGAGAGTAGGTTATACACGAATGAATCTAAAATGTTTACAGTTTTTAATAATGTATCGCATGTATCTGTACTGCAAAAAAATAATAATAATAATTTAGCCTGCAATGACAGTATCGCAGAGTCTGCCTTGTGTTTTGATGTTTCACTTGGATGCATGTAAAGTAAAAAGCCTCCTGTATAACCTATATATGTAACAATTTATATGCCAAATAAGATGTAGCTGTAATGTACATGTTACCTGTAAATAATAATTAAATAAAAATGTGGTGATTCTTGACATAACCTAGTTATATTTGCACTTACAGATTTTAAGATCTAATTCAAATCTGTTTAGCAGAGATGCATTTATGTGGCCAAATGTAATGTGGCTATTTTCAGAAAACACGTGAAGTGACCAGGTGTAAGCAGGCCCTTTATTGTGAAAAGATTTAGGACAGTCCTCCAAATCATTGAAGTCAGGTGTTTTGATCAACTAGGCATGCTTTTACAAACCTAAATGAACGAGGGATTAAAATATGTTTCATGTGATTATGTTGCGTAGTAAAGAAAGAATGTAATAAGAAATACCAAGTCTGTGTTCAAGTCATGTCATGAAGTTTGTTGTAAGCAAGTACTTGTGAAGTTGCATGACATTTTTAGTTTCCATGATGATGTAATTACAATTCTCCTGTGTTAGGACTCAACATATAAAAAATATAGTCTGCGATCATAATTTCAGTCAGTTATCACTATGATCTGAAAATGTTTTGCAATTTTGCAACCCAATTGAAGCTTGATTCACTTACTATTTAAATTCCATTTTGATTTTCTGTAATCAAATAAACTTGCGTTTCGCCAGATCCTCTCATTTAAGCCCTTGGTTTACCCGCACTTAATCAGTTGCCTTAATCAGACGGTAATGTGCTGTCATGTACTGTTTGTATTCAGTTCACAACCTGCTGAATCACGCAGGCGCAGAATTATCAGTTCACCCATTTTTAAATCTGATCTCAGAGTACTGTTCTCGTAATTAAAGTCAGGAAATATGTTTATTTTGAGTCAGAGGGGTATCAGGCATGGCAAAACGTAAGTAATTTGTGGATAAGGGCTTACTGGAGATGTGAACCATTTATAATGATTCAGTTTGATTTAGTGAACAGGTTCGACCAGTTCTCTTAGAATATCCGGTTAAAAAGAAGAATTAATTTACGATTGGGCATCACTATTTCCAAAGAAAAATAAAAACTCAATCCAGCTAGATTGAGCAGTTACTTTTGCAAAGCAGTATTTTTTTGGCATGTTTGCATATGTGAAACTGACCCGACCTTTGTTTTCTGTGTTGCTTTTTGTCTATTCAGACACTACAAGAAAAATGGTAATTTCTGTTGTGGTTCCAAAGTCTATGACCCCCACGACACATCAATGAGGTGCTGCTCTGATCATCTTTACAGCACATCTAGTGGGGAGTGCTGTGGAAACCTCTTGCTGGAAAAAAATCAAATTTGCTGTTCCTCCTCAACCCTGGCCATTAAATATGTCACCAAATCAAATCACCATTGCTGTGGACATTACTACTACAACACGTCCATCTGGAGTTGCTGTGCTGAACACCTTAAACCAACACCGGAGCGTCACACCCCCCTTGCAGACTACAGGCCTAAACCACTAATGGATCTGATCCCAGACATATGCAAAAAAACAGGTGAGGTGTCATTTTTTGTGTTGCTGCCTGAAAGAATATGCCTCATTTCCACTGAGTGGTACAGAGCAGTACAATTTGGTACAGGTCACCCTGATCATGCTTGCATTTCCACTGCCAACAGTACTCTTACTTGGTAGGCATGATGAATGCCAGAAAGTTATGACTGATGTCAATCTTGTTCAGTGAATCAATAGGGCTTATTCATATATCACTTTTGCTGGCTCAAGTTCATTGTCAAATGACAAGTGTATGCAAATAGAGGAAGCAGCGCCCCTTACACTTTCCACAGATTTAGATGCAAGATGTGAATGGCACTATAAACAACAATGGAGGACTTACAGCAGATAATGTTCTTGCTTCTTGGATTGTAGCTGTTTGTCACTAGATGATGATAAGCTTTGTTTGACCTTGGGTTCACCATATTGCATTGCTGCATGCTGTCATTACATTATTAGGATGTCATGTTTTGGCTGTGTATTTAAAAATGACGTTTCCTGTGTCTTTGTTACCCTGGCTTCCTCTGTGCTCAAGTGACGACTCTCTGTAAACCAATAACGTTCTGCGGCATCTAGCTTCACCCTTTTGTTGTGCTACCCTTAAAGGTGCGATAGGTGATTGTCTATAAAAACATTTTTTTGTTGTCCAGGGGTGTGTTTTTCGAAAACCATTGTTAGCCAACTAAGATCGCAAGTTGTGTCGTTACAAACAAAGTTCATTGATTTGGTGTTTCCCAAATCCATTGTTCCAACCAATATTCGCAAACTGCATCACAAACTTGTATGCTTGCAACTACACCTGTAGAGCTGTAGTTAGAAGCATAGTTCCTGGCTGTGTTCTATTGCCAGTTATCCCCCTATGCCCTATTCTTTTAGAGCATTCTAGCATTTAAACTTGGAATGATTAAAAAAAAAAACATTAAAACATCTCTCTTAGGTGGAATTTGCTTTCAAAGGATTTTTACAGTTCAGTTTTAGCAATTTTCATATTGACAATTGCAGTCCCTTTGCAGTGCACTTTGAAAACATTTAATGCCATTTTGAATGCAGCCGTGGCTCATGACGAAAGCTATAGGTGACCTATTATTGAAAGCGGATTTAACGTTATGTGTCCGAAACTTGTGAAAACAAAATATATAGCATACGTTAATGGTTTTAATTTATAGTAGGGTATACTTCCGGTTAAGCATGTGAGTGGGTAGACACACTTGAAGTATACAGTATCTGGCTGGCTGCTTGAATCTTTAAACACACTTGGTGGTTTCTTTTTTGTATCGCGCAACAAACGGTTATAATTTGGAAGGATTTATGTCATCTAAAAGACAGAAAAAACTTAAAACGTCGGCGGCCGCAACAGAAAGTCATGGCGACAGACTGCCGCTGAATCTGGAAAATCTCCATGCCACTCTGATCTCCGAGCTAACTTCTACCATCACAGAACAGGTGAAAGCAGCAATTGACTCTGCTCTTGCTCCAGTTATTGCATCTTTTGAGAGTTTTAAATCAAGCATCGAGTCACAAGGTCGACGTATTGATGAACTTGAGCAGCACATGAACGGTAACAGCGACCGCATTGTAGAACTGGAACAGACAGTGCTAAAGTTGAATTCAGCTAATAAAGTACTCACCAAGAAAGTGGAGAACTTGGAGTCGCGCTCTCGGCGATGTAATGTCCGGGTTATCAGCTTTCCAGAAGGAGTAGAAGGGAGCGATCCGGTCACATTTATGTCGCATTTTTTCCAGGACATGCTCAGATCAGAGATGTTTCCAGCTCCCCCCTTGTTGGATAGAGTGCACTTTATTGGCCTTGGGTCTTCGACCGACGAATCCATCAATTGTTTACCATGCTACTTTGAATATTCTTAAGTCTTAAGTAGCATGAGAGTATGTCTTAAAAAAAACAAAAAAAAACATTAGCTCTATTTTATTGACAGTGAACATGTTGTTCTTTGATAGTCAGTCACTGCTAATATGATTTTTCTATTTAGAATTTGAAATAATACTTGTCTGGATGTGCAAATAACTTTACCCTAATGTCAGCTTTGGGGAAACTTCCAGTAATAATAATTCCTGTACCCCGCTGGCCTGTCAACAACTATGCTTGCATTGGACAAAGTGCATGTCTCCATAGAGACAGACCACCATTGCATGCATGAAATATTACACATTATGACAAGTTTTGCTTGCTTCACAACTGAAAATGTGCTAGATATAATACAGCTTTTCAAAAAGATTTTTAAGTTTGGAATTGTAGTATTATAAAGTTGTCTAAGTGGTGAATGACATGATCTAGTATGATAAAGTTGTCTATGGTCATCTATTCGGTGCGCGTTCATGATTTCAGGAGGCATGGCTTTAGACTGCAGGAAGGGACGTGCATTTTCAATGCTATTATGCTAAAGTTTTCTCAGATCTCCTACTACACCTTTAAATGAGGGTTCCAAAAAGTGGTGCTGTATTTTTGTACTTCTGATGGTGGAAACATTAATAAATATATACTGTACTGTACCGAACTGTACTGCTCAGTGAGAACAAGCTATTAGATATAGGCTCAGTTTCACAAATAGGGCTTAACTTAAGCCAGGACTAGACCTTAGTTAAATTAGGCTATTTAAGCCACGTTTTTAAAAACAGCCTTAGAAAAATAGATTACTAGTGTGCGCATGTAGACAAAAAATGACACTGACATATTTTAAGACATCTCACTGCAAGTTATTTTCTGTTGAGACAGCTCAAACATGCAATTTAATCCATGACTAGCCTTAAACCTTGTTTGTGAAACCGGGGGATAAAGTTTTAGAAGTGGAGTAAATGATCCTAACTATTTTTGTGTTTGTTTCTAGTGTTCCTTGGCAAAGTGGAGAGCATGACCCTTAACACCTCTCGGCGTCATATTCTGTTGCAAGTTGTTTGGCAGGTCGATTTGAAGTTGGGAAGTGTCACCAAAGACTCTTGGCTTCACGTTTCCGTGGATCACTGCAGCTCTCCTGTCATTGAGAACGGCATGATCTACCTTTGGGAGAAAACGGGCGATGTGTACAAGCCTCTGTCTCACCCTGTTGACCTAGCTTCTGACATTCACATGTTCTATTTTTTATGTTACCAACTTAAGGATCACAAAAATGGATAGAAATATGGAATGAGGTCTAGGATGAGATTTCTGACCCCAGTAAGTGAATGGCCACTGTATTTGAAAGCTGAACATTTATTTCAACCTTAAATCAAAGTGTCAGTTATTGTAGGCAAGATCATGGCAGAGGCATCACGCGTTGCACATGTGTCATTGTTGCCTACGATGAACTGATCTTGTTTGGAGTGATCCATTAAGCTATTTAATCAGTAACAACAAACTCAGTATATAGAGTTCTCATACAAACATTATATAAGCATTTTTCTTGTACTGTATTTTTTATATATTATCAGTCTCAGGTCTAAATTTCTGTTTTATGTTTTAACAATTTGACAAGTCTAAAGGACTTAGTGCTATAGTTTAAAAGGTGCTTTTAAACTTAATTGTTGTTTTAAAGAATGTGCTTTATACTAACACACACAAAGTTATTTTCTGCATATTTGTTTGATATCTTACTTTTTTGACAGCAATAAGCTTGGAGCTAAGTATTTCATGTTTTACTTCTTTTCACCGAATGAAAGATGAATAGGTTTGTAACTACTTGCCAAACATTGGTTTTCATTTACGAATAGTCCAAGTGTCAACATTTTTAATGAGGAATCTTCAAATGGCTTTTTTTTCTTGGTCTCAAGTCATGGTTCACTGATAAATTTGCACTAAAATGTATTTTTGTAGGTAAGTTTACAATTTTGGAATGTGATGTGCTAAGACACACTATGTGTTAATGTGCAATTGGACCAGTTGTGAATCTCACATAATTTTTTTTGTGAAGGTCTCCTGTATTTACAAATACAAAAGTAGGAATTAGTAAATGAGACCAATTGATTGCAATACAGATACTTTATTTTGTGACTTATATATACATACACACACACAACTGTGAAGAAGTGCTAAACACACTGCTTCCATATAATCGTTGTGTGACTCGTGTTTACTAATGTGAGTTTGATTTCGACTTGCAGATATTGCACTTGGCAAGAAATGCTGTAATCATTGCCATTTGTGATTGTATGTCAAACACATTTCTAAATAAAGTATAAGAAGCATTGAAATGCATTTTTTGTGTGTGTGTAAATTAAGTTACAGTACATATTACTGGCTGAATTATTTAATATTGATCGCAATGTTTTGTGTGTTAAAGGGAGTAACAATTCCACTAGTAATCTGTGTAGATTGTAACAAACAAACAAAAACATTTAAATTAAAATTGAAAAGGTAAAAAGAAATGTACACATATTCAAAGGTTTAGGGCCTAAATACAAACCTGATGAACAGTCAAGTAACCTAAAAAAGTAAAACATGGTTTGTTGTACATTTATTGTTCTATTATCATGTTAAATCTATATAAAATCTAACATAAATGTATTGTTCTTGTAAAATGTGTGGTATTTATCTTGTTCAAAATAATAGTTAACAACCTTTAGGGTATGTATTTATCAGCCTGATCTTATGAGGAAAAATAATTATTTAACGTTTTGTCAGTTCAGTGGTTAATTTGTACAGTCAAATGAAAATGTAAGTTTTTTAAATTAAAAGGAGGCATGGCACCAAACCTCACCACCAAACCCAACCATCATTTGGGGGTGAGAAAATCATACTAAATTGTACGAATGAGATCATGCAATTTATATGAATAAGTACAAATTAGACAGTAAATCAAAAAGTTACAAATTGCTGTAAGACAGCGTTGGTATTTACATACGTCACTTCAAAAAAAAAAAAAAATTCCAGTGGATTTATTCATTCGTTCATTTTCTTTTTGGCTTAGTCCCTTCATTAATCTAGGGTCGCCACTCTGGAATGAACCGCCAACTTATCCTGCATATGTTTTACGCAGTGGATGCCCTTTCAGCTGCAACCCATCACTGAGAAACATCCATACGCACTCATTTACACACACACACTACGGACAAATTAGCTTACCCAATTCACCTGTACCACATGTCTTTGGGCATGTGGGGGAAACCGGAGCTCGACTGGATTTAGTTTTTTTTTTTTTTTAATGAACAGAGACTACTCTTGTCCTCTCTTGGCTCCTCTCATTCTGTGGTTAGCTTGAAATTAGTGGCTTACATAAATTTTTATCAAAACATTCGTTTGGAAATGCTGAGTTTGTAACAACAACAGCAAAAAAGGTAGCTATAGGGTTGTCAAAGGTTTCCTTTTTGGCTAGGGCTAATATTGGCAATTATTCCATGTATAAATTAAATATGTTATTTATTCTTGGACCTCATTTTCTTGGCTGTTTTCATTGACCATATTTATCTTTTAAAACCTGGTTAACTTGGCTTTACCCATATAAACAAAATATCTGTGAAGGATTCACTGTTGATTGTTAGCATATAGTGTACTGGCTTGTCCGCTGTCATTACCTTTTGGGCAGCAATTAAAGGTGACATTCATGTTTTTTGAACTCTCATATTTATCTTTCTCAGAATTTATGGTTAATATGGTCATTTCACACTCCAGGACATTCTATGAATGTAGATAAATGTAATAAGTTCCACCACCACCTCCCTTTTACCCCCTCAATCATTTACAAAACAGTATTTAGGTTGGAAGGAAAACAAGAAAATATTGATTCAGTGATATGAGCATTGTTATACAATAACTTCTGACAACATTGAAATAACAGCAGAAATGTAACCTGTATATAACATTAAAACTGAGTATAAAAATAGTTCACTAGTTCAGTCACAACTTTATTTCTTATGTTCTTACTGTTTTATTTTTTCTGTTTAATTCTGTCACCTGAAAGAACTTTATTCAATGTCATGGAAAAGCGAAACATTCCCACAGAGGCAAAAAACAAATGAAGGGGAAAAAAGACTAAATTAATTTGTTTCGGATGGCAAAGAAGGAACTGTTGCAACCACATAGACTGTCTGGGTATTTTCAGTTTGGGAAACTTTCTCACAGCCATCTGCAGAAGCAAAGCATCTAAAACAAATCAGAATAACAGCAGGACGTAAAACTGTCTTATTTTGATTTTGAATCCTGGCTCACAGACATTTCTGTTGGAGAAATGCAGAGTAACCAAATTGACTACATAAAGTTTAATATTCATGCTCGAAGGTCAATGGAATATCAAATATTTTTCAAATTATTTAAGAGACATGTTTGGACTTACCTCACGATTTGGTTAGTTACCCGTATATCAACAATATATATTTAGATGTAAACAACCATATGAACAGTATGGGTAATGTACAACTGAATACATTGTTCTTCCTATTTATGCTGTCTAAACCACAGAAAAAAATAAACTTGTGAAAGCTGCTAAATAGTATAGAGAAGGTGGTAAAAGACACATATGAGAAGTATAAATTAAGATATTTGGCTAATTTCTCATTAACCTGACTAGAAATGATAAGAACAATGAACAAATATGTTTTGCCCTGGAAATCCTGCTTTAGTTTGGCCTTTTCCTCAGACAGTCTACTGTACTCTAAATGATCCAACTGATTAGTACAGCCAAAAAAAAACACGCCAATAACTGATAATTTTTCTCAGAAACAACCAGCAAAATGTCTCATTCATTAATTTTTTTTTTCAACTTAGTCCCTTTATTAATCAGGGGTCGCCACCGTGGAATGAACCACCAACTTATCCAGCATACTGTATGTTTTATGCAGTGGATGCCCTTCCAGTCACAACCCAACACTGGGAAACACACATACACTCTTGTATTCACACTACGGCCAATTTATCTTATTCATTTCATCTATACCACATGTCTTTGGGCTGTGGGGGAAACCCGAGCACTCGGAGGAAACCCACGTGGACAGCAAACCAGCAAAAAGTGCAATATAGTCATTGGCTTCATTATTTCAACAATACAAATTGGTTTTGTTCCTATTTTTTTTTACTTTCCAGTAAACTGTCAACAAAGGTTCAGTGATGTGTTTTACAATCTCTGACTTGGCAAACACACCCTAGATGTTCTCTCAATGTCAACATGTTTCACAGGTGGGTTAAGTGTTTCCCATAAGAGGGCCAGATAGAGTTCAGATAGATAAATCCAAAAAATAATTGTGTATGTCATAACTGCTGAATTTTTGATTGGGGTGAAAAGTTATTGTGCCTGGTGGTTATTTGTGATATGTGATGTGGTTACAGTGCTCTTTGGAATGAAAGTATGAAAAGTTCATTGCTGTTTCAAGGGTCAGGTAGAGTTCAGCAAGTTTTATAAGGATGAGCCTAACTGCTGTTTGTTTTAATATTTTCACCTTCAGTAGATTTAGTCAAATCCTGGGTGACCTTTTATGTTTTTAGGTGAAGAGCTGTCAACATTCTGTATTTATAGTGCCTTTAGACATTTTTTTTTTAAATGTTTGACTAAACATTTTTTGTTTTGGGTAACATGTTTCAAAATATTTTCCTGCAAGTAAACACCCAGACACATTGTAGAGCATGGTAGTCAGTTTCAAACACTGATTCTGTTACTGCAGGTGTTGCATGATATTAAAGGTGCTGTATGTAAGTTTTTTAGTCTTCTAAAGCATAAAAATACCATAATATGTGTGCAGATATTTAGGAACATCCCAAGTGAACATACTTGTTTAACTGGCAAACAATGCTAAAGTCAGATATTCTGCTTTGAAAATGGTTTTTCCGTGCCGGAACGGTGTCTTTGTTTAGGTCAATTTCATATGCAAGATGCCAGTTTAGCCAATTATAATTCAGCACTCCGGGTTGCCTTGTTGGAAAACAGCGTATTTCATTCATTCATTCAGAAAGACTCTGAAAGCATGCATCCGTGAGCGAAATGCGACAGTGTCAGTGGACAGTATCAGATGTCAAAATGAGACAGATTCAGTTCCACATGAGGTTATTAATTAGCAAATTACATAAATATTACAAACGTGAGCAGGTTACATTGTAATCGCGTGTCCAGTTAACAACTCGCTGTGACGAGATAGTGATGAGCTGTAGTGATGCACCAGACGAAACACGACAGGAATTTAAATACAGCCTTTCAGAAGCACAGAATATGCACTTACTCACGAAACGGTAAGGGTTAGAATCTATTTAATACATATTAAGCCTCTTTAACATCATTAAATGTAGATGCTGAATCACTCATATGTGTTTAGTTCTAAAGTTCAATTTCAAACGGTTTATTGTATTTTCAAGATCTGAGGTGAACTTTCTGCTTTCAGTATATGGCAATACATGTCATGTAAAATGCATTCAAACTCACACTGTTAGCATTTAGCACTAAATAAGGCACACGAGGCTTACCTGAGGTGATCTGTCATAGGTTTCTGTTGTTCAGCTGTTTGAAATAGAAGCCACTTCTAATATCAATTCGAGGTGTTGGTTAGAATCAAAACTGCTTTTAATATGGAGAATATTCCCTCTATCGCGTGTCGTTGCTTTTATTTAGAACAGTTTAAATCGCTCCTGTACTCAATCTGGCATCCCGGCGTGTTTTTATTATGATCCAGGAGTGCAATACCTAGTTCAACCACTGGGTGTCAAACTTACATACTGCACCTTTAACATTGTGGTGTTTTGTTGCCATTTTTCACGTTTCATAACTGTCACCTGACAAATATATTAATTCATTCATTTATTCATTTTCTTTTCAGCTTAGTCCCTTTATTAATATGGGGTGTATGAAATGTGCTATATAAATAAACTTGTCTTGTCTATTGTCATTATGCATGTCCTGACTATTGGGCAAAGTCTGAAATGGCTGATTGAATTTTTTTTTTTTCCCAAATGACTGAATATGTTAATCTGGAACTGTTTCATTGTAAATAAACAGTTGAAATGGTCAGTAATATGTTATATATATATATATATATATATATATATATATATATATATATATATATATATATATATATATATATATATATATATATATATATATATATATATATATATATATTGCTATATAGCTATTATAAAGAAATTGAATCAAGTTATCAAATCTCATGAACCTTTTGTTCACTGTATAATTTAAACATTCTGATTGAAGAGCAGCAAATGAATCTCTGATTAAGGTCTTTCATTTGATTACAATAAATAACAGAGTTGTCACTTTAAAAATGCACAGATTTATAATGAAAGCATTAAGTTGCTTTCCTAACTTTTTATGCTCATTTAAGACTAAATTTGTTGTGGTTAAAAGAAAACCCACTAAGATCGACATGTTTTGAAATTATTATTCATTCATTCATTCATTTTCTTTTCGGCTTAGTCTCTTTATTAATCTAGGGTCGCCACAGCGGAATGAACCGGCAACTTATCCAGCACATGTTTTATCCTGCGGATGCCCTTCCAGCTGCAACCCATCTCTGGGAAACATCCTTACACACTCATTCACACTCATTAGTCTACCCAATTCACCTGTACCGCATGTCTTTGGACTGTGGGGGGAACCGGAGCAACCGGAGGAAACCCATGTGAACGCAGGGAGAACATGCAAACTCCACACAGAAATGCCAACTGACCCAGCCGAGGCTCGAACCAGCGACCTTCTTGCTGTGAGGCGACAGCACTACCTACTGCGCCACCACGTCACCTGAAATTATTATTATTATTATTATTATTCTTTCATTTTCTTTTCGGCTTAGTCCCTTAATTAATCCGGGTCGCCACAGCGAAATGAACCGCCAACTTATCCAGCACGTTTTTACGCAGGGGATGCCCTTCCATCCGCAACCCATCTCTGGGAAACATCCACACCCGCTCATTCACACTGATACACTACGGACAATTTAGCCTACCTAATTCACCTGTACCGCATGTCTTTGGACTGTGTGGGAAACCGGAGCACCCGGAGGAAACCCACGCGAATGCAGGGAGAACATGCACAGAAACCTCAACTGACCCAGCCGAGGCTCGAACCAGCGACCATCTTGCTGTGAGGCGACAGCACTACCTACTGCGCCACTGCGTCGCCATTATTATTATTATTATTATTATTATTATTATTATTATTATTATGTGTATATGTCTGTTCAAACAGACAGAAACACAGAGTGTCCACTTTTGCTCTGCTTTAAATCACGTGTACAGAATCTGTTTGGAAAACAGCATCTAATTATCACTATGGAGCACATCTGACAGTCACGCACCGCTACATAAACTGACTGTTTTGAGGATTGTATAAGAGGGGCAACGACGCCTGTAATGGAAAGGAATGGAATCCTGCCGTTTATATATTTACTTCAAAGCGTTTTCATGACTAAATAAAATGAAAGCACAGAACAGATTCACATTTAAGAGCAAGGGATGTCCCCTGGTTGTTCGGCAGTATGAGTTGCATATAGGGAGGATCAGCTCTTTAATGTTTATTGCCATCCTTCATAGAAAGATTAAAAATATGGGAGAAATATGGGAAAATACCATTACGGGATGATAGCAGGATAGAATTGTAAAATACCTATAAACTCTGCCCCTTCTAAAACATACAATAGAGAGGACTACTCAGTCAATATTAGACTTGTGATAGACTCATTAGACTCTTGTGGACTGTAAGGCTCTTGCAGACACATGTGGACTTCTTGAAGATGTTGTTTGAGTGCAGAACATTGTGTTTGTTTTTGTGAAAAGTGGGTACATTACATAGGCTTCCATTCATTTTATACAGATCAAAGCGTATGTTATATTGCCCTCACCCCACCCTACCCGTAAACTTAACCATCACAGGAGACAGTGTACAGCTTTACTCTCTGAAAAAACTCATCCTGTGTGATATATAAGCTTTTTGAGAAATGAGGACGTCACCAATGTTCTCATATTTCACCTCCTTTTTGTAATACCTTTGTCATACCCATGTCATTATACAGATTTGTGTCCTGATATGTCACAAAAACACACACACACACACACACACACACACACACACACACACACACACACACACACACACACACACACACACACACACACACACACACACTGGCAACAACTGTAACACTCCCCCACCTAAAAGAAGAATCTCATCTCCTTTTACAAGGAGAGGATTCTGGGGTCCATTATGCTCTGTATAGACTATGATTGGAGTAGAGCTACAGCCGACATATACATCAAAATGTTGTAAGGCAAGCAACATCGCGAGGGTCTTTTTTTTCTATAACAGAATATTAATTTGATGGTGATTCAATTTCACGGAGAAATAAGACACTGTATGAAATACCTCTAACTGAAACGAACGATCCACAGCATGTGCAGACAGGACAGGTGCACCACAAAGCAGAGATTTAGCACACAAAAAGGCATTTTGACATTCATCAGTCCGAATAAACACAATTGTACTTCACAATTTTGTGAGTGGAGCAACCAGTGTCAAAAAGTTTTTACAAAAACACCTGTAGTAGCAGAAAAGCATGCAGTACAATCACATTATGTACTGCCTTTAGAAATAATATGCATGGTAAACTCCAAGAACTGGTGCTCTTTTAGCAAAGCCAATCTCCATCAAATACCGCATTTCATGCTTTATGATCTCCTTCTCACCTTTACGACAGTGATACGGATGCTGTTTATAATGGGTCTTGCACTACTGTAAAAAATGAATAATTTAAATTTTTTCAACATGATTTTTTAAGTTGAAACAACAAAGTTGGTATTTCAACTTAACCTGGTAAGTTTTCGCTGTCTCAATTAGTCTGTAATAGAGTGTTTGTCGACTCAACTTAAAAACATATGCTGAACCAGCATCCTTTAAGTTGCGCCTCATACTTCCAATCCAGCAGGTAGTGGAATATGCACCATTGAGTCAGTTTGCCAACTGCCAGTTAAACACCAGAAGAAGTCAGACACATGGAATATTTTTCACCAGATTTTTTAATTGTTCAATCATCACATTTGGTAAGTAATGCTTTTTCAAATGTGTTATAACTTGTAAAATTACATATTTGAACTGATTGTCAATGTATTGTTCCCAGTATAAATGTTTCTATTTAATTTCTAAATATTTGAATGGATTTCCTATTTATATGCAGTAGAATATATTTTGGAAAAATATTAACAGTAATTCATTTAAATATACTTTTCTCATTCTAAAGGTTATTCCCAGAGAACAGACTGACATATTAAAGGTGAGACTTTACCAGTATTTCCATTCATAAATGTACAGTAGTCAAATATTCAAGACCAAATATTTACACTAATTTACCCAAATGTGGTTTTCTCATTTCTCATAAAGGTTGCCGCACACTCCAGATTGGACAGATTGACTCACTACTGGTGAGATTTTATTAAACAAATGCCATTTTCTCGTTCTAAAGGTTGCAGCACATTCCCAGAGAAAGACTGACTTACTACAGGTGAGATTTTACCAAATATATCCCATCATATGCACACAGTAAACAAATATTTAAGCAAAAGTAGATAAATAATTTTGAAAGATTTCAGTAAATTTCTATTTCAAAGATTCTGCGATTACTCTGATCTTGATTGTGTACACTATTTATTAAATATGTTTTGGCTTTATTTTTTCTTTTCTTCATGGATTACTTCAAGCAGTGTGGGGCATTTGGTGCTGATAAATTAAGTGGAGCTGCAAGTTTCACAACAGTCATTCAATGAATTCTTATAAGACACTAAAAGCTGTAGCATTAGATTTTGTGATGTAAAAAAAGAAATGTAAACTTTTTTTATTGTTTGGCATTTTTTATACAGCACACAGATTCTGAAGAAGAGCTGAGCAGAGGGATGACGCCTGGAAATCAGAAATCACTTAAAAATAAATTAAAATACAGATGTTGAAATCAGATTTTATAATCTTCCAAGTTCTGGTGTCATTTATTTCCCAAGAGCCTGTGTTAGTTGTGTATTTTACAGTTTTACAGATATTTTTATTAATTTTTTTCTTGTCTCGAGATTACTTTTACTTTACAATTGCTTAAAAAATACTTTGTAAGAAAAAATACTTTGCAAAGACAATTATATTGTAAGTACAGTATGTGTAATTGCTAAATTGGGAGTAAAGGCCTTTAATAAAATGTGTAAAGTGTTTTGTTGTCTGTTCTGTATCTAATTGAGAAAATCGGCTAGATTAAGTTCAGTGAACTTGAAAACGTAAGTTAATGTATTTAAATTAAACTTGGCAAATTCTGCTAACTTGATAATGTAAGTTTACCTATTAAAACTAAACTTTGCAAGTCCAGTTAACTTGAAATAAGTAGTTGGGTCAATTATTTAACTCTGTCATCTAAACATTTTAAGTTGAGAATAAATCACATCCTGTCGTTGGTCATTAGACGGATAAGACAATTCAAAAGACAACCTTTTAGAGCTTCAGAATTTTTTAAACAACCACCATTCAAGATTTTCGTGGAGACGTTCAGGCTATAATCTCTCACCTCAAGCTCCAGAATACGGGACTGCATAGACACCAACTTAGCTTCTTGCATCTGCTTACTCTCAGAAAAAACTGTTTATTTTTCAGCAGAGGAAACAGACATACTTTGTTACAGCCCATTAGCAAACACATTCAAGGGCTACCCCTGTGGGAAAGAAGAGATGACAGCCACCTGTTCGGCAACAACACAGAACCTAAAGAGGGAAGTCTCACAGAAAATAGAACCCAGACATATCAGAAAACACCACTGTTTTTACCTCACACTCACCAAGAAAACATCCAAATTAAAACACAGCCAGTAACCATAGTCAGACCCACAGGTCAGAGAGTCACATCAGAGGAATGTGATGTGGGAGACAAGTTTGGATCTCAGCTCCACACTGCCATGACAAACATTTCCCAACAGTCTGCCAAAGAAAAGCTATTTTTACTGAACTCCTATCAGGTCTTGAACAACCTGTCATCCAAGGAAAAGTGGCAAAGAGCCAAACCTGCAAGAAAAAGAGTAAGAGCCAAAATACTGAGACAGAGCTGACCATACAGTACATACACTACACAATTAACTTTACCCAGCACATCTGACAAACAAACCCCTCAAACATTGTTTTAACTCCACCTTTCTTTTCCATTCCTGTCTTTCTTCAATTAGAATAAGATCGGATTACCATCAGGATATCTGGATTAGCACACAATAATTGACACTCAAAATGCAAGCATTGTCACCCAAATATTTTTTTTATATAAAAGACTTAAGGGTTGTAAAAAAAAAAAAACCTCCATAGATAAATCATTTAATAAAACCATTTAATAAACAAACTAACATAAACAGCATGACAATGATAGCACGTCTGCGCAGGAGTGTATCCATATGAAATTGCAGTTTTAGTGCAGCTTCAAAAAGCCAGCTATGTTTTATAGCTTCTCCATACATAATGTCGAGATCAACTCGATAAGAAAATGTCTCGACTCATTTACATAAAGAAAACGGCACAGATGATGTTAACTCTGCTATTGCAGAGTTATTCCAAGACAAGCATTCGTGATTCGTTACAAATTGTTTATGTAACTTTAACAACCACGGTGCCCACTGCCGTATGTTGCCAGAAACTACAGTAAAACGCTTAGAAAAAGCACTTAGGTAAATGTGACCGTTAAGAAGTTTATTATTGAAAAAAACACAATGTGTAGGGTGATAACATAATGAAATGTCCTACATCAGGGATTTTTTTCTACCCTTAAATAAAGTTACTTAAGGACTTTCCTGCAATCAGGCACACATGTGATAATTGTATCAGGAACATAAAAAAATACATGTTAACTCCAGAACAAATGGTTGACACAAACATTTCTTTCAGACAGGATTAAATCCATTCTGAAACTCATATATTAAAAACCAACAGATCAAAACTATGATAGCGGACTTTTGAAAATGTGAAATTATCGCTTGGTTTGTTATATGTGAGATTAACGAATGTTGAAAACTTTTCTCTTCTTTTTATTCACCTTGAGTGCTTTCATTCAAATTTATGATTTTAATCATTCATTCATTCATTTTCTTTTTCGGCTTAGTCCCTATATGAATGAATTAAACAGTTAACCCAGACTTCTTATACAACCGTTCCAACCTACGACCTTTAGTTTTGAGTTGATGCAGATCAGAAGTAAACCAAGGAGCAGAAACAGAAAAAGAGACCGACTGGGTTTGTAAGGTTGCAAAAGTTTCCAGGATTTTAGATAGTCCATTATTGTAAATAGACACCAGATCATCAGCAGAAGATAAGTCCACATTGTATGCAAAGCTATTAAGTACATCCGAAAAATGTAATAAGTCAATGTTCCTAACCTTTCGAAATGTGATTGACCGGGGTGGCTGCAATTTAAAAACTGCAAGCTGAGCACAGAAAGACACTAGGAAGTGGTCAGATATAAGCAGATCAGAAACAGTGCATTTGTAAGGGGTTATTCCAGAACAACAGATGAGATCAAGGGTATGACCTTTAGTGTGTGCAGGAAAATTAGCAAATTGCTGCATACCAAAGCTGTTCAAGCAAGATAAAAAGTCAATTCAATTCAATTGAATTTAATTCACCTTTATTTCTTTGTGTCAAAGCAGCTTCACATAGAATATATAGTAAATTGAAACAGTGTCAGTCCAATTTTTAGTGTTTAAGTTTACAGTAGTTCAGTTTAGCTCAGTGTGGTCTAATAGTCACTACTGAGAGTCCAAACACTGAAAAGCAATTCCATCGATGTGCAGCTCTACAGATCCCGAACCATGCAAGCAGTGGCGACAGCGGCGAGGAAAAAACTTCACCAATTGGCAAAAGTGAAGAATTTAAAAAACCTCGATAGAAACCTGGTTCAGTTGGGCACGACCATATACTATGGCCAAATGTCTTGTGCAGAGCTGCAGTCCAGGCGGCGGAGGCTGGGGAATACTGGACCTCAGCGAAGACTCGTCTGTCCCTGGAGCGTCACAGGAATCAGTCTCATGCTCTCCACTCCACCATGACCACCAGAGCAGCTGCTCAGGATACGGCCTGGTCCAGGATTATGAAAACCTTGGGATCATCTCGTCGCTGGTCTTGGATCGCATCAGTGGCGCTGCATAGTCTGAGGGCCTCGGGATGAGTATCCCCAGGTGGAAATAGAGAATAAAGAGAATAATTAGCATAGCTGCTGTTCATAGTGTATATAAACGAGATGCAAAAACCTGCGTGGGACACACTCATGCATCATACCGCTAAGTGATGCACTGCTAAAGTGTATGCTTTGCTAAAAAGATAGGTTTTTAATCTAGTTTTGAAGAGCGAGAGTGTGTCTGAGCCTCGGACATTATCAGGAAGGCTATTCCAGAGTTTAGGAGCCCTAAATGAGAAGGCTCGACCTCCTTTACTCGACTTTGCTATTCTAGGTAGCGGGTTGGATTGTAGCGAGACAGGAGGTTGGTTAGATAAACAGGAGCTCGATTATTTAAGGCTTTATAGGTAAGAAGCAATATTTTATAATTAATACAAAACTTGACAGGCAGCCAGTGGAAGGAGGATAAAATTGGGGTGATATGATCATATTTTCTAGACCTGGTTAGAACTCTGGCAGCTGCATTTTGTACTAGCTGAAGTTGTTAATAGAGGATGCTGGGCAACCAGCAAACAGAGCATTACAGTAATCCAGCCTAGAAGTCATAAAAGCATGGAATAGCTTTTCTGCATCTGACATGGATAGCATACTTCGTCACCTAGCAATATTTCTCAGATGAAAGAAGGCAGTTTTTGTGACGGGATATATGATTTTCAAAAGTTAAATTGCTGTCTAATATGACACCCAGATCTTTTATAGTAGAGCTAACGCTAACTTTGTATCCCTCTAATTGCAGGTCGAGTTGTGAGAACTGCTGTGTACAGGATTTAGGCTCGATAAGTAATAATTCTGTTTTGTCTGAGTTTAAGAGAAGAAAATTGTTGGTCATCCAGTCTTTAACATCTTTAATACACTCAGTTAGCTTAGATACACTATGGTCAATTTATAGTGCATGTCTTTGGGCTGTGAGGAAAACCGGAGCACCCGGAGAAAACCCACGCGAACACAAGGAGAACATGCAAACTCCACACAGAAATGCCAACTGGCCTAGCCGGGACTCGAACTAGAAACCTTCTTGCTGTGGGACGACAGTGCTAACCACTGAGACACTGTGCTGCCACTAGATGGATAGCTTTAGTTTGCAAACCAACTAAAAACTGTATAAAGAATTTATAGAAATCAGAAAGAAAGGATACCACTGATTTTCCCTTAACCCTGCAGATTCATTCATTTTCTTTTTGGCTTAGTCCCTTTATTATACCGGAGTCCTCACAGCAGAATGAACCGCCAACTTATCCAGCACATATTTTACACATCGGATGCCCTTCTAGCTGCAACCCATCTCTAGGAAAAATCCATACACACTCATTCACACACATACTGTACACTACAGACAACTTACCCTACCCAATTCACCTGTACCACATGTCTTTGGACTGTGGGGGAAACCGGAGGACCAGGAGGAAACCCACACGAACGCAGGGAGAACATGCAAACTCCACACAGAAACACCAACTGACCCAGCCGAGGCTCGAACCAGCGACCTTCTTGCTGTGAGGCGACAGCATTACCTACTGCGCCTGAACTGGAAATATCAGCCAACTTTAATCCATGATTTTGACATGTTTCTACCCAGATTATTTAACAAAGGACAGAAGACAAACAAATTTGGATAAATTTACATGGATTAATTGTCCAGGATGAACATTATTAGCAAAGAAAGACATTTTGATTTTACCCAGACCTAATATCATTTACAGACCAATCCAAATCTGCTCAACTGTAATTGTGTCTGTCAAGTCAAATCATTTTTTAAAAAAAATCTCTATAGCATTTATACAAGGATTGCATAGAAACAGCTTTACAAAGGCAGGCAATAACAGAAAACACCAGGAACAGTTGTAACAATGTAACAATGCCAAACAAGTTTAGTACATCAAGACGTTCCACAGAAATTTAGTTTTTTTTATTTATTTGAATCTTTTAACAGCAGGTACTTTTTTCTAGGGGTTTTTGCAGCGTAATCGCTACTATGTCATCGGGTAGTCGTAGCCAGTTTGTAAGTTTGCATAGGTCACGGATCATGTGCAGATTGTGAAAACAGTCGTTTGCTTCAGATACCTGTACATGATCGCAGTTCAATGCCTTTTATATGCAGAATTTGCTGTCCTGATCGTAAGTGTTTCATGTGAGTCAGTGTATTCCTGTTATGATACTTGTCAGATTACATTAACACTGTTATAACTTCAGATACCTGTCCTGATCCCAGATATTTTGTGTATGATCACATTTATATTATTTACAGTAACATCAGATACCTGTCCTGATCCCAGGTGTTCCATGTAATATCATTTTTTGAGTCAGTCATCATTAAAATTAATGAGGCGGTCCTGACTATTCTTGCTACTATATACCGTCCTCCTAAAAGCAATTCAAGCTTTTGGTAACACTTTATAATAACAGTACATGAATAATGATGTATTAATATGTAAACTAAACATTACTTTATTATGAATTAATGATGAGTTAATGTATGCACTAATCATGAACTAACTTGAACTACAACATGAGTCACAAGAGTTCATGTGTGAATTACGGCTACCTTAATTACTTGTTAGTACATGATTGTTTGTTAATTAATGTATTAATTACCACATTAGTTTATGCTTAATTTAACCATCATGAACTCATGATATGTTAATATATAATTATGTTGTGACTTTACTTGAAGGGGCACATCATCATTAACCCATTCTTAACTACTCATGAACTCCTTATGCACGTCCAACTAGTCAGTTTACACTGAATAACAATAGAAAAGTGTTCTGTCAACGTCAGCATGAACAGGAGTTCATGAGTAGTTAAGGATGAGGTAATGAGGATGTGCCCCTCCAAGTAAAGTCATGACATAATCATACATTAACAGCTCATGAGTTCATGTTGGTTACATTTAGCTTAAACTTAAATGTTAATTAACACATTAATTAACAACATGTACTAACAAGTAATTAAGGTAGCCGTAATTCACACATGAACTCTTGTGACTCATGTTGTAGTTCAAGTTAGTTCATGATTAGTGCATACCTTAACTCATCATTAATTCATAATAAAGTAATGTTTAGTTTGCACATTAACACATCATTATTCATGTACTGTTATTGTAAAGTGTTACCAAGCTTTTTAACTGAGCTGTGCTCCTTGTCTCCTAATGTAATTATGCTGGGTGATTTTAATATTCATATTGATGCTGGCAACAATATAAATACAATTATTATTATTAGAGACATTATTAGACATGGGATCAGCTTTCACTGGTATGCAGATGATACTCAATTATATATTTCAACTAAACCTGATGAGATGTCTGAACTGTCTAAGCCAGGGGTGTCCAAACTTTTTGGAAAGAGGGCCAAATTTGATAAAGTGAAGATGCCCGGGGGCCAATAGTTCCTTCTGACATTTTTTTCACCACAAAAGATACATAAAAATACACACAGTTATAAAACTATTTTCATTGTCACAATTGCATTTATTTTTCAAATGGCAATTTAACCAAATATAAGCCACTCAGGCAGGCATGAACAACTCTTAAACACTCAATTCTGCGTTTTATTCATATCTAGTCAGATAAAATTTCTGTTATCTCTCTCTTCTGTTTCTGTTATCATTAAAATTTAAAACAAGGGAATTTTGCTCTTGTCTTTTACAAGATGTTTCAGGAAGCTAACTACAGGAAGATTATACCTTATAAATCCCACAACTGGGAAAATCACTTGCCACCACAAGAAATAAACACCTATGTACAGTAAATATACTAAACTATGAACTATATCAAGTTACTGTGCCTTAGGCTTACTGTTAAGGAACACGTGACATTAATGAGAAGGGTGATACTGAGATCTAGATTTTAGTAAAGTGACGAGGTCTGGCTTGAGGGCAGTGGTTGAGATGCGTAAAATGTCACGCAAGTGGGAGTCACTCATCTTTGATCTCAATCGGTTCTTGTTCAAGTTCATGACTGTTCATGACATGACACAAATATGTGGAGCCGAATAAACTCAGCATTTTCTTTGCGAATGATCGCATTTCAGGAAACCTGCCTTTGTCTAGCTGCCGGTAAAAGTCAACAAGAGAACACTGCTGGTGTTTTCCGCATCACTCATCGTCACACTGCAGCTCAATGAGCTCCAACTGAAGCCGTGGAGGAGCATCATCAGGGTCCACTGATAAAGGAGAAGAGAAAAGCAGCATGTCCTTTTCAATAACTGCAAAGTCTTGAAAGCGTTTTTTAAATTCCACAGAAAGAGGTGCGATAGCTGTTACATAACTCTTCATTTGCACATCGATATTGTCCTGTGGGAAACTGTCAATGATCTCTTTCAAAGCTGGGAAGTGCGCGGTGCAGGGCTCTGTTAGGGACAAGTGTCTTTGGAAAAGTTGCAGTTTGATTCCAAAGGCCTTGATGTGAGCGTATAGCTGGCTTACCACTGCATCTTTTCCTTGAAGATTGACATTTAGCTCATTCAGATGCTTCGTTATGTCAACCAAAAAAGCCAGATTTGCCAGCCATACAGGATCGGACAGTTGTTCCATTGGTTGTCCCTTCTCTTGCAAAAAATGTCTTATTTCCTCTTTGAGAGAGAAAAATCGCTGCAGTGCGGACATCCGACTTAGCCACCTCACATCGTTGTGATATATTACGTCACCATATTCAGCCTGGATGTCACGCAAAAACTGCTGAAACTGTCGGTGGTATAGAGCTTTTGAGCGAATAGAGTTGATTACCTTTGCCACTGGTTTCATAACATCGTCAAATTTGAGATGTTTGGCGCAGAGAACCTGTTGGTGAATAATACAGTGAAGTTTAATAGCGCTACCTGCTTCTTCGCTGACTTTATTGCAGATCAGAGTGGATAATCCGCTTCGCTCACCAGTCATAGCAGGTGCGCCATCGGTAATGATCCCAATAAATTTACTCCATGGTAGTTTCATATCATCGACAGCTTCACAAACAGAAACAAATAAATCCGTTCCTCTGGTTTGTCCTTTAAGGCTTTTGAGGTCAAGCAGCTCCTCTGACACGTTCATGTTGTCGTCAACTCCTCTTAAAAAAATCAGCAGTTGTGCAGTGTCAGATGCATCAGTGCTTTCATCGCAGGCTAATGAGAAATAATCAAAAGCCACCCCTCTGTTCCCTAGCTGTCTCAGAATATCTGATGATAAGTCCTCAACTCTCCGTGCCACCGTGTTTCGTGCCAGGCAAACATTCATAAATTCTTGCTTTCTCTCGGGGCAAATGTTCTCCACCATTTTCATGATACAGTCTTTGACAAATGTACCTTCAGTAAAAGGTTTGCCATGTTTAGCTATTAACATGGCCACTTCGTAGCTGGCTCTGGTGATGTTTTCGTTTGACTCACAGGCCCGCGTGAAGAATCTCTGTTGCGATGCTAGAGCAGCAAGATGTTGTTTCACTTTTTCAGCGCGCTCACTCCCAGTTAGCTTGTCATATATTTTAGCATGTTTAGTTTCGTAATGCCGCTTAATGTTGAAATCCTTAAACAAGGCAACCGTCTCTTTACAAATTAGACAAACACAATTGCCTCGATTTTCAGTAAAGAAGTATTGTAATTCCCACCGCTCCTGAAAGCGGCGGCCCTCACTGTCAGCTTTTCTTTTTTTTTTTTGCAGTCGCCATGGCGGTAATAAGCAGAGAAAAGTTCCCGGCACAGGTGCAGAGGCAGATAGCATTAGAATGGTGCTGACATCAAGTGGTAAAAGGAGGAATTAATTTTTAAAGTTGTATGGTTTATTTATTCTAACAGAGCTAGCGAGCCATAAATAATACATTATAAAATGGAATCTGCGGGCCGTATGAAATCTGACTGCGGGCCGTGATTGGCCCGCGGGCCGGACTTTGGACATGCCTGGTGTATGAGTATGCGTGTGAATGTGAGTGTATGGGTGTTCCCCAGTACTGGGAGAGCATCCACTGTGTATAACATGTTATATTTATATTTACTGACAGGCCCGAACACATTCAATCCTCTTCAGTCCAGCCATCTTTATTTTCACTCCCCTTGAACACACTCCCTTAAAGAACCATGCATAACAACAAAAAACATATGCCGGAATAGTTGGTGGTTTATTCCGCTGTGGCAACCCCTGATAAAAAAGGGGCTAAGCCAGAGGAAATTGAATGAATGAAAGGTATCCAACAAGTTTTTTTTTTAATCCAATGTCTTTCCATATTTTCTCCTCAATTAATTTTGTCCTGCAATCCCCCTGTTTCTAGTTTGACTGGAGAGCTGGGGTAATGCTAACAAAAATCCCTTCATCTGCATGCTTGTTTCTTGTTTCATTAGACAGGGATCCAAAACGGAACTTTAAAAGTTGGTTGTCGCTGAATGCATTTATATCTAATTAAATTTGATAACTTTTTTGTCAATTTTGCAGTAGTACTGGCAATCTTGTTTTTGTTTGTAACGCTCTTTGGATAAGGTAAGGAACAAATATGACCATACGGAGCAACAGTATTGTTGCTCAATTTATTTACTGTTGTTTGACACATCAGTGAAATTAGACTGAATGAGTATAATTAGTGTAATTTTGATAGGCAATGAAGTGGGAAAACATTTTGTGCACTAATTAAAAGAAAATATGCATAGAAATCAACAGTTTCAAACATTTATTATTAAATGAGGGGTCACCAACAAACCCAATTCCTGGTGAGCTACCTTCCAGCAGATTTCAGTTGCAACCCTGATCAAACACACCTGTCTTTAATTGTCTGCTGCTTCAAATTCAGCTGTGTTTGGTCAGGGTTGGAGCTGAACTCTGCAGGAAGGTAGCTCTCCAGGAATAGGTTTAGTGATTTAGATTACCAACGTTATTTATTTTAGAATTGTCACTAAATTTAGGGTGAAAAGAAATCAGACATTTAATTTAAACAAGTAGCAGACATAATTCAAATCAATTTTGAGTTTTATTATTTTTCTGCATTAAATGTCAAAATATTGCTTAAAAGGGTTTATTAAAATACAGCAAAATTTAAGACTAACATAGACAGATTTCATTTAAAATCTGGATTTTGGAAATCCTAAAAGACTCCTATAACTTCTGTGAAAATGTGGTCTTTGATCTTTAATTGGCTTTACAACTGTTTCCAAGATTGTCTGCACATCTGTAATGTTCTGGCACTGGAGGAGCAGAGTTTCCTGTGTTTCTCCAATGATTGCTTTGAACTATGTTGTGTGGAGATTTTCTTATCTATATCTATATAGTTATCTATATTTCAACCCACCAGAATTGTTTACCTATGTGTTACTTGTTAGACAATTATTGCTGATGTCTTGATCCAACGCAGAGTGGCCTCACTCTTTGTGAGTAGCCTATTGGCTTCTGCTGATGAATCTGCAAATTATTTATTATCTTATTAAAAACTATAGTATATCTGACTCCTGGTCTTTTAATTGTAATTTCCCCTGTACTTTTGACTATTATAAACACCCTGCAAGTATCAGAATTTAAAACTTTCTTGTTAGTGTACAAATGAAACATACATTAGAAAAAAGTGGATGAACTTTATTTTTAAATACCATAGTGAGAACTCGCCTTGGTCTATTGTATACTTCATTTCATTGCATTATTCATTTAGAAAGAGGGGGGATAGCTTGTTTGTTCTATTATTTTTATTAACATTCTAATGATTTTTATTGCGTTTTGAGATGTAATTAAAACGAATTAATGCTGTAAATAGAAGGCAAACATTACCACTAGAAACCCACAAACAGGCTACTATACAATTTATGATCATTAAAACTATAGTTTTGATTATGTTTTGTTTTTCTCAGCAGAATCCAAAATAAAAAACGCGTATGATAGACGGATAATCAATCAAGTGGTGACCGGGTCGCACTGATTCTTGTTAACAGCAAATTTGCGCTGTTGCTGCTGTGTGCTGTCCAGGGAGGCAGGCAGGCTGAAACGAGGCTATTCATTGCTGTCACCGCAGTAACGGCGTCTCCATGGAAGCCTAACAACAAACACTTCTTTGCTGCATAACGTTCCAGTTCACTGCAAGTAGCTGTGGTCACTGGTCAACACTAATGTTATTCTAGTTGTTTTTATTTTAGCGGCTTTTCAACACCCGCTTAATTCATAAATACCTGGTTGACGATCAAGTTTTTACCTTGTTGTGTATCCGTGTCCTAACGTCTCTCATTTGAGCCTTTTCATTAAAGCTGAAAAGAAATGGTAAGTACTGCTTAATTAGATTTTCATTTGTCCGAAGGTTGTTAAATATTCCTGCATCAATTGACCAATAACATAAACTACTAAACTATACTGACACTGATATTAATAGGCTGCTTAGTTTATTTCTGAATTAGGACGTCTTTGTTCAGTGATCAAAACAATATGTTTTTGGTGTGTGCGTCTGTAATTATGTCTCATAAAAATGCCTAATAGCATTTCACAGATTGTTCATTTATAACATGTTCTACAAAAACAAATACCACTCAAATAACATGTTTTAAAATAATAAATAACTTGAATACAATTGCATTGCTTTTTCAGTTCTAATAGAATTTAACTTCAGAATTTAGCTACGTATACAGTTTGCCAATTAATCTAACGTTATTCTATCCTTATGCCAATTAGGCTTATTATTTAGCATTTTAGATTTATTTTGAAAAATCTAGCAATTTAGCTGTAAAATTGTATATGCTGGCTGTGTGACTACATTGCAACCAATAATACTTTTCCATAGATAATAGTTGCTGTTGCATACTCTAAAACATGGAAGTTTACATAAATTTTGTAAACTTCAATAAAAAAAAAAAAAAAAAAACATGAACTGTTTTTGTTGTATTAATAATCAATTTAAAAATCATATGGTTATTATTAGCTGTTCACATGATATTTGTTCCACCAAATACAAAAAATGATTTTGATTCCCATGCTTTCAGCCTCAAAGTGCTGCATCCTCAAGTGGAAAGCTTTCAGGCAGCAGTGCTTTCACTCGCCGCTATCGCACACGAGCTCTGACCTCTCATGTGGACGAGAGTCTCTTTGGGAGCCCCAAACAGGTAAACTGCACATACACATTACAAAGAGAAAAGGACAGTATTTTTACAGTTATAAAAAGTGTTGATTTTCATTTTCATTGTAGTTTTTTAGATTCTAATATATTTTCAATAAATTACTAGCACTTTATCATTAGCTTACTTATTACTAGTGCTTATTCTTTAGGTTAAGTACTATTTTATAGAAACTAGTATTTAATTCAATATCGTGCTACCTATTCGCTAGATACTAGTACTTATTTAATATCCTGTAGTTATTTATACAGTATAACTGATTTGTTACTATGACCTATTAAATAGCCACTACTACTTATTCAGGTACCAATAAATATTATAACACACCATTGTCATGATGTGTACCAATAAAGTAATATTTATAGCATGATAATAATTTACACCTATAGACCATTTCAATGTGGTCATGTCACTGGCCCATGAACATTTCCTGCTTGTTGTCAAACTATTTCAATAACTGTAATTATTTAGAGGCAACTGAATCGTATCCTAACGTTAAAACAGCTGTCGTAACATTATTTATCAATGTGGACCTTTCAGGATTCTCAGAAGCTATAAAATAATAAATTTGGACCATTGTTTACATCCCTCAAAATGGTTTATACTAAGAAATTAGTTTAAATGTCCAATAATTGAACATATAAATAATGGAACATACAGCAAAACATCAATGTTGCTCTGTTAATCCATGACATTGAACTGCTATGTAATAACTCCAGCTGCTGATGATGATGCTGTTTTTGGAGTTATTCAGTCACCCTATGCTGAGATCTTACAAATTCATTACATTAAACACAGCCATATCACCCTGCAGCCCAAGACCAGTCACATACTGAAGCTATGCAGGGCTGAGTCTGGTCAGTACCTGGATGGGAAACCACATGGGAAAGCTAGGTTGCTGTTGGAAGTGGTGTTAGTGAGGCCAGCAAAGAGCACACAACCTGCGGTCTGTGTGAGTTCTAATGCCCCAGTGAAGTGAAGGGGACACTACACTGTCAGTGAGACACTGTTGTGTAGAGACCCCCCCCACTTCATGATTATGAAGCGCTTTGGGTGTATGGCCATACACAATAAATGTGCTATATAAATACACATTACATTACAAATTGAGGAAATTGCAATTACTTGAAATTAAATTTTCAACATTGAAGGAACATTGCATGTCAGTGTAAATCTGTGTTTAACATGAAGTTGACCCCATCTTTGCAACGATAGCAGCTTTCACTCTTTTGGATTGTGGGAATTATTGAAAATTCTTCTAGAAGTTCATTTGTGGGAATTAGAAGGTCTCCTGACCTGTATCTCTTCTCTAATCTATCCCAAAGGAATTATGTCTGGTTGAGGTCAGGAGAGGTGCATGGCAGTAAATGTTTCTCCACACCAACTTGCTAATCTCTCATGTTGTGGAACAGAAAGGGGCCATTGCCAAACTATTAACATGAAGTTGGGAACAGGAAATTTTCTAAAATATGTTGGTGCACTTAAACATTTAGAGTTCTTTTTCTAGAGGTCAAGCCTAACCGACACTTATAGAAAGAAGGCAAGTTTTTAACCATTTAGATAAAAGAAGCTAATAAGATTTTGATTATTGATAGATTATTGACTGTTTATGTAAAAATAGGCTTATTTTATTGTTATAGATAATATTTATCTTATTTCAGGAATATTACTACAGTTAGTTTAGACCAACCAAAGCCTGAAAATGTAGCAACTTTGGTGACATAAAAATGCCACAATAGCCAACATTTCAATGCCACTAGACCTTTATTTAGTTATATGATTGATCGGCATTATTGTTGGACAAATCAATTTTAAAAAGCTTTGAATTTTAGTGTTTACAGTTTACTTTTTTTATAGACGCCCATTTTTGGGCAAAGGGAAAGATTAAGGATTTTTTTAACTACTCAGGTTATGGAAACTATTTAAAAAAAATCGAAATAAAAATGATTTTGCCCAAAGCCATGAAGCTCTCTACACACTGTTCTTGAGCTAATCTAAAGGCCACATTAAATGTGGATATCTATTGACTATTGATTTGGAGGTGAGTCCCAACTCAAATAGTGGCAATATATAGTGTGTTTTATGTATTTTAATTAAACTGATTACTGTACGGGCAATGCAGTGGCGCAGTAGGTAGTGCTGTTGCCTCACAGCAAGAATGTCGCTGGGTCGCAGGTTCGAACCTCGGCTGGGCTGGGTCAGTTGGCGTTTCTGTGTGGAGTTTGCATGTTCTCCCTGCGTTTGCGTGGGTTTCCTCCGGGTGCTCCGGTTTCCCCCACAGTCCAAAGACATGCAGTACAGGTGAATTGGGTAAGCTAAATTGTCCATAGTGTATGAGTGTGAATGTGTGTGTGGAAGTTCCCAGAGATGGGTTGCGGCTGGAAGGGCATCCGCTGCATAAAATCGTGCTGGATAAGTTGGCGGTTCATTCCGCTGTGGCGACCCCGCAAGGGACAAAGCCGACAAGAAAATGAATGAATGAATGATTACTGTACATCAAAAGCTGTGGCTTAGCTGTAAATGTGTTTTTGTTCTTGTTGTTTCTTTTTCAATAAGTGATCCTTCAGTCTGCCTGGTAACATCATCTGTTCACCAGTGTCTGAATTTACTCATTTGTTCTTTCACTCTGTTAAGTAGACTATATTAGTAACCTGGTGTAGGGAATAGTGAAGGAGGGTACAGAGTGTGAGTTTTCACACAGCCAAATGTTTTGAGGCTTCTGTTTCCTTCACACTTACTTAAAAACAGAGTGCATAGTTTTCTACAGAATTATTACTGGTTTAATAAAAAGGTATGTTGTTGTCAGAATATCAGCAGTTGTTTTTACAGTGTAGACCCTAGTTAATTTAGTTTTTATTACTAGTAAGAATGGGCTTAATAATGTATTTTTTTCAATGTTCAATTTTGTTCAAATGTGTACTAGTATATATTAAGTTAGTACTTTTTAGGACTTGTAGCTAATCAATAATATCTAATCATAAGTCGTTAATGAATAAGGGCAGCATGTGGCTTAGTTGGCAGCAATGTTGGGACGACAGCAAGAAGGTACCTAGTTTGAGTCCCGGCTGGGCTATAGAAGGCCTTTCTGTGCAGAGTTTGTATGATCTCCCCCAGGTGCTCCGATTTCCCCCACAAGCCAAAGACGTGGTCTACTGTAGGTGAATTGGATAAACTGTGAACTGACCATAGTGTGTGGGTAAGAGAGAGTGTAGGGTTCTCTCAGGGCTGGTTTGCGGCAGGAAGGGCATCTGTTGGTAAAACCTATTCTGAAGTAATTCATTCAACTGAGACGAAACCTGCTGAAGAGTGAGTTAAATGAATAAATAGTTCATATTTTAATAGTTTCTATTTAATATGTATAAGTATCTAACAAGTAAGAACTAATATGTAAAAAAAGTGCCCTTGAACAGAAAGAAAACTTAAAGTATACTATATATTATTTTCCTCACAGAGGCTTTGGAGTGGCATTAGATAGGCCAGGATCTTACATTTAGAACAAAATGAAGCATATCTTTAAGTGCCATGCAGTATCACTGAAGTTTGTAAGAAAACACTTCAAGAAAGTCCTTCTCATAAATTTATATGGACTTAGTAGCAAATGAGTAAGTACAAATACTTAAAAAAGACAGTAGTATAAAAAATAAATTCTAGTAGACAAGTAGCATGAAAAAGGTACTATCATGTTTTATAGATTGTTATTTCCAATTGTCTTTTGAATCTTCCTCAGCATTCCACTGCTGATATGCACAACCATCCTAAAGGTGAGAGTGAGAGGTCAAGGTCACTGTCACACTCTGCTCCTTCATCTAAAGAGCCAAAGTCAGAGACAATACGCATCATCACTAAAGACCTCATCAGGGATCTCAGGCAAGTGGAGCCACTGTGGATAATTCTTAATTTGCTAAATTAAAGCTTACTTTGAAATTGTGTTGAAAAAGATGTTTATCGTGCATTGCTTTCTAAGTGTTTATAGCTAGCATAGCCAAAGGGCAAGTATTTTGTGTGCAATGTATCTGGTTGCCACAATAACATTACACCATTAATTGTCTTTAACAGACTTTTAAATCTACATTAAAAATCAATGTCAATCAATAAATGTGTAAAATAGGGAAACAAAATCACATAATCATTTAAGCATATGTCTCTATCTCAGATTTGCATAATTTGACCAGTTGTGTTTCACCATTTTTAATCATGCTCTTGGTTCTTGTTCGTTTGAACTAGAATCCCAAGTGAGGACCCATCTGGGCAATCTGTCATGCTTTCCTCGAATGAGTTCAGGCGAATTATGGTGGAGTCTCATGTTCCAAGTGAGGAAGAGAAATCAGCTAGGCTGGAGGCCCAACGCCAAGCACTCGAGGAAGCCATGGTGAGCCAAACAATTCAAAATCTAACTCTGGAATTTGACTTGCTAATGCGCTGCATTAGTCCCCAGCTGCTTTTACAGCAGACCTTCTGGTACTAGAAGTATTTTTACCTTTTATTTACCAGTATAGATTTCTTAACACATTACATGCACTAAACCAAAAAAAAAAAAAAAAAACAGCTGTGAAGTAAATGTCCACATAACAATCTTTCATTTGACCTGATTATGTCTTCATGGTGTTTTCTCGGGTCTGGGTGGAGCTAACATATATACATACATACATACACACATATATATATATATATATATATATATATATATATATATATATATATATATATATATATATATATATATATATATATATATATATATATATATATATATATATATTGTAGCAGGGTGGAGTGAAAAGGCAAACACAGGTTGTAGTGAACACACCCCCGAAGGGCTTTTATTTACAGTGAAGGTGAAAGGTGCAAGTGTCTTCAGCGTGCTTCCCTTGGTTCCCCGTGTGTCCGTGCTGTAGGTGAGTCCGTAGGTGGGTTGTGGGTGAGTTGTTTGTCCTGTTGGTCCGTGCTGCTGTGAAAACGCCGATCGCCCAATTCGATCACTCCGTGCTTTCTGTATGAGAGAGAGAGAGAGAACTCGTTAGAGGTCTGGTTAGCGGAGAGGCTTCTCCTCGACTGGTTCTCTTCTGGTGTTTATATCTGGTCGTGGCTAATGAGTTCCCGGTGCAGGTGATCGGCGTGATTGGGTCCAGCTGGCTGGTGTGCTCCTTTCCCAGGATGACGCTGAATGTTCATTGGGCGGCCCGCCACACCCCCCCCCCCCCCCCCCCCCCCCCCCAAGCGACGTCCTGGTACGGGGAATCCTTCTGCAGGGTAGAGAAGAAAGAAGGGGGGGGTAAAATTTGCTGGATGACAAACCTGCCCAACCTGACCACATCCGCGAGAGACCATCCGCGTTGCCGTGGGAGGTTCCTGGGCGATGTTGGACCCGGAAATGGAAGTCCTGGAGCGCGAGGAACCACCTGGTGACGCGGGCGTTGGTCTCCTTGGCCCGGGACATCCACTGTAGTGGGGCGTGGTCGGTCACCAGTGTGAAGCTCCTGCCGAGAAGGTAGTAGCGCAGCTCCAGGACTGCCCACTTGATGGCAAGGGCTTCTTTCTCCACGGCTGCGTACCTGGTCTCTGCGGGTGTGAGCTTCCGACTGATGTATGTGACTGGGTGCTCTTCTCCATTGTGGACCTGTGAAAGGACCGCACCCAGCCCTGTGTCGGAAGCGTCCGTATGGAGTAGGAAGGGGCAGCCAAAATCAGGAGCGTGGAGGACCGGTGTCGACGTTAACGCCGTCTTCAGAGTCTGGAAGGTTTCCTCTGCTGCTGCAGACCACTGAATTTTTTCCGGCTGCCCCTTCTTTGTCAGGTCGGACAGGGGACAGGCTATCGAGGAGAAGTTGGGAATAAAACAGCGGTAGTATCCAGCCAACCCCAAGAATGCACGTACCTGGGTTTTATTCTTTGGCCGTTCCGCTCGTTGGACTGCTTCCACCTTGTTGGGCTGTGGCTTGATTAACCCCCGTCCTACTTGGAAACCCAGGTAACGTGCTTCGGCTAGGCCTAGGTGACACTTTTTGGGGTTGGCGGTTAGTCCAGCCCGACGGAGCTCCCTCAGCACCCTCCGCAACCGGTCTAGATGGTCCTCCCAACGCTCAGAGTGGATGATTACGTCATCGAGGTAGGCGGCGGCGTATTCTTGGTGGGGCCGGAGCACAATGTCCATTAATCTCTGGAACGTAGCGGGTGCCCCATGCAGCCCGAAGGGAAGGACCCGATAATGCCAGTGTCCAGAAGGTGTGCTGAAAGCAGTTTTTTCCTTGTCTTCTCTTCTTAGATTTACCTGCCAATAACCTTTTGTTAGGTCCAGTGTTGAGATAAATCTGGCCCCACCAAGACGGTCTAATAACTCATCCACTCTGGGCATTGGGTATCCGTCGAAGCTGGAGATGTCGTTTAGCTTGCGGAAGTCGTTGCAGAAGCGGAGAGTGCCGTCTTGCTTCGGTACCATGACTATCGGGCTGGACCAGGGACTCCGAGATGGTTCTATTATTCCCAACTCCTTCATCCGGGATATCTCACCCTCGATAGCCTGCCGGCGGGCCTCTGGTACCCGATAGGGCCGCTGCCGAACTATTTGGCCAGGAGGAGTCCGGATGGTATGTTGTACTAGATTGGTCCGCCCGGGTCGATCGCTGAACACATCCTGGAACTGACTGACCAGGGATTCCAGCTCGATCTTCTGACCCGCCGACAGTTGCTCTCCCATCCCTACTATCGGCGGGGAGCTTTGGGTGAAGGCCACCAGATCTTCTCGGGGTACTACCCACTTCTTTAGAAGATTGATGTGGTAGACCTTCTCCTCACGTCGACGCCCCGGCTGACGAACCTTGTAGTTGACCGGCCCGACTTTCTCCACGATGGTGCCCGGCCCTTGCCAGGATGCCAGAAACTTCGCCGTGGTGGTGGGAACGAGTATCAGGACTTTATCACCAGGCTGGAACTGTCGGGGTTGTGCGGGCCGGTCATATATTCTTTGTTGGGCCCGCTGGGAGGCCGCTAGGTGTTCTCTGACCAGAGGCATCACGTGGTCTATGCGCTCTCGCATGTCCCGCACGTGCTCTATGATGGTGCGATGCGGAGCCGGTTCCTGGTCCCATGTCTCTCTGGCTACGTCCAGCAGCCCACGGGGCTGGCGCCCAAACAATAATTCAAATGGAGTAAAGCCGGTGGATGCTTGAGGTACCTCTCTTATTCCAAAGAGCACGTACGGGAGCATGATGTCCCAGTCACGCCCATCCTCTGCGACTACTCGACGCAACATCTGTTTAAGGGTCTGGTTAAACCGCTCCACCAGACCGTCTGTCTGGGGATGGTAAACAGATGTGCGGAGCTGTTTTACCCTGAGTAGCCGACAGAGGTCGTTCATCAGCCGAGACATGAAGGGGGTGCCCTGGTCAGTCAGTATCTCCGAGGGGATTCCCACCCTGCTGATGAATTGGAAGAGCTCCTTCGCGATGGATTTTGCGTTGGCCACTCGGAGGGGAATCGCCTCGGGGTACCTGGTGGCATAGTCAACGATGACCAGGATGTGTTGATGACCACGGGCGGACTTCGGCAGCGGGCCCACCAGGTCCATCCCAATGCGCTCGAAGGGCACCTCGATGATGGGGAGGGGTATCAGCGGGCTAGGGGGAGGTTTTCTTGGTGACGTCCTCTGACAAGTGGCGCACTCCCGACAGAACCTCTTCACCTCTGCCTCCATGCCAGGCCAGTGGAAGCGATCACGGATTCTTTGGATGGTGTTCTCTCCTCCGAGATGCCCAGCCATGGGATGGGAGTGCGCCAGCTCCATTACCGTCTCCGTTTTGGTTTTTGGGACCACCAGTAGATTTTTCTCCTCCCCCCTTCGCTGCGCTATGCAATAGAGCAGGCCTTTCCTGACCACGAAATATGGGAGAGGGTGAGGCCCTGGAATACGCACTTCTCCATCTATTTCTCGGACTTGCTTCCAGCAATGTTTTAATCGGTCATCTTCCCGTTGCTCTTTTCCAAACTCTCCTCCTGTGGTTATTCTCTGAAACAGATCAAAAAATGGATTAGGATCTGATTGTGCGCACTCACCCTCTCGCTCGCTGTCTGTGGCCAGCATGACGGTTGGACGGCCCCCTTTTCTTCTCGGACGAGCCCGTCCCCTCTGTCGCGGTCCTGCTGGCTGCATCGTGGCGGATAGGAGCTGTTGGAAACCGGGATAATCCCTCCCCAACAGGATTGGAACTGGTAAGTCTCGTACAATTCCTACTTCCATCGGCCAAGCACCTGGACCAGCTGTCACTGTTACTCGGCGTGTGGGTACATGGCGCGTCTCCCCATGTACACAGGTGATTGGCATTGTCGCTTTAAAATCTGGTTGGGGAGGGATGATATGTGGTTGGACCAGTGTAATAGATGCTCCTGAGTCCAACACCGCCATCAGCTCTTTTCCCCCGATTTTCACCATGCGCTGTGGGGCTCCATTTGGCACTGAGTGGTGCACAATGCAGCCAGCCATCCATGCGCGGGCCCCTGGAGACTGTGGTTCGGTCGGCATGGGCTCGTCAATGAGGGGGGGGGGGCCGTCGGCCTGCACATTGCATGTGAGGTGCCCTCCGGCGAGCGTCGATCCCGGGGTACCCTTCGGGGGGTTGCAGCCGCTCGCTCTCCCGCATCCCGTGCAAACGAGGCATCTGCCAGCTCAATGGCTTCTACTAAGCTAGCCAGACTGGTAGGATTTCTCATACTCACGGGGCGGCGGAGCTTTCTGGGGAGGGCTCTGAGCAGGCGGTCGATCACCACACTTTCAGCGACCTGGGAGGCGGTGGTGTTCCCCGATAGCAACCAGAGCTGTGCCAGTCTGAAGAGCTGTGTGGCTTGCACTCGGGCGGAGACCTGCTCATCTTGTCTGAGAGCTGTTGTTGCCGGGACGCCACCTCCATGAGCTGCTGCAGTAGTTCCTCCATTCCTGTGTCTTGTAGGGAGAGCGAGCGAGATGACAAGCTGCAAACACAAACAACAAGTGTAAGCGGTTGATGGAATCCTTAATTTCACTCCTAAAAAGCGCGCATTCTCCACCAGTGTAGCAGGGTGGAGTGAAAAGGCAAACACAGGTTGTAGTGAACACACCCCCGAAGGGCTTTTATTTACAGTGAAGGTGAAAGGTGCAAGTGTCTTCAGCGTGCTTCCCTTGGTTCCCCGTGTGTCCGTGCTGTAGGTGAGTCCGTAGGTGGGTTGTGGGTGAGTTGTTTGTCCTGTTGGTCCGTGCTGCTGTGAAAACGCCGATCGCCCAATTCGATCACTCCGTGCTTTCTGTATGAGAGAGAGAGAGAACTCGTTAGAGGTCTGGTTAGCGGAGAGGCTTCTCCTCGACTGGTTCTCTTCTGGTGTTTATATCTGGTCGTGGCTAATGAGTTCCCGGTGCAGGTGATCGGCGTGATTGGGTCCAGCTGGCTGGTGTGCTCCTTTCCCAGGATGACGCTGAATGTTCATTGGGCGGCCCGCCACAATATATATATATATACATATACACATACATATATACACATATATATATACATATACACATATACATACATATACACATACATACATACATACACATCTATAAATTGTACAGCTAAATATGTCAAGTTCATAAATAAACCATAATATTACATCCTAAATTATAAAAAACAGAATGTACCAGGATACAACAAAATATACAACAAAACGTATAGCCAAAAAACCCGCTTCGCATTTTTTAAACCATATACCACAGGGTAATTGTCGAAAAAAAGTTTAATATTCCAGGCACTATTTCGTGCAAGACCGCGAAAGTAATCTATATGCTGCGGTGCCTTTGTGGTTTATGTTATGTAGGTAAGACGAGTAGGCCTCAACATTGATGCGCTATTAGACATCATGATCCTAGAAGTCCTGTTGCGCAGCATTTCTCAGTTATGAGACATTCTGTCTCCACTCTACAATATATAGGGATTGAAGTTGTGAAGTGTCCACGTCGGGGGTTGGGGGGCTGGGGGGGGGGGGGGGGGGGTCTTAACAAATTGCTGTTACAACGTGAAGCCTTTTAGATTTTCACTTAGATACATTGTCTCCAAAAGGTTTACATGAGAAGTTTGACATTCATCCTTTTCTTTAATATTTCTTTGATGTTTGTTAGGTGTTTGGGTAAAGATTTTTTGGCTATACCTTTTGTTGTATATTTTGTTGTATCCTGGTACATTCTGTTTTTTATAATTTAGGATGTAATATTATGGTTTTATTCTGTACTTGACATATTTAGCTGTACAATTTATAGATGTATATGTATGTATATGTATTTACTGTATGTGTGTATACTGTATATGTATGTATGTACAGTATGTATGTATGTATGTATGTATGTATGTATGTACATGTATGTATGTGTGTGTGTGTGTGTGTGTGTGTGTGTGTGTGTGTGTGTGTGTGTGTGTGTGTGTGTGTGTGTGTGTGTGTGTGTGTGTGTGCGTGTGTGTGTGTGTGTGTGTGTGTGTGTGTGTGTATATACACTGCAAAAAAGCTTTTCTTAGTAAGATTTTTTTTTGTCTTGTTTCTAGTCCAAATATCTAAAAATTCATAAATCAAGAAGAATTTTCTAGACAAGCAAAACATGTTGTCTTGTTATTATTATTTTGCTTACCCCATTGGCAGATTATTTTGCTTGTTTTAAGGAAAAACTCTCTTTATTTTGGCATATTATTTCTTAAAACAAGACAACATGTTTTGCTATGTTATGCTTTTGTTATGCGATAGGATATCATGTGATCCGGAAGTGTACAAATAGGAGCACCTGATTGTGATGAACACTGTCTGAAACATTACACGCTTTGTGTCAGCCTTTTTAATTGAATAAATTTGCATTTTTGGAGCTTTGGTGTTGCCGCCTTTGTTGAATATATATTTTGCACCTTTTGCGTTTTTTGGCTGAGCACCCAGTTAAGAGGGATGTGCATGCTTTTGTTCAGTTTTTCATAAATAAGTATTTAACAATAACATTTTTTTTAAATTTAATAAATGCCACATTGATGAACAGAATAATTTTCTTTAAATTATTAAATAAAATTAATATTTAAAAAAAACTTTTGACCAGTAGTGTAAATACTAAATTAGAGTAACCTTTTAAAATCTATGTGTAAGGAATAAACTGTTTTACTGTAATTTACAAGCTTACATTGTAAACTTAAAGTTGGAATGAAATTAAAATGGACTCTTCTTATTTTTATGTGCATGCAGTAGTAGTGCTTGTCATAAACATTGTGCACTTCAGAATCTTTTATCAAATATCATAACCTTCCCACATTCTTATTGTACATTTTGTGAACCAGAGTGTTTGAATACCTTTTTACATGTGATGTGGGAATGTCCGGAGGTGCAAAAACTTCTGTGCTGGACATTTTCTTTAAAGTTACAAAAAATTGTTTCCCCAAATATCCTGTATTGTTATTGTTGAATTATAACTCTCAATTTCCCTTAAAAGCAAAGTTCCAAATATTTTGGTTGCCTGCTTTATCTGCTACAAAGAAAATGTTGGTACAGAGGTGGAAATCCCCTCATGATCTCTTTGTTAAGCACCGGTTTCACTATTTGAAATACTGTAGCTAGAATTATCGTCAGCGCAGATCAACCATGAACACTTTCCATAAACTAAACACTTTGATGGTGTGAAAATTTATATATGCAACACCAAAGAAATCTTGGACAGTTAACATTCATCATACTACGAATGTCAAATTTAATGAAATTTTTATTTAATTGCTTGGTCTACTACAGTTATCCTGTGATTCCTGATATGCAATATGCGAAAAGATAATGAGATTTATTGCTTACTGTGTGAAGCAGATCTCAAAGTGTGTGGGTCCTTAGAATTGACCTAACGTCACCAACTTAGTGCTGCCCATGGACTCCATCACTGCTATTTGTCCTGCACTGAAAAAAAAAAAAGATTTCTGCAAAATTGTTGCAAACAATTTATATGGGTTGAAGTTAAACAAATAAAATTTTGTAATGTTCAACTAAATTTGTTTGTTTGAATTCCACACAAATAAATTGTTTACAACCACTTAACATTTCTTTTTTGTAAATCCAAGGAATCATCTTAGAATAATTTTTTTCAGTGTACAAACACTGTTATGTCCTTTAGTAAATCTAGTTGTTTTGATGTTGTAAGGATGCTGCAGAGCAGAGAAAAGCACAGATGCGCCAGGCTGACCTGTCTCGTCAGAAGAACCAGAACCTCAGTGAGCTCGAGGCTGAGGCTAGGGACCGGGCTCAGTACCTGTTGGAACGGGCCAACACCCTGAGAATGGAACAAGAGGACGAAGTCAAGAAGCTCAATGAAGTAAAAAAAGCACCAGTCTAAAATGTCAAACTGTGAGCCACAAGTTGTTGCCAACATGTTTTCTTTCTACTTGTTCAGCTGATTCAGAAAGTGCAGTGCCATGCTGTCCGGGATGTACAGATTAAGGAGAAGAAACAAAACTCTGCAGAGTGGCTGGACGAGGAGAAGAGACTGGATGCCATGATGGAGGTGGAGCGTCGCCAGGCTTTAGAAGCTCAGGAACAAATTGAACAGCTTCGCAAACAACAAAGGATTCAGTAAGCATGCTCACACTCTATATTCTGAACCCACTGCAACACAATGTATTGCTCTCTACAGTTAATGGGTGGGGGTAATTAAAGGGGGAAGATGTGCATCATAGACCAGATCCAGACACGTCAGGAGGAGAAACTGCTACAAGATGAGATGAAGGAGCAGGAGGGTCAGCAGTTGCTGGAAAACATGGAGAGGATGCAGATGGAGGAGCTCAAGGTTCACGATGGAATCTCTAAATCACTTCAAATCTTGAGTAGTTGTTTTAAGCCGAATTGTGTTTGAGTTTATTTCTGTGTGTAATGGCATCACAGGGTATAGAAAAGAAAAAGGAAGAACAGAAGAAATTGCTTCAGGAGATTCAAAGGATAAACGAAGATAATCTGCTTGCTAAAGAGCAAAAGAAGGAAGAAGAAAGATTAACAGATCTACGTGCTGTAGAGTATACACGCAATAAATTGGTAAGGAAAGTCTTTATTGCTTTTTCTCTATTTTTTTTTCAAAGGTCTTGGCAGGTCTTCTCTAGTAAGTGTTGTCTGTGTGTGAAGAAACTGCAGGCAGGGCATCACACAGATCCAAAAATCTCCTTAAATTAAAGACCTTTTAAAATGTTTATCAGATCTTTATAAGCGGCAGAAATTTTCCAGATTCAATTAATGCACACAACTTCAAAAGTAATTCACACTGTGTTCCCAGGGTGCGAATTATACATTGATGAATGGGGGTTAATGTATAATATATATTTTGGTAATCTTCATTTGCATAACATGCTTCAGTAAATCAAATTAATGTATTTATTTAAACTACATCTAATTTCTTAATAAAACGTATTTAAGTTTACTATGTTTTGAGGGATATTTAGTGGATTCTGACCTACAGTAACGTCTGATTAACTATTTTAGAGGTTACTTTAGCTTAAACTATAAAAATTGTGTCTAATTTGACTTTACTTTTGAGCTATATCGTATATAGATATAGATATACTATATAGATATAGTATATAGATACAAACATCTATTTTAAAAATGTCTTATTAACACTTAAGATGTCTACTGGTGGTGTTTATCTGCCGGTTTCTTTTGAATTAGTATTTTTCTCACATACTGTAGGCTAATTGGCTCCATTATGCATCTACAATGGTATGAACCGCTATGGGGTGGTAAAATGTATATTTATATTATCTATTATTTTTATTATTAAAGGTGCAGTAGGTGATCTGCCAAAATGCTAACCGTTTAGCATATTATCTTATAAATGTAGTGAGTGGTTGGCCGGCGGTGTGCAGGAATTGCCACACTTACATGCTAATTCAGAGTGAATATTCAAGAGTAGCATGGTAAACAGTATAGAGAGGCTGCCATTGTTAAAAAATGAACCAATGTGAATATAAAAGCAACTTCAGCTCAGTAAAGCAGGCTAGGTGGAATAGTGCTATTTACTGATGTTTTGTTGTTAAACTGAATAAAAATTTTTTTACATTATCGATGCTGTAAAAGGTCCCTTATGAAACTGAAAATAGTCACATCAATCTTTCACTGGAAGATTTCAGTGGCTGAGCAACACTTCTGTGCTTTAAACCCATTCATAACACACAATCTACATCAGCTTTGGGAGACTAAAATAGTTTTAAAACACATTATCTGTCTAACAGAAATACTTCAGCCATGAGTCATACTTCCTTCAGCGTGCAAAAGTAACTCCCATCATTGATTCAGGATTTTAAAAAGTTTCAATTCAGCATTTGATTTTACCGCAACTGTGACTGTCTTGTGTGGACGTGAACGCGTGGCTTGCATGCAGGCATGCACGCGCTAATGGCGGATATGCATGAACAGAGATGCACAGAAGCCCAAATCTACATTTGTTGACAGACAGTTTGGGCTATTTATTGGAATTATGGGAGATGTCAGCTGGACAATATTTAATTGGATGAAAATTTTTTAGTTTTATGCTTTAACCAGAATATAAAAATACATATAAACACATTTAGATCATTTACTTTAATCATTACTACTGGTGTGTGAAAAGACTCAACCAGCACAACAAAAAATGTTTCTGAAGACAATCACCTACTGTACCTTTAACATTATTATTTAAAATACAAATCAGAGAAAATATGTCTCGCTATTAAAGAGCTGACTCCCCATACATATTGTTTTAACGTCTTTCAGGGGGCATCAAGAGTTAATTAGGGGGGTCATTCCCCTCAAACCCCCCTGTAATTCGCACCCTGTGTGTACTCGGTCCATTCATGCAGGGAGCTCTCTGTCCTAATGAGCTGGTTATCTGAATCAGGTGTGTTAAATAAGAGAATCATGCTAAATATGCAGAGCTGTGGACCGTGAGGACTAGAATTGAGAACCACTTGTTTAAACTGAAACATGTAGAGTAGCTCCTCACCTTTAAAAACACAAACGTAGTGTAATGTGAAGTGGGATACTGACAAGGAGGTGCAGTACCAAACACAGGTTTATTGAGAATGGTCAGGCAAGCAACAGTCACAATCAGGAGCAAACAGATGTATGCAGGCGAATCCAGACTCGTAGTCAAAAACACAGGCATTAGGTCAGTACAGGCAGGCAGGAGACAACATAAACAAACAAACAAGGCAAGGGTCTAAAACACAGCAAGGAAACCACGTCGTAATGTCACAAAACTGTAAAACAAGACTCAGCAACGTGTGTGTGTTTGAGAGGTGTATTTATATAGTCTGTGTAATTAGTCCTGAACAGCTTCAGCTTTGTCTGTTTGCAATCATGGGGTTCTAGGACAAGTGTGCGAGTGGTGCATGACTGGATATGTAGTTCTTTTGCTGGCAGATTTGTAGTTCTCCAGCGATCTGCATGGACTAGATCGCTGGTGACTGTGACATGTAGCTTGTAGTGTTTTTTATATATTACAGCTTTGCCAGATAGAGTCATTGAGCTAAAGCTGCACGATGACTCATGACAGTCACGATCTATTATAGTTGGTCTAACCGTTTTTCCACTATAAAACACAGCATTCATTTTTAAATTCCAATGGGTTTGGAGAAAGTCCAAAATCTTTGTAGAGCCATAAAATGCAAAGTCAATGGTTGGTTTGGAGTAAACACACACACACACACACACACACACACACACATACACACACACACACGCACGCACGCACGCACGCACGCAGGCAGGCAGGCACGCACACACGCACGCACGCACACACACACACACACACAGGCTAATCAAAACCAATACATGTAACTCCTATGTTCATAAGACCTTAGTTTAACTTTGTTTTTGGCTCTCATATGGTAGCCATTGACTTGCATTTCATGAATCACCAAGGTCTACACAGTTTCAGCTAAAAATCTTTAAAATCTCTAAGGCTGGCCTTAGGATCAGTAAGTTAACAGTAATTTTAATTTTTTGGTTAAACTATGCCTTTCAGTTTTGTATTAATTATCAGATAATTATATATTTAATATTACTGTTGATGTAATGCTTGCCTCTTTAAGAACATTAAATAATTTTAAAGTAATCATATAATGTGTAATAAACTTTTCCCAATTTATTTGTAATAATTATGAAATATTATGCATAATGGTTTTAAATCTGATGCAACTTTATGTTGATATGAATGATAATGTACAGATATCTTATGATTCAAAATATCATAGTAGCCTCAACTATGCCTATTCTGTATCTGAATAAAATAAAAGTAGAAAGATAATGGCTTTAAATGTAATTTTTTTTTCTTTATACACCAGAATGAGTCTAGATTCATATAACTGTATATTTAAATTAGACAATTTTAATGACGTTAATAGATGGCGACCAATAAATAAAATCCAGTTTAACTGTAGATTGTATATTAATTAAATAATTAATTAATTAATATACAATTAATTAATTAACATATTCATTAATTCATGTACACATGAATAAATACACATACATGTATGTATGCATAAATAAATAAACAAATACATAAAATTCATTTTTTTTTTTCAATAAAATTTGATGACATTAAAAGACTCTTTAAAGGTGCTGTATGTAAGTTTGTGACTCTTCTAAAGCATAAAAATACCATAATATGTTTGCAGGTATTTATGAACATCCCAAGTGAACATATTTGTTTAACTGAAAAACAATGCTGAAGTCAGATATTCTGCTTTGAAAATGGTTTTTCCGTGCCGGAACGCTGTCTTTGTTTAGCCTGCAGAATGCCAGTTTAGCCAATTATATTTCAGCACTCCGGGTTGCCTTGTTGGAAAACAGCGTATTTCATTCATTCATTCAGAAAGGCTCTGAAAGCATGCGCCCGTGACCGAAATGGACAGTATCAGACATCGAAATGAGACAGATTCAGTTCCACATGAGGTTATTACTTAGCAAATGATATAAACATTACGAACGTAAACATTAGGTGAGCAGGTTACATTGTAATCTCGTGTCCTAACAACACGCAAACAGCAGTTTAGCTGTTTGCACCAGACGAAACATGACAGAAATGTAAATACAGCCATTCAGAAGCACAGAATATGCACTCACTCACGAAACGATGAGGTTTAGAATCCATTCAAACTCACATTGTTAGCATTTAGCACTGAATAAAACACACGAGGCTTACCTGAGGTGATCTGTCATAGGTTTCACATGTTGAGCTGTGAGAAAATGAAACCGTTTCTAATATCTCAATTCGAGGTGTTGGTTAGAACTAAAACTCCTTTTAATATGGAAAATATTCCCTCTATCGCGTGTCGTTGATTTTATTTAGAACACAGGTTTAAATCACTCGCTCCTGTACTCAATCTGGCATCCCACAGGTGCTTTTATTTTGATCTAGGAGTGCAATACCTAGTTCAACCACTGGGTGTCAAACTTACATACTGCACCTTTAAGGATCACAGTGCAGTGCCAAAATACTAATTGATTATCATTTTAAAACTTTACCAATCTTTGTCAATATTCGTAAAACCATAGTTTTTCAAGTCTTGAGTCATTTAAAATACATTAGAATTTAGAGATAGACTCTCTGAATGTGTATGTCATGCATTCAAGACAATAATCTGTTTTTTGTTAACGTGGGAATCTGACACAAAGTTGGTAGTGAGAAAATATTAATGATGTGTGGTTTTACTTTTATTCTTGGCATTGTCACGATCACCAGCGATCAAGCGGCTGCAGATTGCTGGTAAACATGCAGATCGCAACAAACTACAAATCCCAGTCATGCACCACACACACAGCTGATACTCATTATATTAGCCCCTTTCACACATACAGACCTTTCCGGGAAATTACCAGCAATTTTCCGGAAAGGTCTGTATGTGTGAACAGGCCCTTTTTGAAAATACCGGTAAATTCGTTCCGGCTATTTTCCGGTGTCACCGTACCTTGTGTCCTGCTCTCTCCTCCTGTTCTGTGTTACAGATTACCTCCAGTTACCTGCTTTTATTCTCAGTCACGGAGGTACAGGTTATTTGAGCTAATTCGCTCCACCGGTCTCTCATTCCCTTTTTCCTATATATAGCACGTCATTTCCCTTCGTGTTTGTCAGTATGTTGTCGATGGTGTGTGTGCATATCATTCCGTTACTCACCTCATATTTGTGTCCACGGCTGCCAGTGAGCGAGTATCCCGTTATTTTGGATTGTTTCCACGGCACTTCCCCGGCACTCACCCGACAGGGTTTTTCTTTGTTTCTGAGACTCACTCCTCAATAAATACTTTGTTCTGCATTTGAGTTCACTCCTTCTTCTACCCGTGACATCCGGAAAGAGAAGTTGTAACATTACCGGTAATTTGCCAGAATGCCGCGCTGTGTGAACACAGAAGGAAGATTGCCGGAAAAATCGTGTTCACGTCTAGAACGCGCTAACGTAAGACTTCTACTTTAAGCCAATCAGAACACTTAGACGCATTCACGTCTGCGCGGTTTATGAGAATAAGCCTGTGAATATTTTTCCAGACACATTTAACTCCTTGATGTTAGTCAGATAACATTTCTGTTCCTTCTTAATGCCAACTGTGGAAACAATTATCGATAAAATGCTTATGATAAGCCGTTGTTTGTTTACCTTCAAGCTCTGACTCGTGTGCACGTAAAGCAGCCGGTGAGCGCCAGCACACACACGTATTATGAACATCTCAACATGCGAAAGTGTTTCTCTATATGTTTTAATCAAAGTTGTTCACAATACTTATCCATCCACAGAGTTTGTAATGTAGTTAAATGTTTACAAATACAAGTGCAGCTGTTTAGAGGCAATTTATGGTTAATGATGTCAGAATTTACCAGTATTTTGAAATGGATGTGTGAACTTTCCGGAAAAAATCCGTAACGTCCTCGCCTGTGTGAACAGCGCTTTTTTGAATTTACCGGTAGAGTCGTTCCGGAAATTTTCCGGATATTTATCGGTATCACTGTGTGAAAGGGGCTATTGATCTCACACAAGTTGCTGATTCTTGTTTACTGTTTAGTGACATTACAACGCGTATACTTTGTCTTGCTTTGCCGTTTTTTGATCCTCACCTTCTTTATCTGTTTATTCCTGTCTGCTGCCTGCCTTCTGACCTTCTGCCTGTGTATTTGACTACGACTCTGGATTGCCCATCTACATCTGTTTGCCCCTGTGTTGACCATTGCTTACCTGGCCTCGCTAATAAACCTGCATTTGGATCCACACCCCTGTTGTCAGCATCACCATTGTAACAGGCGTAATTAATTGTGTGTGCATGCGTGTATGCATAAGTGGTAAAGTGCTTAAAATATTGCTGGCACTTAGCCGGTTAAAGGTCAGGGTTGCACTGACCCTACTCAGATTGTTCAACCCTGACTTTTAACCGGCTACAATAACAACAAATAATAATGCACAAAGAAAAAATACAAAAATAGAACAGTTTTTTTGTTTACTTGACTGTCATTCTTTTGCTGTCAGCATAACAAGGATCATATACTTTCGGATTAACCAGAGAGGGGGGAAATACTTGAAAAAATACACCTAAATGCTATGAGGACCACATAAATCTAAGATGTGTTTCTAGGAACGTGAAGCAGAATATGAAGCTGAGCAGATACGAATCAAGAAAGACAAAGAGAAGGAAGTGGCACGACTGAGAGCTCTGCAAGAAAGGGACAGGGACCATAAAGCTGAGCAGGTAAAGATATTACTAATGCATACAGTGCATTTGTACCATATGAGATGAACATTCATGATGGCTGAATTAATTTGATAGCTTCATTTGAGTGATTATAGACAGTGTTGTATGGACAGCTTTGTATTTACTGTCTGGATTCTGAATAAATATTTTTTTTCTCTGAATCGTAAGGATGAGATCAGGGCACGGAGGAACCAGGAAGCGGCTGCAAGGGAATGGAGAAGAAAAGAGAAGGAGCAGGCTAAGAGAAAGCTAGAGGTGGAAGAGAGACTGAAGGCTGCTCGTTTGGAGCAAGTCACTCATAAGGAACACTTGCTGTCCATTGAAGCTGGACGAGAGAGAGCAGAGTTTGAAAGGGTTCTAAGGTACAAACAAAAAAACAGTACTCATGAAAAATTGAGTTTTGATATATTTACAGTAGGAAATTTTATAAATGTCTACATGGAACATGATCTTTACCTTACAATCTAATGACAAATACAATGTATTTTTGGCTATTGTCTAAAAAGTGCAACATACAGTGTTGCCAACTTTTTCCAATAAAAATTAGCTAAAACCTGCCCGAAGAGTAGCTAAATGTTGCCAGATGACATCAGACACTCATTTGCATATCAGTGACATCATCATGTTGTATATGACAAGCGTAAGCCCGTCATGTCTCTATTCTCAGAGGCGTCGTGTATTATATTATATTAAAACATTACATCCAGATGCACAACAAATAGGTTCTTTTTTTTTTTTCCCCCAGGTTCTGCAGGTTGCAGTGTGCCAATTTTTCATTGCCCGTCTTAACCCAATTGCACTTGTTTGTTTTTTGGTGCAATTTGGAATTTCCCCAACCAATCGCAGAGCCTGGGGGACCAGTGAGTTCTCCGACTTGGCCCCGCCCTGGTCCCAATGAATAGGTTCTTAGGAATAGGATAAATAGGAATAGGAATTTATCGGTACCTAAATTACCAACAATTATACATGTTAAAAAAAATATATATATATATATATTAACAGTTATGAAAAACAATCTGAGCTAGCAATTTACTCTACTGAGTGAAGCCTGCAGCCACTGCTAAAATTAGCCAAATTAATGTTAAAAATTGCTAAATTTGTTGCTAGGTGCTTTTTGAAAAAAAAAGTTGCTAGGGTAGTATGAAAAGTTGCTAAATCTAGCAACAAAATTGCTAAGTTGGCAACACTGGCAACATAGGACAGGTGTTGTACTCCAGGTATGAGTAGCTATGATAACAAATGAGTAACTATGATAACAATCTGGTGACTACCAAACTAACAACTGTGGGGAAAAAAGATACAAACTAAAGGTCCATGCACACTGAGACGTTTTTTGCTTGCGTTTTCCGTTGACGTTTAACGCCTTGTGACTAAATAAAGGGTGTCAATGTGATTGTGCACACCAATGCGCAAAACAGCTGGCACAAAAGCGTCATTTTAAAAAAAAACGCCCCATGCTCGTTTTTTGTTTTTACGCACTGTGTCAAAACCTTCTCCACCAATCAGATTGGCACTTTTGTTCACGTGCACGGAGCTGCTAAAGTTACAGTAAACAGCACTTGGGAGGCTTGGGTTCGAATCCTGACGATAAACGCAAACGAAAAGCGTCCCAATATGTACGAGCCTTAAGGGTGTTAACATGACAACAATGTACTAAAAATGTACTTAGGTTTGTGTGTGTAATATTTTTTTACATACTATGTATGACAATTCATATTTTTAATGTGTACGCACTAATATAATGATTATATATAATTTCAATAATATATCATAAAAATGTAATAATTGATAATATTGCCAAAATGGTTTACATGAATTTGTGAATTTTGATTTTAAAATGTTGTATTTTGTATGGCAGGCTAATATTTGGCAATGTCACTTTTAAAAGAAACACTATATGCAAGTGCAAATATGATCCTGAAGTCATCCTTTGTATTTTTTGTGTGTTTTTGGTTATGAATTATTAGTGTATGCCTACAGACTGAACACATAATACATAATATCACCAAAAAGTCCTAAGCACATAACCATTAAGTATGAATTTTAATAAATGATAGTAAAGTCAATGAGTGTCTCACAATCCCAAGGAGTATTTACTTTAAGTATGGTCACTTTTTTCACACAAAGATACACATTAACCATGGCTAATTAACCTGAATGCAATCTCATAAAAACACTAGTGGGAGTTAGAAGTTCTACAAGGGAAAAAACATACAGTACATTGGGCCTTTAGCAACCCTAAATGTCATTTTGGACATTTGGAGGATTTTCTTGATGGTGGAGATTTCAGCTATGCAAGTATTGACTCTGAAGATGTTGGAAACAAAATTTTTAAGAATATGAATTAGATTTTGAAAAAGAACCTAAAGAAAGGCTGAATGTACTGGAATAGTGCACATGGATTGTAAAATAATTTGCAGGCAGGCAAAAAAAATGTCAAAAGAAGGTCATAACAGGCCAGGCAAAAAGATACAGAAATGTCATTCATTTGCTAAATATGATATCACAACTAGATGGTGTATTTATATGGCTTAAACCATGTGGGTAAAAGCACTAAATTTCAGGTTCAAGGATTATGTAGGAGTCCGGGGCAACAGTGTCACTATTCGGGTGAGGGATCCCTCTAGTGCTGAGTGAGAAAAAGCACATACGTTATATTTGCGGTTATACAGGAAAGAGCCATTTCTCATTCATTTTCAGCCTGAGCTTTTCAACATGTTTCAGTTATACGTATGTAAAATATGTAAAATAATTCTCAATATTTTAAGTATTACAAAATCTAACCTAAGGTGTGTCAACCTGAAACTTATACAAGAATATCTAAGATCCATGCAAGCCAAAAAGTTTACACTTAGACAGAACATTTTATATTATAAAAGTTTAAGGCAGAATGGACTAAGATTAAAGATTTATGCTTTATACTCTTTTTCCAGAGCACAGCAGGAGCTCATTGAGAGAGAATATGAAAAAGAGGAGCAGCGGCAGCAGCAAATTCAAAGGCATGCAGAGGCTGTGAGGCAGCAGGTTCGGGAGAGAGAGGTGCAGGCCGTCACTCAGCGCCGAGAGATGTTCAGAGAGAGAGAGCGGCTGGAGGAGGAGGCACGCAATCGCAGAGCCCGACTGGATGAGATTAAAGAAAAGAAGCTCAGGGAACTCAAGTATGTCATCAACGTATAACAATCACATAAAAGAAAACATGAGTTTCCCAGCGGGAGGGGAACATCAATGCTATGTGGAAACTTCCCCAATGGGGATTTCGTCAGAAGCCAATCATCTGAAAGAGTAATAAATTGAGCCAATGAAATGCCAATGAATTGACGGCATCAGCGTACACAGCTAGTAGCAATCACAATCATTTTTGTATAAAGATGCCAGCTGTGCATCGCAGACACATCTTTTCGTTTTCAGAGCCTCACGCTACTGAGAGAGTCTACAGGTTCCTTCAAACCTCCTTCGTAAGAAGAAAAAGAGAGTGAACGAGAAAGCTGCCGGTGTTTGACAGACTGTTTCTCCAAGTCGCTGAGTGTGTTACATGCAGTGGCAGATGGTCGAGCTGGGTATTCTCCCTTGCCTGGGCGTTCTCTGGGTCCGGTCCTTCTAGAGCGGTGTGTACAAGGACCAAGTGGTGAGTGAGGCATCCGATCTAGAGGCTGATATCATGGCCGTGCTTTCCCAGGCTGCTTCGGCTGTGGGTCTGGAGATGGTTCATCACCCAGTCCCACGGTCGGACCGACTAGATGGGTGTTACGTTGAGGCTAAGCCTTCTAACCCTCCCGTCCCCTGCTTCCTGGAAGTGCACAGTTAGCTCACACAGTCTTGGAGGGCACCTTTTTCTGCCCAATTTGCGTGCCCTTCCACTCTCACCACCCTTGATGGTGGAGCAGCCAAGGGGTACGAGGCAATTCCCCAGGTTGAGTGTGCCATTGCGGTCAATTTATGCTCGGTGGTGCCTCTTCCTGGCTTGGTCAGTCTCGTCTTGCACCCAAGGCGTGCAGATTATATGCGTCCCTCGGGGTCAGAGCCTACACAGCCGCGAGCCAGGCTGCTTCTGCCCTGCACGCTATGGCCATGTATCAGTGCTACCAGGCGATGACCCAGCTGCACAAGGGTGGTTCCAACCCAGGCTTAATGCATGAGTTCCGCACCGCAACCGACTATGCTCTGTGTGCCACCAAGTTGGCTATGGCTAAACCTGGCTGATATGCGTGACGTTGACAAGGTCTGCTTTCTCAACGCACCCATATCCCAGGCTGGCCTGTTCGCCGCCACCATCGGGGAATTCACCCAGGAGTAGTCGAGTGTGAGACCAGGAGCAGTCGAGTGTGATGGGTGAGGTCATCTATCGGCTGGCTCATAAGACCGCTCCCTCCGCCGAACCATCCACCTCAGCTGCTCCTCGCCAAGGGCACCCGCTTGCAGCTTTAAGACCTGCTCTGCCTCCCCCGCCCGCTCCTCCAGCTAAGTGGCAGTGTCGAGCACCCCGCAGGCATCCAGCGCCCATAAGTCTGGTTAACGGACTGTGAAGCGTTCCAGAGATGGGCCATCCGGAGAAGAGGGAATTTGCTCTTTCCTCGGTGGAGGGCCAGGACTTACAACATCAAACAGCGTTTATCAACGCCCGGCTGCTGGCCTCACGGCCGGCGGCCACCAAATTCTCAGTAAAAGAGCATTGTTCCCCTTCCCCGGATGTGTCAGCCAAAACACTGCCAGTCCGGGACGCTATGTCTTCCAGCTCGCAGGATCAGTGCACCCCGCCAGCAGCTCTAACTGTGTTGGAGGACAGTCTCCCTTCCAGCACACTCTCAGCACACCCTCAGGACCCTGGGAGGAATGTGAGAGCGAATCTCTTGCCTCTTGCTCTTCCACGGTACCCCACCACTCCCCAGTTGAGCCCTTCTACTCCACTCCCTGTCTTGCGTGAGCAGATTGCTGTCCTCCTGGCGAAGAATGCAATTGAGCCAGTCCCTCCAGTCGAGATAAGGAGCAGGTTTTACAGCCCATACTCCCTCCTGCTAAAAAAGAGCGGTGGGCTACGGCCAATCCTAGACCTGCGCATTTTGAACCGCTGCCTGCACAAGCTGCCGTTCAGAATGATCACACAGAGGCGCATCCTCCGGTGCGTCTGTCCTCAGGATTGGTTTGGAGCAATAGACCTGAAGAATGCGTACTTTCATGTCTCCATTCTTCCATGCCACTGCCAGTTTCTGCGATTTGCATTCGAGGGTCGAGCTTGGCAGTACAAAGTCCCCCCCTTCGGGCTCTCTTTGTCTCTCTAGAGGGTGTCCTAGCGCCCCTTTGGCTCGCAGGCATCCACATACTCAATTAACTTGATTTTAGCTCACTCGCGGGATCAATTGGTTATGCACAGAGACAGGGTGCTCCAGCACCTCGACCGGTTGGGATTTCAGGTCATTCGAGAAAAGAGCAAACTCGCCCCCATGCAGAGAATCTCCTTTCTCGGGTTGGAGCTTGACTCAATCACCATGATGACGTACCTCTCCCGAGAGCATGCCGAGCTGATGCTGACCTGTCTGAGGAAGTTCGACAGGAAAACCATGGTCTTTCTGAAATTATTTCAGAGGCTTCTGGGGCATATGGCATCTGCAGCCGCTGTCATGCCACTCGGATTGCTCCAAATGAGACCACTTCAGCACTGGCTTCACGATCGGTTCCCCAGACGCGCATGGCACTGTCACTCTGCTGTGCCGCCGTGCCTTCAGCCCCTGCACGTGCAGGTCAGGATGGACAGCATGGCAACAGTGGCATATATCAACCATATGGGGGGTATCCGCTCCCTCTGCATGTCTTAGTTCACTCGCCGTCTGCTCCTCTAGTGTCATACGCAGCTTAAATTGCTGCATGCCATTCACATCCTTGGCAAGCTCAAGCATGCAGCTGATACGCTCTCACGGCAGCTTCCACGCCTGGGAGAATGGAGGCTCCACCCCGAGTCTGTTCAGCTGATATGGATGCGCTTCGGAGAAGCCCAGCTCGACCTGTTTGCTTCCTCCCAGAGCACCCATTGCCATTGTTTTTTTTTTCCCTGACCGAGGGCTCCCTCGGCACGAACACACTGGCCCACAGTTGGCCTCAGGGTATGTGCAAATATGTTTTCCCCCCAGTGAGCTTACTCACGCAGACTCTGTGCAAGGTCAGAGAGGACGAGGAGCGGGTCTTGCTTGTTGCGCCTTTCTGGCTCAAAACTCTTACTCCTCACGACAGAGGTGTGAGGTGATTAAATCTACCCCACCCCTCTCTCATGCCCTCTTGGTATCTCTCTGTAGTGTTTATTAGCCTATGCGGAGATCCGATCGAACCACTCGACTCAGTATCCTTGAGATTTCTGTCTTTGAAGACAGCTCTGCTGATCGCGTTGGCATTGATCAGAAGGGTCGAGGACCTGGAGACATTTTCGGTCAGTGATTCGTGCCTGGAATTCATGCCGGCTTTCTCTCACGTGATCCTGAGACCCCGGCCTGGATATGTGCCCAAGGTTCCTACCACACCATTTAAAGACCAGGTAGTGAGCCTGCAAGCGGTGCCTTTGGAGGAGGCAGACCCAGCCCTTTCATTGCTGTGTCCTGTTCGCGCTCTGCATATTTATGTGGACCGCACTCAGAGCTTTAGATCCTCTGGGCAGCTCTTTGTCTGTTACGGCGGTTGGCAGAAGTGAAGTGCCGTATCCAAACAGAGGTTGGCCCACTGGATAGTGGATGCCATCTCCCTCGCTTATCAGAGCCAGGGCGAGCCGTGTCCCCCGAGTGCACTCCACTAGGAGCGCCGCTTTTTCTTAGGTGTTAGCACGTGGTGCTTCTCTAACAGATATCTGTAGAGCTGCCGCCTGGCCGACACCTAATACATTTGTGAGATTTTACAATCTTCGAGTGGAGCTGATTTCCTCACGAGTGCTAGGGAACTCCGGTGAATGAGGAAATTTGAGTGATTTGAATGAGGTTTGGTCTTGTAACATGCTTGCCGCCCCTTTCTTTCTAACATAGAGATACCTGCGCTTTTTTCACTCAGTGTTCAGTTGAGTTCCCCATTTGGTGAACTCTACAGAGTTCCTCCGAGGCCACCAGCACCTGACTCAGCGGAGGAGTCAGGTGCCTGGCCCATTAAGTTGTTGGCATGCCCACTTGATCAGCCCGCATTCTGGGTATAGGTGCCTGCTATGCACAATCCCATATGTTCACTCAGCCACGGTATAATCCGTATATATAATGCGTCAGAATTATTATTTTATTTATTTTGTGTGTTTGTGTCTGTATTTAAGTAGGAAAATGACTAACAATCTCGTCCTAGTTTCTTTTTCTGTGTAAATATATATTTTTTTTACAAAACAGCTCCGTCATAAATCTGATTGAAAGCATTCATATTTTAATTTCTAGTTGATACACACAAAAAATGTACAGCGGCTGAATATGTGACCTCTCTCCATTTTTAATACCATGCAAAAAAATGCAGGGCTGTATAACACATTCTCTCTAACTCCTGGCTAACATTAGTCACCTCTGAAAAAGCATTTACATGAAGTATTTTTACTGTTTAAGTGTCCAATCCCAATGAAAATGCTTCATATAAACACCTCAATCATAATAAAAATGCTCAAACCAAATGAATTTGTACTCAGTTTGAGAGGGGTGGGATAAACCTTTCTCTAACCCGAATAAAAAAAATATTTTTGGGGGGTTATAGAACCCCTCCCCTCCCACAACCTGTTGCGAGGACCTGAAAAAGGCACTCTGTACACTCTGCCACCCTTTTCCCCCCACTTACTATGCCCCTGACAGTACATATACATTTCCCTTTCAGTGGGTCACTACCAAGTTATGTTTTGATGAGCTTAGGGACGGACCTCAATGGAAAACACCATAAATATTTCAGTTTACTGGTAAGTACCCTACTTCCCTGACTCTGACAATAGTCCAACATTTCCAAATAGTCATAGGGGTCAATAGCAACATCTGTTTAGACACAACTTTATCTTGTGCCTCAGCTGACCAGCAAAGCACACAAACAGCTGCTTAGCATCTCTAACGCCCCATTCACACAGGGCTTCAGCGACAACGCTTGGCAGAGGGCTGATGCAATTGTCATAACAGCGTCAACCAATGAAATTAGTCAGCAATCGGCCACTGTCTGAGCTGGTGTATTTGCATACAGCAATCTGATTGGCTGACGCTTCCATCGGCGCTCGAAAAGTTAAGAAAGTCCCAACTTCTGCAGCGAGCAATGCCACTGAAGCGGCGCCGTCGGATCCACAATGCAGTTCGGCAACGTCTGTCGTCACCCATTCAAAGTGAATGGGAAGCGTAAAAGCTGATGCCCTGTGTGAATGGGGTGTAAAGCTTTGTGTGCAGTCCATATTTGCAGAGCATGAACAAGACACAGTGAATGCAAGGCTGGGTCTGTTTCCTCTAAAGTCCTCAATTACATCACTTCAACATCTGAGCTTGCACCTTAGTGGTGGGAACATATGTAGGCTGATGTCTCAAAATATTTTATATTGAAAAAATTACCTGTATGTCCCCTTTATGGTTAAGTGCCTTGAAGGCATCTACAGAGAGATCCCAAGAGTGTACAAGAGGGCTTTGAAAATGATGTTCAGGTAATGTTTCATGTCTGATCAGCCATTAACAGTGTCATAGTGAACAGTGATGATGTGACATGGGCCTGCAAGATGGAGGGTAAACGGCTCTCCTCCCAACTTCTGCAGAAAAAAAGAGAGCATAAGACAGATAAGGCATATTTCAGGGTCTTCTCAGTGAGAAGAACACCACTCGATCCTCTTCAGGCCACAGGCTCACTTATTTTGAACTATTCTTAAGCCGCTTTCCCACTATCGTGCCGTACCATTCTAAGAACAGTCAGGTACAGTTCCAGTTGTGTTTCCACGTGAGCTTGGAACAACACGGCATGATTAAAAACTGTTCTTGGCCTAGAACTCTAGGCATGGTTAGACAACCATGCCTGGTTTCTCTATTGGCTCGTTTCCACTGACTGGTACAGTACGGTACGGTACAGGTCGGTACAGGTCACCTTATCAGGCTTGCGTTTCCACTGCTAAAAGGGTTCCAATGGTACTCTTTTGGTGGGCGTGGTGTACGACAGAAAGTTGCAGTCAACGACGTTTTCGCTCGAGAAAATGTCTACAGTAAAACTGTGCGGGACGTTCACAGATCATATGAGAAGCACTTCTCACAAAACAGATGCTTTATACACATAAATACTTCTGTATAAATGTTTATTACTAACTTTTCTATGAACATGAGTTGATTATAACTGCAGATCAATGACAGTGCGAAACAGCCTACTGTAACATCTGCAATTATATAAAATAAATAAATAAATGCAACATATATGAGCACATACAGACCCTTACAGTCTCCGATATGTTACCACTTACAGAAAAACTACTCACAGCATATATTTAGTCCTTATTTAGGTTCAAAAACAACACGCAACATAGCCCACAGTCAGTGCAAACCTCTGATATGAGTCTTTAATCTTCAGCAGCATGTGTAGCCTCTTGTTAGAAAGTAATTCTGTCATTCCCAGTTCATAATAGTCCAAAAGGTGATAATAATAGTTAATCATGGCAGTTTGTTCACGTTTGCTGAAAAAATAATATGCTCCTTTTTTGCCGGCTTCTTTGTTTTTTTGCGCGTCACTCTCGCGTTTGTCAGTTACTGACAGGACATGGTTTCAAAAGCACGTCAATAATCAAGCACATGTTATTATTATCAGCTCAAGAAGTTTGTTATTTCAAATATAGACGCGCGGCGAGCGCAAGCAAGAAAGCAAAACCGCTCGCGCTTCAGACTGGCTCGTAAAAAACTACGGGGCATTGGGTAAAATCTGCTCTTCTTTTTGGCTTTGTGGCTGTTCATCAAGACGACAACAAGGTTTGCTTGAGCCCGAGTCGACCATGGCTCGTTATTATATGTATATTTAATTACGCTTTAATCTCTCGGCTGTGCATTTAAAACTTGGCGGCATCTTTGTTTTCATTCTGGCTTGTTGCGTGAGCAAATGACGTATCTCTGTAAACCAATAGCGTTCAGCTGCGCGTCTAGCTCTGCCTTTTGGTACCCTTTCTTGTGTTTGGTACCCTTTCGAAAGGGTGCTGAAAAAGGGGTATGGTACTGTTCGGTTTGTCTTTTGACAGTGGAAACGGCCATAAAAGCATACCGAATATATATATATATATATATATATATATATATATATATATATATATATATATATATATATATATATATATATACAGTTTAAGGTCAAAATTATTATCCCCCCTGTTTATTTTTTTCCCAAATTTCTGTTTAATGGAGAGAAAAAACATTTCAACACATTTCTAAACATAATAGTTTTAATAACTCATTTCTAATAACTGATTTATTTTATCTTTGCCATGATGACAGTAATTAATATTTTACTAGATATTTTTCAAGACACTTTTATACAGCTTAAAGTGACATTTAAAGGCTTAACTAGGTTAATTAGGTTAACTAGGCAGGTTAGGGTAATTAGGCAAGTTATTGTATAATGATAGTTTGTTCTGTAGACTATCAAAAAAATATAGCTTAAAGGGGCTAATAATTTTGACCTTAAAATGGTGTTTAAAAATTTTTACACTGCTTTTATTCTAGCTGAAATAAAACAAGTAAGAATTTCTCCAGAAGAAAAAATATTATCAGACATACTGTGAAAATTTCTTTGCTCTGTTAAACATCATTTGGGAAATATTTTAAAAAGAAAAAAAAAATTCAAAGGGGGACTAATAATTCTGACTTCAACTGTATGTATATATATATATAGTTTACAGCATTAGAGACTTATTTTGTAAGCCTTTAGAAAAAATATATCTATAACTGTTGTTATTGTTCTCCAGAACATAATTGGTTCAGTAAACTACTATTTTGTCAAAAATCATTCATCAGAAAGCACCCATAAGCACCCATAAGAAAAGCACCCCTTTGCTTATTTTTTTTTATATGTATGCAATACTTACAGAAAAGTACAGTGTAAATTCAATATACCTATGCGGTTCTTTGCGTGTTGAATATCTTGTTGTTACTGTTTTGTTTACGGTTTGTTCCTTTGCACTTTATAGAAAAGTACACCCTAAATTCAATTTACTTACGCGGTACTTGTTACCCCCTTATTACCCAAGGATTAGTTTGTTCCCTTATACCTACACATACGTTCTTTATACTTTTACTATACTTACAGAAAAGTACACCGTTATTTCACTGTACTTACGGAGTACTTTGCGGGTTGTAAACTAATGCATTACCGATAATTACACTTAAAGATAGCAGGACTAAAAATATTTATTTTTAGAAGATTATTTGAAGCACATTAACTATGTACATGTTTCCATTAGCAATGTTCTTCTTGTTTCTATTAACATTTTAAGTGTCCAGGTGCATTTTTTGGACCCTGTATATTAGAAAGAGGATGTGAAAAAAATACAAACACAAAAGTTTAAAATGTTGTTGAATTGTACAATGAAAAAATAAATGTTTTTCTGGGGTCATATAATTGTTTTATCTGTTTTTTATTAATTGTTTCTTCTGTGAATTGACCTGACCTGTTTTGGAAAATGTGTTTTTACTTTTGACTGTAGGGCAGCTGGGCTTTCACCCAAGTACTACAAGGAGGTGGAGCGTAAAGCTTGTGTCCTTCCATGACTTTTAAACTGAGGAGGAACAGAAGCAAAAGAAATGCATCACCAAGTATACAAAAAAGGAAATGTGGTTTTCAGTGACGGTAAGACTCGTGTGAAAGAACTGAATAAACATAAAACCATTTGACACTCCTATCTGGCTGATGCAATATGACTGCAACATAATACCTTTAGATGCCAAAAATCATTCTTTGTTAATGTAGTGCAATTTAATCAATCTCTTATGAAAAATCTGTGCACTTTACTACAGTTTAAAACAGAACTCTGTATTACAAAGATAATATTCTTAGTATATGAATTGCAAACTAATTGTAATATTTCCAGAGATTTTATGAATTATTTGTAGTTGGTTAAAGTTGTGTTTTTTGTGAGTACAAAATGTTATGTAAGTACAGTGGGACTTAAGTACATCTTTACATATAATTTCATAATTACTGCTGTTGGCTTTGAATTATGGTTAAAGTGCAATCCTGAATGTACTGATAAGCACTCAAGAAATAAAGGATTATTAAAATTTAAATGATATAAAGTGTTTTTTTAACCACTACAAAGTATATATATATAGTTAAAGTCAGAATTATTAGCCAGCCTTTGAATTTTTTTTCTTTTTTTTTAAATATTTCCGAAATTATGTTTAACAGAGCAAAAAAAAATTCACAGTATGTCTGATAATATTTTTTCTTCTGGAGAAAGTCTTATTTTTTTCATTTTGGCTAGAATAAAAGCAGTTTTTAATTTTTTAAACACCATTTTAAGGACAAAACTATTAGCCCCTTTAGGCTATTTTTTTTTCGATAGAACAAATCATCATTATACAATAACTAATTACCCTAACCTGCCTAGTTAACCTAATTAACCTAGTTAAGCCTTTAAATGTCACTTTAAGCTGTATAGAAGTGTCTTGAAAAATATCTAGTCAAATTATTTACTATCATCATGGCAAAGATAAAATAAAACCGTTATTAGAGATAAGTCATTAAAACTATCATGTTTAGAAATGTGTTGAAAAAAAATTCTCTCTGTGAAACAGAAAATGGGGAAAAAAATAAACAGGGGGGCTTCTGACTTCAACTGTATATACATATATATATATATATATATATATATATATATATATACACACACACACACACACACACACACACACACACACACACACACACATGTCCCTGCAAAAACCTGGAAGGACTTATTAATATTGAGTACTGGGTTTTTAGGCCACCATCACACTTTTTAGTGATGGTATAATGACCATTTGGAATTATTTTTATTACAATAAAATCAGAAAATACAGGTAAGAGTTTTTTTATTCTAAAAAAAAATGTTTATTCCCAATTTACTCCACAGGACATATTCAGCATATGTCTGAGCTGAACTGTTGACATTTAATCCACTGGTTAATTTGATCTGTGACCATCCGCCATCAATACTCTCTAGGAATAACAATGGGTGTTTTTTTCCCTCACTATAGCCTAAAGTGTTGCTTTTTTCTAAATGCAATACATATTCATTATATTGCCAAAAAATTGGAACATCCACCATTCTTAATCTTAATGACATCTCAATCTTAATCCCTATGGTTTAACATGGAGTTGGCCAACCCCTTCCAGCAATAACAGCTTTAATTCTTTTGGGAAGGCTTTCCAAAAAGTTTAGGAATTTGTTGATGCGAATAATTGTTCTTCTAATAATATAACTATTCTTCAAGAATCACATTTGTGAGTTGATGGCTTTTTCCATATGTGATCCACAGCATGTGCTGATTCACCATGGCATACCATTTTGTGGTCGAGGTACTGTTGTTTCCAATTGCTTTCACTTTGTTATAATACCAATGACAGTTAGTATATTGTAGTCAGACCTCATACTGATGGCTGAAGGTTATGGAAATGTGGCCACTTTAAATGGTCAAGGACTGCTCATGATGCTATTTGAATGACATGTTAACCAACCAGTCACGTTTCGTTTTGTATTGTGTGATGTTCAAGGTTGTGGAAATATTTACAGAATAACAGCCCGGCTGGCACAAAACCATGCATCTTTCATTCACAAGCATCTTTAAAGAGCCCCTACTATACATTAAAAGGGTCATATTTTGGTTTTAAGGGTCTCCAACAACAGGCTGATATGCATCCAAGGTCAAAAAACACTTTCATGGTCTTATAATCTGCATTTATTTTTACCTAATTATCCCAGCGACTCCCATATGAATCGTTCAGTGATTCATTTGTTCCCAAATCCCTCCTCAAGCTGCGGTCACACTAGAGTTTGAGCTTGCGAAATTCTGTCGTAAGGCGCTGCAAAAAGGGGCGGGATTAAACAAGATGATTAGACATTAAAAAAAGCGAGCGATTGCTCCATGTTTTAAATTCCTGTCCAGAGAGGTCATGTTTTGATCCTGGATTGGTCTCACACAGTCTAGTGATGCGATTTTGCAGGTCAGAGTTCACCAAGCTTGAACTTTGCAGCGCAGCAACCTGCGAAACTTGGCGCATGACCCTGCGTTCCCGGTCTGACGCATTCGCGTGCGTTTGAATGGAAGTCTATGGAGGGAAAAGTCCAGTGTGACCGCGGCTTTAGCGCGAAGTTAATCTGTGCTGATTGGACCGATGACAGCCTGTTGCGATTGGTCGACAGCATTCAGTGTGAGACATTAGGTTCGTTCGACATGAAGCACAGCTGCAGCCGGTGATCAACGAGATTACCTGTGCTCAGGCGGGGGCGGAGTTGAAAACGGAGCCTTCAAGCTGGACACTTCAGGGGCTCAAAGTTGCTGCTGTCATGATGACCGATCACATGGCAGGATCATTTATTTATTTGTTTATTTATTGCAATAACAACAAAAGATTTACAGAGCACACAAAACAGAATACAGTCTCTACAAACTATAGTTCATTTTTAAATAAGGGAATTATTAATTAAATTTAAGTAGCCTACATAACAAACGCATGAGAAATAAGGGGAAAACGAGAGAGCACATAAAAAGGAAATAAATATCCACCAATAGGCCTATTAAACAAAACAATAAGCACAAATTATTGGAGTTTAAGCATCAGTCTTTAGGACCAAAATAAATGAGCTACACTAAATAGAAAATACCCAGAAAGAGCAGGTACAACAATGTCATTTTTAACATTTCTGCATAAATGGCTTAACAGGAAATAAAATATTTTATAATCATATATTTTTATATTTAATTAAATATTTTTTACTTAATTTGTTAAGAAATCTTTATAGGGGTGTCATGTTCAATGATGATAATTATTTTATTATAAGTCTGTAAGACTTAATATTAATATTTAATAATAATATTTGGTTATTCAATAAATGTATAATACAGTAGTCTGTATAAAAAAGGCCAAATAAACCTGTTCAAACAATCAGACATTATGAACAAATTATTTAACAAAAGATGATACTGCAGTAAAATATTTGTAGTCTTTTAATAATCATGATGTGTACAAAATAGAGAGGGTATGAACAGTTAATTGTTTGTTTTGAAATTTGTGAATCGGAATTTGTCTAGTAATAAACCCGAAACACACGTGGTTGTCATGCTGTGAACTAGGCCAATCGTGTAACATCAGTGTCGTCATCACAGTTCCAGCAGTCGCTCTTCAGGTGCTGCGCGGGCTGACTCAATCATCTGATCTCAGAGCACTGTTGCGGTACTTTGATGCCACATGTGACAGTCACATGGCGTCAGCGCAGCATCAATCCGGCCAAAATTTCTAACCGGCATGCACCACTTTAAGACAGATTTCGATCAGTCTGCGCAGCGCTGCATGAAGTCGAACGCAGCTAAAGTGAAATGCCCAGCACGGCTTATCAACAATATTGAAGTAGTGAGTAGTGATGGGTCGTTCTTGAACGATTCGATCATTTTGAACGAATCTTCAATATGACTCGGGAACTACGAGTCCTCTCAGGGAGTGATTCGTTCATCCGCACGTACGCACATTTGTGCAGTTATCGTTCATTTTTCAAGTCTTTTGAGTCATTCATCACGGAAAGGCAGAAGCCAATCATTTGCATTCAGAGCCAGAAAGAGATTTGATCCATTCATGTCTCGAGTCCTCTATCGAGTTTGAGTCATTCGTTCATCACGGAAAGGCAAGCCAATCATATGCGTTTAGAGCTGGAAAGAGATTTGATCTGTTCATGAGTCCTCTATCGAGTAAGTCATTCGTTCGTTCATCACTGAAAGGCAAGCCAATCATATGCGTTTAGAGCCGGAAACAGATTTGATCCGTTCATGTCTTGAGTCCTGTAGCGGGTTTGAGCCATTCGTCTTTCTTACTTGACACTACAGCAGAATTGTGTGTAGAAATTAGTAAATGGTTTCAAATCCTCTTTAGAGACAGGTGCATCATAATTATATTATATTATATATTATTATTATTATTATTATTATTATTATTATTATTATTATTATTATATTATTATTACTATTAATATTATTATATTATTATTATTATTTGTGTTTCTGATTTTAAACTGTAGCTTCACTGTACACTGCAACGAGAACCTCAGTCAGTAATACTTATGTAAAACTAAATTTATGTTGAATCATGGATCATATTTTAGACTTTTCATAAAATCATCAAAAAATGTGTACCTAAAAAGCATTTTCTTAGAAATAAAAAAGGTCTGTCCTATTGTCACTAAGTTGTTGTTACTTTTTTCTGGTGGATATGTGGTTTATTTTTTTGTTATTTTACAAATAAATGGACCCATGCTTTTAAAATGTCTATTCACTGCCTTGCTATCAGAAAACAAACACTAAGCTAGGCTATATGATAAATTTATCAAATTCTACAATTACAAGTGATTTGCAATTTGTTCATTTTGAGCCAATTACTGAGGAAATATAGCTACTATTTAAAGTAAACTGAGTTTAAATTAATTGTGTGAAATCTGCCTTTATAAGCATGTGTTACATCTAAGCCCCTGTCTGTTACAACTTGCCTCGCAGGTGGGGTAAATAGTAACATTTTTACTCCTGGCACTTTTGGCAATACTGCACAGAAACCACAGGTCTGGCAATCATAATTCCAGTGTTCATTTGTAGGAGAGGCTTGTGTGTTGTTGGTAAAAAAAATATGGTTTGTACCCTATTACTTTGTTCATTATTTGACCAAAACCAAAAAGTGTTACTTTGTGCCCCGCTCTCCCCTAGTTATTGGTAAAGTTTTCACCTACAGAGCGAGTTTGTGTGTGTGTGTGTGCAACCAAATACTGCGTTGCATGCAATAAACTCATGCTCAGTCAGGCGAAGTAAAGGTATCATTGCATGTCAAACAAAATAATCAAGCTTTAGCCACATATAAAAGATTATTTTAAGATTTGAGATGACGGGTTAGTAAATATATATTTAATATATTTGTAATTATATTCAATTTAATGAAATAATAACTTTAATAAATATAATATGTTTTAAGAACGTGGTGGGCCTAAAGTGGGTGGGCCTATTTGTCAAAGTCAGTGAATTATTTGTTCAAGCATTTGATAACATTCTGAATGGCTAAAGTGTTATCACAACTGCGTGTGCCAAAATAAAGGATGTTCAAAAAAGTTTCTTACCAAGAATGCTGCATGTATGATTGACTGGTGTTTGAAGATTGGAGGATGAGCTGGCTGGAACCTCACAAGCAGACGGTTCTTCTTGTGCATTACACACAGACGGAGGTGGTGTTGGGGCATTCAATGGGACTGAGAATGAAATTCTTTTGAAGAGGATGGTGTTTCCTGATCAAAACTGTCTGTGAATGTGAACGCATGCAGTCCAGTTTAAATCGTTTAAATGCTACTAATAATTAAATATTAATTATTATAAGCAACTATAAATTATAAATTTATTATTACTAAAAATTACTAATATTAGCTATTACATTACATAATAGTTGTTACCCTCCACAAACAATTCCGACAGCTGTGAAAATGACAGCGAGGAGTCAAGCACACCTTCATTTCTCATGGCTGGGTGGCATCCTAAAACTCTGTCTAATGCGTCGTAATATCGATCTATTTTTCTTGTAGCCCCACTTCTGCTGTTGTTATCCTTTTGAATGCGATATGTATGTTTAAGCTTTTTAATTTTTTTTAAATTCCTTTTTCTGCCAAAGACTGCTCTATGGTTTTGAAAACCTTTTCGTTTCTCTTTGTACCTTCTAGTTGTTGTTGTATTTTTCTCTCTGCCCAAATATCAATTAGCGCAAATGTTTCCTCCACAGACCAAACTGTACCGGACATTTTTTATGTTAAACGTAGCGTTGTTGTTTACTTGTTTGATGACTAGCACGCTTCTGTTGACCTAGCTGTGGTAGCTTGGCAACAGAGGCGCGACATCAACACACAGAATCTGTCGGCACAGTTCAGCACGGTTGTCTAACCGTGCCGAGAATTCCGGGTCGAGAACGGTTTGTAATCGTGCCGCGCCGTTCCAGGCTCAGTGGAGAAACAACCGTAACCGAAGTGTTCTTAGAACGGTTTGGCATGATAGTGATACACAATGACTGAAAGTTTTAAATGAGAAGCTGTAATGTAGCCATGGCTTGATGAATTTTGGTGTGGTGCCCCGCCATGGAAGGATGAATGTAGTGGAAACCATGCATGATAATACCATTTCATGTTTGTTTTTATTTTTTATTTTATTTATTTATACAGGGACAATGTACAACATGACATGTTGTGCCAGAGTTAGCTATAAAGCTAATTTAAATCTGTAGTCCCTGGGCAGGAAGTTGTAACAAATTTAACAGTAAAAAATAATACATTATACACTTACAATACAATACATGCAATACATCATTATCCATAAAATTAAATAAAATCAGTGGTTACATATTTGATTTTATTTAAGCCAAATTTTAAGAACAGTTTTACAATTATTAAAAGTAGTCTTCTCTCTGATATGCACTGGTATTTTATTCCATCTTTCTGCTGCTCTGACTGAAAAAAACTGATTGTCCAAAAGCAGTTCTCTTAATTTTAACTGAACAATCACCTCTAACCGATGACCTAGTCTGTCTTATCCCTGCTGAAACCAGCCTAAGCTGGTTGGCTGGTTTTAGCTGGTTGACCAGCCTGGTTTTAGAGGGGTTTTGGCCATTCCAGGCTGGTTTCCAGCCATTTCCAGCTTGGTCTTAGCTGGTCAGGCTGGAAAATGACCAGCTTAAACCAGCTAAAACCAGCTTAACCAGCCTGGTTTAAGCTGGACATAGCTGGTTTTGGCTGGTCAAGCTGGACAGCAGACAGGGAGAAACGGACAATCAAGGCGAGGGTCAAAACATGGCAAAAACAAGACAAAGGAAACGCTTAGAAATGTCACTGAAACAGATAACAAGACTCGGCAACTGGAGTGAGTGTGTGTGCTGCTTATATATTGTGTGTAATCAGTCTTTGACAATCCTCCGGTGGTGTGTGCAATCAGTCAGGATGAGAAACATGTGTGTGAGCGGAGTGCATGTATGGAGTTGTAGTCCATTAGGTGGCGGATGTGTAGTCCATAGTGAATGTGTGTGTGTTTACCAGCGATCTCTGGTTGTAGATCGCTGGTGATCGTGACAGTAACTCAATAGCTTTATTATTCATATTTTTCTTTTTTTGCACTTTATTAATATTCTCCCATACTTCTCTACTATCCTCTTTTGCATTATTTATAAGATCAATAAAGATTTTTGCTTTCGCTTGTCTTAGTTCCTTTACAACTTTTTATGCAGTTGCTGAAATGTTCTTTTATCATGGGCTAACCCTGATTTAATTGATTTCTTTAGGGCATGATCCCTCTGTCTCATTAATTTCCATAATTGTTCATTTACCCAAGGAAAATTTTGCTTTCCTTTTTTTTTTTTTAGTAAAGGTGATATTTCTACTAAATTTACTTTTGGTTTTATTAATTTCTGCTATTAAACACTCCGATGCAGCTTCTAGATTATCTGTAGATAATATCTCACTCCAATCTATTTTTTTGATTTCCTCTTCAAATTCATTTTTAAGCTTTTTCGGTATAATATTTAACACATTTCTTTTATCTTGTTGATATAAAAAACTATGTTTTGTTAGTTTTCTTACCTCTAATATAAGATTATGATCTAATATCCCTGTTAATAAGTTTATTGACTTTGTTACTCTTTCTGGTTTATTGCTAAAGATCAAGTCAATTTGGGTTTCAGATAATGAAGTAATTCTAGTAGGCCCCTGAATTAACTTTTTTAATAAGATTTAGCAAACAAAATGAATAAATATAAGCTGTTGGAATATCAGTTGTTGGAAAGTATGTATAAGGTGCCATTTATAAGTTCTATGTTAAAGTTTTTTTTTAATACTGCAACCCCAGTTACATCAAATTAAATAAATTAGGTCCACTATGGGATGTTGTTCCCATATGGCAGCATATCATAAAGTACTTTAATAAAAAAAAAAAAAAAATTTTTTTTTTTTTACACAACTTCAAGTTAAGCCATTCTAATAAAAGAAAAACAGTTAACTATTTAATAATAGATCTATTGTAATGCGTGCAGTAGAGGGAATCCTGCATGTAATGTCGGTCTATTAAGGAGCATCCCAGTGTCTTTTTTTTTTTATATATGAACAGACTTGTTTCCAGGCAGACTGGTTAAGACTGCTGCACACTAGACTCCTGAAAATCTCTATATTTATATCAGAGGATGACTGAGGATCTGCTGAAGTGTTTCCAGAAACACTGGAAACATCTGAGGCTGAGAATAAATAACACTGAACCATTGAATTTTTAGTAGTGAGGAAATGTCACTATTATTTCTCATTTCATTAGATTTCTAGCATTCACTGAGCTCTCGAGAGCATCCCATTCTTTCACAAATGTTTGTAGATTTTCTATGGATTTTCTACATGGAAGTGATTTAAAAATCGTAATTAAATTATTTGGTGGGGTGTCCCAAAACATTGGCAACATATCGAAGATTAAATTTGATCAAAAAGTTTGTGAAGATTACATGACTAGTTATCAAACATTAAAAAAAATGGGTTAATCTATGAGTTTGTAATTTTTGAAGATGCATCTACTCCAGAATAATTATGTCATTTGGCTCTGCCTGCATTCTGTGCAAAAAGACAAGAAAGTCATCAGATTATTAGCTTCTACTTTCTACTAGCTCTGTTTGAAACTATTTCAAATGGACCTTTTTTCGATCATGAAGTTTTCCACGGAAGCATATAAAATGAAAGTGCAAAAGACTAGGGTTTGTGTTGCCAAGAAAGTTAGGAAATGGGGAAGGAGCAGGCAGAGGTGTCACACTGATTAATGGAATACAGCAAATTGGACATGATATATGTAGCATGTGATAAAAATTCACAGGGAGAATATTTCCCAAAGCACCCACAGTCTCCTTATGTACAATAAACATTTAATTTTCCCAGATCTTAGATTGGGTTAGATTCAACTGTATTGCCAATGTGCAGAGTAAAAATGAAATGAAATTCAGTTAGCATCTAACTAGAGGTACAAATAAGAAGGTTTATTCATTCATTCATTTTCTTTTCTGCTTAGTCCCTTTATTAATCTGGGGTCACAACAGCATCACTGGGAAACAACCAGACATTCTCATTTACACACATACACTACGATTTAAGCTTACCCAATTCACCTATAGCGCATTTCTTTGGACTTGTGGGGGAAACCAGAGCACCCGGAGGAAACCCACGGGAACACGAGGAGAACATGCAAACTCCACACAGAAATGCCAACTGACCCAGCCGAGGCTTGAACCAGCAACCTTGCTGTGAGGTGACAGCAATACTCACTGCACCACCCTAAGAAGTTTATTGATGAATAAAACAAATACTGTATGATTTTATACATGACATGTAGAACAAGACATAAGGTAGTAAAGACGAGACCAACAAATGACTAATAGGTGCAAGGAAGTAAAAACTGAAGTCATGCTATAAAGTGAGGTATGTAAATAGCAAATAGTCAATGACCAGTGCAAATAGCGTCAGGATAAAATAGCAAAATATCAGCAGAGACAGTAGTGTGAGTGTGGAGTGAGAATGAGGTTATTGTACAGTGCATTTTTAAAGCATTAGATGGTCTGTCTTGAGAAATGTTCAGCACCTGAAATTCAAATTTAAATGTTCATTTGCCTGAAACTCTGTTAAACTTTAAAATAATAATAAGAATACATTTACTTATAATGCACTTTTCTAAAAACCCAAAGCTCTACAACAACAGACAACTCAAACATGCAATAAAATGCAAGGATTTAACAGAAAAAAATATATAATCTAAAAACACATTAGGATGTTTAGAAATCTAAAAATGCAGTCTTAAAAAGACGAGTTTCTAAGATCTTCTTAGAGCTAGCTAGTGTGGAAGCATTTCTTACAGAATAAGGGAGAGCATTCCATAACCTGGGTCCAGCAACAAAGACGGTTCTCTCCCCCATTGATTTTAATCTACATGGTGGCTGTTGAAGAGTGAGAGTATCAACAGACCACAGGGAACGAGAAGGTGTGTACTGAGAGACAATATATTGGAAGGAGCTGTACCATGTAGGGCAGCAGTTTCCAAACTGGGGTGCGCAGTCTAACCACCATGGGTGAGTGAGAGGATGTTTGTAATGGCTGAAAATGTTTTCTTTTATTATTTTTATGCATTTATCTTGGGTAAACTTTACATGTCATATTTTTGAGAGCAGAGAAATTCACTGTAAGAGAAAAAAAAATCACATTACAAATTGTAATTTACAACCTATGCATACTCACTCATCTCGCGGTTTAACGTCTGCGTCACAATAGCCCTGCCCTTTCCCATTAAGCGCTAAGTGATGGTACATTCGTACTTTTTTTCCCACTTAATCTATTCATCAAAATGGACACCTGGTTAAAAACTGGCACTTTAAAGAAGTCAAGTGACAGTAGGGATGAACCATCTACATCGGCCTCTTCTATGGACATGTGCAGCAGCCTTGAATAAATGGATTCAGAGGATAACAAACGAGGTGAAGAGGCACAGGTGGGAACAGAGAAACCCAGCAGAGATGTACTGATGAAAAGAATTAGGCCTCCGCTAGAGACTGAGAAAATGTCATGTAAGAAATGCAAATATAGCGACAGTTCCATTGGTTTCGGGTTTACATGGATTGGAGATGCAGAAAATTTATCTCCGCAATGTGTAGTCTGTGGTGAGGTATTAGCTAATGGCAGTCTTAAGCCGTCATATATGGTCAGGCACTTACAAACAAGACAGCCTCTTACAAGACATGCCTGTTTTTTCAAGGAAAATTGGAGGAACTGCAGAAGAAGAAAAAAGGAGGCACAAAGGAGCAGTAGCTTTTCTCCGAAAAGTTGCACCATCGGTTTCCTTGGTACACTGCAGCATCCACCAAGAAGCTCTAGCGATGAAAAACATGCCAGATGAACTTTTGTCTGTACTTAATGACCCTGTTAAAACTGTCAACTTCATAAAAGCTTGTCCATTAAATTCACATATTTTATTATTTTTATTTTAATCACATATACAGAAAATATGTGTATTTAGTTATTGTAGTTAAAAATGTGGAGTTTAATCAGAGAAAGGGGTGCTTGTCAGGTGTCAAATATTAGAAAGGGGTGCACACAGCAAAAAGTTTGGGAACCACTGACCTAGGGGAAACCGGGGATGATTGTAACAATTTTATTTTTGCCCCTAAAACTACCTTTTTTTTAGCTAAATGACTGAATCTTTTAGGCAATGTAACCCACATTTGTCTACTACTGTCAACAATTTACATTTCTTAAACTATATCACAGACTTTGTGAGATGATGAATTACATGGGTAAGTTGTAACAGGTGGACAAAATGCACAAAAACTAAGGGTACTACAAGTGATATGCCACAACAACAGTTTTATATTGTAAATAAATCACTGCAACAACACAATATATGTGAATATTGGAAGTGTATGTGCATATTGTGTGTGTTTGTGCATGCACATGTGTGTGCATGTCTGTACGTGCACATTCATATGTTTGTGTGTGTAAGTCTGTGTATACTTTCAAAACACGTGTTTTAACTAAGCTCGCCACTGTCACCCATTGTTTAGCTAGCTGTATTAGCACGGTGCTTTGAAATTAGCAGGAGGTTGATACGCCAATCTTTACCAGAGAAACTACAGTTTGACCTGATATAACTCATACAACATCATCTACAAATATTTTGTTATCTTTTTTTACTTTCTTACCTTAGAATTAGATTTTTTGTTGTAGTTTTTGGAGAGATTGCAAGAAAATCTCCACATGTGATTGTTAGGGAAATCTGAGGAAACTGAAAATGTCACATTACCCCTATCTTATCCCTGATTCGTGGAATGGTAGTGTTACAACTCTCCTTATGTTTCAACTATACCCGGTCTCCCCTAGAGCTTTATATGCAAGTGTGAGTGTTTTAAAAATGATACCGGACTGAAATGGCAGCCAATGCAAGCTATAAAGCCCACCAGTGATGTGCTGGCGTGGAGGAGTGTGTGTGAGAATGCGTGTTGCTGAGTTTTGAACGTACTGCAGCCGTTTGATTAATTTAGCGGGTAAACCAACAAGAGTGCATTACAATAGTCAATCCTGGAAGTTTTTCAGCATCGGGTTGAGTGAGGTAAGACCTTAATTTTTGCAATGTTCCTCAGATGATGAAAAGCAGATTTTGTAATGCTCTTGATGAGTCTAGTGACAGATGAGTGTCAAAAATCACACCAAGGTTTCATGCTTGGGTAGATGGACAGACGACAGTGTTATCTAAATCCAATTTAAACTTGCTATTTTTGAGAGTGGCTTCTGGTGTGCCAATAAGGAGTACCTCTGTTTTAGAACAATTCAATTAAAAAAAAATGTCGTGCATCCACATTTTAATTTCCTGCACACACTCTGAAAGGATTGAGGCAGTAACAGACGGATTGGATTTGGAGATGATATTTGGGAATCGTCAACATAAAAGTGGTATCCCAGTCCATATTTGTTAATGATTTGCCCCAGTGAAAGCATATAATTTCTAAAAAAATATGGGACCTAAGACTGACCCCTGAAGCAGACCTGTCTGATTTCAGATTGATTATTTCCCATGACCATTGAAAACGATCCCAAAAATAAGATTTAAGCCAGTTAAGTACAGTGCCAGTGATACTAAGCCATTTCTCCAGCCTATTTAACAATATAGAGTGTCATACTGTGTCAAATGCTGCAGTGAGATCTAGTAAGACCAAGATAGTCGAAGCTCCAGAGACAAGCAGATCATTTATGACATGAACCAAGGCTGTCTATGTGCTGTGTCCCTTTCTGAAACCTGACTGACAAGGTTCATGAGGTAATGAGCTATGATGCGGTTCACCAGCAAGCAATCGCAATAAATCCACCACTTGAGAGGAGTCCAGAGAACATGTGGCTTTGGTTAAGTCACATGACATGCAGTGTTTTTCTGTGGTGCGATTTTTGACAGACTGGCGTTTATTGTGAGTAGTTGCTGAATGCAAATGAAAACGTCAATAAAAACAAGGGATCAACTCATGTCAGATCACTTCGAGTAAGTTATGATGAAATATTCACAACTCAATTTTTTTTAAACAAATTAGTTTTTTGTAAATCGATCAAATGTATGTGTTGCCAAATGGCAATAATGGAATGTGCAATATTGCAATGGGTTAGCTAGCTAGCAAGGTCAGCTGTGAACTTTTAAGTTGTAAAAATAACAACATTGTAGAATGGTTGTAGAATGGTATTTTGACCACAGCGGTTCGAACTGTAGTTCTGCCGAGCGACTAAAACGTTATCAGCATGATGGTAAAAAACCTTCTGCAATCTTATACCAAAAACGGAAATAAGGGCAGCATTAATAGCTATAAATGTGGGAGAGCGTTGATATTATGTGATTTTATTGTATTGCAATATGGAGCAATTAATTGTTTATGTTAAATCAAAAGTAATTCACAAATACTTGAAAATGAAATGATTTAATGACAATAATTCTCTATGATTACAACTGAATTAGTTATAAAATAACTGTATGAAATGATAAAACATGAAATGATAAAAACATATGACATAAATTGTACCCAGCTTAAATGTAAATTTAAAGTTACCAGAGGGAGAGGGAGAGACAGGGGGAGGGAGAGAGAGAGAGAGAGGGAGAGGGAGAGAGCCAGAGAAGATAACCTCCAGAGAAGGAGAGGAGCAGAACAGGAGAGAAGCAGATCAGGAAAAGACAGACCAGGAAAAGAGACAGAACAAAGTTTACCAGATATTTTGTATCTTTCTTTACCATGTGACCAAACTGAGACATTCAAACTGACCAATCAACATGTGACCACATCGTAAAACCCCAAAGTCCACACACCAGGCCCTGATCTTATCAGTATCTGCCTTTGGAGTCAGCATGGACCTTCTTTGGTGAAAGACATCTTTTGCCATATAAACAAATGCATATGATCATTTAGACTCTTACAACATGAATGCTAGTAATATAATGTTGATTAGTTGTATGTTAATGGCATTTCCATGATGGGTAAAATCTAGTTTTAATGGCAATACTATTTTTGAATAGATATGAATACAGGGAACAGTGTATTAGCGAGCACCACCATGTTCTATGGTAAGTGAAACAAGAAAAGGACTGCAGATAAAAGTGAGAATGAGATGGGTTTTAGGGACCATGAGAATAAATGAAAGCTGTGGGAATATGAGTTGTTGGAAAGTATGTATAAGGTGTCATTTATAAGTTCTGTGTTAAAGCTTATAATACTGCAACACCAATTAAATCATTTCAAACAACAAAATTACTAGTTATAAGGAAAGTTCTAAATTTTGAATTTCTAAGTTAGATCCAGGGCAACGCAGTGGCGCAGTAGGTAGTGCTGTTGCCTCACAGCAAGAACGTCGCTGGGTCGCAGGTTCGAACCTCGGCTGGGCTGGGTCAGTTGGCGTTTCTGTGTGGAGTTTGCATGTTCTCCCTGCGTTCGCGTGGGTTTCCTCCGGGTGCTCCGGTTTCCCCCACAGTCCAAAGACATGCGGTACAGGTGAATTGGGTAAGCTAAAAAAATTGTCCATAGTGTATGAGTGTGAATGTGTGTGTGGAAGTTCCCAGAGATGGGTTGCGGCTGGAAGGGCATCCGCTGCGTAAAATCGTGCTGGATAAGTTGGCGGTTCATTCCGCTGTGGCGACCCCGCAAGGGACAAAGCCGACAAGAAAATGAATGAATGAATGAAGTTAGATCCACTGTTTGGCATTGTTGTCATATGGCAACAAATCAAGTACCTTAAAAAACTTTTTTCAATTTTTTTTACAGCACTTTAAGTTAAGCCATTTTAAGAAAAGAAAAACAGTCATATATTTTTAATAGATTTATCATAATGCGTGCAGTAGAGTGTTAAATAAATTTGCTAAAAAGCATGCAACATTTTCATGCTAGAAAGCATGTTTTATGTAGAAATGTAACTTATTTGCTGATATGCAGCAACAGCCCCTTTAAATATGAGATCAATGAAGCTAATTTTAACGCTCTCGCTGCCGGAACTGTGACGGCAGACAGTATTGTCGTCAGGGTGGGCAGAGTGAACTTTGACGCCGCTCTCATTGCCTTTGGTGTGAACGCACAGTGACAGTAGGAGCAGTGTGATTAAATATGCTAGCCATGCCCATTGGCTAAGATATACGTAATCTAATGATTTAACTGAAGTGCATTTTCAGAGTTCAATTAGAAAATAGATGGGCAATACATTTTTTTTTCTTAATGATATGCGAAGATTAACTGTTCTCCACAAAACTAGCAATGTGAGCTAACAAAATCATATGGTTAGTTTTGATTTTTTTTTTACCAGGTTAACAAGTTCTTAAACCTCAAGAGATGTTTAGATAATTTTCAATATGGTTTCAGACCACATCACAGTACAGAGAGCTCTCTTAAAAAGATAATCAATTATATACGCCTAAATACAGATTCAGGCAAACTAACAGTGCTGGTATTGCTCGATCTCAGTGCTGCATTTGACACTGTCGATCACATTATACTTCTGGATAAGCTGGAAAACTGGGTTGGGCTGTCTGGGACAGTCCTCAAATGGTTCAGATCTTACCTTGAAGGGAGAGGTTACTATGTCAGTATAGGTGACCATAGGTCAAGGTGGACACCCATGACATGTGGAGTCCCACAAGGCTCGATTCTGGCACCTCTCCTGTTCAACCTTTATATGCTTCCTCTGAGCCAAATAATGAGAAAAAAACAAATCTCCTACCACAGCTATGCTGATGACACTATGACACTATGACAGATCTACTTAGCCTTACTGCCTAATGACTACGGCCCCATTGACACCCTCTGTCCATGCATTGATGAAATTAACAATTGGATGTGCCAAAACTTCCTTTAGTTAAAACAAAGAGAAAGCTGAAGTCATTGCGTTTGGGAACAGAGATGAGGTTCTCAAGCTGAATGTATACCTTGGCTCTAAGGGTCAAACAACAAAAAATAAGGTCAAGAATCTTGGTGTGACTCTGGAGTCAGATCTGAGTTTTAGTAGTCATGTCAAAGCAGTTAGTAAATCAGCACACTATCATCTCAAAAACATTGCAAGAATCAGATGCTTTGTTTCCAAGGAAGACTTAGAGAAGTTTCATTCTTTTATCAGCCGCAGGGTGGATTACTGTAACGGCCTCCTCACGGGCCTTCCCAAAAAAACAGTCAGACAGTTGCAACTCATCCAGAACGCTGCGGCCAGGATTCTGACCACAACCAGGAAATCAGAGCACATCACACCTGTCCTCGGGTCTTTACACTGACTCCCAGTTACATTCAGAATATATTTTAAAGTATTATTACTTGTCTATAAGCACTATTATGTCTTTCTTTTCTTTTCCATTCTTTTATAACCTGTTTTTAACACATTTTAATCTGGTTTTATCTGTTCTTAATCATTTTTATTTCCTTATACTTGTCTCTTTTATTCCTGTTTATGTACAGTAAAGCACTTTGAATTGCCACTGTGCATGATATGTGCTATAGAAATAAACTTGCCTTGTCTTGATTTTATGGGGACTTATCATGGGGATACTGCTGCATTAAAAAAAAGTCAGCAAGAAGAAATGAGAAAGAAATGAAGAAGACTTGACAAGATGATTTACAGGTTGCACCAGGTTTCACGCCGGACTGTACCAAAATGCTGAGGAGCGGGGGGTGGGGTGGAATTCTGGGAGTTTTCCAGGACACAGAACAATACGGGAGATGGGTCTGAAATAGGGCAGACTTGTTGGCAGGTATGTTATACACTCAAAAGTATGTACTTTTTAGGACATAGTATACGTTGGTGAATTGGGATGCAGGTCATACAAAAGGGGCATAATGAATCTGGTATCGCTATGCAATTTTCCAGAAAACCAGTCAAAAAGCGATTTAGCCAAGTTTCCGAAAGATAGCATTTCAGTTCCTCCACTCTAAAACAACACTGGCCTAAAAATACAAATTACAGGCCTTAAAATGCTTCGTTTTGCCACTTGAGTCGTAAAGACTCCAATAATGTCTCCCAGATAAAAGAGGAGATACTGGAATGAGAAGGCAGGTTGACAATTTGTTATATTCATTCCCTTTAGGCAGCATTTGTGCTAAACTAACACAAAGTAATACATTGGGCAGATTGCACCTGCAATGTTTTTAATTGATATTGTGGGTACAAGAGGGATCAGAGAGACGAACACAAAGGAACTTAACTAGCCATGCACGCCATCGCTGGCCTATTGATGTAGATCTGAGAAAGAAAGAGTTTGTTTGTTTGCGTGTGGTGCTTAGTTAGCAGGTGGTCCACAATCTGCTCTTTAATCTTCTGAGTTTTAAGTTGTTGTTGGCCCACCACATTGTTTGATGTGAGAATGGAGAAGATGTGGTTACTGATTCTAAGAGTATGTGTGTTTGTGAGATTTCAGGCTCTTGTTACAGATGGAGGATCTGATGCTGAGATTAAAGTGCTCAGAGATTAGCTTTGATCACAGTATTAAAGATGAAACTGAAATCAATGAAGCATATGCTGGTTCTATCTAGGTGCGGGTTGGGCAGAGTGGAGAGCTGAGACAATGGCATCCTCAGTTTACCCGTTGGATATTTTGATGAATGGAGTGATAGAGGTATGTTTTATCGGATTTATGGAGGAGTCTTTCAGTGATTTGAATACACAATAGGATCTATTCATTTCCTGTCTTGCTGTTCATAAAGCCCTGACAATAGCTGTAAGTACAAGAAGAGATATCCACCAGGCACTTGCACACATAGGCCTCAACCTGTGCAGTGTACATGCCCCTTTGAGTTAGGGATATAAAGTGCCCTTACAAAATGAACATAAGTGCCCCTAATCCCCCCTCTCCCCACGCTCTTCAGTTTGCGATCTCTTCTGACCCCAACACCCCCCTCTCAACCCGCTCTTCAGTTTGCAATCTACCCCCACCCCCCCACCCTTCAGTCTGCGATCTCACTCCATGTTGTGCCATCATCTTCAAATCTGCATGCCCTTTGGAAAGCCTCTGCACGGGCCTGGTATCTACATTGTATTTGTTGTTTTTGGAAGCCTCCAACAAATAGTTGAGCAATTTTGACATCTGACACACTGTAAAAAATTCAACACAATTCCTTCATGTTGTCCCAACAAAAGTCGATTAAGTTAACGTTTTCATGAATTTAAATAGATTAAACATAAAAGTTGTCTTGTAAAATTTTATGTTGTTGTTAAATGGTGGTTATTTCCGATGTGGCGACGTGTGATAAATCAGGGACTAAGCTGAAGCAAAATAAATGAATGTTGTTGTTGTTTTGTATTGTTTGTATTGGTTTGTAACTTTACTCCTACTATTGAATGTCTGTATAATTATTTTCTGTTACACCTAATAAAAATACCCACCAGGCCGGTCCCCCAAAAACTAAATTGTATCTTTTCATGAACCATTTTCATGGTCGCTTGCTTTCAGACCTTCACTAACTCTGAAGTGATGCAGGACTTATCTATAATTATTCATATTACTTATAATTACTTGTCTATAAATCACTAAATGACCTAGGACATCAATACATTACAGATATGCTCACTGAATACAAACCTAACAGATAAATTAAAAATTCAGAGAGTTCATTCAAAGCAGGGTGAATAAGCACCCCGCTGCTGGAATCAGCTTACTGAAATGATCAGATGTGCTCCAACGTTAGGCACATTCAAATCAAGACTTAAAATGCATCGGTTTAGCTGTGCCTTTACTGAATGAGCACTGTGCTGTGTCCAACAGAATGCACTATTATGTCTTTCTTTTCTTTTTCATTCCTTTAAAACCTGTTTTAACACATTTTTATCTGTTTTATCGGTTTTTAATCATTTCTAATTCTTTGTTTTTTATTTTCTTGTTTCTTTTATTCTTGTTTATGTAAAGCACTTTGACTTACCATTGTGCATGAAATGTGCCATATAAATAAACTTGCCTTGCCTTGCAGGACAGCCAAAAATCTGCCCAAATGTAGTACATCTAAATTGCACTCTTCATTCTTCTGCATTACAAACTCACTTAATGCAGGAGATGCATATCCATTCAAAATAGTTAAAAATCTACAGTAGCAAACATACATCCACAAAACATAAAAAAGCAAACCCAAATAAACTGTATTTGTATTATATAACAATTATGGATCCTCCTGTACTTTTAGTGCCTGTTTTTATAGTAATTAAATATATATATATTTTTTTTATTGATGATGTAAAATCTTGCTTGTGACCAACTAGATAACCAATTAGTAGTGATAAGACAAAATATAGAATGTGTGCAAAACTTTGTTGTTAGGTATATTGAATGCCTGCAGTTAGTCCAAAATAATTTTATTGTTTGGCCATATTTTTATAGTGTGCTTTAAAATTACAAATTTAGAATCTAAGAATCTAATTGTATTACGACATACAATATCAGGCTTAAAAAGTACAGACATAAATGCCACTAGCCTTACCTTTCTCTATGTGTATGTCTTTAAAATAATGTGCCTGTATTTTTGTATGGCATGCATTCATCTAATCAACATCACTGGTATTTCATTTTGTTCTCATATTCCTATGAATAACAATATTCCCATCACTGCAAACATGCTCCTGCGGGGCCTATGCTGGCTTTTTGCGGTCACAGTGAGCTATGACCAGCCCAGGTCTAGTGTGGGCTAACCCAGGTGTGGCCCACAGCTGTAGGCTCACCATTGGCTCTGTGTGAGCAGGCCACACTAAAGGACTGTTCACATCAATCCCATAATGTCAGCCTGTTCAGACCGGAACAGATTCCTTGCATGTTCTTGCAGGGCTCATGCTGGCTTTTTGTGAGGACAATGGGTTATAGTCAGCCCACACTAAATCTGAACGGGCCTAGTGCTGGCTTGCCTGGTTGTGGCCCACAGTTGTAGGTTGACTACAGGATCCGTGTGAGCAGCCCATGATAGCGGAGTGCCCCTTTGGACCAGGAGCAGCTTTTTTTTCCGGGACTATGCAGGTATTGTGTTGGCAGCCCACTTTAGTTTTTCATGCAACTAAAGCAGCACTACCACCTTTTACCGACTTGTTGAGAAACCTCAGCGTTGCTCATTTTTTCCCTGATATTAGAATAATTTTCTTTCTACAATGATCATTTTTCTCTGGTTCCTGTGTGTAGATTGAGTAATTTGACTTTTAATCTTTATTTTAAAGGATCAAATTATACACAGTCCTGGCCACCTGTCAAAATTCAGAATACACACTTTTCGCAGTGCAAACTGCTGTGAGATGGAAAAGAGTCAATAAGGTTCTGGAAGGTCCCTGCAACTTTTTTTTTTTTTTTTACTTTTCCTAGATTTGTTCAGTTATGTTAAATCTGTAGCTTCTCAAGCTCAGTAACAATCTCTTCACTTGACTCAACGCAAACTCTGACCTTTGCTTTCACCCCACCCCAAAGTTGGCCCCAAGGAAATCCCAACGAGGACCTAAAAGGCCCCAGAATTTACTGTGGAAATGTGATTGGCCCAGGCATACACTAGCATGCTCGCTTTAGGCATGACAGTGGAAACATGGCTAATGTGTGTTTCCTCAAGATACTTTGGTTTCCTCCATAGGTATGCAGGTTAGGCAAATTGAAGATTTGTAATGGTCCCTCCCCTGAATTGTGTTTAAGAAAGACTTGTATATATATGTGACACTAAGTATGTTTACATGGACATCAATAGTCTGATTTTAATATGACTAAGACAATACACTGATTAAGAGTCAACATGTAAACAGCGGGTTTTTTTTTTTTTTTTTTACTATAATCCAACTAAAGTCATAATCGAATCGAACAGAAATCGAATTAAAACATGTTGATTATTCGAGCGGTACAAACATGTAAACACCTTAATCAAGCTATCACTAGGGATGTGACAAGACGCTTACTCTACAAGACAAGACGAGACACGTGATTGGGGTCACGAGCAGTGGCAGATTTAGGCATGGGCAATATGGGCGATCGCCCAGGGCGGCATCTTGCTGGGGGGTGGCATGGGGAGACGGTGCAAAAAAAAAAAACGAAGCCCAGTAAAAGCTTTGACATACAATTTACTTAATGCAGGTGTATTAATTTAGAGTAGTATTCTCAGAATAAAGATGTTAGGTAATAGTTTGATTACATCGTTTACATGTCTGTACTGCACTTCAATAATGCGACTGAAATATAGAAATACTCCACATGTCTTAACTCCATTAGTGTTTACGACGATTATTTCTTTAAGCATATCTAAAGTGCTATCCCATCATTTGTTATGAGTTGTGGTTAATGCGTGTGGCTGCAGTTGAAGCAGCCTCTGCTTTTAGACGCGGCAACCCTCCGGTAAAGAAAAAAACGATTACTTCACATTCACCCGTCCCAAACAAGTGATGCGCAACTCAATGTGCGGTTCTAATCCAATCCTGCCTCCAATCTTCTGCGCTAAATTCACCCTCATGCTCCATCATAACATCACAACTCAAGAGAAAACTTTTGATTTCAACGAGAAATCTTGTCACAATTTAGATCTCGTAATTTACACCCCTAGCTATTACCATTTTGCAGTACATTTTGCTACATTTTGCCACAGGACACACACATGGCAGTTCTCAAGCATTTGATGACAAACAAATGAGAACACTTCAAGCAAGAGAGCACATTTTTGGTGCGAGGCCGAATCAATGACTATGCTGAGAATTCTGGAAGAAATAGACATTATGATGGACCTCTTTGTTTGTCGTGGGGGCATGAAGGAAAAGTTAGTGAATGAAATGGCTGAGGTGGCCTGTTGCTTGAGAATTTGTATTTGCTGTCGTCTGTTTGCGCATAGTGTGAGAAATTAACTGCAGTTTAACAAAATTTAAAACCAAACAGCCAAAATTACATATGGTGCCATGACCATAAACTGTTGTTTTGTGAAGTGGCGGAGGAAAATTTAGTGATGCAAATTGAATCATGTACTGTAACATGTAAACCAGGAACATGAAAGGAACATTCAAAAATTAACTTATATAAACAGCTTAATCATAGTATTGTCTTATTCAGATTAAGGCAAACAATTAGATTACTGATGTCCATGTAAATGTAGTCACTGTCACAAACTGTGAGGCATCTTCTCTATTCGGAAACACATTACAATAACAGTACATGAATAATGATGTATTAATATGTAAACTAAATATTGCTTTGTTATGAACTAATGATGAGTTAATGCATGCGCTGATCATGTTCTAAGGTTAACAACATGAGTCACGTGAGTTCATGTGTGAATAACGGCTACCTTAATTACCTGTTAGTACATGTTATTAATTAATGTATTAATTGACATTTAAGTTTAAGCTAAATGTTGGCTACATGAACTGTTAATGTATAATTGTGTCATGACTTATTTTTATGCGCTTTTTGGATATGCACATAAAAAACGGTTGATGGAAACGACATGATGCGCATCTATTTTGAAAATGTGTGTGAATGGACAAACCGGCAGGCTGAGCACATTGTAAAACATCTAAAGTGTTGTTTTGGTCATTCTAAAACCCCTGAACCATTTTAGGATTAATGCTATTATATTATTAATTATCTCTAGAATTGTCAAAAGCGTCTGCACTCCATGTCTCGCGCCTTCAAATGTGCGTTCACTGCGTGTCAGGATTGCTTTCTGAGGTGCAAGTCATTTATTAAATGAAGATAATATATTCACGCAGCTTCTCCTACCACAGCAAATTCTGTTTTTACTTTTGATATTTGTCGCCAGTTAATCAGGAAGTGGCGATTTTGTTCTCTTTGACTTGTTGGGCGGAAACGCTGCTTTATTCGCATGTCTTTTATGCGATATTCCAGTTTTGGGCATACATTTAATTAGCATTTTTAAATGATAACATAGCTATTCACACTGCATCAGCACAGCTGTCCCCTTTCTTCCCTATGTACCTGTAGGTGAACAGCTCCTCTGGGTGTGGCCATGGGCATTCATCCTCTGCTATTTCTTCGTCATTTCTGTGTTCTTCAGATTCATTACTGCTGTCTTGATTCTCCATATGTCAATCAATAACTTTGTGACTGTATGATGACGGTCAGCTCACGTAAATCTGCAGTAGCCTGAACTTGTTTTTCTGTTCAAATAACGTACCAGGCTTTTCATTGGTCCGTTAAGGCTACCTAAATGCTGGTCAGTGGTTGAACTATTAATTAAATTACAGTACTCCATAACGAATTGTGATTTTAAAAATAACAAAGTAAATTAATCAGCTTATTTTGTACTCAAGTACAAGTAAAATTACAGACTTAAAATTATACTCATGAAAGTACAAATACCCCAAAAATGTACTTAATTACAGTAACGTGAGTAGTTGTAATTCGTTACCTCCACCGCTGCCATTATTCACACATGAACTCACGTGACTCATATTGTAGTTAATGTTAGAACATGATTAGCACATGCATTAACTCATCATTAGTTCATAATAAAGTAATGTTTAGTTTACATATTTACACAATTCATGTACTGTTATTGTAAAGTGTTACTCTCTATTCATTACAACGATTTTATGTACACCGCGTTCCAAATTATTATGCAAATTGAATGTATGTGATATAAACTAATTTTTTTGGTTTTTCAATTAAACTCATTGATGGTATTGTGTCTTAGGGCTCTTTGGATCACTCAAATGAATCTCAGACACCTGTGATAAGGAGTTTGCAAGATGAGCCCAATTAAAGGAAAAGTACTTAAAAAGGGCGTTCCACATTATTAAGCAGGCCACATGTTTCAAGCAATATGGGAAAGAAAAAGGATCTTTCTGCTGGCGAAAAGCATCAAATAGTGCAATGCCTTGGACAAGGTATGAAAACATTGGATATTTCACGAAAACTTAAGCGTGATCATCGTACTGTGAAGACATTTGTGGCTGATTGTGAGCACAGACGGGTTCGTGCAGACAAAGGCAGAATGAGGAAGGTTTCTGCCAGACAAATTTATCGGATTACGAGAGCAGCTGCTAAAATGCCATTACAAAGCAGCAAACAGGTATTTGAAGCTGCTGGTGCCTCTTGGGTCCCACGAACCTCAAGGTGTAGGATCCTCCAGAGGCTTGCGGTTGTGCGTGAACCTACTATTCGGCCACCTCTAACCAATGCTCACAAGCAGAAAAGGTTGCAGTGGGCCCAGAAATACATGAAGACTAATTTTCAAACAGTCTTGTTTACTGATGAGTGTTGTGCAACCCTGGATGGTCCAGATGGATGGAGTAGTGGATGGTTAGTGGATGGCCACCATGTCCCAACAAGGCTGCGATGTCAACAAGGAGGTGGCGGAGTCATGTTTTGGGCTGGAATCATGGGGAGAGAGCTGGTAGGCCCCTTTAGGGTCCCTGAAGGTGTGAAAATGACCTCTGCAAAGTATGTAGAGTTTCTGTCAGACCACTTTCTTCCATGGTACAAAAGAAGAACCGTGCCTTCCGTAGCAAAATCATCTTCATGCATGACAATGCACCTTCTCATGCTGCAAAGAATACCTCTGTGTCATTGGCTGCTATGGGCATAAAAGATGAGAAACTCATGGTGTGGCCACCATCCTCCCCTGACCTCAACCCTATTGAGAACCTTTGGAGCATCCTCAAACAAAAGATCTATGAGGGTGGGAGGCAGTTTACATCAAAACAGCAGCTCTGGGAGGCTATTCTGCTATCCTGCAAACAGATTCAAGCGGAAACTCTCCAAAAACTCACAAGTTCAATGGATGCAAGAATTGTGAAGGTGATATCAAAGAAGGGGTCCTATGTTAAGATGTACTTTGCCTTGTTAGGATGTTTTCCATTGAACTAGCTTTTGACTTCAGTAAATATGACCACCTAATGCTGCAAATTCAGCAAATGCCTGTTTTCAGTTCTTTACAACCTATAAAATGTTTTAACTCTGTTGTGCATAATAATTTGGAACAGTGCACTTTCAGTTTTTTATTTTTAAAATAAATGCTGTTATCATTAAGAGGTTTGTTCAATAAAATTTGAATTATACCCTAATGGTTGATTACTTGAAAATTATACTGACTGTCATTTGCATTGACTAATTATGAAAACCAGAGAAAGATATCATTTGCATAATAATTTGGAACGCGGTGTATAGTTTTAACTGATTTACATGATTTTATGTGATTTCTTAAATTTAGATTATTCCTCTTGACATTTAAGTGTATGTCTTTAAAAAAAAGCATAGTCAACAGCAAGACCAGTCACCTGACAGGAAGTAAGAAACAATATACAGAGAGCAACATGGCCAACACAAGAGGGCTACTAACAGCTTGCAAACTTTCCTGGATTTTGGAATTTCCTATGCCTGAACTTACATTTTTAGAATGTACTTGCAAACTTTATTTTTCAGAAGTGTATTATCACTCTTTTGGATTGTATATATGCACTGGTAAACTATCACTGAGATTTTTACATCACACTTTGATTTTTGTGCTGGTTTTAGGGTATGGTCTATTGAACTGTATGGTTTTAACAGACTGAGTTTTTTGTTTTATTGTGTTGTCTTATGCTTGTAAATTCAGCTTTCCTACCACTTTTATCTTGAGGTCATTCGGCAAAAATTGAACCAGCGCAGGCTTGTTTGCAAAAAAATTATTTTCATGTTCTTGCTGTGTGAACTTGCTAAACAAAAAAGAGGCTACTTTCATTGATTGTTTTAAGAACTACACAAAAAATCCTTTAGTGCAAAAGATTCTTAAGATAATCAAAGAACCAGTACATTCTTTGGAGTTGTGCCCTACTGGCGTGGATGTTAGGTTGGCACAACATGAAAAGACATTGTCTTTGTATATCTTTAAACACTTTGCAGAAATAACTTAGTAGAGGTTAACTGTGTCTCCACAAATACCTTTATGAGCACAACTGTTGATCTACACTGACCATAAGCCTCCAATTTGAATGAACTGAAAGCCGCAGGCAGCTGCACCATTAATCCTCCCACAAGCTGACATGGGTTTGGAACCTCCTCATCACAGATGTGGTGTCAGCTCTACAGAGCTTGATTCTAAATTCACACATAAATTGTTTTGTGTGTGTGTGTGTGTGTGTGTGTGTGTGTGTGTGTGTGTGTGTGTGTGTGTGTGTGTGTGTGTGTGTGTGTGTGTGTGTCTTTGAAAGAATGAAAAAGTGCAGAATCAATCACAATTTATTCGTTAAAGTGCCCTTATTATAAGTGCCCTTATTAATATCTAATTATCCCATCAACTCATGATTTGTTTAGCGATTAATTTTTCTAAAGCCCTACAGTGTTTGGGGTGGGGGTTAAGGGGTTTGTGGTGGTGTGGGGTTAAGGGGTTGTGGTGGTGCATGGTTAGGGGCTGTTTACATATCACGTCTAAAATCATGGAAAAAGCGTGAGCGCGCTGCTTTCTTCACCATTTCCAAAACTTGCTTTGCGATCACGGTCTTTTGCTGTTGTTAGGCGACCATCAACTGTTTTCTCAGAGGATGACAAAATATTGCTGCAGTTCTGAAACAAGTTTTATTTATAGAAAAAATAAGAAGCACTGCAGTGTTTAGGTGTTCTGTGTTTATCTTTAGTAATTAGTCTACTGAAATGTGTATATTCTATACAAAGTATAAAGCTAATCAGTCAGTTTTTGTCACATGACTCGCGGTGCACTCACAGCATTCTAAAAAGTTTAGATATTTTCAACTTGATGCGCATGGAATATGCGAGCATGCCACTTCTATTGGTAATAACGAATTGGGTGGGGCAATGTTTCGGTTAGAGATCATGACAAAACAGCTAAAGGTCTGAATCTAAAGCTAAAGGTGGCGAATCATTTAAATGACACTGGCTGCGTCCGAAACTGCCTACTACTCAGTAGGTACTGCATTTGAATTTAAACGTACTACTCGGCTGTTAGAAAAATACGTTATATACAGTATGAATGTAAGCAGTATGAATGGAATTCTGATGTACTACATCCGCCATTTTGTCATGGTCACGTGACCTAGCTGCGTCAGTTGCGCCACTTCCTTCCCATTCATGAATTCTCTCGCGGGGCATCATGTGATAGCGCAGCATGCAATGGATGCTCATTTCAGAATCTCGCCAGAAGTAGCAAGTCATCCGTGTACTTCTCGCATACAGATTTTCGAATTCTATGAATTCGGACATACTACTCGGCTCGCATACTGATTTTAGCATACTGTATAGTATGGAGGTATGCGTTTCGGACGCAGCCACTGAGTCTACTCTTTCTTTTGAGAGAAAGAGACAATAGTTTTATATACAGTGCATCAGATTTAAACCTCAGCTGGATGTTTTCATTCACGTCATAACACACTGCATAGAATGTATTTTTCAAAAACCCATAAAAGGGTTGATAATATGTATAATTATGTATATATAATATATGCAATTATGAGGAACATAACACTCTAATCTGTATAACTGTATATTGATGCCATAAGTGATTGTATCTAACAGGAAAAGAAATCAGACATGAAGGAGACAGGAAAAAATCAGAATGTTGTATATTCATTCTGTGTGCCAGCATTGTGTCCTTAAAACAGTTGTACAACATTTCTATTACCGACATGCCGATAGTCCACTGTTAGGCTTTTCCAATTGTCCACATGAATCATACTGAATTGAAAACAATTTTTTGTAAACCTGTTTGAATAAATAAATAATAAAAAGTTTTTCATATAAAAATATGACATTTTTTACAGTTGATTTACACATAAAATGCTACTAAAATAAATCAATTTTCTTTATTGATTTAATAAAGAATTTATTGATTTATAGTAGTCCCATGTATTTAATTATGTATGTAATTGTCGCCACTAGAGGGCGTGTATTCACAACAAACAAATGTGTAGTTTCATGACACCATGACTGAGTGTGGAAACATGGGAGTCCAAAATCATAGGCTGTGTCCAAAATTGCATACTTCCATACTACATAGTATGCTAAAATAAGTATGCGAGCCAAGTAGTATCTCCGAATTCAAAGAATTCGAAAAACAGTATGCGAGAAGTACCTGGATGACTTACCACTTCCGGCTAGATTCTGAAGTGCGAATACGATGCACGCTACGATATCCCATGATGCCCCATGAGAAAATTTATAAATGGAAGTGAAGTGACGCAACAGACGCAGTTAGGTCACATGATCATGACAAATGGCGGATGAGTTCCATTCATACTACTCACATTCATACTGTATAGAACGTACTTTTCTAACGATCGAGTAGTAAATTTAAATTCAAATGCAGCACCTACTGAGTAGTAGGTGATTTCAGATGCAGCCATTGTCTTTATTACATCCTATGGCAATCTTGCAGAAATTAAGTTTTCAATTTCAAAGTATTCAAAACTTGCAACATAGGCACATTCTGAAAACATAGACCTATATACATTTCTAGAGATTGGGATTTATGTAGCCAGAAGCATGTATGGCTGCATTTCATCTTTAAAACAAACACTACAGGGCGGTATGACGCCATTCCTTTTTGCTAGCAGTTGAGCACTTACCTCCGTATGGACAGCTTTTCCGCTGTTTACAGTTTTCAAAACACTCTCTGTTGGGTTTAGGAAAGTGTGTGGGCTCTGGTCAATCAGTAATTTAAAAAAAACCTATCAGTTGGGTTTAGGGAAGGGGGTGGGTGGGGGAATCGGTTGGTCAATCAGTCAGTCAGTTGACAGTGGCATCTGGTGGATTTATGTGAGAAGAACAGGCGCGAATGGCACTCGCGAGAGAAATTTGAAATCTCAAAAAGCATACACAGCAGCCTCTGGTGGATTTGCGAAAACAAAAACTGCAAAAAAACAAAGTACCACCTAGGATGTATTTGGCGCTCTCCAGAAATGTATATAGGGGTACATTTTCAGAATAAGCCTGGGTTAAAAACTCATCAGGTTAGTATGAAGCAGAATAAGGCTAAAATTACAGTGCTGCAATTTAACAAAACACATGCAATTACAAAAAATGCCAGCAAATTAAGAAATGATCTTCATCCGTTTGACAGCACATGTTCTGCAAATCCTCACAACGCATACACATTACATACTTCTGGACTGATAATAATGTACATTCATAGTATGGTTGGTAAAAATGAAATCTGGGCAAACTGTACTGCATCTGCCTTGTTTCAATTGTCCCTCTAAGATCTGTTTGTAAGTAATAAGTAATCTGAGTACTTTGGCCCCTACTGTTTTATGAATATATGAATTAGGTCATACTACTTGGCGGTGACGCGCTGGTGCAGTGGGTAGCACGTTCGCCTGACAGCAAGAAGGTTGCTGGTTCGAGCCTCAGCTGGGTCAGTTGGCATTTCTGTGTGGAGTTTGCATGTTCTCCCTATGTTCGCCTGGGTTTCCTCTGGGTGCTCTGGTTTCACCCACAAGTCCAAAGACATGTGGTATAGGTGAATTGGGTATGCTAAAATTGACCGTAGTGTATTTGTGTGAATGTGAGAGTGTATGAGTGTTTCCCAGTGATGGGTTGCAGCTGGAAGGGCATCCGCTGTGTAAAACATAAGCTGGATAAGTTGGCGGTTCATTCTGCTGTGGCGAGCCCAGATTAATAAAAAGGACAAAGCCAAAAAGAAAATGAATGAATGAATACTACTTGGCTCACATATGTTACCAAGCAGTGGTGTAGTCGGGGCTATACGCACGTATACTCAGTATGCCTACTTTTTTCCAAGAGCTGCTTGGGTATTACCACTTCTGATGACCAATAATTGCATATACCCTCGGTATACTCACTTGTTTAGCTGATTAGACTTCCCTAATGTACATGTATATGTTCACGTCCCCTTTAACTGTATACCAAATGTTTGTTTTTTTTAACTCACATCTTAATATGTTGCAATTGGAGCCCTTTTGTATAACTTGCGCCATTCCCACCCCTGACAACCGCAGCAGCTGTGAGAAAAATTCATGAGTTTTTCGAAGACCACAACAAGTCAACTGAGGGATGTCTCACTGAAACATTCAGGTAAAATGATAAAACAGCATGGGAGTCGCATTAGCCCCTCTATATTTCTATTCAGCCCACCTAAAAGTTTGGCTTTTTTTCTTCTGTTGAACACAAAGAAGATATTTCGAAGAAAGCCGGAAACCTGTTACCATTGACTTCCAAAGTATATGTATGTATATATATATATATAAACATTGACTTTCGACGTTTCTTTGCCTACTTTCATTTAAAATTTGGGTTGGGTAGGTAATAGTACACCACCTTTTCTTTTAGGACTACACCACTGTTACCAAGTATTTAAGGGATAGTTCCCCCTAAAAAAAAACTAATTCTGTCATTGTTCATCATCACCCTTTACGTGTTTCAGACCTTTATGAGTTTCTTTCTTCTGTTGAAAAGAAAAGAAGATATTTAGAAAGATTATGAAAACCTGTAACCACCGAGGGGCGATGCAGTGACGCAGTAGGTAGTGCTTTCGCCTCACAGCAAGAAGGTCGCTGGTTCGAGCCTCGGCTAGGCAGTTGGCGTTTCTGTGTGGAGTTTGCATGTTCTCCCTGCGTTCACGTGGGTTTCCTCCGGGTACTTCGGTTTCCCCCACAGTCCAAAGACATGCGGTACAGGTGAATTGGGTAGGATAAATTGTCCGTAGTGTATGAGTGTGAATGAGTGTGTATGGATGTTTCCCAGAGATGGGTTGCAGCTGGAAGGGCATCCGCTGCGTAAAAACATATGCTGGATAAGTTGGCGGTTCATTCCGCTGTGGCGACCCCAGATTAATAAAGGGACTAAGCCGACAAGAAAATGAATGAATGAATGTAACCACTGACCTCCATATTTCTTTTGAAGTCAATGGCTACAGGTTTTCAGCTTTCTTCAAAATATTTTCTTTAGTGTTCAACAGAATAAAGAAAATCATAAAGGTTTGAAATTACTTAATGAGTAAAAAATAATAATAATGATTAACATGTTCATCATTTTAACTCTGTCAGTTTTTCTTGATTGAACATGCTGAATACGTGAATAGGATCATTGAATGTCTGAGACCTAAAAATGTGGTAATTGTCTGCATCTGTCAGCAGTTGTCTGCAGTGAGAATTGAGCAGGATATAGTAGACAGGACACAGGCCTGCGGCCAGGCAAATCAAAGAATGCTATGCAGCAGTTTAGATGTGTAATTCCTGGAAAGAGATGAATGGCTTTACTGGCAGTGTGGGTCAATCATTTGTTAACTTCAAACGTTTCAATATCCTCACAAAATTTGCAGTCTTTCAATTTATGTTAACAACTGTAACAACTGTTCCAACTGCTATAAATTCCTAACATCCTACATTGGCCCTTAACTGTCTGGTTCTGCTGCTACTCTGTGTGTGGCGGTAGGGTTTTCAAAGAGGTGTGGGAACAGCTCTAAACATCAGCAGGATGAAAGGCAGAGTTTTAGCATTTGTGACCTGTTAGATTATGTTTTCTGTGTCGCCATATACTGTCAGACATGTCTGCCAGACTTGCAAAGCTACAGGAAGAATTGATTACAAATGCAAAGTTCTATGGTCAGGCTTCCAAAATTGCACTCCATTTTTTTCTGATATTTTTTTTACTCTTTTTGTAATGCCTTTTAATATCATAGAACAAAAAACTAACTGTAGCAAGTTGACTGAACAAACAAATGTTAAATACACATAAATTTACTCACATACTGGCTATTCAAGATGTAGGCAGAGCTGAGGAGGAACACATTATATGTAATCTGTATGATGCAATCAGATTCCAAAAATCACTTTTTTTTACTGGTAATCAGGCTACAGTTACTTTTTTATAGATTAAATGGTGACATACTATTAACACAAGTCATTGTTTTGTTTTAGTTTTTTTCATATTTAACCTAATATTAAATATACGTGTGATCCTTCATCTCATTTTGATGGAGAGGGATTACATGAGAATGATAATGTGCAGTTCTAGTGTCTTTAGATGAAATATTTAATGTAACAGTCTGTAAGGATGGATTTTACTCAGTATGAAATAACAATAAAATAATACAACTCGGGAATATGAAGACATACAAGAAAGCACCCAGGACCTCTCCTTTCCCTCTGGCATTGAAATTGTTCAGGGTCAAGTATAAGTCCATGTGGCTGGTAAAGAGGTTTTGATTTCTCATCAACATAGCAGGCAAAAATAAAGAGAACAATGCCTCCTCCACTTGCCTTTTTGATAACCTTTGTCTCATCCCCAAACAAATATGCAATCCTTAGAGGCACTGCAATTGAAAACAAAAGGTGGTAAATAGTTATAGCTGTTTTATAGCTGTATCTGGGTATTTAAAGCAACTTGGTGAATCACTTACAGAAGATTCTGTCGCCAGGCTTCCTGCACAGCCTCATTGTGTCCCTTCCTATTGCCAGGTATGCTGGCTTTATGAAATTATTTTTAAAATTGTATGTTACTTGTGTTTTTGTATGCTATGCTCAGCAGTTGTTTATTTTTTTTATTCATTTTCTATTGACATTTTGATCCTGCCTGGAAAAATAAATGTAAAAGTTTTGATTAATCCCCCCCAAGTCATTGTCATGGTTTATGGGTTTGTATGTTCTTTCTGTATGTTATGTGTCATGCCTTGTGTGTTGTCATGTGCGAGGGTGTGTGCTTGTTTACCTTTTGTGTTGACGGCGTGCTATCGAATAAGCTGACTTTATCAGCTAACTTAATCATGCTCCAGCTGATCCCTGTTTCACTGGCTATATATTTCAGCCTGTGGTTACTGCTGGTTATCAGTCCGTTGTTTGTCCTTTTTCCTGTCTGTTGTTTCTCAGGATTCTCCGCAGTCTGTTCGTTGGTTGATGTCTTCGTTGTGGCCAGTGGGCTCTCTTTTGTTTGAACATTTCTTTGTCTGTGGAACATCCAGTTGTATCCTTTGATACATATTTTTCATTTATCATTAAATACTTGCAATTGGATCCTCTCTGTCTAGTGTTGTGACAATCATATATCCAGTAAATTACTGTATGTGGAGGCTTATAGTCCACGTGAACCACAAGTTGTTGACACTTTTGTTTCAGCATGCTGATGTATTTCCAACTGAAACAGATTATTGATTAGGGGAAGTGCTTTTTACTATGCATTATTTTTCTCATAGCAAACCAATGATAAGAGGGGCATGGTTATTGATATGCAGTTGCTATGAAAGCCCTTGGGTTAAAGTCAACAGAATGAAGCAGATAGTAAGACTTGATTGAAGATTACCAAAAAATGCTAACTGTTCCAATGGTTCACAATGGGGTTGAGTTTAGGAGAGGATGGTGGCCACACCATGAATTTATGGCATGGTTAAGGCATGGTTATTCTTTTTGTATGGAATAAATTGGTCAGTCAGAATCTCTATACTTTGCTGAGGTCATGAGGTCACTACTCCATCCATCTGTACCATCCAAGGTTGCACAGCAGTCATCAGTTAGCAAGACTGTTTGAATATTAGTCTTCATATATGTGTGGGCCCACTGCAACCATGTCTGCTTGTGAGCATTGGTTAAGTACTGTAGGTTAAGTAGGTTTATGCACAACTGCAGAGATAAACAAGCGAGCTAGAGAAAGTGTTTTATCCATTTAATATAGATCGGCTATGAAGCGAGCGTTTGTATCATCAATAATTAAGAGTATTGGGGATATAAAAAACATGACACAGAGGGGTTATTTGATAAAAAAAAAAAAAACTATATCATTGCGCTATAGCTTAAATAAACTTTGGCCCAATCCTATTCTACCCCTTAGCCCTTCCCCTTACCACGCCAAGGGGTAGGGGTGTCCCAATTCTCTATAGCTTGAAGGCGTAGGGCTAAGTGGAAGGGGTATATAGAACTAAGATTTTTCAGGACCACACATGAAACCAAGGAGTAAGAAAATTTCCCAGAATGCACCAGCCACAGCGGTAGTATTGCTGAACCCGGAAGTAAGGAGATCTACAAATTAGTATTTTTTGTCATTATTATGAATTTTTACAACAAACAAACACATGTTTTATTATATTCATAACCGCGTTCATGTTTTACCATCATGCTTTTTTTTAAAAATGCTAGAAAAAAAACAAACGCTAAATTTCGCGATCTATAATCCATAATCATAACTCCTGTACAGCAGTCCCACAACATTCTGACACTCAATGACATTCCAATACCTTGTCAGAAAAGTTTAGTGGCTGGGAATGAGCTTTTTACAGTGTCTGCTATAATGTTAGTGTTGTTTTCGTGTGTTTACAGATGAATATGGCCACGGTGTAAATACACAGTACAGTTACGATCTTATTGCCACATTAGATTGTTATGATAACATAATATATGCCTTCAGTGGTTTCCTGAAGATAAATACCAAAAAACAACACAACTGAAATAACTACAGCAGTCTACAGTATAGATCGTCTGATCTCATGTGAAGCAAGAAATCGTGATGACATATGATGACGTGTGCAGGTGTTGTAGTGCTGTCCCAATTCTTAGGGATAAGTTTTGAAGCCCTTCCCCTGTGTGTGTGTGTGTGTGTGTGTGTGTGTGTGTGTGTGTGTGTGTGTGTGTGTGTGTGTGTGTGTGTGTGTGTGTGTGTGTGTGTGTGTGTGTGTGCGCGCAAGTGCTGGTAATTAGAAATCAGGTTATTGGGAACGGGTGTGTGTGAGTCCTAGTGAACTGGGGGAATCCAACAACTGCCTGACAGATTCTTTGAGGCTTCTCCACACTGTAAATCTCCTGGATGTGGGAAAGACAGTGAAGGTGGAATTATCAGAGAACAATACATTTTCTCATTGTCCACAGCCAAGATTTTCACTGCTGGACAGAGATGGAAAGGAACAAGGTACAAATACTTTGTTACTGTTACTTTAGTCCTTAAGTGGGTTTATCAGTACTTTACATTACTTTAGTACACTGATAGAAGACAGTCTGATCTTCAACAACAACAAATTTGGACTCTCTAACTCAAACTCTCTAGCGCCACCACTTGTTCAAAATTTCACTTAGGTTTATCTTTATAACTTTTGATCTGAATGGGCTACACTCAAAATATATTTTCATCTGAATCATTGGCTCAAGTCGATACAAACTCTCATGAATTTTTTTTTTTCCTATTTCAAATTTTTCATAAAACCTATTTGAACAAACTTGTCCTAGGCTGTTTGTCCGATTTTTACCAAAATTGAATCACATGATCTACAGACCATGCTGACAAAAAGTTATGGAATTCAAGTTGATTAGACGAATCGTTTTTGATTAACTTGCGAACAAATTTAAAGAGCTTGCGAAAATTGATTTAAGGTGTAAAGGTGTTATCTCCATAACGCATTGACGTATTCACACCAAACTTGGTGTGTGTTATCACAACCATGGTCTAAAATTAGCTGCAATGCACTGCCCCCTAGTGGTCTGGAGATACAAAAAAAATGGCTTTTTTTGCTTATAACTTCTCAACCCTTTGTCCAAAATTCATAAAATTGGCCTCTTTACATTCCGCGGAGCATGCTGAATGATGTCCCAGGTCAGCCATTTTGGCCATTAGCCATTTTGAATTATGTCAAAAATTGCTATATTTTACAGACACATTGGCAAATTGTTATGAAAGTGAGTATGTGTCTTCAGGACTGTGCTCTGAAGGTGCTCTAAAAGTGGTCACAGCGCCATCTTTTGGTTAAACGTTATTGATATTTCTAAAAATGCTTATAACTTTTGACTAATTTTGCCTATTGATATGATACTTCTCTTGATACATTTATTGGGTTTTCCTGATAATATCAATACCAATTATGTCTTTATTAACTTAACTTCCTGTCCGCCATCTGGCCTTAAGTCAAAAACCTACTGTTTCAAACTCCTACAACATTGTAAGGCTGATTTGCACCAAATTGTGCAGTGGCTGCATCTCCTCAACAATAACAGCAATAACATTTTTTTTTGTAGGTCGAATTAATTATTTTACTGATGTCAATCATTTGTTGTTTAGATGGAGGTGGGGTGCGGGTATAGTGCTTTGCATGTAATTTGCATGCATTTTTTTTTTTTTTTGATGTCGTGCTTCTTGCAATTGTCAAGAGTTTTACTTACATATAATCTACACTTAAGGACAATCCACTTCTTGTCTTTGATACATCAAAGAAAAACAAGAATCCATTGCAACAATGTACAGTAAGTCTCCAGCCTGCCGTTGTTTCTGTTTCTGAGTGTCTGTAGTGATGACGGGCGATTCACGAATGCATCATTTGTTTTAACCGGATTAACATCACAAATAAAAAGTAACATCACAATAACGGAAAGACATGGTCCCCAGGTGTCGTGATGGTGCAGATGACTTCTCGTCAGGTGGCGAGGGGCCTACGGGTCTGTGTACTGGATGCATGGTGCCCTTACTGGGGATAAGATGCTTCTGGCAGCTTGATGTAATCTATCAACTCTGGCCAGGTGACAGGGTTGTGGAGCAGGATGAGTTGTCCTCACGAGGAGGGAAGCGCCTGCAGCAGGTGGTTGATTACCAGCCTCTGAATGACCTGGGTGGCTGATGGTTGGTCTTCTAACAGCCAAAGACAGCCCAGATCCAGGACAATTCTTGTTTCAGGACAATTTTGAAAGCTTTTTTGATCCACTTGTTGACTACTGTATACTGTATATATATTTAATAGAGAATATTGGTTGTTTATTTCGCTGTAGTGACCCTTTATAACAGGGGTGTCAAAGTCAATCCCTGGAGGGCCGGAGCCCTGCAGAGTTTAGTTCCAGCCCTGCTTCAACACACCTATCTGTAGGTATCAAACAAGCCTATAGCACTCAATTAGTTTGATCAGGTGTGTTTAATTAGGGTTGGAACTAAACTGTGCAGAGCTCCGGCCCTCCAGGAACTGGCTTTGACACATGTGCTTTATAAAGAAGGGAGTAGCCTAAGCTTAAAGAGAGTGAGTTAAACAGAATATTTAGGAGATATGTTCCTATATGTGTAACTATTCAAAACCTTCAGGCCTGTAGCCAGGGGGGTTCGGTGGTTTGAAAGACCCACCACTCACTGACAAAGGTCCAGAATTTGTCCTAAACATGAGCTCATTTGTCCAATTTTAACTGCTATGCCATCATAATAAATGAAAATAACCCATCGAAAAGGCTTTAAGACCGAGCAGAATTCTCTTTTGGCTGCCGTGACTTCAGCTAATCAGTTTTAGCTGCTAGAAAACATACAATCTAACTTAAGTAGTTATCTTTTGCTACTGTATTGTTTTTAAATAGAGAAAACAGTTTACAGGTAACTTTTATTCTAAATCTTGGATTCTTAAATCTTATTCTTGAAACAAAAAATGAGCAATAAAAAGGCATGAAGCACTAATAGTGGACCATATTAAAATTAATTGTTGTCATCCATAATAATTGTTGTTATCCATGAATTTTCAAACTTTTTTACAAGAGTGGCTAGAAAAACTGAAAAAGGTCAAATTCTGACTAAGGAAAGTTGAATGTGCCGGCCAGTTTGTTATTTATAATTTGCCTAATAAATGACAATAGGCTTGTATTTAATTTAAAACATATGCATACTTTTTTTTTTTTTATATAATATATGATGTAATAAATTTGCATTTTAAAAATAAGTATTTTTTTTATATTTCTTTATTCTAAATCTTTTGAAAATATTTTGGTACATCAAAAAGTGTGGTTATGATGACCATCCAACAAGCTAATTCAGCTAAAAATAGTGCTTAAAATGTATTTAAATCTCATAATTAAATAGAAAATGAGGCATATAATTGCAAAAAGGTCCACTTTTTGAAAAAAAAAACAATCACCCCTTTCACCAGGCTATGGGCCTGACCTTGATGGGACTATATTAATGGCAAAGACTGGTCACCCATTAGTTAACTCACATTCTCATTGTAAAATCTGCAGTGCTACCGGTCCTCGGATGTGATGTTCTGACCAACTTCCACACATGCACATCTTGAACAACTTCCACTGAAACATCCTGACTGAGGACTGTTATTGCAGCTGTTCCCTCTGTGATCACAACCTGGATAACGGTGACATCTGACTTAAAACTGACTCCAAAGCATATAAACTGAAACAATGGAAGAGCAAAATGCAACCTAGAACATTAAAGCTGAAATGGACTGATCTTATCATTTTAAACATAGAAGATCTTAAAATGTAAAAACAAGGTTGTTGATTTTATCTATCTATCTATCTATCTATCTATCTATCTATCTATCTATCTATCTATCTATCTATCTATCTATCTATCTATCTATCTATCTATCTATCTATCTATCTATCTATCTATCTATATATCTATCTATCTATCTATCTATCTATCTATCTATCTATCTATCTGTCTGTCTGTCTGTCTGTCTGTCTGTCTGTCTCAGAAGTGAGTGTTAAGGCACACTTGTAATAAGAATCCCACTTTTCATCTGCTGATGAAAGACATTTCAATTTCAGGCTAATTATTTTGACTGAAATGCTTATTTCAGTTATTCTCATTAGATTATCTAACTTTTAAGCTTTAAGAAGATATACAATAAATTGTAAAAAAAAAAAAAAAGTAATAATAAGAATTATTAATAAATTATGTTTTAATTAGGTGTATTTTTTATTTAGGTGGACCATATTTTATGAAAACATATTCACTCAATCGTGTCCATACTTTTTAACTACATACAATTATAAATGGTCTCAAGATAGCTTGAGAGATTAATAAATATCCAGTAGATGGCACTAACACAAGCTCACCATAATGTGTGCTCTTTAAATGTGTCCCCCGCAAACAAAAACGAGTCAATTAATGGATCAGCGTTCCACAGAATCCTAAATTAAACATATCAGCAAATTAAAGACCATATTATTTTTTTCTTCTTCTGCACAGCATGAGTATTCACTCCATGGTAAATATCGACTGAGACTACAAGCTTTAAACCGTGTCTTAATCCTAACGTTATGTCTGCATAGGTAGAACGTGTTTCCTGTTTTTAGCTTAGCATCACCGATGCTGCGTTTTTTTTCGTACACGACATAGCAGTAAAACACTGATTTCACAGCTATGGATTCCCTGAACTTTGAGTCTGAGATGGAGGCGGATGGGCAGGGCAGTTACTCTCTGTTTCCAGCGCTGGACAGCATGAGCAGCCTGACTGGAGCCGCCGAGAGTCTGGACCCGTAAGTTTATTAAGAGGATTGATTGTTGCATTATTTTTCTTCCAACATTCCCTTCGCTCACGTACTCGAGTCACAAGCTGAGTGATCTTACTCCACAAAAATGCTCCAAATTCAGTTCCTGGCGTCACGTTTAGGGCGTGGAGGAATTGCGAGGTTTGAAATTCAATAAAATATTATTCCCACGATAGTGCCAGACTCAAATAAAATCGCCCTCTGACTTTAATTTACCATGAAAAATGTTCAGAAGACAGTGCTGTAGTGCACGTCCCAAACATTCAAGTATCATAACATAACGGCTAAAACATTGTGATAACTTTAGTGTTTTTACTCAAGCTATCATGTAAATAAAAGCATCTGATGCCTGCTGTACTTTTACAATTTTTGTAAGGGATCGTTCACGCAAAAATGAAAATTGTTCTTCTGTTCCAAACCTGTTTGAGTTTCTTTCATCTGTTGAACTCTAAATATTTTGTTGAAAGTTGGAAGCCTGTAGCCATTGACTTCCATAGTATTTGATTTTCTGACTGCGTATGTCAGTGATAATTAATGTTCAGCTTTTGATTTAGTGTTTATCATAAGAAAGAAGCTCATAAAAGTTACTAACCACTTGAGGATGAGTAGATTTTCGGCTGGGTCAGTTGACATTTCTGTGTGGAGTCTGCATGTTCTCCCTGTGTTTGCGTGGGTTTCCTCCGGGTGCTCTGGTTTCCCCCACAGTCCAAAGACATGCAGTATAGGTGAATTGAACAAGCTATAAGCTAAATTGTCCGTAGTGTGTGTAAATGCAAGAATGTATGGGTGTTTCCCATTAATGGGCTGCAGCTGGAAGGGCATTCATTAATTTTCTTTTCGGCTTAGTCCCTCCGCTGCATAAAACATATGCTGGATAAGTTGGTGGTTCATTCCGCTGTGGCGACCCCTAATTAATAAACGGACTAAGCTGAAAAGAAAATGAATGAATAATATTAAATGTAATTAGTTGAACTTGAGTGTCATTCTGTAGTATAAAAGTCAATACCTAAATTTATGTGTACTTTATGGATAACAAAAGAATATTAAAACCTGATGATTTAAGAAGTTTTGAGGAATTTTTTGGAGGGGGTGTTTAAATTAATTGCATAATTTAATTATTAAATTTAATCGATTGAAATAAAAAAATCAATTAAATTTAGTTTGTCAGTTTGGTATCCATGCTACTCTTTAACACCAAGAAGAAAGCATGTCCATTTTGAACCATAGTTGTTGTTAGTGTTCTGTTTGTTTATGACCTAATTCACTCTTATTTATTCACTGCATTTAGTAATATAAATAAACCAATGTTTTAATTTGTGCAGTCACTACTGGATCACTCACAAAACCATGAATTTTATGCAAGAACTTTAGTGTGTTTGTGTGAAATGTTTTAATTATACTGCTGCTGTTTTACAGTGAAACCCCCAGCGAGGTTGCAGATAAATCAAACCTCACATGGCTCGATGCTGCTCAGGTAAAAAAATCTTTGTTTTAAATTATGTTGTGGTTAATTGACACCCTTTTCTGTCATCAATTAAATAACTTTTCTGATTTTCAAGATTGTTTTGGAAGAGGCTGGACGGCCCATGCACATCAAGGAGATCAAGCAGCGGATCATTGATCGCGGACTGGTGCAGTCAAAGTACAGTTTAAAAAGAGATAAATATTTCCATGTTTACGTTTCATTTTTAATTCATATTTATATTAGGGATGCACAAAAAGTAATATTTGGCTGATATACATTTTTGTCTGATTTTGATACCAGTATTTGTCACTTGCTCACTTTAATTTAACCACTCTTTTGAAGATAATTTAAAAGTTAAGTTGTTTATTGCTGCATCATCAGATAATTATTATTGCTGTTATTACTGCCTGTACAACTGTACCAAAATGTCTGATAAATATCGATGGCTGATATATTACATTGGTGCATCTCTGCTTTATATCTTCAAATTAAACAGTTTTGTTTCCCTTTTCACCATTTTGTATTATTATTATAAATATATATGTTTGCTATTAACTAAAAAGATAGTTCACTCAAAAATGAAAATTGTCATCACTTGCTCACCTTTTGACTTGTTCCATACCAGTTTGAATTTTTCTGTTCAGTTAGGGCCAGAATGCAACCAAAACCAACTGTGTTGTTAGCTCCCATTGGCTCACTTCTGGTCCCGTCTGGACCAAAAAACTGAATGTGAACAAACCAAACCTGCGGTAGCCGACTGAAATAAGAGTGTGTGTTCTGTATGTGTTTTTCTGCTGCTGCTGGAGGCAGTAGTCTGTTTTCTCGCTTGGCAATGGGAAATCGAAAGATGAAATGCGAACAGCCAACTCATAAAACAAATCAAGTATCATTATTGCAGTAATTGTTACTTACCATGGACCAAATATGTCTGATAATCTAATAATCCATATCGTTTGCAAATATTTGATAAATGTAGCAAAATTACTGCAGACTTTGTGTTTCTTTTTGACTTAAATTGTTTACTTTGGTACGTCATTTCAGTTTTTATTTTCACATGCTGATTCGTTGCTGAATAACCAATCAGAGCACTTTCTTCAGCCAACCTTTGAAGCCAACTCTAGGAAGGAACACACCAACCTGACAAAGCCCAAAGGCAGATAATCTTCTTGTTGTGTCCTGACCTTTTAACAAGAAAGGAGATCTATTGAAAAATGTTGAAACCTGTAACCATTGACTTCCATAGTATTTGTTTTTCCTACTATGGAAGTCAATGGTTACAGACTTTTCTCAAATATCTTCTTTTTTGTTCAACAGAACCAAAAAACAAACTGAAACTGGTATGAAACTAGTAAAGGGTGAGTAAATGATGACAGAATACATTTTATTTGGGTGAACTATACTTTTCACTGTTTTAGCTGCTTCTTTAATGCTATATGCCAATTGTTTTAAATTGATCAAAAATCATTTAATGAATATGGGTGACTTATACAATGGTGCATCTGTAGTTTCTAACAGTGTCTGTTTCCTTTGCTGTTTTTTCAAAGTGCAAAGTCAAGCCTTGAGGCGGTCATGTATCGAGAGGTAAGATTCACTGCACTACATGCTGCTATTTACCATATTTCTTTGTTTTCCCATTGAGTACCATTGAGTTTCCTTTACTGTGTTTCCTTTAGTGCATGCTTTCATATTTATTTGTCTTTCATGTTTGCATTCATTGAAGCTCTAGAATGAATAATATAGGGAAAAAAATGGTAAAGTGAGAGCAGTCTCTCATTTAGAGAGTCTACATCATGAGACGTCAGCGTTCGCTCTGCAGCATTTGCTTTAGTTTGACGGTGTGTTACAGACACAGAAAGGGAGCAGACGCTTCAAGAGGATTGAGAGCAGAAATGGAGTTTTTGCTTTGTTGGTAAGTTGATAAGCACAAGTCAGCTAGCTGTAAGTGTTTTAGACTGCTTTTAACTTAGAAATAGTCTTTAGGACGATGTGTGCCACATTGTTTTGTTGTTTTAAGTTATTTTGGGGCTATTTTGGATGTCCAGTCATCAATTTTCTTTCAGTCATTTTTTATTTCATATTGTGAATGTTGTTCAGATTCTACATCAAGGTCATCCACACAAATAATTAAGCATGCTTTGAAGTAAATAAATGCGTTTATGCAACCGTAATGTCTACTTTACTGGTTTGCAGTTGTTAATTAATTGTAACTGAAAGTTAAAATATGTTTTGACATATTAAATCACTAAAACTACTCTACTGTATTCTTCTGCTTTTATATGCTAATATATGCAGAGATATTCTTTTGGCTTTTTAAGCGTTTTAAGCTGCTTTGTCTAACATAATTTACATTATTCTATAGCACTATAGAAGTAATATTCAAATTGAATTGAGTTGAACTAAAAGTAACCAGAACTTTAAAATGAAGTTTTAAAAATAAATTAGCTCTAGTAATTTTTCTTATCTAATTTTATCAAATTAAATGATTTGCTTTTTCAAAGTGCCATCAAAATCCAAACACCACTGACACCTGCTGGTCAGAATGCTGCAGCAATTCTAAATGCAACAAACACTCAGTACAAACATGTATAAATTTACGTTTATTACTGGTGTTGGTGTAATATAAAAGTGTCATTTGACACTTTTTAATATTAATTATATTTTGTTATATTTGTATATTAAGCTAGTAGTGCTTAGATACTAGTGCCTAATAAATGGATAATAATTCTGTACACTAGATTCTGTTACTTATTCATTAGAAAGTAGTTGTTATTTAATTAGTGACAAAAATTTATTATTTTTGCTATCAGTACGTTTTTTTTCATTGACTTATTGGAATCTGTCTCTGATATTCAGCTTTGATTAGTGTCTATTACTACTGTGATGAGTACATCATTTTTATGCACCGCTAGTAGTTATTCATAGGTACGAGTACTTTATATTTTTTCAAATACTAGTACCTATAAATACATACTCGTACTTGATTGTTACATTCTAGTAATTATTATATCGATTTAAAAGGTAAAATACTTACTGGACTAGTATTTATTTGTTTTGTATTACCTATTATTTTAGCTATAGTATATATTCATGTCATACCAGTACACATTTATTATATGCTAGTAGTTATTTCAAATGTTAGAAGTAAGATAAGAACTAAGTATATTAGTTTTAGTACCTAATGTATAACTGGCAGTATGTACAGGTCACAAATGGAATACACACTAGTCAAAGGTTATAAAGAAGTCTATGGCAAAAATGTCAAATGTATTGCTTGTAACAATATAATCATTCCTAATTACTAGTGAAAATAGTATTAGTCTTTGAATAAGTAATATCTAACAATACATTCTACAATCTAAGAGGCATTGCATAGGTTAAAAGTCAAAACATGCAGTTGTAGCATAAGAAAGCTTCTTTTACTGAAATCACATGTTTGCTATGTGCTCTGAACTACAGGTTGCAAATAATTTTTAAAGGTTTCAGAAGTTCAAAAATAATTACCTTGAAAGCATCCATCACTATTGTACTACATGGTTCTCAGCAATTTAATGGCAAGTGTAGAAGAAACTTCTTTCTCATATCTGCTGAATTTCTGTATTGTAAACACTTTAATTATTTGCATCTCATATATGCAGACGGATGAAGAGAGACAACATGCATTGCAGGCTTTCTCTGCCCAGTCGGCCTTCTCAAGTTCGGGTTCTGGCTCGTCTCTGGGACCCCTGCCTTCTCCAACGAGCCACACTGAGTCCAGATCTAAAGTCAGGAAAGGTCCTCGCAAGAACCAAAATGAGAAGTACCGATTGAAATATATCCGTCTTCGCAAAGCTGCCCGTGCCATGATATTTGTGAGTAAATGAAAAGTTTTTTGGACATTATCATTATACCCATGCTTAAACTGGTGCCTTTTGACTCACAGGAAAACGCAGCATTATATGATGAGATCGCTCACCTGGAAGAAAAGTTTGTCAGGGCAAAAGAAGAAAGGAGGTATGTCCACACACATTATTTAATTTTGTTACATTATTTTCTTATTTATTTATTTTATTTATTTATTTATTTATTTTTGTTTTTTAAAATAAAATTTTTATTTGTTTAATCATATTAATTTAACAATGAGGTGTACAGAAAAATGAACCGCCAACTTATCCAGCACGATTTTATGCAGCGGATGCCCTTCCAGCCGCAACCCATCTCTGGGAACATCCACACACTCATACACTACGGACAATTTTAGCTTACCCAATTCACCTGTACCGCATGTCTTTGGACTGTGGGGGAAACCGGAGCACCCGGAGGAAACCCACGCGAACGCAGGGAGAACATGCAAACTCCACACAGAAACGCCAACTGACCCAGCCCAGCCGACGTTCTTGCTGTGAGGCAACAGCACTACCTACTGCGCCACTGCGTTGCCCTAAATATGTTTATAATAAGTGAAAATTAGTTAAGTTTTTAAAATTCAGAGAATTAACTTCGAATTTATTTAACAGCAAAGCACTGTGAATTAACATAATTAAAGTTTTACTGCTGTTAGATATTACAAGATTAATAACTGCTCTAAAAATATTGCATACTATTAGTTTGTTAGCTTCCGCATCATCTAATGTTAACAATTTATACTTTATAATAAAGTATTACTGGTTATACTGTATTTTGATCAAATAATCATATTTGATTAGCTCTGTGAGAGATGTGATCTCATGCATGACATACACGCACACATACATATACACATCATAAAAGTTCCTCTTTTAGATGAATACCTTATATGGCATGCTATGATAAAGATAAAGATATTCGTGGCTATACATTAGATCAGGGGTTCTCAACCTTTTTCACTTCAAGGCCTACCTTCTTCTGCAAAAATATTTTGAAGACCCACCTGTCTGACATTTTTTCTTAAACTGATTGTCTAGAGAAAATTCTTATTTTAAAACTTGGTTTATTAGCAAAACATTTATTTTGCCTTCTACTATTGTTCTCTTATTTTTCTACAGCATTTTATAGAACGCAAAACATGGCAAATTTGTATTGGACTGACTACTATTCATCTATTGATCTACTATTTATATCCATTCAAAATAAACAAAAATGTCAAATACAGTAACAACACTAAATCTGTTGAAACGCACCGATCTGACGTTGGTTGGGTTTGCAGCTGGACATTATTATTGGAGTTCACTGATAAGAAGAGTGAACAGCTGTTCACTACTGAAACGCCACGAGTCTCGCCAGATCCTCCTGTATGGGCACACGTCTGTTATAAAACACTCACAGGGCATTAATTTGGACAACTATGTGGACATTTTCAAGTGTTCACACAAAGAGAGCACACATAGTTTGTGTAAATCAACACACTGGTGCGACTGGACTGTACATGAGCTGGTTATTATAACTCTAATCATCGTTACTTTTACATTTGCATGACGGTTTGCTTTACACAACTGAGACTGTAGTTCTAGTTGATGTGCAGCGGTTGGACGTTTAAGCCACAGTTATGTCTGAATTTAACAATGAGGCTGTTTTTGCACCGAGCCCGAAGTAATCAATCACAGAAAACAGGAAATGCCATTACTTCAATCATTTTAATATGACATATTTAATAATGGAATCAAATACTTATAGCATAACTTTTAAACTAATTTTGAGCTATCTCGCTGCCCACCTGCAGGATCCCTGAGGTCCACTAGTGGGCTGCGGCCTACTGGTTGAGAATCACTGCATTACATTAATTACTACCAAAGCCAAAACTAATGATTAAGGAACTAATTACTTAAGTTACTTACAAAATTACTTAAGATCACAGTGCAAAAATAAGTACACCCCAATGAATATGTTATGGAAAAATATTGAAAATAATTTTAATAAAAAGGGAAAATTAGGAGAAGTATAAAGCATGTTAGCTTTAGTTGGTACATTGTTGTTTGTAATTATTATTATTATTATTATTTTTAATTAAAAGAAATGACTTGTTTCTTTTTCTAGAGAACCTGGGTTACCATAATCTAATTTTACAATTTGAATACAACTGTTTAATAAAATGGTTTTGTTGAAATTCACCAAAATATATTGTCTAAATTCACTGAGAAAGGGATAACAATGTTCATTTTCAAAAAGGGTGTACTCTTATATGCTGTGCGCTCTATCTAATAAGTAAAGTAATGGTCATTGTTTGCAATCCTGCCCCCTGACATAGAGTCTGCTTTCTGTTTCTCCAGATTCCTGCTGAAGTCTGTGTTGCAGTATCAGTCTGTGGCTGAAGGAGAGCCTGTGGTGACTCCTGGCTGCAGCACACACACACCTGTTGCTCCTAGCTCCAGCACACCAGGTGGTGCTGCTCTAACAGGGAGTCACAGTCAGACCACTGGACTCTTAGGACATGAAGACAGTCTTTTGAAGAAACCCAAAAAAGAACGAAAAGAGAGAGGAAGAGAGACCAGCAGGGAAGAACGTTAGTATTTCTGACCACAGTGCTTTCTACGTTGTGTGTGCATTAATGCTGGATTCCAATTTGCCTACATGTACTAGACCCTATGATGGAAAGATACATACTTTTGAGTGTAATAGAGGTGTAGACAAGGTTTGGGACATATTACCGCATCATTAATGGAGCATTCTGTTGCTTAGTTACAAGCAGTCAATCAACTTGTCATATCCTCCACATTTCTTATGCAATTTCCTTTTGTAGATGAAATAACATGGTAATATGCCATTCAAAATATCTGCTGCATTTGATTTTAAAAGTGTATATTTAAAAGCTATATACCAAAGTTGTCTTTATAAGTGTTCACAATGTTGTTACAGATTAAAAAAAACATGGATGACTTGGAAAAAAAAAAGAGTCAGGTTAAATATTAATCAGTAATCATTCAACGCTTCTTCGCTAACAAAGTTTGTAGATTTTTTTTAACACTTTTATCCATGTTTGTAGTTCTAATCAAATTCAGAGCCCAACACGCAATGTGTTGTGGGTAATATTAGCCATTTAAGTGTGCATTTATCTGCACTTTGAATTTCTACAGGAAATAATAGACCCGACATGTAACTTTAGGTTACTTATTTAAACATACTTTGATATGGGACACACTAACTTTTTAATTTTTTCCTCCAAAAACTATTATGACACAGTTTTTTGTTGTTGTTTTTTCAGAACTATTTAGCATAGACATTGTGTGAAATATGTATAATATGTGACACTGCATATTTGTCTGTATTTTGAGATTGCGGCTGTTTGTTTGCTTTATTTGCAGTCATGAGGAAGATTTGTAAGAAGAGGAAGGTAGCTGAGGGTGGAGTCCGCAAGCTCGTGCAGCCCATCTCACTAGACTCTTCTGGAAGGCCGCTCTTTCCCATTGTGCTTGGTGGACTCACTGTTTACAGCCTCGGGGAGGTCAGACAGTTATTCAATTCTAATGTGTCAATATACAGTCTTTGTGTTGTTTTCTTGAAGTTACATTCATGTAAACTAACTTTTTTGCCAATGGCCAGTAATCGTAGAAAGTTTACCAGCCATTTTTTTACTAGCAATGAAACTCTTTTCTTTGAATTGGGAATTAATTCATTATATTGACTGAAGGCCAGACAGTCAAATCAGCGTATTCTTCAGGGTGTCCGCGGGGTCTTAAAAAGTATTAAAAGTTGATAAATCAATTATGAGAAAATTAAGGCCCTTAAAAAGTATTTAAAAATCGTAATCACATTTTTATGAGGTCTTAAGCCTGTTTCACACCGCAAGCATGAGCAGAACGTGTTTTTTTTCGCCGTCCATGTTAACAGATTTGAACTTTCATACTGGTCGCTGAAGCAGCAGTGCTGCGATAGTTTCGGCGCTGGGTCTATTTTTGCTGCGCTGCTCGCGCTCAATTAACATGACAGTGCATTGATTATGACCAAAGCACATTGATGGACAGTAAAAAGTAGCAATTTTACCCAATAAATGCATCAATAATATCCACTGATTTTTATATATTCAATCAAATAAACTTAAATGATTAAAAATGGCAACAAATATTTATTTGGGCCTGAACTACAAAACCAAATTTAAAACATCTGTAGTATTAGTTTTGCTTAGTAAGTTGCACACTAGTTTGATCATTTATAAATATTATTAGAACTATATTGTATAAATATTATAACTATAGGCATATATCATCCTGACAATCAAAAACAAAATGACATGATATCACAGGTGATTGTCTTCTGACCGAGTGCACCTTAAAATACATGAATGACACATAGAGCGTGAGAAGCAAATCGTTCTTTAGGATCTGTATAATTTGTAAAATAAAAAAAGTGTATTCATATGTGTATATATATATATATATATATATATATATATATATATATATATATATATATATATATATAGATAGATAGATAGATAGATAGATAGATAGATAGATAGATAGATAGATAGATAGAATAGACAGAGATAGATTGACATCTGCAAAAGCTGCTGATCCGCTGCGCGCTACTGATGCAACTGGTGTGAAAGGCAAATGCCTGTGTGCTGTTTCTGCTCTCCTTACGCGCTGCTCACACTCTGTTCTCGTTTGCGGTGTGAAACAGGCGTTAAGTTTTGTTCAAGCGTTGTCCAAAAGTGTTTGACTCCAAATAAGCATAAATATACAGTTGCAATCAGAATTATTCATCCCCCTTTGATTTTTTTTTTCTTCCTTTTTTAAACATTTCCCAAATGATGTTTAACAGAGCAAGGAAATTTTCACAGTATGTCTGATAATGTTTTTTTCTTCAGGAAAATGTCTTATTTGTTTTATTTCGGCTAGAATAAAAGCAGTTTTTAATTTTTTAAAACCCATTTTAAGGTCAAAATTATTAGCCCCTTTAAGCTATATATTTTTTCAATAGTATACAGAACAAACCATCATTATACAATAACTTGCCTAATTACCCTAACCTGCCTAGTTAACCTAATTAACCTAGTTAAGCCTTTAAATGTCACTTTAAGCTGTATAGAAGTGTCTTGAAAAATATCTAGTCAAATATTATTTACTGTCATCATGACAAAGATAAAATAAATCAGTTATTAGAAATGTGTTGAAAAAATCTTCTCTCCGTTAAACAGAAATTGGGGAAAAAAATAAACAGGGGGGCTAATAATTCAGGGGGTTGAATAATTTTGAACACAACTGTATTTATTTTCCTCCTAATAATAACAATGTGTGCTCAATCCACGCGATTGCTTCAAGCCAGGGCGCGTCCGGCCAAGCTCCTCTGTCCGGGTGATGTCACATAATTTGTGACAAACGCGAGAAGGTGATGTGACGCTTTCCACATGGAGCAAAACTATAGAGCGAAACAGACGGCAAAATGGGAAAATGTAAATTTGCGTACTCCTGGTTGGAGAAAGACGAGTTTAAACTGGCTGAAGCCTGTCGCTGAAAACAACCGCGTAATTTATCCTTTCAAGCTTTGTTTCTTCCGAGCTTATCTGAGTTCTGTTGCATGGTTGTGTTCCATTGATTGATTTAACTACAACTGTTTATTAACAACTGTTTATTAAGTTAAAGGTTTGATACTGATTAGAACTTGAAGTGGCAATGAGGTCTTAAAGTATTCTGAGAAGGTCTTATAAAGTCTTAAAAAAGTATTGAAATTACCTTTCGGATTCCTGCATATACCCTGATTCTTGTTTTCGCACTCTAGACTCTCGATTTTGGTCCCAGAAATACTAAGAAATACTAAAATACTATTTTATATATAAACAATCAACAAGACATGGGTTACTGATTATAATTAATGTTTTATGTTTGTGCTTTTAATTGCAGATCATCACAGACAGGGCTCTGTTTCATGATGACACTGCTATCTATCCTGTGGGGTTCTGCAGCACCAGAGTTTTCGCCAGCATGAAGAACCCTGATCAGAAGTGTCTCTACACCTGCCAAATCAAAGATGGCGGCCAAGGACCACAGGTGCACACTTATTTATGCGTTAACTTAAGTATCTGTAACTTACTTTGAGAAAAATGTATATATACGCAAGCACTAATGTTTTTTAAATGGAATATATAAGAGATAGTTCACAGCTAGGTTCGTTTTATGTGATTTGCGTGTAATGTGCTCACTCGGGGATGTGATTCTTCAATATAAATAGGGATTTCCTTATTTTCTGAGCTCAATGGCGCAACCCATGTAATTTGCGTAAAACCGTTTTTTTGTGAGGTTCATCGTCATCAGAGCAGATTACCTGATTGATGGTTTGCGCCATCAATGTTTACCATTGTGCACAAGAAGGAGCAGTGACTGCTTCATTCCGGGCGTCATTCAGGGAAGACCTATTAGGCTACTGTGTATATAATTTAGCCCTGTAATGTGCGCGTATGACGAAGCAGCTGTCAATATGCAAGATTATGAAATGGCTTTGAATGGCTGTGCACTTTTTCCGCTTTCACATTTGCACATCACGACCACATGCGCTCCATACATTATAAATAAAGCCAGGATGCACATTTGCTATTATTCTCTCCAAGTCATCCGTCCTTATGTTTTCATTTATTCAGTCCTACAGCCTAGCACCTGAAATGTAATACCAGAAAGTTTAATAAGTTTAGATGATATTACAAATTTTAAAAATATAGTTTTAATTAATTATAAAATATTAAAAAGCAGCGACTACAGTGAAGGAAAGTGATACACAACACAAGTGGACACAACAGAACTGAGTTAGTTGCGCCATCTAGCGGCGGTGTGTGGATCTGTCCCGACATTGAGGTGCAATTATTAAACCTATTAAACATTATTTAGGTGACTATTAAACTGCTAAACATTTAAACTGATAAAACAAAAAAATGAAACTTAAATTTATATAAAGAATATTATTTATTATGTTTTTAGTATTATTATTTCTATTATTATTTGAAAACACACACATACAACTATATATTCTGTTTTATACTCCTTTGCCTACCCTTGCCCCTTGGTCTTTAAAACAGAGTGGCAAGAGGTAAGGGTGAAAATATTTACCTAAGAGATGGGACGCCACTGCTATACCATTCCATCATCCTAGGTCTGCATATATTGTTGATGTAACTGTGAGAAATGTACAAGTGTAATTTATGTTATGCTTTAACGCGTAATTTAAATATTGCTTTGGACTTCTATTTCTGACATGGCATGCTGTCTGATCCCCAGATATCAAACATAAAACATGACTTGATACAACTGTTGTGCTTTCAGTTAATGTAAGAATAAGAATATAGCCATAAATATAAACACGAGGTTAAATGTGACAAATAAAATAATAATTTGTCCGTAAAATACTCATTATTAAAAAAAACAAACAGTTGCATTTCTAACAATTCCTGGACAATCGTGTTTGAGGGGCCCTTTCTGGCCCTTCCCATTACCCCTCTAATCAAAACAAAATCAAGATTGATATTTCACATGAAGGCACAAAATAGAGGAGTAGGGGTTCACAAACCAAGCATGATAACTAAACAGATAACAAAAAAAATAATTATTCACAGTGTTAAAGAATGGCATAGTTCACACTGTAATCTACAACAATAAAGATACAGAGGAACGAAACCATTGGGATCACTTTCAGAACGATTTTTCCTTAAATTAAAGGGCTCACGCAATTTAAACACTGTTGAGAAGCACACTGCTTGATGTAAAGCCCTCTTTTAAAAGATTATTTAAAGATAATTACTATCGTGGAAACTATTGGTTGTACCATGGGAAATAATGCTAAAAAACACATGGAAGTTTTGAAAGTCAAAGTTATTTTTTAACCATTCCTGAATGCTGCATCTCATATTTTTAGATGCAAAGACACGTTCTGTGTGAATGGCCCCTAAGTTGTTGCACTGCTGTCATCTTTTTCTGTCTAGTTACTCTAGTTATTGATGCCAGTGGACTGTGTCACCTGCACCCTGATGGTTTTGGACGTATACGTGTAACATTACACCTCTAGTGCACAGAGATTGTTTTTCTGAAAAGCCTGGAGTCTGGACAAGAAGTTAATTTATTCTAAAACATATTAAAAGGAAAGCGCACTAGTTTACACAGCACCTAAGTCAATCTATACTGAAACTGAACACCAGCTTTTCCAAACTAAAAAAGGGTCTTCAGTGTTTTCAAGATGCCGGAGTAGTGTGGATTTCAAGGCATAACTGTAACAAAACTTGTATTTGAAAACAAAAATGCACCTTCAGTCAGATGTTTTTATCCAATAAAGGCTTGTGCTCATAAGCGATGATAAAAAAAAAGATGCTATTTTTCCTTAACAGATGATGCGATTTGGATCAACATCTTAGTCACATAATCGCAAATGTTGTTCAAATAATTTTGTATAATTGCCTTCTAGAAATATCTTACGTGATTGTATTCCCAAAAATCATATACCCTCACCAAACCCAAGATAACATGATGGCTTTTGTTATTGTGTAAGGTTTCTGCCGCTCAGTGGCGCAGTGCATTTATCATGGAGGAGAAAGTTGTGGTGTCCCTGCTTGCAGGAATTTGTTCATTTATCATTCTAGTGTCCCGGAAAGTGATGATTTTACTCTTTTGATCCTTGGGTGGTGTGGTTAGTGTCATTTTTGCAAATGTTTTTTTGTTATACCACATGGAGAAATAGTAATGTATAATAAATACTGTAGTGTTTTCTAACCATTCTATAGTAAAGTTCTTGAATTAATAGCTATAGTTGAAGTAATAATAAACCATAAATATTATACTTCAATACACTATAGTTTACTGTAGTTAAAATGAAAAAAAAAAGTGTACTGCAGTATTTATTACTGATTGGCAGTTCATGATAGTTAATCCTACAGTATGCTGTAGCATTCATTATGTTAATGTACTATGTATAGGTACTAGAATATATACATTAGAATACAATTCACTATAGTACTGTTAATAACTAAAACGATAGTGCTTACTATAAGTTATTATAGTGTTTTTTTTCATGTGGGATATTCTAATTCTGCAAATAAGTAAATAAAAAATCAAATAAACTACTGCTGATTAATATCGCACACCCCATATACTAGTAAAGCTATTTTATTAATAAAAGCTGGAATAAAATTCGCTTCCAGCCAATCGGAATTGAGTGTTCAGACATGCTGTACTTTTTTTTTAAATGCTCCATTACATTTAAAAAACATAATTGTTTGTGCTTTTGTAAATATTGTAGTAAAGGTGGTGAAATAACTCCACATTTGAATTCAAAATTTATTGCAGAAACTGTTAACCATGACTATTAATTTATTAACAGAAATATGTTAACAGTCTTTTCTTTGTTGTATTATTTAGTTTGAGATTGCTCCAGAGGATGACCCACAGAACGCAATCGTGGCTTCGTCAGCCCTCACCTGCCATGCTAACCTGCTCAAAGCCGTTGCTGCTCGCAGGTGAAGTCATGTAGGATTATTCAGAACATTTTAAAGAAATTTTACCTCACCGCCATAAATTCATTGTACAGCACATGCTGATAAATGATTAACATGAGGCTAGTCTGCATATAATGCAAACCAGCTTTTATGATGACTATTTCTTTAGTGTAAATGAGCAGAGACATGCATCTCTCGGACAGCTCATGAATGCTGAATCAAACTCTTTCACTAGTGTTTATACAGATAAATGTCAACTTTACTATAGTATGGTTCAATAGTTAATGATAAAGTTTAAATAAAATATAGCTGTCTTGCCGAGTCTGCTTGTAATCGTAATTGGTTATTGTTATAAGTAAATGGTTCAGATGTATATCAGTATTTTGGATCTGTGTATTATTAACCCCTATATTATGACAGCAACTTAAAATAACTTCTGCTGTCACCCATTGTTAAACACCACAAGACAGAGAGACAATCACTTGCCTGGTTTCCATCCTAACATGAAGCGAACAAAAACAAGTAGAAAAAAAATCCAGTGGAGACTGTTGAGTTTATTCTGCAAATGCATTTGCATCTATATTATTCACATTAATCTATATTCACACAAATCCAAAACCATTTGTCATGCCTTACTTCAAATGCACATTAACTCAGAGTAGTTGAAACTCATTTACTGTTAGACCTACCTGAAAAACGTTATATTTCAGTTATATAGTTATATTTCAGCCCCAAAATATAAATTTGTGACAATATTTTCCAATTTTCTTGCATTTAACTTTAAATTGTAACATTTGTTGCTTAGAATCCAGCTTTTTATGCCTTTTGTTTTGTGGCAGTATTTCCTCACATCAATGATTGTAGATATGATTATAGTGTCATATAAAATTCCAGTATTGCAACAACACTACAATTACTTTTTAAGAATGTTTTAAAAAAGGGAATTATTTGAATTATATTTTATAATATAATAACTGTTTTACTTATTTTTTAATTTGAATAAATACAGCCTTATGCGCATATGAGTTTTTTTTAAAGCTACTTATAAAGCTAAATTTATTAAACTTTTGAAATTTGTGTAAAAATTCAAAGGTAATATTACAAATAAAAGTATTCATTCATGATTGTTTTTCAATGTAGGGGCAAACCCTTGACCAGCGTTGTCCCTTCTGGAGTAGACTTTTTTGGTTTCTCTCATCCCACCATTCAGAACCTAATCCAGAGCTGCCCTGGGGCTCGCAAATGTAGCAAGTGAGTAACAGCATTTTTTTTGTAATTATTTACATATTAATGTACTAATGACAAAAAATGAACACTTTGCCCCTACCTGTGCCCTGTGAATACAGATGAATTCACTTTATTTTCTTCTCTACTGTAGTTATCAGTGGGTGCGTTTTGAGGTTTGTCGTCCTGGTGATGGACAGGTGGCTCATGGTCTTTCTGAAGACGATGCATCTGTGAACTTTGAGTCCTTTCAGCGTTTGCAAAGCTGTGAGGAGAGTCTGAGCAATCAGACCGAATACAGCAGCACAGGTAGGACAACTACCACAAACCACAGCTAATCATCTATGCATTCCTGTATTACTGCCTTTTGTCAAGTCAGGAAATGTTTTATTTATATTTAGCTTCAATTCAGCTTCATCTATGCTTCTTAAATGTTATAAATTTCAAGTTTGTAACCTTCAAAAGAAGCTTTAATTAAAGACCGATTTTTAATTTCACGTTGCTGTATTGTTTTTGCAGAACAGCTGTTTTGACATTTTTATTATTTTAATGTAGTCTAAAACAGAGCAGAAAAAATGCACTTTTACATTTTCCTTGGAACATAATTTAGGTGTAAAGGGGTTAAAATGTTTAAATGTATGCTTACTGGCCACTTTATTAGGTACACCGTATTAATACTAATTGAATTCCTTCTTGCCCTCAGAACTGCTTTAATTTTTTATAGTATAGATTAAAGAAAGTGCAGAAAACATTGGTCAGAGATTTCCATTCATATTAACAAGATTTGCTAGCTACAAATGCATTATGCAAATCCCCCATTCCAGCAGATCCCAAAGCTACTCTATTAGATTGAGATGTGGTGACTGTGGAAGACATTTGAGTGTAGGGAACTCATTGTAATGTGAGGGCTTCAAACAAACTAAAATTTGGAGCATCCACAAAAAAGTAAGCAACATTATATTGTCATTTCCACATGTCATGATTATCTCAATTATTTTCTTTTCTCTTTTGTTATAATGTAGGACATTTGTTCCTAAATTGGTGTAAAATCTTTAAAATCTTTCTTTATTGAGTATTTTAATTTTCTTCCATTATTTTGAGCATTGTGAACATCGAGCTGCTCTGTGAACTTTTCTGTTTTTATTTGTTATCTTGTGTTTATTTTTTTTTTCTTAAATGAAGTAGTAAAGACTGCCCTCTCTTTCTGACAACTGTAAGCCTACTTCTCCACTGGGGATTCCCCATTACCCCCATAATGTGCAAGAATTGGCATAATTATGTAAGGGAATGAAAACCGCTCACCACAACAGCCACTGTGCTGGCACAGATGCTTTCCAATTTTGAGCTTGCACAGATTAAATTTCATTGTCATTTCATAAATTTAATGTCATCATGAAATGATGCACAATTTGCTACTAAGTGGCCAAAATTGTGCCAAAAAAATATCCCTCACAACATTAAACCACTGAGTTAGTGTTGCCTTGTGTCCTTATAATCATTCTGGCAGTTCTTCTCTTTCTTCAATATGACATTTTTACCCATAGAACTGACACTGGATTTATTTATTTTTTTTCTGATCCGAACCATTCTCTGCAAAATCAAGAGATGTTTGTGAAAATTTAAGTAGACAGTAGACCTTAAAGTCTTGCACCAACAACCATGCCACCTTCAGTCACTTAAATGGCCTTTTATCCATTTTGATACTCATTTTGAACAGGTTTTCTTTATCATGAATGCATCTCAATCGTGTTAACTTTGTCTCATTCGTAATTTTTTTTCCAGTGAACTGAAGAGTCCTGTGAAAATCAGGAAGCATTGATGCTCACTGTTCCCTTAATAGAATTCTGAAGCACAAAACATGAATAGTGAACAAACTTGCCCTAACATAATGACAAATGAGTGCCTTTTTTTTAAATAAACGATTATCTATTTATATTTAATCATAAGTGAACATAGTTAGACATCTTCAGAACAATTTAGTAAACATTTATAAGTGATAAATGTTTGAAATGTTTACAGCTCTGTGATTTAACTACTTATCCTATTATCCTGCTCAAGTCAGTTCATTGAGTTAACTACTCAGTTCTTAATTGATAGTGTGATTGCAGTTAAATCTGTTATTTATCTTCTATTAAACTCCATCCCACATCAAAAACAAATACTTTAGTACTTTAGTGTCCCAATGAAGTGAATCAAGCTTGAGACACCTCTCATGTCTGCAAAGTAAAGTCTATTAGGGATATATTTGTGCAAATTAGTATAGCATACTTTTTGTGAAACTGTACAACAGTAATTACTATTTTTACATTGTTTTGATTGGTAGGTTTAGGGTTGGGGTATTGGTAGACATGAAAAAAACACAATGTAATGGGTAATTTAATAAATAAAAGAAATAATTCTTGTTAACTTCCGGTCGGAGCTGTATCTCTTCTATAGTTTATAGGTATAAATGCATTCAGCTGCTGCCTTGTGATTGGCTGATTTGATGTTTTATGTCTAAAAAATTGGCTGGTGTGTGTTTATATTATGTTTAATTTCAGTTGTAAAGCAGCTCTACAGACAATAAAAGTGTGATAATTCACTTCAATCTAGTCTCGTGTTGTTTAATAACTATTAATGTAGCAATGTTGCCGCTCATTTACACAAAGTAGGAATGCTAATTTAGTTTTTGGAATATCATGGTATTTTAAAAGTTAAATTCCTGATATTAAAAGGCTGGAAGGTTTTAATTATTTTTGTCCACGTCACAAGTGTTTTGTTTATCACTTTCAATTGACGTTTCCATCCTTTTCTTTTTTTTAATCCCATTGTTTCAACCTTTCAAGTCTGTTATGATTCTTCAGCTATATTTTTATTCCTTTCATGATTTTCAACTGTGTTACTTAAAGGGATAGTTCACCCCAAAAATTAAATTTGCTCATTATTTACTCTTCTCCAAGTGGTTCCAAACCTTTGAGTTTATTTTTATTCTGTTGAACACAAAAGAAGATATTTTGAGGAAAGCTGAAAACATTGACCATTGACTTGTACAGAAACATACTATGGAAGTCAATGGTTACAGGTTCACAACATTTTTCCAAAATATCTCCATCTGTCTTTAACAAAAAAAAGAAACTCATAAAGGTTTCAAACAAGTGATGGTTGGGTAAATGATGACAGAATTTTCATTTTTAATTGAAATATCACTTTGGCTTCAAAATAACCACTGAGTGTTAAAAAGTAGACGACAGAAAAAAAATACATGTGATGTTTGTAAAACTATTATTGAGGTATCAATCAAAAAGTGTGAGCGAGCACTTCACAGCCACACCAAAAAAAAATGTTGATTGTTGTTCTCACAGTGGCTATTAAAGAGCTGCAATTTTATATTTATAATGGCTTTTTCCAGCTTTTCACATTCACATCAGTGACCATATCAGGGAATTTTATTTTTAGCTTAGAGTCACAACCCTGTACAGAAAAGTACTAATCTGCTTAGGTAGTGCTGTAGTTGCTATGGTAATACAACAACTCTAATAATAATAATAATAATAATACAAACAAAAGACCACATGCTGTACTACGTTCTTTACATTGAAACACTACAACACACCACAGCTAACTGTAGTAAAAAGTAAAGTAAATGCTATAATATGTACAGTATAATAGTCTTTACTATGGCATGATTGAAAAACACTATGGTATTTACTTTAAATTACTATAGTATTTTTTCATGTGGGATGTTTTGCATACAACCTTGAAAATCAAATTGAATGTCTTTTATGAAGGAAATAAATGAAATTTGTTTCATTTACAGTTCGAGCCCAGCAGCCAAACATCTCCTCTCACCTTCTGAGTCCAGCAGCGCTGCAGGCCAGTGTTGTGACGTCTCTCTCCAGCACTTGAGCTCATTCAAACACCTCTGACAGAGCTTAAACCAAGGTTAGCTTTCAAACTTATGATAAGCTCTTACCTGGATGAGTCCTGTTTATGAAATGATTCCTACATTGTGGCGAAGCCTTTTATAATATTTATAATGTGACACTCGCATCTGCATTATGGCCAGGAAATGCTGAATAAAATAGCCATTGTATTGAGTAATAGTAGTCTATTTTTTACATCCTTGTAACTGAAAATAATCACTCTTATTTTCTTTTAATTTTACTCCTTAATGTGTTATGAAAGGGATAGTTCACTCAAACAATTTGACAATTTCCTCAACATTTACTCACACTCAAGTGATTCTAATCTTTATTATCGGAAAGAATATTGGAAGAATATTGGAAAATGGCAGCCATTGACTGGATGTCTATTCAACAGAAGAAAGAAACTGAAACATGTTTGGAGCAGCTGGAAGATGAGTAAATGGCAGAATGTTTGGTTGGGCTATCTCTTTAAATTGTGATGTGGTCATCCTTACTGTGAAATACTTCAGATAAAATGACAGAAATGGGGGACTAAATCAAACATTAAGCTTTTAGTGTTGAACCCTGTTCCCTCCAAAAATGGTAACTACATTTTCCACACCAACACATGCTGCAGTGTTGCTTTCAGTGCTGTATAATGCAGGATGGATTATGAGTCCTATAATAATGTATTTATCTGCTGTTAATGGAACAGAATGTTAGTGGCATCTGCTTTTTCATCTGCATTTGTTTTGTAATATTTTGTAATTCTTTTCTGTAAAAACAGGGTGTGACATTGTTTAACAGACAGACAGACAGGCAGGACAAACTATTGTAAATGTCTGGAACAAACATTTTGATTGGAAAACTTTTCTTGGTCCTGCATTTTTCACAGAATATTATAATAGTTCAAGTTCATTTAAAATAAAATAATACATAAATAATACATTTGGAACACTTCATTTAATGATTAAAATGAATGCGAATAGAGGATGGGAATAAACTTTCAACCAGCATAATGCAAGTTCATTTATTCATTTTCTTTTCGTCTTAGTCCCTTTATTAATCAGGGGTCGCCACAGTGGAATGAACCGCCAACTTATCCAGCTTTTGTTTTACACATCGAATGTCCTTCCAGTCACAACCCAACACTGTGAAACACCCACACACTCTCATTCACACACATACACTACGGACAATTTAGCTTATTCAGTTCACCTATGCTACATGTCTTTGGACTGTGGGGGAAACCGGAGCACCCTGAGGAAACCCACACGAACACAGGGAGAATATGCAAACTCCACACAGAAATGCCAACTGACCCAGCCGGGGCTCGAACCAGCGACCTTCTTGCTGTAAAGCGATCGTGCTACCCACTGCGCCACCGTGAAGCCTATAATGCAAGGATTTCAATGAGTGTCTTGTAAAGAGTGAATGGGTAATAGAGGTTTTCTGCATTGATTTAGCCAGTAAACATGGCTTTAAAAATATGTGTATTTAAAGTAAACATAAGACTTTATCAAAAGAATACACAACAGAATATCAACATCTGAGCCCACAGCAGGCTTTTTCAGTTTCTTTATTTAGTGTTAAAATCAATTTTCCTTTGAATGGGGTATGTATTTAAAAAAATCTGACTATTCGACTCGACAAATGTGCGATGTGCTTCAATTATTTTAAATAGTGGAGCATTTTTCAAGCTATATTTAGCATTTCAGTGAACATGCTTGGTGTGAACAGGTCTTTAAGTTTTAAATTTCAACTTGTTTTTCCAGTTTCTTTAGAGCGAGGTACAATAAGCAAATGCGTTTAGGCTTCATTTTGTCTTCATGTAGGTTATTTTGTGTATGCGTTGAATAGATTTTGTACCCTTAGAGTAGATCTCCTAAGATTCTCCTCGAATAACAGATTTCGTAAAGAAATGACATCATACCTTTCTTGGCATTTATAATGCTGTCATCATGTGGTAAATGATAGTGAGATTTTGGACTATAGAACTGTTGGCGTTTGATGCTCTGACAGACGTGTCCTGCTGTTGTAATGTTTGGAGCTTAAAATGCCTCAGACTGCCACTAGAGGTCACTGTAGAGCTGCGAAAAGCGATGCCTTCACAGCATATGCATGTAATGTGACACAACTGTTCATATTTAAAATGCTTGTTTAAATAAACATGCCTTACCAAACTAGCTTTATATTGTTTTGGCTTTTTTTGTTCACCGTTTATGTGCATATGTTAGTCAATAGTGATCTTGCTATTGTTTTTCAAAGCTTTGAATGCAAAGCTTTTATTTTAGATGCATTTTGTTTAAATTTTTACAATGAACACAGAATGTTCAAGTCTCTCTGACAATAAGCAAAATAGATTCACCCTTTGACCACATCACTCCCCCAGCCACCCAAACTCCTTCCCTCCAAGGCAACTCATCTCTGTGGTCCATGCCATCTTTCAAATAACATTGCAATCAAGACAAAATACTAACAGAAAAGATTATTGCAAATTAATTTAAAAATAAATGTATATAAATTATAAACAAAAGGAATACAGATTGCAATATCACAAAATACATCAAAATAATTAGATCACTTGGTCTTCGGAGATTTAAAGATTGAGGTCATAAAGTTCTGCCATCTTTAAGCCTTTTTTATCAGTTTGTCTGCAGCCGCTTTCTTTGCCTCCAGACTTGAGTCTCTAGCTTTATTTATTCTGGCTGTTGAAAGTTCTAACATTATTATATCATAAACCTGAAGTAGCCAATGCTGTACAAGTAAAGAATTGGGTGGGTGTCATCTTTGGGCCATCATTAACTTTTTGTTTTCCTGGTCTTATCAGTTTTTTTTGTTTGCTTGTTTGTTTTTGCACAGGATAGCTTAGACAGACAGTTCAAAACCAGCAATGTGTATTAGTTTTATATTAGGAATGTTGTGTATTAGCAAGGTTGCAGGGACTTTTAAGTATGGTGATGTACTTCCAACTGAAATAGTATGCAGGGCTTTCTTTTTGTGCATCAATCCCTTGTAACAAACTAATGGTTGTGGTTACAAATTTTGTGGCTGACTGACATCAATGGAGAAGGACCACCAGTCCAAACGCTGAAGCTTTTTTTTTTTTTTTTCAGTGGATTAACTTCCAGAGAATAATTGTGTACTTAATAACCATGTGCGCTAGTAAAATAAACACTGCGAGTTTTGATTTTACTCTGACTTTAAGTATTGTATTTTTGCAAAAAAAAAAAAAAATATTTAAAGTACCAAAGCCTTTTTTCTTAAATCATGCAAATTGCCTATTTTTATACATCTGAAATATTTATAAATCTGAAACATTGGCTCAAAACAATTGATTCATCGCCCTGTCATCAAAGCTTTCCTATTGCAGTTATTTTTGTTTTAAAAGGTCCAGATAGGAAACTATCAAATCATTCGCTTTATCAGAATCAGTTTTATCAGTTTTAGTCTATCAGTCTAGTCAGTCAGTCAAGTTTTTCTACAGGCAGTGCAGAATTATTAGGCAAATGAGTATTTTGACCACATCATCCTCTTTATGCATGTTGTCTTACTCCAAGCTGTATAGACTTGAAAGCCTACTACCAATTAAAGCATATTAGGTGATGTGCATCTCTGTAATGAGAAGGGGTGTGGTCTAATGACATCAACACCCTATATCAGGTGTGCATAATTATTAGGCAACTTCCTTTCCTTTGGCAAAATGGGTCAAAAGAAGGACTTGACAGGCTCCGAAAAGTCAAAAATAGTGAGATATCTTGCAGAGGGATGCAGCACTCTTAAAATTGCCAAGCTTCTAAAGCGTGATCATTGAACAATCAAGCGTTTCATTCAATATAGTCAACAGGGTTGCAAGAAGCGTGTGGGAAAACCAAGGGGCAAAATAACTGCCCATGAACTGAGAAAAGTCAAGCGTACAGCTGCCAGGATGCCACTTGCCACCAGTTTTGCCATATTTCAGAGCTGCAACATCACTGGAGTGTCCAAAAGCACAAGGTGTGCAATACTCAGAGACATGGCCAAGGTAAGAAAGGCGGAAAAACGACCACCACTGAACAAGACACACAAGCTGAACTGTCAAGACTGGGCCAAGAAATATTTCAAGACTGATTTTTCTAAGGTTTTATGGACTGATGAAATGAGAGTGAGTCTTGATGGGCCAGATGGATGGGCCCGTGGCTGGATCGGTAAAGGGCAGAGAGCTCCAGTCCGACTCAGACGCCAGCAAGGTGGAGGTGGAGTACTGGTTTGGGCTGGTATCATCAAAGATGAGCTTGTGGGGTCTTTTCAGGTTGAGGATGGAGTCAAGCTTAACTCCCAATCCTACTGGCAGTTTCTGGAAGACACCTTCAAGCAGTGGTACAGGAAGAAGTCTGCATCCTTCAAGAAAAACATGATTTACATGCAGGACAATGCTCCATCACAAGCATCCAAGTACTCCACAGCGTGGCTGGCAAGAAAGGGTCTAAAAGAAGAAAAACTAATGACATGGCCTCCTTGTCAACCTGATCTGAACCCCATAGAGAACCTGTGGTCCATCATCAAATGTGAGATTTACAAGGAGGGAAAACAGTACACCTCTCTGAACAGTGTCTGGGATGCTGTGGTTGCTGCTGCAAGCAATGTTGACGGTGAACAGATCAAAACACTGACAGAATCCATGGATGGCAGGCTTTTGAGTGTTCTTGCAAAGAAAGGTGGCTATATTGGTCACTGATTTGTTTATGTTTTGTTTTTGAATGTCAGAAATGTATATTTGTTAATGTTGAGATGTTATATTGGTTTCACTGGTGAAAATAAATAATTGAAATGGGTATATATTTGTTTTTTGTTAAGTTGCCTAATAATTATGCACAGTAATAGTCAACTGCACACACAGATATCCTTCTAAACTAGTGAAAACTAAAATCAAACTAAAAACTACTTCCAAAAATATTCACCTTTGATATTAATGAGTTTTTTGGGTTCATTGAGAACATGGTTGTTGTTCAATAATAAAATTAATCCTCAAAAATACAACTTGCCTAATAATTCTGCACTCCCTAAGTATATAGTCAAAATGTTGAATGTATTCTGATTGTACCACAGAAGGCATATGGTTTGTGTTGAGATTGTTTTTGGTATTTTTCTGAACTTCAGTGTCTTGTGACTATTGCTGACTGAGAATGAGGGAGCTTTCAGATTTCATCCAAAAATATCTGTAAGACACTGTAAGTGGTGATCATAAGACACAAGACTGACATGACACCTTTATAATCATGTCATGACACACCTTATGAGCATGGAGCTTGTATGCATGCATTTGACAGCCGTTATTAAGTGTCATTAGCTCAGTTATGTTATTATTAATGCAAAAGTGACATTGTTTGAGACGTCTTTATGACAGCTTCACATTACCAAGACAACATAACTGTCATAAACCTGTCTTAAACTGCATTGTCACGAGGCTGTTACAATTATCTTGAATGTATTTTGATCACTCAGTGGAACAAAATAAAATTGTCAATGCTCTTTTAAATTATTATATGAAATATATGATATGAATAATGAAATAATAACTTCACATACAGTTGAAGTCAGAATTATTAGCCCCCCTGTTAATTTTTTCCCTAATTTCTGTTAACGGAGAGAAGATTTTTTCAACACGTTTCAAATCATAATAGTTTTAATAACTCATTTCTAATAACTGATTTATTTAATCTTTGTCATGATGACAGTAAATAATATTTGACTAGATATTTTTCAGGACACTTCTATGCAGCTTAAAGTGACATTTAAAGGCTTAACTAGGTTAACTAGGCAAGTTAGGGTAATTAGGCAAGTTTTTGTATAACGATGGTTTGTTCTGTAGACTATCAAAAAAATATATAGCTTAAAGGGGCTATAGCCGAAATAAACCAAATAAGACTTTATCCAAAATAATAAATATTATCAGACATACTGTGAAAATTTCCTTGCTATATTAAACATCATTTGGGAAATATTTAAAAAAGCAAAAAAAAATCAAAAGGGGGCTAATAATTCTGACCTCAACTGTGTGTATATATATGTAGGCTAATGAATGCAAAGGACATTTTAATGACAAATTGAATTTGCACTATAGTTGAAGTCAAGACAAATATGTAACCCAGGTTACTGCAGTCCTTAGTAAGCTCTTTAACCAAATAAATAAATAAAAAACAATAAATGTAGTACATGTAAAATAATTTTATTTGTGTTTTGTAACAGTCACAATGTTATAAATAAGAAAAAAGAACATGATATAACTGTGGAATACAGAAAAAATAATTACATCTATAAAATACAAGTGGAAAAATACTAGCTCCGCCTTCCGGAATGACGTCATCAGTGCACGTTGAGTTGAGAGAGAGCGCAGATTCACAGCGTGAAAGGAGAGTGAAGCGGGAGAAAAGTGAACAGCTGAAGCGAGCTCGCGGCCCGTTGTCGTTATAAACTGTTAAATTGAGAAATTAGAAGTTAGAGGCAGCAGTTGAAACTTGATTTAGGCGCTGTTATATGCTACTGTCCGTACTCAAACCGCCGTTCGCGTTTGGATCAAAGACGGACGGACGGATCAAACATCTGAAGCACAGATCTGATTAGGTTGTTTTTTTGTTCATTAGAGATTCCTTTTGACTATTACTACTACTTTTCTTGGTGAGTGAATTTTATATCCTTGTATTTTACTAAAGATTAATATTATAAGTTGTTTATGGTGTAAATGGTTCATAAATACTGTCTGAATGTATGTTTTATGGTTAAATATGCACATTAATGTGAATATAAGTGTGGATTAAGACCAAATCTACTATAAATGTTTTTGGAAAGTGCATTAATGCTATAAATGGACATTTGCAGTTAGGCCATGCGCTCTTTCAGCACGTGCAAATAGCTCGCATGTGTTTTGCTAACCGTGTGCTTAAACTAGCATGCTAATAGAATGCATGTGCATCTAGTAAGATGTTTTTCCTGTTTAGTTAATCGTATACAAATATGGAATTGCATTTAAAGTGAAGATAATGTGGTTTAATATGCGTGTTGATAAATGCTTTATTGTACAATTATCCCATTTTATTTAAATTGGTTAAGTTAATGTGAGAAATGATTGTATGCACTGATTTATATGTATTATTGAAAGGTGAATGGAAATTAATGGTGCCTTTCCACCTTGTCTTTTCAAGGTTGGGTTTTTTTTTTTCTCTGCTTTTGCTTTTTTTTCCTCTTCTCTGTTCGTTGAACCTGTTTCCTGACATTTGGAGTGTGAAGTTCTAAAGGTCCAAAACATTTTTGTTTCTGCCATCTTGGAGGACATTCGCTGTTGGTGGAAACTGGTGAGCCGCCCGGTTTTATGGAACCAAGTCTTGTGTTGCCCAATTCATCTGATTGGTAGGAAATTTGAGTTTACATTTTCCCTCGTCTATCGGACACAGGAACAACTGGGAGCCAGAGCTAAATTAGTTCTGTAGTTTTTTCTGTGACTGAGCTACTAATCAGTGTTGAAAACAAAACACTGCAACATGTGCGTTATAGACATTTGAATTTACTGAACTGAACTTGAACATTTCACAACTGAGCAGGTGAATTATACACATTTTTTGTTGGACTAGTGAATCATTCTGCTGAATCACCTTGCTATTTCACACGATAATTTTGTGGGTTTAATCTTTTGACCAAATTTTCCATTTTGAAGTGTTTTCATTTATTGTTGTATTACTTACCTGAGGAGTTTTGAGGTTGTTTATATTTTTCTTTTTGTTTCTGTGAAGAAACATTTGAAATAGTGCAAAATCTCTTTTATTTTATTTTATTATTTCTTACTTGGGGAAAACATACGTTTCAAAGTCTGAATCTGAGTATAAATTGTTATTTATTTATCTTACATTTTCCATTTCTTACTAATATTTACAATATAAATCACATTTATTTTTATACAAAATATCCTGTCTTGTGTGATCATTTCCCTTGTCTTGCTGCAAAGTTGGCTCAAGAGCGAACGAGAACTTCTGATAACTTGGTCCAAAGTTGATAGTATATTATTGTAATCTTCTTGGTTTCTATATCGTGCGGGTTACAGTAAAGTTGGCGAGCCAGCCAGGAGTCTAATTATTGCAGCAAGGGTGTCAGACGACAAGAAAAAGGGAATTGTATCAGTAACAAACCATTGTTTTGAAAATTTAAGTGGTCACAATGGATGTCGTAAGACGAGAAAATATAATTGTAGCGAACTCTCTCATAGTAAGCGGTCTAACGTTAACTGATGTAGATAATGAGCTGGAAACATATTTGCAGAGATACGGCTCCATCCGTCGCAACGTAATAATAGATGACCCAGCATCAGACTTCCACAATCAGGTAATTGTTGAGTTTAATGAAAACTCTGCTCTTCAAACTTTGCATCCCCATTTGCCCCTGACCTTGGGAAGTCTGTCTGACCCAAGCATTACCTTCTGGGTACGTGCTTTAGCTACGGTGTGTGACCCACCTGTCATTAGCACTGCCACTGAAGGGTACCTTGAGCAATTGAAGGCCATAGCTAAAGAAAGTGGAAGGCCTTTCCATAGCGTGTTGCAGGAGGAGTTGGAGAAACTTAAAGAAACTCATTCTGCAGACCAAACTGTAGCTGAATCTCAGAAGTTAGACACACAGTCTAGAGATAACACACTAATTTCTGAATCACCTATTGTAGCAGAGACAGACCCCCAGATTTCTGAATCCAAAAACCCAAAGAATAGAATAATTTATGTGTCCCCCCCTTCGCCTGAAACTACCGCCGATGATAACCCTACAACAGTTTTCCCTTCCTCTTCGACAAACATAATGGGCGACGCCCAGGTTCAAAGAATGGTAGTTGAGCATGTAGTAAAAGCGAGTGATGCCATGATGTCTCAGCAGACCTCCATTCGTCTTAGGGTCTTTTCGGGGAAGAGTCCCCGTCCCCCTAACGAACCTGATTATGACACCTGGCGTGCCAGTGTTGACTATTTGCTTAATGACCCATCCATTTCCGACCTGCATAGAACACGTAAAATCCTGGACAGTCTCTTACCCCCAGCCGCAGACGTAGTCAAACATGTGCGTCCCCCAGCCCTTCCTGCTGTCTATCTTGGCTTGCTGGAGTCCGTTTACGGTTCTGTTGAGGATGGAGACGAACTGTTAGCAAAACTTATGGGCACTTTTCAAAATCAAAATGAAAAATCATCCGATTATCTCCATCGCCTTCAAGTCCTGTTGAGTGCAGTAATAAGGCGAGGTGGTATAAAAGAGAGTGAACGTGACCGTTATCTCCTAAAACAATTTTGTAGAGGGTGCTGGGATAACCGCCTCATTGTCGACCTCCAGCTTGAGAAAAAAGAGGGCCAGTTACTTACCTTCGCTGAATTAGCCGTACTAATTCGAACTCAGGAGGACAAAAATGCCTCTAAGGAGGAGCGTATGAGGAAACACTTTGGAATGACAAAGCCATCAAATGCTTATCCAAAGACACGAGCCATCTCAAACCAAATGTCAGCTTGTGCATGCGATGTGTCTAGCTCTTATAGTTCAGAAGCAGGATCCTTAAAGAAACAGTTGCAGAAATTCAAGCTCAAGTCGCCACTTTAAAACATTCTCCTGATAAAAAGAGTACTAAAGATCAGTCAGAAAGGGCCGAGTTAGTTGCCCTAAAGAGGACGGTTGAAGACCTTTGCGTTCAGGTGGCTGCTGTAAAAGCATCTGTTGCTGAAGGACTAAAAGGGAACAATCCAGAGCAATCAGAAATTGCCAGATTACAGCGACAGGTAGCAGAGCTGCAAGCACAGGGTGTTGTGCAGAAAGCATATCAAGCTCCTCATATGCAGAGATCCCTTGGAGCTGAAACGGACAGAGCTCTCAAGAAAGAGCCTCTGAGAACTAACAGGCCTCGGCCGGGGTACTGTTTTCGGTGCGGAGATGATGGGCATTTGGCAATCAATTGTGAAAACCCTGCAAATCCTCCAAAAGTTGAGGAAAAGCGACTCAAGCTGAGAGAGCAGCAGCGTCAGTGGGATATGCTACATGGGAGACCCACCCAGTTTTTAAACTAAGTGAGGCCTCTATAGCAGGGCATATGGAGGCCAAACTTGATAATAGCCGCCCTGGATGTTATAAACAGATACCTGTGCTCAGTCAAACCACTGTGTCTTTCAAACATTTACCCAAGGGTCTGGTAGGAACCAAATGTACAGCCCAAGTCATCATTGGGGGGTTGGAGGTAAATTGCCTTTTAGACACGGGGTCGCAGGTCACCACAATACCCCATTCGTTTTACAAAGCACATTTATCTGATTTCCCTTTGGAGCCCTTGAAAAATCTACTGGAGGTAGAAGGAGCTAATGGACAGGCTGTGCCATATTTAGGGTACATCGAACTTACCTTGAAATTCCCCAAGGAATTCATTGGGACAGTGGTTGAGGTTCCTACATTAGCTTTAGTTGTTCCAGATTTAACCAGTTTTTCCCAAATTTTGGTTGGAACGAACTCGCTAGATGTGCTTTATGGTAAATGTGCTCAAGATTGTAGAGCTGATGTCAAGTCTAGTTTCCCTGTCTATCAAGCTGTGCTTAAAGTGTTGGAAGCTAGATGGAGGCAGGCCAGCAGTGAAACCCTTGGTTATGTAAAATTCAAGGGAAACTCCCCTGAAATGGTACCTGCAGGAGGAACAGTGGTGTTAGATGGTCAAGTCCATTTTCATGGTCCCCACACAGAAAAACTGGTAACGCTTGAACCACCCTCAGTTCCTTTGCCAAATGGTCTCCTTATGGCTAGTTGCGTGCACACATTACCTGATAAACGTCTTTCCAAGCTGTCAGTCCTGTTAAGAAATGCTACACAAACTGACATAGCAGTCCCTCCGAAAGTCATGTTAGCTGAGATTCATGCTATTCAAAGTGTCCTGGACCAGCATCATCAAAGTTCAGATGTCAAAGCTGAGGAGTCATTACCCACCTGTGCCAACTTAACATTTGACTTTGGCGACTCCTCTCTGCCCACGACCTGGAGAGAAAGGATAACCAAGCTGTTAAAACTCTATGCCGGAAGTTTTCTCCCTGCACGACTTGGATTTTGGTCACACAAAAAAGGTCAAGCACCAAATAAAGTTAAGCGACGAGACCCCATTTAAACAAAGGGCCAGGCCCATACATCCCCAAGACATAGACGCAGTGAGGAAGCACCTCCAAGAGTTGCTAGTTGCTGGCGTTATCCGGGAGTCTAACTCGCCATTTGCCTCGCCCATAGTTGTTGTCCGGAAAAAGGATGGCTCAGTGCGGCTATGTGTTGACTTCCGGAAGCTAAATGCACAGACAATAAAAGACGCCTATGCGTTACCAAATTTGGAAGAGGCTTTCTCAACACTGACGGGCTCAAAATGGTTTTCTGTGCTCGATCTGAAGTCTGGGTTTTATCAAATAGAGATGGAGGAAGTTGATAAAGCCAAGACCGCATTTGTCTGTCCACTTGGCTTCTGGGAGTTCAACCGTATGCCGCAGGGCATTACAAATGCCCCTAGCACCTTTCAAAGGATTATGGAACTGTGCATGGGAGATCTAAATCGGAAGCAAGTCCTCGTCTTTATTGATGACCTCATTGTCTTTTCAGAGACTTTGGAGGAACATGAGTCCCGGTTGTTGCAAGTCCTAAATCGACTTAAGGAGTATGGATTGAAATTGTCACCCGAAAAGTGCCGGTTCTTCCAAACCTCCGTGAAGTACCTTGGCCACATTGTTTCTCACAATGGGGTGGAAACAGACCCTGCAAAGGTAGAGGCCTTAAAGACCTGGCCAAGGCCAACAAACTTAAAGGAGCTAAGGTCCTTTTTAGGCTTCGCTGGATATTACAGGAGGTTTGTGCGTGACTATTCAAAGATAGTTAAACCGTTAACTGACCTTACTGCAGGATATCCTCCTCTCAGGAAGAGTTGTAACAGGAAGCAAAAAGATTGTGAATATTTCAATCCCAAAGCAGAATTTGACACTCGATGGACTACAGACTGCCAGGATGCATTTGACTCTATAATTGACAAGCTCACATCTGCACCTGTGTTAGGCTTTGCAAATCCAAAGCATCCCTATGTGCTACACACCGATGCAAGTACCACCGGGCTCGGTGCAGCTTTGTACCAAGAACAAGAGGGGCAGCTGCGTGTCATAGCTTATGCCAGTAGAGGGTTGACTAAAGGTGAGAGCAGGTACCCTGCACATAAACTTGAATTTTTAGCATTAAAATGGGCTGTAACTTCCAAGTTTAATGACTACCTTTACGGTGCAGAGTTTACTGTTGTGACAGATAGCAACCCTCTAACATACATATTAACTTCGGCAAAGCTTGACGCTACCAGTTACCGCTGGTTGTCCAGTCTATCGACTTATAATTTTAAGCTGCAGTACAGGGCAGGGAGTCAAAACCAAGATGCAGATGGTCTCTCTCGAAGGCCACATGGTGAGCTTGTGGATGACCTAGCCTCACTAAAAGAAAGGGAAAGGATTAGGCAATTCACTTTGCACCATCTTATGGAGTCAAAAGATGAGTCACCTGTTGTGATGGCTGAAGTAGTGAAAGCGATCTGCGAAAAGCATCAGGTAGTTGGGTTACCCCAAGGACTCAGTTCTATCCCTTCAGTTACCTTGGTTGAATCTCTTACCCACTGTGTGGATGTCCTTCCATACGAGTTTCAGCATGAGGATGAACATGGTCTCCCAAGTCTTCCTCATCTCTCACAAGCTGCTTTGGCAGAGTTGCAGAGAAAAGATCCAGAGTTGAAAATTGTCATCGAAAGAGTGGAAAGTGGAGTTAAGCCTTGTAAGTTAAAGGGACTGTCTTCTGCTGTGAGTTTATGGTTAAAGGAATGGAAGCGTCTTGAGTTAAGGAGTAATGTTCTGTACAGGAAGAGGCAGGAACACGAAGCTTCATCGTACCAGCTGGCTTTACCTACCTCACTCAGAAACACCGTATTACAGAGTCTCCATGATGACATGGGTCATCTTGGTATTGAGCGGACACTGGATCTTGTTAGGACAAGATTCTTTTGGCCAAAGATGTCTCATGCAGTAGTAGAGAAGGTAAAAACCTGTGAACGCTGTGTACGGCGCAAAACACCTCCTGAAAAAGCAGCTCCTTTAGTTAATATTCAAACAAGTAGGCCCCTTGAGTTGGTGTGCATTGATTTCCTGTCCTTGGAACCGGACCAAAGCAATATTAAAAACATTCTGGTCATCACTGACCATTTTACAAAGTATGCTATGGCCATACCAACTCGAAACCAAACTGCCCAAACAGTTGCAAAAAGTCTTTGGGACCACTTCTTAATACACTACGGGTTTCCTGAGAGGCTGCATAGTGACCAAGGGGCTGACTTTGAGTCACGAACTATCAAGGAGCTGTGTAAAGTCGCAGGAATACACAAGGTCAGAACAACCCCATACCACCCCAGGGGAAATCCAGTGGAACGATTTAATCGTACACTGCTCCAAATGCTTGGGACACTGGAAAATGAGAGGAAATCTAGGTGGAAGGACTATGTAAAGCCCTTAGTGCATGCCTATAATTGCACCCGGCATGACACAACTGGATATACCCCCTACGAGCTCATGTTCGGGCGACAACCTCGTCTTCCTGTTGACTTGGCATTCGGGTTGCCAGTGGACACTCCCAACAAGTCTCATTCACAGTATGTGGAAAACCTAAAGAATCGTTTGCGTGAAAGTTACGAGATGGCTACCAAAAATGCTGGAAAGATAGCAGAACGTAACAAGCAAAGGTTTGACAAGCATGTAGTTGCCTTAACTCTGGAAGAAGGTGACAGAGTTCTAGTGAGGAATGTGCGCTTGCGAGGCAAGCATAAGTTGGCTGACAAATGGGAACAAAATGTTCATGTTGTTGTCAAGAAAGCACATAACCTACCGGTGTATACCGTCAAACCAGAAGGAAAGGATGGTCCGTTACGAACTTTACACCGTGACCTCTTGTTACCCTGTGGATTTTTGCAATCAAATAAGTTTGAAGAACCACCAAAACAGAAACCAGCCAGAAAGCCTCTAACCAGATTTTCCCTTAACAATGAGATGCAGGAACCAGACTTATTTTCTGAAAACTCAGAATCCGAGGAGGAACACATCGTCAGTAATGTGCCTGAAGGAACATTAAGTTTTGAGACTCAAATTATTGTTGGTCCTGAGTACATACCTGTTGGAGAGTCTAGTGTTAGCTTACCTGTCCTCGATCCTGCAGTGAAAGACTTGTCTGTTCCGGAATCTGTGGAAAGTAATCCAGAAGAACCTGCAAAGAAACACTTACCTGGTGTGGAACCTGTGGAAAAAGGAATTAATGAGTTAATCGAAATGGAAGAAAATGCTGATGCACTTGAGTCAAGTAACACTGTGCCATGTGTCCTGACTGAGAAAAACTCAGAGTCAGAGCAGTCCTCTGAACTTTTGAGTGAGTCCCCTCATAAGACCGCCCAGAATGTGTCAAATAGTTTTCAGCGGGAGGCTGAACAAAATCTGATACCCAGTAATGTGGGACATACTGACATTTCACAGAATGAGCAACTCACTTGTACTGAACTAGATGATATTTTACTCAGGCGATCACAGAGAGAGCGACGGCCTCCCAAGAAGTTTGAATATCCCCAGTTAGGGAATCCACTTACCTTGGTTATCCAGTCTTTGTTGCAAGGCCTTGATACAGCTTTCTGTTCTTCTTTGGAGAAGTCAGTTGTTGCTCCAGTGCATCATCTGTGAATGCTGTTTGATGTGCAATGCAAAGGGACTTGCATGTATTTGAGAGGGGAGGGTGTAACCCAGGTTACTGCAGTCCTTAGTAAGCTCTTTAACCAAATAAATAAATAAAAAACAATAAATGTAGTACATGTAAAATAATTTTATTTGTGTTTTGTAACAGTCACAATGTTATAAATAAGAAAAAAGAACATGATATAACTGTGGAATACAGAAAAAATAATTACATCTATAAAATACAAGTGGAAAAATACTAGCTCCGCCTTCCGGAATGACGTCATCAGTGCACGTTGAGTTGAGAGAGAGCGCAGATTCACAGCGTGAAAGGAGAGTGAAGCGGGAGAAAAGTGAACAGCTGAAGCGAGCTCGCGGCCCGTTGTCGTTATAACTGTTAAATTTGAGAAATTAGAAGTTAGAGCAGCAGTTGAAACTTGATTTAGGCGCTGTTATATGCTACTGTCCGTACTCAAACCGCCGATCGCGTTTGGATCAAAGACGGACGGACGGATCAAACATCTGAAGCACAGATCTGATTAGGTTGTTTTTTTGTTCATTAGAGATTCCTTTTGACTATTACTACTACTTTTCTTGGTGAGTGAATTTTATATCCTTGTATTTTACTAAAGATTAATATTATAAGTTGTTTATGGTGTAAATGGTTCATAAATACTGTCTGAATGTATGTTTTATGGTTAAATATGCACATTAATGTGAATATAAGTGTGGATTAAGACCAAATCTACTATAAATGTTTTTGGAAAGTGCATTAATGCTATAAATGGACATTTGCAGTTAGGCCATGCGCTCTTTCAGCACGTGCAAATGGCTCGCATGTGTTTTGCTAACCGTGTGCTTAAACTAGCATGCTAATAGAATGCATGTGCATCTAGTAAGATGTTTTTCCTGTTTAGTTAATCGTATACAAATATGGAATTGCATTTAAAGTGAAGATAATGTGGTTTAATATGCGTGTTGATAAATGCTTTATTGTACAATTATCCTATTTTATTTAAATTGGTTAAGTTAATGTGAGAAATGATTGTATGCACTGATTTATATGTATTATTGAAAGGTGAATGGAAATTAATGGTGCCTTTCCACCTTGTCTTTTCAAGGTTGGGTTTTTTTTTTTCTCTGCTTTTGCTTTTTTTTCCTCTTCTCTGTTCGTTGAACCTGTTTCCTGACATTTGGAGTGTGAAGTTCTAAAGGTCCAAAACATTCTTGTTTCTGCCATCTTGGAGGACATTCGCTGTTGGTGGAAACTGGCGAGCCGCCCGGTTTTATGGAACCAAGTCTTGTGTTGCCCAATTCATCTGATTGGTAGGAAATTTGAGTTTACATTTTCCCTCGTCTATCGGACACAGGAACAACTGGGAGCCAGAGCTAAATTAGTTCTGTAGTTTTTTCTGTGACTGAGCTACTAATCAGTGTTGAAAACAAAACACTGCAACATGTGCGTTATAGACATTTGAATTTACTGAACTGAACTTGAACATTTCACAACTGAGCAGGTGAATTATACACATTTTTTGTTGGACTAGTGAATCATTCTGCTGAATCACCTTGCTATTTCACACGATAATTTTGTGGGTTTAATCTTTTTGACCAAATTTTCCATTTTGAAGTGTTTCATTTATTGTTGTATTACTTACCTGAGGAGTTTTGAGGTTGTTTATATTTTTCTTTTTGTTTCTGTGAAGAAAACATTTGAAATAGTGCAAAATCTCTTTTATTTTATTTTATTATTTCTTACTTGGGGAAACATACGTTTCAAAGTCTGAATCTGAGTATAAATTGTTATTTATTTTATCTTACATTTTCCATTTCTTACTAATATTTACAATATAAATCACATTTATTTTTATACAAAATATCCTGTCTTGTGTGATCATTTCCCTTGTCTTGCTGCAAAGTTGGCTCAAGAGCGAACGAGAACTTCTGATAACTTGGTCCAAAGTTGATAGTATATTATTGTAATCTTCTTGGTTTCTATATCGTGCGGGTTACAAATACATAGCTGCCAACTCAATTGACGGCATTCTCACGCTCTCACGCCACACATCCATTTTCTCACGCAGAGAAATCATCCCGTGAAATATTTTTTTCCGTTATAATAAAGACGGTTTTAAAGACTTTTATCGTTTTATACAGATATTATTCTCTCAATGTGCAACCGAGCCAACGCCGGTGAAAGCAATGTAATCAAAAACGAACTGGCGCACGCGCGTAGAAAACACCCGCGCGTCTCTCGCACGCCCCTGCTAGACGCTGATGCGCCGCTCGCGTTGCCGCTCCCGGTATGAATCCCGGTTGTGAACATGCATGCCGAAATAAACAGGCGCTGCTCAAGCGACGCTCATGCGTTGTACAACAGGTGTCGTGCCGAGAAATGCACCCCTGCCGTAAAAAATGCACCCCTTTCATAGGCTTTCAATGGGATTCTCAGTCTACATGAAAACCAAAGGCCATAATTGATTAAAACGTAATATGATTATTATCTTGATGGATAGACTAAAGCAAAAACAATAAGTGACGCATTTTAAAACGCACTAGGTTTACAAATAAATGTAAAAACAAATCTGTAATCTTCTGCAAGGGAAGGGTTCACTCTCATTAGTGTTATAATGATGTTATTAAAAAAATATCAATTTAAGTTAATATGCACATTTTAGATGGGCTGCGTATTATGGCAGGTGTCAGGGCGCAGTGAGTTTTAGAAATGACAAAATTAAAGTTGAACTAATATGATGATGATCTTATTTTGACTAGCATATCTCCTGATAGATTTTCTTTTTTTTTTTTTTTTGTATGAAGCAGAAAGGAGGGATGAAGTCAGTAAACCTAATTCTTGGCCATAAGTCAGGTCAAAGACAATACACAACAGATAATTCTATAAAACATATGTTTTGTGTTCTATATAATTGTCTATAGGACTATAGCAGTGGTTCTCAAACTTCTTTTACCAAGTACCACCTCAGAAAAAAAATGTCTCTCCAAATACCACCATAATGACCAGTATTACAGTAGCGTAGTAGGCCTAATTAAGCAGCTACAGCACTGTACAGTTCAAAAACAAGGCAGATTAATTCCTATTATTAAGAATATTTATTATTGTCAGACACCTTAAACATTATAAATAGTTCGAACATTAATACTGTACTGTGCTTACAGGTAAAAAAAAAAAAAGAAATAAATTGTCAATGTTTAAATTAATATTTGCTTTTAAAAGTAAATTAAAAATGGCCCTGTTCTTAAATAGTAAAAAGAAAACTCCTGTACTTAAATGTAAAGTATTAACATATAGTAGCTTATTCATCAATACCTGGAAATGTTCCTTGCACCTCGTAAATATAGGCTGTATGTCATCATATTCATATATAAACTCTTTGATAAATTGTGAAATATATGTAGCATGTACATAGCTATGACATATTTGTATATCTTTGAAATCTAAAGATTAACTTGTATTTTAAATATATAATTTGGATTTACCTATTTAAATTAGAAATGAGATCTGCTTACTGTGCGTTAGAGTAGGCTATTTGTGTCAGAAAAGAAAGTAATTAAACTATACCTGTCAACGTTGGGATATAAAAATACGGGATACGCCCCAACAACTGTTACAAATATGGGGAGGAAATTAGCTTTAAATGATAGAATACATAACAAACATTTCAAAAGTTGAAAATAAAATAAAAGGTTTGGCCTATTAAATTCAATTTACTGATCACATCGGTGTTATCGTACGCATCAAAGGGTTAAAAGTGTGTACATTTTTTTTTCTTTAATTATTCAGCGATTCCTCCACGTACCACTAGAAGGAAAGCTTGCGTACCACAGTTTGAGAACCACTGGTCTATAGAATTTCGTTCTAATGAAATTAATATTCATTCATTCATTTTCCTTTAGCTTAGTCTCTATTTCAGAGGTCGCCACAATGGATTGAACTGCCAACTGTTCCTGCATATGTTTTACGGAGTGGACCCCTTCCAGCCGCAACCCAGTACTGGGAAACACCCATACGCACTCATTCACACATGCTGATACACTACAACTAATTTAGTTCATCAATTCCCTTATAGTGCATGTGTTTGGACTGTGGGGGAAACCGGAGCACCCGGAAGAAGCCCATGCCAACACGGGGAGAACATGCAAACTCCACACAGAAATGCAACTGACCCAGCCGGGACTCGGACCAGTGACTTTCTTGCTGTGAGGCAACAGTGCTAACCACTGAGCCACCATGCTGTCCTGAAATTAATATATTTACGCAAAAGATTTCTTAAATGATCTTTGCAAATCACTTCAGTTGTATCTTTACATTGTTTTCCAGTTACATTTAGAATAAATGTTTTTCTTTTATTTATTTATAATAGAATAATTGTATAATAGTAATGAGACTGTAATTTGTAATAAATACTTTAAAAAGTATTTATTAAAATAATTAATTTATCATTTCATATATTTAGAAATACACAGAGCGTGGCTTGGTTGTGGGGGCGTGGCTTGTGGATATGGGGGGCGTGGCTTAAATTCGGATTCCAAGCTCAAGCCAAAAGTTGGCAGCCCTGCAAATATTATTGATGCTGTTATAAAATTCATGACAATTATAATGTCCTTATTACAATCATGTTTATGACAGATTTATGACAAGTCTTATTTTTTATGACATAAGATTTTATGACAAGCCTTTGCAATGCAAGTTGTCATAACAGACATCCCAAACGTCACCTTTGCATTGAATATGACCAATCAAATTACACTTAATGACAGTTGTCACAATCTCCATCAAATTCATGACATAAAGGTTTCATGACAGTCATATGAACACCCCCTTCAAGTAAAATGGTACCAAAATAACTTCATTTGTGTTCTGAAGATGAACAAATGTCTCAGATGTTTGGAACGTCACAAGGGTGTGTAATTAACAACATCATTTTCATTTTTGGTGAACTAACCTTTTAAGGGCACTTAACAGAACAGCCCAGCAACTGTGACTTCACCCCATTAGAGACATTTGACAGCTAAGACAGGAAAAAGACTCATTCAGAGGGTGACCTGTTGGTCTTGAGCACAATGCAGTGAATGAGGGGAAGGCTGGGTATCCTGAGACCCAGCAGGTGTGGAGGGAGGGAGGCTTCAGCTTCATCACGGTCACTGCCTCCATGACACTGGGCTCGTTTCTGTGTTTTAAGAGGACTGAACTTCCTACATTTCCTCACGGACGGGTGGGAACAGGAAGCCAAGAGTTATATCCGCCCATTTGCTGTCTGTGAGAGGTCACAGTTCACATTTGTCATACCTAGGAGTCTGGCACTCTCACTCGCTGCTGACCTCTCACTCACTTTCGCTGTTAACTAGTGCAGTCATTCTGACCCTGGCCAACTGTACTGCGTAGGTCTTGTTGTTTGAAAGTAGAGTTAGGTTCAAAGGTATTTCAGAGGCTAGTTTTGAGGCTAATCCAAATACTGATACACTGTAAAAATGCTGTGTTCCACGTAATCAATGTGTTGGGACAACACGAAGGAATTAAGTTTGCTCTGTAGTTTTTACAAATTTAGATGGATTGAACATAAAATAATTAAGTTGCCCCCCTAAAAACAACAGACTGTAAAATATATGGACGTAGTATCTGTGACGTCACCCATAGGTTTCTGAAGAATGCAAAAGAAGCTACCAGTAGGCGTGGCCAACCGTCGCCATTTTGTTTGCGCATCATTGCACCGACCAGATGACACCAAACAAGGGCAAAGAGGCAGAGGTACAGACGCCTAATAGCATTTTACTTAGACAGGCTTTTCTTTAGGAGAAATGCTTAATACTTTATTACCTGCGACTCTTTTGTGTTCTGACCACATGTGTTTTGTTGCACACTATATCAATAAAGTGTTTACACTTTTAAAAACACTGTTGTTACACATTGAGCCACTAAGCATTGTTCTTATGACGTTTTTCTACAGTAGGAAAATGCAAATTACTTCCAAATACTTCAAATATACGTAGTCTGTGTTAGTGAATGCAAGGCTATTGATGAAATCCAGGCATAACACTGTATGACAATGCTTCAGATGACTGTTCTAGAGCCTACAGCTAATCAATCTGTCAGATTCTGAAGTGCATATAAGATCTAAAGAAAAATATAAATGATAAATAATCTTAAAACAAATACATTTATAGAGATGGTTTAAGTAAATCATTTCACTCACCTGGGAAATGGAGGCCGCGTGAATGGTTTGTGAGCACAATTAAGTGCACACAACATGCCATATCATCTGATAATTGTAGGAAATAATTCCAAAAAGCAATTGAGTGTAAAGCCACATAAAACAAAACAAGAATACGATTTATATGCCGAGTTCTGCGGCTAATCAGCCGGAATCAGCTGAGGTGATGTGACGGTGACCAGCAAGACCTAGCTGTCACTCAAGTGGCCACGCCCTTAATTAAGCAGACTTAATATAACCTAATATAAACGAAATGGATGAGTTATAAAAAAAATTCACCCCCCTCACAGTTGTCATGAAGGGTAATATTAGCTATTTGAACCAAAATCGTTCTTTGTACCAGACTGTACACACTTTGTTTTTCTGATGTAAAATTGGCCATTTTAAAAAGGGGGTCAATAGAAATTTGCTCTATTATGGAGCCAGCACTAGAGCAGACTTATTAAGCATTAGCATCTAGTGAATTCATTATTTGTTAAGCATAAACTCTACATTATTAAATGTTAGTAAGTAATTTATAACTTCAGCTACAAATGCTCTATTCTTGACTTATAACCACATTTATAATGTGCTTAATAATTGTACTTTCATAATGTGTGACTGGTTGATTTTTTCATTGCTAAATTAAGTATTGCATTATTTACAAACCATTTGTATTTAAGAGTAGTTGTAGGTTTTTAAGATAATTCAGAATGAGTTAGTAAATGATTAATAAATTATTGAAATGAATGTTTATATATATTATTATGCAGGCATATAGTAATGGTTACTATGCATGTTAATAAATGCTGTATTACCACAACTTCATGCAGTTTTGTGACAATCTAAAGTGATGACTGTTCATGCTTTATAAATCCCTTATAAAAGATAACTAAAGACTCAGTATCAAATGAACAATACATCTTGGCAATTTTATCTAAAAAGTAAAATTACTGTAAAGTTTAAACATTGCTGAATAACAGGAGTGTCAAAATACAACATAAAATTGGATAAAACAACAACAACAATATAATAATTTATCAATATAATGGGATGCAATGTTTAAACTGTACAGTAGTTTTATTTAAGGGTGCAAAGAAAATAAATCATTAACAAATTATGAAAGTACAATTATTAAGCACATTATAAATGTGGTTATAAGTCAAGAATACAGCATTTGTAGCAGCAGTTATAAACTGATTCATGTAGAGTTAATCCTTAACAAATAATGATTTCACCCTTTGCTAATGCTTAATAAATGGTTCATAGTGTGCAGTTATTATAAAGTGTTACCCATCTTTTTTGTTCAACAGAAGAAAGAAACCACATGAGAGAGAGAGTACATGTAAAAACAAAAATTGCTGCTTGTTTAAACTAATTATTTAAAATGAGCTGAATCAACACAATTCTTGAGTTGTATTTAGGACTACTTAATTGTTTTATGTTTAATCCACTTAAATTTGTAAAAACAAGTACTTACTCCCAGGGCCATTTATATCGAAGTTGATATTTAGCCGCACCATGTTGGTGTTTCGTAACACAAGGTGGGTCATTAGTCCAATGCTCAACCCCCAACCTGGAGGACCAGAACATATACACTACGAACAAACCAGAGCACCTGGAGGAAACCCATGCAAACTCCACACAGAAATACATACTGACCCAGCTTGGGCTTGAACCACTGACCTTCCTGCTGTGAGGCTACCCACCGTGCCATCATACGAAAAAGAGCATTAAACAAATGATGCGCACATCTGATTAGGAAAAAATGTTCATAAACTATGATGGAAAGACATTTGCATACACATCAATAATGTCATGTGATTTTATTTTAACACATCATGTGACAGCAAAGTAGGCATGATAGGACAATATTAATGGGCAAACCAGCAAACTGACCACATTGCAAACATCTGAAATGTTGTCATTATAAAATACAGTTGAAGTCAGAATTATTAGCCCCCCTTTCAATGTTTTTTCTTTTTTAAATATTTACCAAATGATGTTTAACAGAGCAAAGAAATTTTCACAGTATGTCTGATAATATTTTGTTCTTCTGGAGAAAGTCTTATTTGTTTTATTTCGGCTAGAATAAAAGCAGTTTTTAATTTTTTAAACACCATTTTAAGGTCAAATTGATTAGCCCCTTTAAGCTAGATTTTTTTCGATAGTCTACAAAACAAACCATCATTATACAATAACTTGCCTAATTACCCTAACCTGCCTAGTTAACCTAATTAACCTAGTTAAGCCTTTAAATGTCACTTTAAGCTGTATAGAAGTGTCTTGAAAAATATCTAGTCAAATATTATTTACTGTCATCATGACAAAGATAAAGTAAATCAGTTATTAGAAATGAGTTATTAACACTATTATATTTAGAAATGTGTTGAAAAAAAATTGGGGAAAAAATAAACGGGGTCTAATAATTCAGGGGGGCTAATAATTCTGACTTCAACTGTACTTTAGCAAAATTTCCTTTTTATTATTACCTTTATTTTCATTCCATTCCATTGGATGGAAACCAGGCTTTATTTAGAAAAAAATTTATGCTATGTTCCAGTTTTGTGCATAAATCTAATTTGTATTTTTAGATTGAAACATAATGTCAGATTTGGAAGAGTGGCATATGCACAGGTTTATGTGCGCACACATTCGGTTTCTTTGAATCACACTTTCACATATTTGTGAAATGATCTTATAAATAAACAAATTTAGTACAGTTTCTGCTCAACATTTTATAAACGAGGCCCCAGATAGTTTATTAATTTCTCTCAGCTAAACAAAAGGCAATTAGACAATGAGGAACAAGATTACTGAACACACACCCTGCTATACCAATTCCTTTAATGCATACACACGAAAACGCATGCTTTGGTTGATAAATGCACTTTAATTACATTTCGAGCTTGCGGCAAATAGTGAAAAGAGTGAGAACAGGAAATTAAAATGGCATCATTTTGCAAGAAGTCAGCGTACAAAAAAATGGCAAAAATTGATATGTACAAAATATGTACAACAGCACTATATACATCCAAGAATTATAAAAATCATACATCTTTTACATCTCCAACACGACGGGCAATAATTAGCAAGATAATTAAGGATGTCGCCTGGCACTTTAATCGGTCAGCGCTGCTATCTTTCTCCACAAGTCCTCCAAATATCAATCACAGACACAGATATACCGTTTTACTTAAGTATCAAAAAGTCAGGGAGTTGCAGAAATGTGCATGGCTTTGTGGAAATTTATGGCAAAGCATCCACAAATACGTTAACAGTCACACATTAACACTTACATGCTCACAAACACACACACCCACACACACGCTTCAAACATTCAAACAAATGTGTACAAATATATAGGGCACAGGTGTAAACACAATAAAACACACTTAAATATTCAGTATTCAAAGATGTTGAACTACTGGCCTTAATAACACTTGCTGTTCTTTCAAACTCATTTTTGACCTGACAGGGCTCAAAATGATCTCTCAAGAGGTGTGAAATGTGTGTTAAAAATGGCTTTGGGCTTAATTACATGGATTCACTGAACCATTGGCTGCTATATACAAATGTATATTCTTAAATTAAATTGTGAGAATGATGATCTGATTCTTGTGTATTTGAATACAAATTTTGAATTAAAATCAAGGATTGCATTTAAATCTAACAGTGTGTTTAATTCAGAAGGGCTCATCCCTATGTCCTAACCCAGGGGTGTCAAACTCAGTTCCTGTAGAGTTTAGTTCCAACACTAATGACTCAATTAGTTTGATCAGGTGTATTTAATTAGAGTTGGAACTAAAGTATTCAGATCTGTGGCCCTGCAGGAACTGAGGTTGACAAGGGGCCCTGACCCCTTCAGAAGGTTTGCACTTCAGAGTGACTGATTTGAAGGTTTAGGGTGTAGGAATGTGCGCTTTTGAATGGGGCTGGACGATAAAATCGGTAGCAATATTTATTGACCGAACACCATTGTCAATATCGATAAAAAAACATTCGGTATGTAGTTTCAGTATGAAGCGCTATAGACGAATTACCAACCTAAGTCACACGGTTTCCCGTTTGCAAAAACAGACCGGCTGCAATAGCAAACATGTCGTGTTGTGCAGTAGGACGCCAAATTCGTCCAAAAATAGAAAACCGTACACCACACTGCTTTAATGCCGACTGCAGACGTCTTTGGCTAAAAGGGAGCTGAATGAAGTGACGACCTAATTAAAAATGCTGGACTCTGCAGTTCTCATGTTATATCAGGTAAGTTCAGGCTATGCTGAATCATACACATTACTCGTTTTTGATTGCAGCAATGATTTCAGCAAAAACAGTTACACATGGTTAATTAAACTGCCGACACTGAATGCTAAGAATGAAACGTGAAAGTGTAAGTTATTAAAGTTGGTTTTATATTCACACATTCATTCAGAGACAACTTGTGACAATCTCCCTATATTGTTTACCACGGCACTTTGAATATTCGGTCTGAAATAACCTGCAAGTGTGACTTGAACACAACATTAACACTGTTTATTTGACTGTGAACAATGTTGGACTTTGATAGTCATTGGCTGCTAATATGATTTCGCTATTTAGAGTTTGCAAATAATACTTTTATGAAATTATATTATTAAGGAGAAAGTCTGAATGTGCGAATATAAAACCAACTTTACCTCTATGTGTAAGTTCACATACCCTGCCGTAAGTTCAGGTGTAGTTCGCTGTCAGAATGCAGTTGTTTTGCTTGTTGATGATTACCCAGGCCTTGTATAGTCCCGTCTTCTTTCCTTGTCTTTGGCTCGGCAGAACCTCGGTTTTTAGCACTACATAGTTTTGAATCTGGTAATCATTGAGGAACATTATTTCTTGACCACACAGAACACAATTGTTGGCATCCAAACACTTGTAGGCCTTTAACTTCTGTCTTGTAAAATCCCTTGGAGCTTCAATGAGATTGTATATTTGGGGCTGGATGCTTGGTCATTTCGTCTTATCCAATATCCATTGGGAGGGTGCTATCGCAAATGGACCTGTCAGATGAACGCCGCTCACTTTAACGTCAATTTTGCCGAATCACTGTGCTTATCACTGGGTGACAAGCTGTTATAGTTCGCTGAAAGCATTATGTAAATATTATATATATAATATGTAATCAATATATTTTATTTCTAAGACAACAGCAAACTCTGTACCGCATCGGATGTCATTCCCTCGCTGTAAATGCTAGCGCTCCTGTTTTTTTTCTGCCACCTCCATGCGCGCGCATCCTGAATGTTTACAAACATGGTAATTCGTCTATAGTTTTATTAAAATGTGGCTGCTAAGTGCACGCCTTGGAAACAATGCCGACAAGCTTATGGTGTAAGTTTGTCATTTCTAATGGAGGCGCACGTAACTTGCAAGGCACATATATGAGAGCGACGTGCATGTGTTGTGCAAGCGGCGCACATGTGAACCGTGCGCATTTTCCATCCACACCTAGTTGAAAACATCTGAACTTTTCTGAATGCCCCAAGCGCATCACGATTCATGTAAGTAGAACTAACCAATCTGCTTCACACTTCGTATGGAATATACACATTTCAGTAATAACAATAGACTAATTACCTCAGACAAACACAGCGCACCCAAACACTGCAGTGCTTTTTTACTTTTCTCCATAAACTTGCATCGGAGCTGCAGCAATGATTTGTTCGTTTATCATCCTCTGAGAAAATGCTTGATGGTAACCTAGTTACGAGAGACGCCAGGGGAGCGCGAACGCAAAATCCATTGTAAATGTTCAAGGAATTCATGTGCTTGTCACTTCAGGTCACAAAAACAACATACATGAAAATGAGTGCCGTATAGCAGCAGTGAGGAGATTGTAAATAGAAAAGGATGTCCCCAGAGTGGCTTTTTGGTTTCTTTTCTTGTGCATCCCTGCCACTAGCTCTCCATCTGAAAGATTTTTTTAGTATAAGGGGTAATATAGTCATTCAACTTCACAATTTGTAATGTTGTAATATGTATTTGAATAATGATGGTTGGTTCCTTTACTTGAAAGCTCAGAGTTGATTATTATAATTTGTGTTGTTGACAGAGTTTGAGGTGTACTGAATCATTATTATTCACATCTAAAAGTTCGCTGTGATTGTTCAGTGTTTACGCTTTACCATTGCACACACTATGTAACATTTTATTAATCAATTTTAGGAGTCTCTTTAACACTTATGTTTATTTTATTATAAAGAGATGATATATTTTGTTAAAATATTTTTGTTTTTGACTATTAAAACTGTTTGCCTTAATAATGTTGGTAAAAAATAAAGTGGTTAAATAAAAAAAATCCTAATATTCCTAAATGTATTGTTAAAAATATTCAATAATTATCGATATCAAATGATGTGAAACATGCTATCGTAATATATTTTTTTTTTTGCAATATCGTCCAGCCCTACTTTTAAATTTAACACAATGTGTGACACCAATCAACCACATTGCCTAGAGATTCATCGGGGCCTGAAATGTACATCAGCTGTAACCTTTAGAATCCTTCATTCTGATGGGTCCTTCTAAGTGACCAGTTTTGAGCATAGAATGATATGGCATATATGCCAGCCATGAAGCCACTGTGGAGGGTGACTGGCTTGAAAGTGCCAGCGATGAGAAATCCTGACAAAAAAATAACAATAAAAAAAGCCAAGCGCTCAGTGTGAAATAGACGCACAGCGCCTCATCACACTGTTGTTTAGAAAAGAACTCTCTTTTGAAACAACGAAAAAACTTCTGTTCAGATCCTAACATCTTTATACACCTCCTTAAAGTATGACATCAATATGATCAAATGCATTTTAAATACACTAAAATGTTTAGACCCTGTTTAGACCATACAGTATGTGATTGATGAACAGGGGGCCTAATTGTGATGTTTTTACGAAGCACATTTTGTTTATAGTTTAACGCTCCATTCACATAAAGTGTCAGCGGTAACGCTTAATGGAGCACAACTGTCATAATGACAACAGCCAATCACAATCACTATACACACCATATTCACCTGCTGCCTCTGTCAACTCTTTTCATGCTTGAGTCCAGGTACACTACTGGTCAATTGGGGTCTATTTTTCTCATCAAGGCGGCATTTATTAAATGTAAAAAAGAAATGTTAAATTGTTAATTATTTCTTACAATTTTAAATAACTGCTTTCTTAATGTATTTAGTTTCAAATGAAATTATAACTCCAGTCCTTATTGCTTTTATTTACTATTACCATTAATAATAATATTAATAATAATTATAACAATAATAATAAATATTAGATTGATTTCTGAAAGATCATGTGACTTTGAAGACTGAAGTAGTGAAGCTGAAAATTAATCATTAAAATCACTGGAATAAATGATTAAATTAAATGATAAACTACTTTTAAACAGCTATTTTATAGTGCAATAACATTTCACAACTTTACAATTTGTACTGCATTTTTGATGAAATAAATGCAGCCTTGGTGAGCAGGAGAAGCTTATTTTAAAATATTTAAAAATCCTACTGACCTCAATCTTTGGACCGGTAGTATATATACAGTGCTCAGCATAATTGAGTACAGCCCATTTTGAAAATGAATATTTTTCTCCTTTTCTCAATGAATATAGGCAATATGTTTTGGTGCATTTAAACAAAACAGATTTATTAAACGGATATATTTATGAAAATAATATTTTAGTCACCAAACATATTTAGAAATTGAAAGATAAAACAATTAAATTCAAGCAAAAAAAAATAAAAAATTACAACCTACAAAATTTCAACTAAATTTTTCCATTTTTTTTTTTTTTTTTTTTGCTTCTCTTGCTTTTTCCTCTTTTAAATTTTTTATTTAATATTTTTCTATAACATATAAATTTGGGTGTACTAGTTTTTGGACCGTTATTGTAAGATATTTTGTTAGATAAGCTCCAGATTTGGCTTCAGTACTGACTAATCTAATGTATATGCACAAATAGAATAGTGTATAGCTTCCTATTAAAAATATGAATTTAAAAGAGAGATTTGTGAGGGGTGTACTCATATATGCTGAGCACTGCATACGCATAAAGACTGATCTTCAAACAATGGGTGATTACCAACAGGGATAATCCTTTCCTCCATTTTAATAAACTGCTAGTCTGTGGTGTAGAATGTGACCGGCTAGTGTATGCACTAGTATATTTGCATAAAGCAATCTGATTGGCTGAAGCGTGTGTCGGATTGTGGAAGAAGCTCAAAAACTTTAAACTTTTCAAAAGCAACAGACCCAATGTGAATCGACAGTCCCACAATTCAGTTTGGAAGGCTTGACATCACTCCATTCGAAGTAATAGAGATGCAGTAAACCTGTGTGAATGGGGTGTAACGGTCAATTCTTTGTAACAGTGCAGTTTCACACTGAATTTGTCTCATCTTATATGAAAAGTGAACTATCATTGGGAAAAATATATTAAATATAAATAATAAAATTTACAAGAAATATTTGTCTCAATTTGCCTACCAAGTGTGTCAAAATGCGATTCTGAACCCTGTCTGTCAGTTTCTTCAGGTGATTGTGTCGGTAATTCCCTTCAATACTTGAACCCTCTCAGATGTCTATAGTAGTCAACAATTAAAGTGGATCAAAAAAGGTTTTCAAAATGGTCCTAAGACAAGAATGTGTTCAATAGTTTTAGAAGAACTTCCATAAATCTTTTTTGATCCACTTCAAATGTTGACTACTGTAGAACACAAAGCTCAAGAGTCCAAGGTTCACCAGCAGAGGTTGATTAAGATGCATCAACTGCAACAAACCATGAAGTCCAATTCCTACCCAGTAGTCAAAGTGCGGTCACACCTCCAGTTCCTGGCTTTCTGCATAGTGGAAACGGTTGAGTTTCTCCCGTTCGCGGTTGCAGATGTCCAGCTTTGGGCCGTGGGCTGGTTTTAGAGCTGGAGAAGGTGCAGGCGACGGGGGGAGAGTGAGCTCAATCTCCTCGCTGCACCGCACTGGCATGGGCACAGTGGGCACTGAGGTGGGCACAGTCTGGGCAGGAGGCAGTATGGCCACACTGTGGTCAAGATTTCGGATGAGAGTGCAGAACTGCCGCTGGTTGTTAATGGCGTTATCGTCAGGAGCTGAAGTACGGAGCTGTTCTTTGGTCCGGTGGCGGTGGTGCAGACGGGACAACAGCAAAGCACACACAGAGCAGCTGCCAGCCACAAGCAGAGCGAATACACCCACCAACACCATATAAACACTGAACCCACTTGCATTCGGGTCTGACACTGCTCCTACAACACCAGGAGAAGCAGAGATCCATCATTTCAATGCTTTTTCATATTGTATTCACCTTTTTTTTTGTGACTCTCACACCCCTTACCTTGACAATGTGGTTCATGACATGAATCCTTAAGGTTCAGACACTCATTTCCAAAGTAACCCTCAGGACAGACACATTTGTAGCCTCCTCCTGTACTGAGGCACGGCATCTCCTTTGGGCAAGGGTTGGGATTGCAAAGATCCAGTTCCGTCTAATACACAAGACATGTAGTTACCTTTTACTGAATAATCAGAGAGTGGACACAATACAATATTGGCTTGAGTTGCTTTATCAATAATCCTCAATACAAATAAAGAACATATGAATACAAATGTACTACTCTTGCCTATCCAGACTGACAGCAGAAGGTGTGGTAGATTTCATTGACTATATGGACTTTCCAGAGGCCATCTGACTGTCAGGTAAAGCCACCAATCACAGTTTATTTTCTTCAGTGTTGTGTTTAAGGGGATGAGAAAATGTAACACTGATGCCTTTACAATAATACACTGGTGTATAAATCTCTTGGGCTTATTTTAAAGAGTCGTTTTTACACTGCACTGTACAGTATGGCTGCTTCAGTTAGGTTTGGTTTTGCATTTCTACTGCAGTTTAGTGCTGCTTAAAATGAGTGGAATTACTCTAGTTGTACTTTTAAATAGTGGATATTTGGTGTCTCATGTCACAAACCCAATGATGCTGGTGGTGAAGATTCTCTCGGTCCAATTGTTGACCAGCAGAGTGTATGCATCATGTTTTGGTAACAGTATTGTTTGCTTGAAACCTCAACCAAGATTGTACTAAAAGAATGCAGTATAAAAGCCTCGAAAAGTGAGCCATGCCAAACTGAAACTGCTCTACCATGCAGTGTATTGTGCTGTAAAATACACACTTTTTGGAAAATTCAAAGGCTTCATGCTAACTGTCACAGATTTAAACAACCATTTTCTTCCATATGAGGAGGTCTGCCATCATGATGGCTTTGTCTCTGAATGGAGTGTCTCAAAGAAATCTAGAATAATTAATCCAATCGGATCATGACTTTGTAGAGCAATGCTCAATTGGAAACATTTCATGAGTTTTTAAAGTGGCATGGCCTTAACTACTGGTTTAGTGTGCATAACAGCATTTTAGTCATGTCCATAGAACTGCATTTTTTTTCAAAACTGCTAAGCAAAATCTTTTTGAGCAATGGTAAACATACCCCATGTTCTGTGGGTTAATTCAGTGTTTTTTTTTTCTTTTTTAGCACAGAGGGAGATTTAAAAGGAACCCTGTGTATTAAGATCTGTATGACTTAATATAAGGTAAATGATGTCTCTTACTAAAATATGTAGCACAAAACCCATGAAATATGTTCATTATTTAAAAGAAAAAAAACACATTTCAGATTATGAGGGCCCCTATTGTTTTAGCTGGGCAGTGCATTCAGCATCAGTGATGTCAAATGGTTGCACTCTGTGAGCTACTGGTGCTTACTGTTACTATTTTTACCGCAACACAGCTCTGAAAATAAATATGATACCTGATATGATGCCACATTGTGCAGCTTTTGGTTGTACTTTGCTTCTCTTGTTGCCCTTCGACTAAAAAACGTATGATATCTAAGATAATAATAGTTATCCATAGTCCAAAATGAATGTACAATATTAAATAACAAATATTCCAGTAAGAGACATCATTTATGTTATAAGCAATAGAAATCTTAGGGGTACTTTCAGTAGTTGCTCTTTTCCGTGAAGTTGCATTGACTGTCTCAAAGCTGTAGCAGACTAATGCCGAGTTCAGACTGCAGGATTTTAATCACAGGCAAATCGGTGCTCAAGCACACGAGTGACAATCACACAGTGTGAACGATCAAATATGCGATCTGAGAGAATTGCAGATGAGTCGCCGATGCATGTGAGATATTTGGCATGCTAAATATCTGGAGCTGTCGGCGATTCACATCATGTCGTGTGAAATGACTTTTGACTGAAAATAACATCGACGACCACCTACAGCCAATGAGAGAGCAGCATCCACCACTGTGGGTACCTGCAGGCCAGCAAGAGGTTGAGGGAGAAGTTAAAAGGGCTCATTTTCAGTTTATTTGGACCCAAGAATTGAAGAAAAAATTTGTCTAAATTTGGCAGGAGCACCCGTGTCTGTTTGACATGTCATCTAAGCAATACCTCATCCGGGTCAAAAAGAAAAAAGTTTCAGAGAAATTGCTAGTTCTCTTTAAACCCAGGTGAGCAAATATGTACATTTTCTACCCCAATAAATGCTTTTTTCTCCTTATGTAGTTAAAAACAAAAGATATACTGCGTGTTTTTGGTTGCGAGACGTAGTTTGGACAAAGTTGTTGGCGATTCTTCCTATTGTAAAGTCACGCAGTGTGAAACACTCTGCCGCTGATCCATCTTGCAGTGTAAACAAAGCAGCGAGGAAACGCTAGCCCAGATAGTCATGCAGTGTGAAACATCTGTGACATGACTACTTTGAAAATCATGCAGTCTGAGCTCAGCATAAGTCAATGATAACAGATTTATTTATTTGTTGAAAATATCCTTATGAAGTCCATATATAAATTCAAGTTTTTTTTTTACACACTGTTAAAAAAGTCCCCTATTGTAACACATAAATACACATTTAAAAATACCATACACATAATCTACAATTTACTGTATTATTTTTGCCATGCAATCACAAAACTGAAAGAATGAGTTATAATAGACACAATGTGATGAATAAACAAATGTGATATTATCATACAGCAAGAGGTGAAATGTTCAATTAAACTGGCTTTTCATTTAATTTGTAAAAATATTTACTGTTAGTCTTAAATTGTAGTTTAAGAATTGGCAAATATAATAGAATAAGGCTGCATATCTTTCACTTTAAAAACAGACTGCTTTTTATCTTTAGCCCAGGGCTCCAGATTTATCCATATATGATTGCACTGGTGCCACTACTGTAACTTTGTCAGTTGGTCGCATCTTTTTTTTTTATAGCAATCATAATGATCTTCCTTCAACCGTCAGTCTGCTGTGCGCTCGACATTATGAGGAGCTGTGCAAAAAAATCCATGTTCCACCCACATTTTCCCCCAAATTCTGTTTTGCTCTGGAATTCATCCTAATACTAAAGGTTTACTCAGACTTGACGCAATTAAAGCTGAATAAATTGCAGAATCCTGTGGTGAGGGAAACGAAGCAAGCTCTCACCTCACAGTAGGTGCCCGTGTATCCCAGCGGGCATCTGCAGAGCAAGCCTGTGCCACCCTGACGCTCCACACACTGCCCTCCATTAACGCAAGTGTTGCTGTCGCAGGCATTTACCGCTATCTGGCACAGTTTACCAGAGAATCCCGGCAAACACACACACAGCGAGTCCTGCACACCACACACAGAGGTTAGCTGTGCTGAAGCAGAACTGGATAAATGTCAAAGTGTCTTCAGATCCTCAAAGAGCAAGAGAGTTTATCAGCATGAAGCATTTCTTACCTTACAGTTTCCTCCGTTCAGACACAAGCCCCGACAGCTACTGTTCCCTGTTGAATAGATGATATTTTTAAAAAATCAATAGCCAACCATGTGGAAATTTCACTGAAGAAAGAGACTAGCTAACTACACACATCAATAAAATATGAATCTACAATGACTGTGTGAACAGACTATGGTAGAAACAAACTGGCAATGAGTTCACCGAAAAGTCATTTCCCACCAGCACTGAATCTGTCATGTTGGATTGAAAGATAAATCACGTAGGTTTTTTTATTTATTTTTTATGGTTGTGTGAAAGCACGCCACATGTGATGTTGCAGCTCTGCTTAATACTCACAGATGTCACAGTTTGGTCCTGACCAACCGGGCAGGCAGTCACACAAATATCCTCCAATGAGATTCCGACAGGAGCGGGCATTGACACACACTCCAGTCTCACATTCATTAGTGTCTAAAGTTGAGGAAGAGACACAATAATGAAGTCAGGCTATAGTTAGCGTACCATCATATTACTATATTTGCAGTATACTGTACAGTTGAATACAAAATGACTAGCTATCTTGTGAGATTTTAACCTCCTAGGGCCCGAGTGTCCACATTCGTGGACAGCACATTTTTAGCTCTTAAGTGGCTATTTAAAATACTTTGAATGTTTTATATTTTGTTACAGACATACAGTGTCATCCTGCAACTGTTTTGCAGCATACGAAATGTCGCAAACCCTATTTTTAACTGTCCAAAATGGGAAAAAATTTTGTTTTTACTCTCTGATAGTCAAAGCAAGTTCAAAAAACAAATTCTATGTTAAATATGCATAAAAGAAAATTCGGGAAAAAGTGTTCTATGTAAATTGGGACAACGAGTCCACATATATGGGCATCATTTTTCTCTAAAAGGACATCATATCAAAACATGATACTTAGATTTTTATTCTAATTAGGTTCCAAGAAGCCCAAATAGCAAAGAGAAAAAAAAATGCATTTAAAAAAAACACTTTGGTCTTTAAGAGGTTAAATGCTTTTCAAATATTTCTCAAGTGCTGTTAAAGAAATCAAGAGCTTTTTTACAGCGTTTCTTATTACATTTCTCTTCAGGAGAAAGTCTGGAATAAAAATGTTAAAATGGAAAGGTCAGTATTATTAAGCCGCTACAGTACAAACTGCAGTTGTCCAAAGACTTGCCTAATTAACCCAATATGTGTAGTTAACCTAATTATCCTAGTTAAGCTGACTACTAGTATCTTGTAAAATAACTAGTAAAACATGCACTGTCCTCATGGAAAAGACAAACTATATTAGTTATTAAGACTATTAAGATTTAAAATGTGTTAGAGAAAAACTCTCTGTTAAACAGCAATTGGCCATTTTACGGGTGGTCTAATCAATTTGCCTTCTACTGTGGATATATGTATAATTGGCATAGTATGCAAATTTCATGAATGTAATACCCAGGCAATCTTCAATATTTGCCAAAACTTGCAGTATATTAATAATGGATAATGCCACATTTAACTTGTCCTACAATCCATTTCCAATGTGTGATTAATGAAGCAGAAGTAAAATCTGCTACAAATTTAACATCTTTCTTGTTTGACTGGATTGTCATTATTAAAGATTTTAAGAAAGCAATCCTTGCATTGCATTCTGAACGGCTCATCATATGCCCTGATCCCTTTGAAGTGTTTACTTTCCAGACAGCTTTGGATGGAAGCACGCACTTCTGTCATGTACATCACAAGTTAAACCTGTGCAAAGAGTCTGCAAATAATTATTCTGCATGGTTATAATCTACATTCTTTCATCCTTTCCAATACCTACACATAACAACTGCCTTAGTAACTATTAATAAGCAGCTAGTTGACAAGTAGATTCTAATTTGAAGCAAAAACAAAATATGGTTTAAAGTTAACAGTGAGCATTTCAGCACAATCTTAAGGGTGAACATATTTTTAGAAATTAGAATTGACTGATGGCTGTTGAAGTGATTTTGACCTAAATTAGATAGCACTCAGAATATTTTCTACTAGGAAAATTATATATTTAAATAAAGAACCAATACACTGCATTTAAACAAAAAGCAATGCATTCTGTCATGTTTATTTTTTCACCACTTGAATACAGATAGTTTGAATCAAATGTTTTTTTTTCCAAAGAAGTGCATTTTTTTAACATATATAGTATATAATACACAGACACACACATAAATCTTTGTCCAGATCAATGAGGGTGGATCATTTCGCTGTGGCGAGCCCTGATTAAAAAGAGAGTAAGCCAAAGGTAAGTTGTGTAAGGGACCGATCACACTGAACATGCCTTTTTTGAATGGTTTTCTAATGGCTGCTAGCGTTTTTCACACTGTCTATGCACCCTGTGTGCCTTACGTTTTAACCACCTGCTGAGCCTTGTGTTTATGCCATTATGCAGCTGAAAAAAAGTCAATTCTGAGCAGAAAAAGCATGCTACGTCCAATCAAATCAAATAGCAGAGCTGGGGTTTCAGTTGAGGTGACAACAGTGTTTGTGTAGTCAAGATGTCTATGGAGACTTTTAAGAATGGAAGAAAGACTTGTGGTTGCTGTTTCTAGTTATTTGGAAATGTATGACTTCCCAAATCATGAATATCACAATATTATTAAAAAGCAACAGGCCTGAAAGGAAGTCAGTCTGGCAATAGAGATGACCAATAGTATCTGGATGCAAACTTGGATAAGCAAGCTGCGACTGAATATCTCAGACACAGTGCACTCAATGGAACTTGTGATGTCAATGTGAGATGCGGGGTTAGGTGTGTGAATTAAAAGCACTGCATGCAGCTCAGCTTGCAGCTGCACCCGGTCTGCACCAAGCAGCAACCTCCCGCTCTCCTTCGTGAAGCAAATATGGAAGTAAATGAAACTGCAATTCAGCGAAATTTCGCTAGTCCTGGCTCCATAATAAAGCAAATTTCTATTGACCCCACTTTTAAAACGGTTTACAGCCTGGTATAAAGAACGATTTTGGTTCATATAGCTAATATCACCCTTACCCTGTGAGGAGGGTGAATTTTTTTATAACTCATCCGTTTAGTTTATATTAGGTTATATTAGGTCTGCTTAATTAAGGGCGTGGCCACTTGAGTGACAGCTAGGTCTTGCTGGTCGCCATCACATCACCTCAGCTGATTCCGGCTGATTAGCCGCTGAACTCGGCATATTCATTGTATTTTTGTTTTGTTTTATGTGGTTTTAGAAAGTCAATTGCCTTTTGGAATAATTTCTTACAATTATCAGATGATATGGCATGATGTGTGCACTTAATTGTGCTCACAAACCATTCACGTGGCCTCCATTTCCCAGGTGAGTGAAATGATATACATATACCATCTTCTACCATTTTATTTAAGATCATTTATCATTTATATTTTTCTTTAGAACTTGAATGCACTTCAGAATCTGACAGATTGATTAGCTGTAAGATATACAACAGTCATCTGAAATGTTGTCATATGCCTGGATTTCATAAATAACCATAAATAACACAGACTATATTTGAAGTATTTGGAAGTAATTTGCGTTTTCCTCCTGTTGAAAAATGTCATAAGAACAATGCTTAGTGGCTCAATGTATTACAACAGTGTTTTTAAAAGTGTAAACACTTTATTGATATAGTGTACAAACAAACACATGTGGTCAGAACACAAACAAGTCACAGGTAATAAAGTATTAAGCAAAATTCTAGCAGGCGTCTGTAGCTCCGCTCATACTGCGCCTCTTTGCCCTTGTTTGGTGTTCTTCAGAAACCTATGGGTGACATCATGGATACTACGTCCATATCTTTTACAGTCTATGGTCTGCACCCAGACCCCTCTTGAGACGTGTAATTGCCTAGTGACATAAATACCACAGCACACTTCTTTTATCTTGTCAACAAAAAAGGTGGTGTGGTCCACCTTGTGTTTTCAGAACGAAAAAGCATGTTTGGTGTGATCAGCCATTAACTCTTCAATTTTGAATGTGACACTTTTTTCATGTACACTTTTCTCATCATCTCATATTTTGCTCCAGTGAAACCCAAAAGTCCCATAACTCATTCAGGACATGCATTAAGGCTTCACTTACCGTAATATACCTAAAAAGCGGATTGCTGTAATAACTCATTAATGGCAGGAAAGCTTTGTCTCTTAAATATCTGTCTCTTAATGAGAAAATATTCACTCTGCCTGCACCATTTCTATACTGATTGAAACCCACATCTCGCCCTCAAAGACAGATGTCTCTGTGCTGATGCTAGCGGCTGTTTTCTGAGGTGTCACTGTGACACACGACTGCATTTCATAAAGTGTCAGGAGTCTAGAGACTGATCCACTCCAGAGACCCTCAGCTGATCTGAGCCTCAGGGCCAGTGGAGTGTAAAAGAGACTCTCCCGGCATCAACAACATCACTGATGGATCCAACCACAGGTCCACTCTATTCAGCAATTAAATACACTGCACACTCTAGCATGAAATTGTCTGATGTGGGTTACCGAGTAATGGTCGTGGAGCAATGATGCTGATGAACAATTTCAATGTGGCTTGTGCTGATATGGAATTTATAAACACAAGATGTGTTTACTTCCATTAGAGTTTCCCATCTCTATTTTGTTTGTTGTGATTTGGTGGTTTCAGATGGCAAACATGGTGGTGGTTTCATTATATATATTTTTTTTTGCTACTTAGATTTAATTCCTTAAAGCATTACTAGTCCAAGTACCCTGAGAGTGCGGCAGTCCCAAGCATAAACAAGACAGAACAGGTGTTCACATTGTTCGCAGGTAAAGGACGGTCTATGACATGTTTAGGCAGGTAGAGGCAGGTTACAGCAGGTGAGGTGGTGGATGGGTACGAGCGTAAGGCAAGGTAAGGCAAGTGTGGGCATGTATGGACGGCTCAGGACGGATGAAGTGAGTGTGTTGCTTTTGTACTTACCAAGCTGGCAGGTTCTGCCAGTCCAAAAGGGAGGACAAAGACACTGGAAACCTTCAGGCGTCTCTTGACATGTGGCTCCACGACCGCAAGGACTGGAGTCACACTGCTGCACTGCTGTAGATGAAAACAACTTGTCATTTCAGTCATGTCTCATCACCTGATTTCACTGCCATCTTTCTCATACTTTATGCACTCGTGTGATGGTCATATATACCTCCGTGAAGTTGGCACCCCATAAAAACAAATAAACCCCAAAACTATGCCATTCGTTTGTGCTACGTTTGTGCTGATTTGTGCCGCAAAAACAAACGTTTGTGCTGGTTTGGGGTCTGAGATATTAAGCATTATTTTTTTTGACAGTGTGACGTCACTTTCCACCCCATGTTGCTCAAATGACTTCAAATCAGCACAGGTCGTTTGTGCTCGATTTGTGCTGGTTTGTGCCGTTAAAACAAACACTGTATCTGTTTTCCTCCTTTAGATATAAGCAAAATATTTCGGGAGCCGTGACGTCACTCTCCACCTCATTTCCTCTAAATCGCGCCAAACTGGTGTCATTCGTTTGTGCTGGATTTGTGCTGGTTTGTGCCGTTAAAACAAACACTTCTATTTTCGTTGTTTAGATATAATTAAAATATTTCAGGAGTCGTGACGTCACTCTCCACCCCAGGTTGTCTAAATCACACCAAACTGGTGTCATTCGTTTGTGCTGGATTTGTGCTGGTTTGTGCTGTGGTAAAATAAACACTTTATCTATTTTGATTGTTTAGATATTGTCTAATCAAAACACTTCAGGAGCCGCGACGTCACTCTCCGCCCATTATTTCCTCTAAATCGCATAAAACTGGTGTCATTCGTTTGTGCTGGATTTGTGCTGGTTTGTGCTGTTAAAATAAACACTTTATCTATTTTAATTGTTTAGATATTGCCTAATCAAAACACTTTTGGAGCCGCGACATCACTCTCCACCCCATTATTTACTCTAAATCACATAAAACAGGTGGACTAATCAAAAGAGGAGACTCTACAATTTAAAATGATATCCTATTCAAATTTATACCTTGAATTGTTTTGAAGACGTCCATTTGAATTAGAATTGTCTGCCCTCTTTTTCTAATTGCTGATATCCTTCAAAATCCATTGCATTTAAAGGATTAAACTATTTCATTTACAGCTTAATTTGTACATATATACAAATGCTATTAAACCAGGCTAAAACTCAAATTATTTTTAAGTATTTATTTGACTTAATATTTTAAAAAGGCACTTTTACCAAGATTTACTGAAATCAGAAAGTTTGAACAGAGGTGCTAAATGTTAACAGTGTTAAAGGTTTCACAACAGAGATAGCAACAGTTAAATACTGGGTTACAATATATCTCATATTAGGTGAGAAAAGCCATAGACAGACATGCTGTATCTTGTTAATTGTAAAGTGTTAATTTCGTTGACGAAAAATTTTTGTCATAATTTTCTAACAAGTTACTACAAACAAAAACTAGACAAAAACTAAAAAAAAAAAGTGATGATGACGACAAATATAATAATAATAATAAACTGACATTTTCAATGACTAATAAAAATGAGATGAGAATGTGATTAAGGGATGTATTTTGGTAAATATCCAATCAGAATTAATCTTGTTGTGTGATGAATGACGCACACACACACACATTTAAATAGTAACTGGTCCATTAATTACATCCTCTGTCTGATTAAACTATAATGAAATGGCAACAGCTGAGAGAAAAAGAAGATTCACGTTTGATGTCAAGACAGAAAGACCGTAAACCAGGGGTGTCCAAACTCATATGGTTTACGGCAGGGGTGTCCACACTCAGTCCTGGAGGGCCCGTGTCCTGCTGAGTTTAGCTCCAACTTGCTTCAACACACCTGCCTGGAAGTTTCTAGTATATCTAGTAAGAGCTTAATTAGCTGGTTCAGGTGTGTTTGATTAGGGTTGAAGCTAAACTCTCCTGGACACCGGCCCTCCAGGACTGAGTGTGGACACCCCTGCCGTAAACCATATGAGGTTGGAAATAGCTGATAAAAACATCAAATCTCAAGCACATCAGCATGCCAGAGAATCATCGCGAAATTCACACAAAGGTAAACTCAGATCTTTATTTATTTACCCGTGTGTGTGTGTGTGTGTGTGTGTGTGTGTGTGTGTGTGTGTGTGTGTGTGTGTGTGTGTGTGTGTGTGTGTGTGTGTGTGTGTGTGTGCTTTTGCTTAACTGAAACAGTATAGCCTCTCGCTGACCTTTAGAGAATTTACTCAGTTGGATTGTACATTAAAAGTTATTAATTCGGTCAGTCTTAAATTCATTTGATCATGGCATTCATGTTCATGAGGAGTTGTTTCCTCCCGTGTTTCATTTTGGCTGTGGCTACAGTTTACCTAACCTGCTAACTCGTGCTTGGTTCACGCTCTGACTGCGTTTGTCACGATAGTCATGACAACAGCCATTTACAGTGTACATTCTGTTACCACAAAACAAAAACTGCTTTATTCAGGACGTCATTCTGTGATGCGATTATTTCTTACGTCTATAGCAGGGATGTCAAACTCTGCACAGTTTAGTTCCAACCCTAATTAAACACACCTGATCAAACTAATTGAGTCCTTCAGGCTTGTTTGAAACCTACCAGTAAAGCTGCGGTCACACTGGACTTTACTCCCCATAGACTTCCATTCATACGCACGCAAATGCGTCAGGCCGGAAACACAGGGTCATGCGTCAACTTTCGCATTTCGATGCGGTGCAAAGTTCAAGCTTGGTGAACTCTGACCTGCGAAATCGTATCACTTGACTGCGTGAGACCAATCCAGGATCAAAACATGACCTCTCTGAACAGAAATTTAAAACATGTAGCGATCACTCTCTTTTTTAATGTCTAATCATCTTGTTTAATCCCGCCCCTTTTCGCAGCGTTGTGCGACAGAATTTCGCAAGCTTAAACTCTAGTGTGACTTCGGCTTAAGTGTGTTGAAGCAGGGTTGGAACTGAACTGTGCAGGGCTGTGGCCCTCCGGGAATTAAGTTTGACATCCCTGGTCTATAGGGATGTAATGATACTGTAGAGCAGGGGTGCTCAATCCTGTTCCTGGAGATCTACCTTCCTGCATAGTTCAGCTCCAACCCTGATCAAACACACCTGAACAAATTAATTAGGACCTGAACAGCACTTGATTATTACAGGCAGGTGTGTTTGATATGGGTTGCAACAGAAATCTGCAGGAAGGTAGATCTCCAGAAACAGGATTGAGCACCCCTGCTGTAGAGCTATAATCTCTGCTTATCAAGGAGTCGTATAAAACATACAAGATAATGAACTGCCTTGAAGTAAAGAGCACTTTTACTTTTTAAATACATCTTCGATTTAGTATTTCCATATGTGAGTTAACACAGCCATGGAACTGATAACACAATTTAATTTGCGTGTCATATGTCATCACTCATTATTTACTTATTTAATCAGTGCTATAGCTGAGCACCATATACAGTAACAGCAATTACAACAGTAAAGCTCGCTATCACCTTGGAACAACCTATTTTAAGCCCTTTCAAAGATTTGATGGCTTGAAACTGTTCAACAGACTGGTTAAAAAGACAAGTAGTTTACCACATTAAAATAAAGGGATTGCTAAATAATTGCAAAATCCTGCATTTGCAGATGGGTACTGTTCTTACATGTGGACTGATTGCCAAAACATAATTTTACATATTACTTATTATATAAAAAAACAGTGCACATCTAATTTTTGGTCTTCAGTGGAAAAGCTGTATTCTGTAATTTAATTAGACTGTTTTATTTAATTGTAAGTTAGAATATTTTTAACTATTTAATCAAATTACACTTAAATTAAACCAAATATATTTTAGTAAACTAAATATAGAGTAGATTTAGTCGAAAAATCTTATGAAATTTAGTCGACTAAAACTAGACTAAAAATAAAATTCAGAAGACTAAAATATTACAAACTAAAATGGAATTTTTGTCAAAAGACTAAAACTAAATCCAAATTTGCTGTCAAAATTAACACTGGTATCTTGTAAACAAAATCATCAAATGACAAAAAACATGGCTCTTGTAACTTAAACTGTTGTATCATTTGTAGCTGTTAAATTGACTTTATTTTTATAATTATTGTTCATTTAGTAAATAATTTTAAGGCAACAGGTTTACTCACTTTTTAGATAAATTCAGTGAATTGCTTTTTACATTGAAATGTCTCCTTGCACACTAAAAAAAACTGTACCACCTAGTCTTACTCATATTTAAGGAAAAATTCATCAGTTTAAACTTATTTTTAAAGGGCATTAGTGTTGGTCCTGATTCACTGATCCCCAACCTTCAACTGCAGAGAACATGTAAAAATACTGCAACAGTCTCCTACTGTATAGCTCTTATAACCTGATCAACCTAGATCTCTGCATCCTACATGTCCTTGTGTGATTGCTGATTGTTTGTTCTCCAGTTAGGCAGTATTTTTTGTCTGAGTAATTTTGACTTAAATTGACTACAGCAGTACAGGAATAGCAGCTGCCTTTGATTGGAGCTGATTGCAGGTGTGTGTGTGTGTGTGCACATGTTTAACTACCAGAGGCACAGGAGGGTCCTGTCCACCCTGGCGAACACCCACAGCTGAAACCTGATGGATCTTCAACACATGTTCCTCCATTCTCACATGGAGCAGAAAGACAGGCATTCTCCACTGTTAAGGGAATCAGAGGAAGAGAAAGCTATAATCTGCATCAGATCTGTGGCTTGCATCATATGCTGTGCTGTGTCATCACCACCTGTATCTTAAGTGCTTACTGAAAGTGCTCATTTTGGTGACAGTAGAACAGCAGAAATGACACAGTTCACTTTTACTCTCCGTTTCTCTCAATAATTGGGTAGCCATAAGATAAAAATCTGGATAAGCCTAGACATACCTGAATAATAAGAATTTAGTATGTGGAAATGACATACCATGAGCCTCAATTATCTTTGTTTTGTCATTCTCATGCAAATCTATGAGTGTATTAATCCAGATGAAAAGTAGGGCAATTGGAATAAAACACAAACTGACAATCCACACGGAGCATTAATATGCACAACCCAGGCAATGTTTCCTAGTGAGATTGCACTGATAATTTTCTCCCTTTTTAAACTCTTAAAACTCTAGACTCTTATTTTGAAAATGAGAGAAGCAGAGAAAAAAGGAAGCAGTTTTGTGAAGCAGGCAGCAACCATACTATGAAATGCATAAGGGTCCACAACTCAAAAATGCAAAATGTGGGATTATACATTCATTCAAGTGGCATAAGGTCTGTTTAAATGTATCTTTTGTAAATTTAAATGTGCATATTGCAATATATACTGCATATGTTTGTAACAAACACATGTAAACTGAGTAAAAAGTATAAGTGTTTAAAATCTGTGTGAAATCAAAATGTAAAATGTGTATTTTTCTTGTGCACATTGTTATTGTCTAACTGAACAGTTGTTCTGTGCAAATTAATTTACAAAACAAGTCAGTTTTGGTAATCTTTAATTAAAGTCTGATCATTTGTTTGGAGTGGTGGTTTTTCTCTGTTGACATCAGTTTGATGGCTTCAGCCACAATATTATTAACCATGCCCTTCTTACATTTTTTTTTTTTTTTTTGCTACGAGAGAATGATTTGCAAGAAGATTTTAGTTGGAAGAACATGAACATACTGAAATTTAGAATTTTATATATTTATGTGAAGAGTTCAGATGCAAAAGCTGCTTAACGCCACTTCCGCCAAAAATGAGATAATGACATTGAGCAAATGCTTTAGGCACGTAGTATATGTCCAACAAATAATTGTGCTTCAAATCATCTAAATCGCAGCGTCAGCCCATTCAGAAATAACAGTTTGTTGGCAAAAGCCTCTAAACACCACTTGCATTTGACAGCAAAAGCCACCATGTCAAAAAGAACCAATCAGAAGGTGCAAATCGAATAATATGTTTTCAATGTAACGCGCTGATAAGCCGGCTGCTTTGAGGAGATTTGAGTTTTATTCCGATTCCGATTTAGATTTTAAAAGAAGTTGTTCGATGAACTGCATGAGCCTGCCTGACTGTCACTGAATGGTAAATTAAAATGTCCCTTACCTCAAAACTCAACATATTGTAAAGTTGTAAGTGTAACATGCATTCATAACATTTTTTTTTTTTTTTTTTTTTTGCGCAGCGACTACTTTTGAATGAGGCCAATTTACTATACATTAAACGGCAACTCCATTTCACGAAAGACGAAGTTAAACGAGATGGAGTTCTTTTAGCCCACAGATGCTTTGAGATGATATAAACAGAAGAAGAGATGAAAAAAGAGATGTTATGATCAAGACCTTGAGTATGGTGAGGATGAATGAATGACAGCTTCTAAAAGCGTCTGAGAGACATCCTTTTTTTAGCCCAGTACTTTGTTTTATTTGCTAATGTAAGCTATTTTTTAAAGATAAATATAATGTATAAAACTATGCAATATTCATATTACTTTATACTATATGTCTGATAAGCTTTTTGTATAAATGGACATTGCATAGATATTGATGTTTCTCAATGTTGTGCTCTGTTCTAATATATCATACCAAAATAAGACTGCTTATCGTACTACAGGACTATGAATGACTAAATTTCGTACAGGAATAACAGCACAATCTGTGCATTAGAATAATCCTTTTATTTACTTTCCTTGGCGATAAAGTAATGATGGCATAATGATGACATATTTATTTTTAGCTGTGTAAGACTTAAATAAAAATAATGCTTTCAAATGAAGATAAGAGTTTGATCAAAGGTTTACGAGAACTAAAAGACTACAGTGCTTCACTTATTTTTTTGTGAATTTATGACAAAAAATTGGACAAAAGGTGAATTGGATTACTTGCTGGCGAAAATTGATCGCACTGGATCAGTATGTCGTGTGGTGGGGAGTGGTCGTCCACACACTGCCCGTACTGTTGAAAATATCACCATTGTCGAAGACATGGTACTGAGCCAAGAAGATGCAGAAGAAGGTAATGCAGTGATATAAATCAGGTGAGGTGGAAAATATATACATATCATATAATTTCATCTATTTGCCATCTTAATAATTTACATAATTTACTAGCATTTTTTTGAGACACTGTATGTGTGTGTGTGTATATATATATATATATATATATATATATATATATATATATATATATATATATATATATATATATATATATATATATATATATGTATGTATGTATGTATGTATGTATGTATGTATGTATGTATATATATATATATATATATATATATATATATATATATATATATATATATATATATATATATATATATATATGTATATGTATATTTTTATATATATATATATATATATATATATATATATATATATATATATATATATATATATATATGTATATTTATATATATATATATATATATATATATATATATATATATATATATATATATATATATATATATATATATATATATATATATATACAGTTGAAGTCAGAATTATTAGCCCCCCTGATTTATTAGCCCCCCTGTTTAATTTCTGTTTAACGGAGAGACAATTTTTCCAACACATTTCTAAACATAATAGTTTTAATAACTCATTTCTAATAACTGATTTATTTTATCTTTGCCATGATGACAGTAAATAATATTTGATAAGTGACATTTAAAGGCTTAACTAGGTTAATCAGGTTAACTAGGCAGGTTTGGGTAATTAGGTAAGTTATTGTAAATTGATGGTTTGTTCTGTAGACTATCAAAAAATATATAGCTTAAAGGGGCTAATAATTTTGACCTTAAAATGGTTTTTAAAAAATTAAAACTGCTTTTATTCTAGTCGAAATAAAACAAATAAGACTTTCTCCAGAAAAAAAATATTATCAGACATACTGTGAAAATTTCCTTGCTCTGTTAAACATCATTTAAGAAATTTTTAAAAAAAGAGAAAAAAATTCAAAGGGGGGCTAATAATTCTGACTTCAACTATATATAGAACAGTATGGAAAATGCTAATAAAATCCTCTTTCCCCACCTTTGTTATTGACTTGGCCTTTTGGGTTTCGTTGGGATTTAAAATTTGACTAAAAATTCTACAGGTCCATATTTACAGTACAATACAAAATAATTGTTTTGTAAATGGTCATAAAGTTGAAAGACATTTTTAAGAGGTTCAGCTACAACTAATAATTGTTGATAGTCTTACATTTTTTATATATTTAATATATATTTTAATAAGGTTTTACTGCAGAAATGCATTAAATTGCTATCTTAGAGTTTTAGTTTAGCAGTTTTCGTGGTGTTTAGAGGAGAACTAAAAGGATGGTTTACCCAAAAATTAAAGTTCTGTCATAATTAACTAACTGTTCCAAAGCTTTATGAGTTTCTTTCTTCTGCTAAACACTAAAGAATTTATTCTCAAGAAAGCTGGAAACCAGTAAGCATTGACGTCCATATCATTTGTTTTTTCTACCATGGTTTCAGCTTTTCAGCTTTCTTAAAAATGTCTTCCTCTGTGTTCAGCAGAAGAAAGAAACTCATAAAGGTTTGAAACCACTTGAGGGTGAATTAATAGTGAGCAAATTATCATTTTTGGGATGAACAATCCCTTTAATGTAACTTTAAACTAGTTGCCCATTTTTAACTAGTGCAATGATAAATGATCCATAGTTTAGCCCACACACAATGAAGACGGTTGTTGTGCTCATTGTGTGAAGAGAAAAAGTGACCTAAGTGTTGAAGTGTTGGTCCTAGCAACTCAAAAAATAAATATAAATACCTTATCATGTGTGTGTATTTAATTCTGTTGTCTGTATTTGCAATCTTACAGTGAGTCTTGGTTTGAGCTTTCAATTTCCAGAGCAGTCTTTCAGCAAATGTATCTCTTATCAACACCTCACAGAGCCACATCACAGATCACACGTTTACACAGGCTAAAATTATCATTACGGAGCAGATAATTGTTCAAACTCCTGCAGGGTGGCACAGTGAAAAATAAGCGCTGAGAACATGCAGAGCTTCATTTAGACTTTGATATTCTGCTGGTTTTATCCTCACACATCACATCTTTGTGCTGTGGTTGAAATGGGCTGTCAGGGCTGACAGACTTTATGGTTGGGTTTTATAGAGTCAGCTCACCGATGTCACAGTTGCGGCCACGAAATCCCTCCTGACACACACACAGGTACTCGTTGGGTTCAGTGTTGGTACAAGTCCCACCATTCTTGCATGGCTGATGGTTCCCACAATAATTGAGATCTGTAAGTGAGCGAGAGAGAGAGAGAGAGAGAGAGAGAGAGAGAGAGAGAGAGAGAGAGAGAGAGAGAGAGACACTCTGATCATTAATTATCTTAAAATTGCTTTTCTCATGTTTAAACAAACCAAGCAAAATTAATTCCAATTAATTAAATCCAATCTCAATTGTGGAATTTGTTTCTAGTTTAAGAGATAAATTTAGTTTTATTCAAAGAGTTTCATGTACAACTACTATATTTCAATTAAAGTATTAGTAAACTGTCTGTTTAAAGGGTTAGTTCACCCTAAAATGAAAATTCTTGCAGTTTTATTACAGATTACAGTTCATATTGTGAAATATGCCATATTGTTGAGTGTTGTGATAATGATATTTCTTACGATATATCAAACTTGCAAAATGTTATTTTATCAGCCATTTAAAAAGAATTATATGTTATCATACTCAAATAAACAGGTAATAGATATTCTTCTGAGCTAATTTAAAAAAAAAGGTGCAAACATTTAAAATTTAAAACACCACAAATGACTTAAAACTTCAGCGGAAATTCTGATTCTTATTAGCTATAGTGGCTTTCCTTTCTTGTCTCCCAGCATTAGCATTTCTTTTCTGCACATGTTCACCATTTTCTCTGTTTAGAGGTGGGTATAAACATAGTAAAGGCCACATGTAATTGGTCAGATTTAAATAAACAACCTATGCATGCAGCATACAAATGCTTAGCACATAAAATGAATTACATACAGATATTGTATATATTATTTTTTCAACAACAATATTTTCTATATATTGTGCAGCCCCGTCACATGGACTATTTTTCATAAAGTCTTTGGTTCCTTTTTTGAACTTTAAATGTCTTAACTGTTGTTGTCCACAGAGGGTCAGAAAGCTCAAATTTAATCTAAAATATATTACTTTGTGTTCTGAAAATGAACGAAGATCTCAGGGAATTGGAACAAGATGAGGGTGAGTAATTAATAACATGTTTTTCATTTTTGTGTGAACTAACCCTTTAATATCTACAGATATTTTACTTATTAGAAGTAACATTGAAAGTCTGTCAACAAATTCTCAAGATGTTGTTTTGCCACATCTACAACACTTTTTTTTGTGCTGACATCACCTAAGCCACTTCACTTTGAAGTGGTAAATGCAAAAAAAATTATATTACAGAACAAACACAATAACAAATTCCAAAACTATATATTCTGCATGTGTTTGACACATTATTTTAGCACGTGATGCTGATGTAGTTTTCTATAAGGGTTTACTTGATGCACTCTAGTCCGGGTGGATAAAATCAATTGCCATCTCACTCCACCCCCCTCCCCCTCCCCCTCCCCATGTTAAATATCTTGTTTCACTGAGAAATGTCACATTATGTTGATACACTGTGTTATGCATGTTGTTTCATGTTGATTCAAGAAATAAGAAACTTGTGGTGAGGACAAAACCAATGAAAATGTATCATCATTTAATTTTTCCTAGCAGAAAGAAAGATAAATAAACAACCCTCCAACCAGCTGAGGACAAATTAAAGCCACATGATTCACACGACCAATTTCACTCTCAAATCCTATAAAACACATTGATGCAAAACCTCATACTGTACAAATCATTATTAAATGGCTTTTTAGAAAAATAAATACATTATTAACTAGTACATCTGACAAAAAAAGCAACAATAGCTATGTGAAAGCAGCTTTGATAATCTGATCCACGCATGCCACCACTTCCATCAATACAGTCTACCAACATCTGTAATCTATGTGTATAATAGCTCACTAAAATGGACATTTACCACTAGGAACTGTTGCTTGTAGGAAAACGATTTTTAAACAATACTTTCAAGCACATGGGGTTCCACAGACTCATGGGGCTACACAAAATGCCAGTTTGGCCTAGACACAAATCGAGTTTGACGTCTCAGCCATTGTTTAAATGTAGGTTGTTTCATAAATCATGCAACATCTAACCAAGAATTCCTACAAGGTCACGCTTGAGGGGACGAGTTCAACTCAAATGGATTGTTTCCTGAAGATTTACCCACAATGCACAAGCATGCTTAACTGGAAGAGTTACAACCACAACATACAAAATAGACACTGAAATTAAAACCAGCACTGAGATGGAAAATGATGCAGCATTGGTAAACTGGCTCCTGCGAGTTTAGAGAAAGTCTGTGTGACAGAAATGTTGAGATCAAGCTGGAACCTACAGTATGATTCAGTAACCTTCAATTCATCTGTCTGCACATGTGACCCTGCACCACAAAACCAAGTGTCAAAAATGTTTTGAAATTGAGATTTATGCATTAATTGAAAAAATAAATGAGCTTTTCATTGGTGGCTCAGTTGTTAGCGTTTCTGTGTGGAGTTTGCATGTTCTCCCCGTGTTCACGTGGGTTTCCTCTGAGTGCTCCGGTTTCCCCCACAGTCCAAAGACATGCGCTATAGGTGAATTGAATAAACTAAATTGGTCGCAGTGCGTCTGTGAATGAGAGTGTATGGGTATTTCCCAGTACTGTGTTGCTGTTGAAAGGGGATCCGCAGCGTAAAAAAAATATGCTGGAATAGTTGGCGGTTCATTCTGCTGTGTCCCCTGATAAATAAGCGACTAAGCTGAAAAAAAAATAATGAATGAAGCTTTCAATTGATCTGTATGTTATTAAGACAGTACAATATTTGGTCTATCAACTATTTAAAATTCTGGAATCTGAGTAATCAAAAACTATAAACTAAGAAAATTGCCTTTAAAGTTAAAAAAGTGCTTAGCAATGCACATTACTAATCAAAGTTTTGATATATTTACTGTAGGAAATGTACAAAAAAGTCATGTAACATAAACCATTTAACATTTAACATGTTTATGTCTGCATATTTCAGAATGCTCCTGCGAAAACGTGAGGCATCCAGGGTGCATAAGCATCATGAAAAATGTTCACTGTAAATAGAAAACTACTTTAAAGTTTCAAGAAAACCCTGGAGTACTTTCTTTGAGATTTTAACAGATTTGTTGAGCATCAGTTAAGACAATGTTCACAGCTTTTAGCTTTAATTGTGGATAAAGCTGGATAATTTTGAGATCTTTTGGGATTCTGTCTGGGCTGATGCAGCAAAGCTGTTGGTTTGCAGCAAGCATTTTTGTCTAGAGAGCTGTGCAAGAATTGGAGAATGGTGGACTTTGTCCTTTATCAGTTGAGTTTGCTACCATTCAGACACATCGCCTATATCCGTGCTGCTGTGTTTGCCACAGGGGTCAAAGCAGGTCTCTTGCCCTGTTTATTCCAACAATAACCCTCCAGATTACCAGCAGGGTTATGGTTGGAATAAACAGGGCAAGAGACCTGCTTTGACCCCTCTGCTCACACCACTGTATGCCCATTATGAAGCATTTTTTGAAAATATTCTGAGGAGGAGGGATTCATGGCCCTTTAAAAAGGTCCTTCTCACCTCAAACTACTAAGCACCCACAACAATATCAAGCTGCAAGCAGCAGTTTGCCTATTTATAACATTGTGAATTTGTGCTGCAAAATCCACAGTTGCTATTGCTGTATTATGTTATAATGTTTAAGTATGTTTATTAATGTTGTTATTATTTAAAGAATTTTATTACAGCTCTTAAAACGCCACATTTATAATACTCTTGTGTCTTAGTTGGCATTATCTTCAGCAGGTACGGTGTGAAAACTCTAATGGCAGACGGCTGCTTCTCACTCAGGGCTGTTTATGCTAATGTGGGAGAGATTGTCACTAATGGGCGGGGCTTTCCCCCTCTGATGTCATGTATGTTTACCACTTGAGGCTTGCTATATTCACAGACTGTTGCCACACAACAGTGTGTAAAAAAAGTTTTTGATGGGTAAGTTTTGCCTTTCAGCAAGCCCAAGATTAGGAATTAAAAGGTCGGTGACCACTGATTTATGACTATGATCACTGACTATGTATATTTACTGTCCACCCTATACAAAACACCTTAATTCTTTCTGATTTTGACAATATTGTATTTGACAGCTTTAAAATTATATTTATTGTAAAAATAAGTGCTGTACAAATAAACTAGAATTGAACATGATATTTACTCAATACTCTAGTAATTATTAGGCAAAACAAAAATAAAACTTTTTGATCTACATTACTATATGTATTTTTGGCTATTGCTATAGATATACCCATGTAACATTAAACTGGTTTTGTGCTCTAGGGTCACACATGTTTAGTCCTTTGTGTGTGTGTGTGTGTGTGTGTGTGTGTGTGTGTGTGTGTGTGTGTGTGTGTGTGTGTGTGTGTGTGTGTGTGTGTGTGTGTGTGTGTGTGTGTGTGTGTGTGTGTGTGTGTGTGTGTGTGTGTGTGTGTGTGTGTGTGTGTGTGTCAGTGAGACAGTAAAATTCACATAAACGATAAATGACAAGTGCCTGTTTTAGCCTCCATTTCCAAAAAGGCACTCGGCTCACGTTCTGTTTACCCAAGACTATCAGCTTACACCTCTACAAAGCCCTGACAAAACCCCATGCGTGGGTCCAGATCTGCTAATCTGGATCAATTTACACAAACAGTGGCTTTGCTGTAAGCAGGGAGTGATATTCATGACTCTGTAAACCCTTGCTCTTGGGCAGAAACTCTTCTCTAAAACTAATATTGAGAAAAATAAAATAAAATATTTAAATTATATATAAAAATATGAATATAATTATTATTATTAATATATTATATAGTCATTCATTTATTTTCTTTTTGGCTTAGTCTTTTTTATTAATCAGGGATCGCCACAGCGGAATGAACCACCAACTTATCCAGCATATGTTTTATGCAGCGAATGCTCTTCCAGCTGCAACCCATCACTGGGAAAAACCCATACACTCTCATTCACACACATACACTACAGACAATTAACTTACCCAATTCACCTATAGCGCATGTGTTTGGACTGTGGGGAAACCCACACGAACACGGGGAGAACATACAAACTCCACACAGAAATGCCAACTGACCCAGCCAAGGCTCAAACCAGTGACCAGCGCTACCAGAGGCAACAGTGCTACCCACTGCGCCACCACGCTACCCTATTATTCATTCATTCATTTTCCTTTCGGCTTAGTCCCTTTATTAATCTGGGGTCGCCATAGCAGAATGAACCGCCAACTTATCCAGCATATGTTTTTTTTACGCAGGGGATGCCCTTCCAGCCTCAACCCATCTCTGGGAAACATTCACACACACTCATTCACACTCATACACTACGGACAATTTAGCCTACCCAATTCACCTGTACCGCATGTCTTTGGACTGTGGGGGAAACTGGAGCACCCGAAGGAAACCCACGCGAACGCAGGGGAGAACATGCAAACTCCACACAGAAACGCCAACTGACCCAGCCGAGGCTCGAACCTGCGACCCACCAACCTTCTTGCTGTGAGGCGACAGCACCACCTACTGCGCCACTGCATCGCCTCACCCTATTATTATGTTATAAAATAAAAATCAGTAGATATTGAGAAGCCAGTTCTTTTTATAATTTTTTTCTATTACTGTTCCTACCCTGCTGATTGAGGATGTTTGATATTGATTAAATGTTTTTACAGATTAATTCAAGAATGAAACACCACAGTGTCACTCTGAAATACTCAAATGGCATCACAATAAACTCATTCATTCATTTTCTTGTCGGCTTTGTCCCTTGCGGGGTCGCCACAGCGGAATGAACCGCCAACTTATCCAGCACGATTTTACGCAGCGGATGCCCTTCCAGCCGCAACCCATCTCTGGGAACTTCCACACACACATTCACACTCATACACTATGGACAATTTAGCTTACCCAATTCACCTGTACTGCATGTCTTTGGACTGTGGGGGAAACCGGAGCACCCGGAGGAAACCCACGCAAACGCAGGGAGAACATGCAAACTCCACACAGAAACGCCAACTGACCCAGCCCAGCCGAGGTTCGAACCTGCGACCCAGCGACGTTCTTGCTGTGAGGCAACAGCACTACCTACTGCGCCACTGCGTTGCCTCACAATAAACTATATAAATATATTATTTTTTATAAATTTATAATAAAAATAATAAAATAATAATAAAATATTTCCAGTGATGGGTTGCGGCTGGAAGGGGATCCGCTGATTATAAAAAAAAATGCTGGATAAGTTGGTGGTTCATTCCGCTGTGGTGACCCCAGATTAACAAAGGGACTAAGCCTAAAAGAAAATAATTGAATGAATAATAAAATAATAATTTATTTTTATAATAATTTATATAAATAAATAATTTTGTAATAGTTTAATTGGATAAAATTAATAAAATCTCCAGACAGACATAAAGGATGACCAATAGCAATGATTTATGAAAAATATATAAATGTGAAGACACAACATTTCTGTCTGACAGCAGCAACATACAAAAACAAGTACTATTTTGTGACAATTCATATTATTTATGACAAAACATGTTTAATGCAGTTAGTTTGTAACACCATCAGAATACTTTAACACATCAACTTTGACATTATAACTGTTTCATTCTGCTAAGATCAGCTTTGAGTTCTCAAGACATGACAGAGATGGTTTTGTCAGGAAACCTGCACAGAAATGATTGACAGACAGCTGATAATAGCAGATATTTCTAATAAAATAAAGTGTTTTCCTATTTTATTGGCATCTGTCAAGTAGTACTTCAAGCTGCAGAGCTACTCCAGTCAAATTATGAAATCTGAAATAAAACTATTTTATTTTTACAACATCACAAATCTTTTTTGCCTCCATTTTATTTTTTATACACAGTTCAAGTACATTTGGTATGTGTTTTCTTAATAATAATAGGTAACACTTTATTTTGATGGTCCATTTAAGTATTAGTAGACTGTCTGCTTAATATCTTTTGACACAGACATTTAACAGTCCTTCAACAGACATTTAACTGACTATAAGAAACTTTGCAATTACTGTACATGTCAACTTACACTAACCCTAACCCCAACCCCAACCCTAACCCCAACCTTACAGTCTACTTATAATCTAATGATAATTAGTTGCAATGTAACTTAAATTCAACAAACGGACCATCAGAATAAAGTGTGACCATTATTTTTATTTCAAATAAATGCTGTTTATGGATAATAATAAATGTTCCTTAACACCAAATCAGTAAATTAGAATGGTCAGTGAAGGATTATGTAAGAATAAATCACATTTTAAAATATAATGAAATAGTTTTAAGTATTTATATTTTATCGTTGTGATGTTGAATTGAATAAGCTAAATTGTCCATAGTGTATGTGTGTGAATGAGTGTGTATGGATGTTTCCCAGAACTGGGTTGCAGCTGGAAGGGCATCTGCTGTGTAAAACATATGCTGGATAAGTTGGAGGTTCACTCCACTGTGGCGACCCCTGATGAATAAAGGGACCAAGCCAAAGGAAAATGACATGACATGCATGTGTACTTTAATTATTAAAGGTCTTACTAACACAGTGTATTAGGATATTTGTAGTGTTTAGTCTGCTATTTTAAATAATCTTTAGTAAATTTTGTTATTATTTGCTATTATAGCAACATTTGAATAACAGTTACATCAAAATTTGTAGCAATGTAGTCCTGCTAAAAGCAAAGGTCACAGCTGTCATGTCGAGTGTGTTAAAAGATGCACTGTGTTATTATCTCTTCCAGTGTGAACTGTCTTCAGAAACCTGCATCTGCCCTCTGTCTTTAAATATGCGCATATATTACAACAACAAGTGTCATACACAACGCTTTTTCCTTCCTAAAAAAGCAAGTGAATGCGTTAACACCTCAGCTAAACAAAATTAATTAATCACAAGAAAACTGACTGACGGCCCTAATAATAAGAACAGGCATTTTTGCAGAAAAAGCCACCAGCACATTTCCTCATGTTACAGGTGTCATCTCACCTTTGTCACAGAGCAGGCCGCCCCAATTAGTGTCACACACACACTTCCAGGGTTCAGTGCAAGTGCCATGATCACACCCTGGAAACGTCTCACACTCATCGCACAGATCACCCTTCCAGCCATAATGACACCTACACACACAGAAAGAAGTTACAACACACATCAAGTGCTAAAAAAGACATAAACAAAAGCCAGCAGCTTGTGAATATACAGTGCTCAGCATATATGAGTACACCCCTCACTAATCTCTCATTTAAGTTCATATTTTTTATAGGATGCTTTACAATATTGTATTTGTGCATATACATTAGATTAGACAGTCCTGAAGCCAAATCTGGAGCTAATCTAACAAACAAACTTATGATAACAGTCAGAAAATTAGTTGCCCAAATTTTTATGTCAGGGGAAAATATTAATTAAATTAAAAAAAAAAAAAAAAAAGGTAAAGAGAAACCAAAAAATATCTAAAATTTTGTAGTTTGTAATTTAATTTGCAATATTTAAATGTATTATCTTTCTATATATATATATACATACAGTAAATAAAGATAAATTTAGTAAATAAATATTTTTGCTCAAATGCACCAAAATATATTACCTATAATCTCTGAGAAATGGATAAAACTATTAATTTTCATATTGAGGTGTACTCATTTATGCTGAGCACTGTACTGGTATACATGCATCTTATGCAATATTTCCAATCCTACAAAAAAAAAAATAATAATTAGGGGGGCTTTATGGTATAGGACAGTACACTGTAAAAATGTAATGACAAAAAGCCAAGACAACACATGTTTTTATGTTGCTTTAACTTATTTTAAATTAATTGGGTTTCAAAAACATTTTTTTTAAGTTATGCAAAGTTTAACTTAACATTATTAGTCAGTTTGATTGATGTAAGTTGAGATGACTTAAAAAGTTAATTTGATTCAACAAAAAAAAATTAAGGCAGGAAGATTTTTTTTACAGTGTACAGTTGAGACAGGAAAGTGTGGGGAGCAGAATCGGCAAATGACTTCAAACCAGGAATTGAACTCGGGTCACTGTTAACACCTCACTGTGCACATAACGTTTTGATTTAATGGCTGATTCAATTTAATCCAGCCTGATCTCACGAGGAAACGTAAGTATTTTACGTTTTGTCAGTTTAGTGGTTCAGTCGTACGAAAATGTATGATTTGAAAAAGGAGGCGTGGCACCTAACCCCACCCCTAACCCCAACCGTCATTGGGTGATGAGCAAATCGTACTAATTTGTACGAATTAGATCGTACGAATTCATACGAATTAGCCACTAAATCAAAAAGTTACGAATTGCCGTGAGATTGCGTTGTTTAATCTCCTTCATATTTTTAGTATGATTTTCTCATCCCCCGATGACAGTTGGGATTAAGGGTGGGGTTTGGGGACACGTCTCCTTTTAAAAACGGTATGTTTTCATACAAATTTTATGAATTAGCTTCTTTTTTTAGCTATATGTAAAATACTTGTGTTTCCTTCTGAGATTGAGCTGAATATTTCCAACTCACTTGCACTCTCCGGGCAGATCACAGGACCCGTGGTCCAGATGACACCCCTGCTTACACACCGCTGCAGGGAATACACACAGATGATTCATGTTGATTATTTTCATAACACTCATCAGACAAGCAACATTGATTAGGTGTTATGCAAAAAACGTTGTGATATGCTTAAAGAACATTTCAATGTGGTGATGTTATTGGCCCATGAACATTTACTGCTTGTCAAATTATTTCATAATTATAACAAGAGGCAATTCAATTATATTTTACTTTAAAACATCCAATATAACAAATTATCAATATGTGGACCTTATTGGATTCTTTTAATTTATTAAAAATGAAAAGATTTGATGAGAAACTGAAATATAAGTTGGCATCAAAAATGTGTTGATTCATTTTGTCAGAAGTGATAAACTGGAAGCTATTGCTGTATATTACATATTATATTACAATATATTGTTTATGTTTATATATTCTAAATACGAGTTTTGTCACTGTTTTGGAATACATTGGCTTATAGACAACCTCATCATGACTAACATATTGATACTAACGCCTAATAAGTTTTGGATTTTGATTGGATTTTACAAAAACTTTAAAATATTTTTTAGCCCAATGTTCAGGTCCAACACCTCACATTTTATTATTCCTTTACACACAGGTGTAATGTCTTTAAATAAACCTTTAGAAAGCTATAATGTATTTGCTCATTTTCATGTACGGAGAAATCAGGGATTAAATATAAATTTGTTCTGAACAAAAAAAAAATATATATATACAGTATAAATAAAAGTTTTTTAATTTATTTCCGTGTAAAGAGAAGCAATATGAACAGAACTGCTATAACTGACCAAACTGATTAGAGAATGTGTGTGAATGAGTGTGTATGTGTATGGATGTTTCCCAGTGATGGGTTGCAGCTGGAAGGGCATCCGTTGCATAAAACATGTGCTGGATTAGGTGACAATTCATTCCGCTGTGGTGACCCCAGATTAATGACCTCCAGCCACAACCCATCTCTGGGAAACATCCATACACTCATCCACACTCATACGCTACGGACAATTTAGTCTACCCAATTCACCTGTACCACATGTCTTTGGACTGTGGGGGAAACCGGAGCACCCAGAGGAAACCCACGCGAACACAGGGAGAACATGCAAACTCCACACAGAAACGCCAACCGACCAAGCCGAGGTTCGAACCTGCGACCCAGTGACCTTCTTGCTGTGAGGCGACAGCGCTACTGTGTCGCCCATATATATATATATATATATATATATATATATATATATATATATATATATATATATATATATATATTAATTAAAGAATGAAACATTGCAGTGTTAAGGCCCGTGTACACAGAGACGTTTTTTGCTCGCGTTTCCATCGACGTTTAACGCCTCGTGACTAAATAAAGGGTGTCAATGTGATTGTGCACACCAACGCGCAAAACGGCAGGCGCAAAAGCACATTTAAAAAAAAAACGCCTCATGCTCTTTTCAACGTGCAGCATCAAAACCTTCTTCACCAATCAGATTGGCACTTTTGTTCACGTTCACGGAGCTGCTGAAGTTACAGTAAACAGCACTTGGACTCAAGCGCAACACTGTCAATGCGAGCGCACATTAAAGAAGATGCCCAGAGGCGATATGAGTGTGTAGATGCTTACTGCACAGGTGAACAATAATCATTTCTTCATCGCTAGAGCTGGAGCTGCTACTTGAACCATCCATAACAACAAGCGTGTCAACTTTGTCTTCTTCTTTGTGTTACAAGGGGGTGTCAGAAGCGTAAAGTTGTGTAGCGCCATCTAAAGTCAAGGAGTGAATTTGCATACTCTTCTGCTCGACGCCTGTGAAAATCGATTGGGTTTGAATCCGGAAAAACGTCTTGGAAAAACGCTGACGATAAACGCAAACGAAAAGCGTCCCCGTGTGTGTACGAGCCTTATTTTGAAAAACAACCACCTATAGGTGTATTTATCCGGCTTTTACATGACAACTTGCCACAAAATGAAACAAATAGATACAAAAAAATTATCTGAGCTGTATTTTTTAACTCTTTAATTAAATGTAAAAATGACAGATAATAAAAACGGCTGAATGGAGCATACACTAACTATAGTCGCTCACAAGACGGCGCCAAAACATACAAAAAAAAAAGTGAAAGACAAGCGTATAAATATGGATATGACGTTACTGATAAACAGGGCTTGACATTAACACCTGTCAACCCATCAAATGCAGGTAGATTTCAGCCTTGGCGGGTTAGAGAGCCGCTTCCACTAGCCACTTTGGCTGGTTGAAAATAATTTTTCAATTGTAGGTTATTGAGAAGCTGCATGACTGACAAAATAACTTTTCGCGAGAGCAAAAAAAAGGTGAGATGCAGGCTTTCTTCACTCACTGACAAGGGTAGTATCGTGCGCACGGGTAATGTGATGCACATGAGAGTTTATAAAGCCTGTGCACTCCCGTTTTCTTTCGTGAAGCAAACGTGCCTGCAAACGCAACTTGTGCAATCAGTTCTCTTTGAAATAAACTAGACAAAAAATGATGCTCGTGCACTCAGTCCTACTGCTTTCAAGGGCTTCAGATTGTTTTAAAAAAATGTAAGCAGTAGCAGTTGCCGCTTTCACTTTTTACCATTCTTTGAACAGATTATTAGAGGGCCTGACAATAACTGTGTGCATGTGATCATACTTTGATTACAAGGTATGTTTTTTACCTGCTTTCTTTTGCTTACAGTTATTTTTTTATTTTTGGTTTAATTATCATGCTTTACAATAATATTGCTTTAATACGCAATTAACTTCCCATTTATGTATAGTTAACTGGTGGTCTGAGACCTTTAGCCAGGACAGACTATTGTGCATAGTTTTAGATACATGATAATAGTTATTTTTAAATTGTCATTTAAAAAAAAAAGGTTTTGTTGAATAAAAGAGCATGAATACATCTATATTTAGCTTTTATTTTAGTTTAACTTTTTTTAATCAGTTAAAATTTATAGCTAAGAAATAATAATTTATTTATTTGTTTATTTGTGGCCAGAGAAAAATTGAGTCCTGAAAAGTCATGTGAAATAAGAATTAATTGCAATGCAACACCCTGAGACCACAACTCATTGAGCAAAGTCATACACAACACACAAAAACGTCAAATGAATGAAAAGGCATGCGGACAAAACACAAAATCAAATTTAAGTAATTTTTGGAATGCCAAAGTCAAATTTATGCATATGAAATATATTTTCCGAACAACAAAACTGTGGCTAATGAAAATGGTGAGTGGCTAATAACTATAGAAAACTAGTAGCCACAGTGGCTGGTGATCAAAAAAGTTAATGTCAAGCCCTGCTGATAATGTACCAAAGTACCCAGATGAGCAAGTGTTATTCGTTTTAGTGGTTGTTATCTGGGAATTAAAAACCTTGGAATGTTGTGATTGACCAATCAGAATCAAGTATTCTAGAGGGCCATGCAATAATAGCCTTTAAAATTTAACTAACAATGCTAACTTACAACATCAAATAAGATTTCTTTATAAAAAAATAATAAATAACATGAGATTACACATCTAGAAAAAGAATACTGAAATCTTCTAAATGTAGTAAGTCATGAAGTGGCACTCCTCTAATTCAACAGTTGTTAGCATTGCTTTCTTAATGGTTTGGCTTAAGATATGATGGTAATACGGGCTCTTCCTGATCATCAGAGACACTGTTAGGATGTGTTTTCTCAGAGGAGACATTTCTCTCTCCCTTCATTCATTCTCTGCTGCAAAACAGATTTGGCCTCTATGGAATGTTGGAAGAGCATCTGAATAAATAATCCAGTTGCTGAAATCTTAACTGTCAAAATCCCAAATTAACTGTTGAATTTGAAATTTTTTTGTAAATCTGCCCGCATTTAAACTTTGTGTGTGATTGCTGTTTGTTGACATTCCATTTGATAAAAAAAACATTATTAATTCTACCTCAGCAAATGGTATGTTCTGTCCTTTTATCACACAATTGTCTGCTGTTGTCCTCTGTGTTTGACCAGTTTTAGAAGCAATTTAATTCAATAAAAGTCTAGTCTGATCAAATAATTCATATTTGCATCATTAACTCTGTAATTCAGTGGAGATCAAAATTAGAGGATAAACAATAAACTTTTCCTTTTTCAGAAATAATTTTCATAATTACACAACACCATCGGCAAGAGCTTCAAAGTAGCCGAAAGTCATTCAGCGGGCTTGGTGGGTTCTGGATGGTGTAAGCATCAAAAAGAGTTGAAATCAGATGAACTTTTTAGCAATGAGCGATGATGTGTTTCGGCAACAACCTTTTGGAATGTAAAAATCGACCTGCTTTAGAGGGTTCCAGAGAATGCAGTAAAATAAACTTTGGTTTACACATTCGTTCCCAAACAAAACAAAGCACACAGGTTGACTATTGCTATTATGGTGCGTTGTCCAGTTTGTAAAATAGGATGCGCACAAATTAACATTAACTTGAGGACCAAGACTATTAAACATCTTCTATAAACAGCATGTTAATATTAGACTAGCACCTAAACATGAACACAAAGGGCCCTAACATACACCCGGCGCAATGCAGTGCAAGGCGCAACGCAAATGTTGTTTGCTAGTTTTAGCTTGACGCAAGGGTCATTTTGACGTTTTTCACCGCGCTGTTTAAATAGCAAATGCATTTGCGCTCATATGTGCACCCATAGGCATTCTGGTCTAAAAAAGGAGCTGTGTTAAGGCGCATTGCTGGCGCGTTGCTGTTTTAAGGAACTAAAATCGACTGTTTAATAGACCACCTAAGAGGAGGTCTAAAGTCCAGCGCAGAGCGCGTTAGTTGTGCGCATCGCTTAAACATTGCTTAATACACACAGCATGTAGAGCAATATGCAAATATCTTTACAAATGAAAGAGAATTAAAGGAATAAAATATTACAAAAATTATTACTTTCTACATAAATATAAAAACCACTGCTTTTAATGCCTCCTTCATCTCGGGGGGCTTTTCAGTTTATTTATGACAGTTTGCTTTTGTATAATTTTATTTTTATTAGTAGTAGTATTTATTATATGCATATTTATATTTGTTTTATTAAAAACAAGCTTAGATTTGTCCACCTGTCAGGTTTTAGACTATATGGGGCATAGCGTGTATTTGCAAATAACTTAGTTTTTTGACCACACTTCGTTATTATTGTTAACCAACTAAATTAATTATGTAGGCTAATGGATGTCTGTGCGTACAGCACCTTTCCTTATCCACGGAAGAGAGTGAAAGTGAAAGTAAAGAATGAGGAGGCTCATTCTTGCGTTGCAGATGGTCTGTTTAACTGTTTTCTTGCTAGTGAAGCGCTCAGTTATTCCACTTACAAAGTCTGCCATGTAAGTAAAAAATGCGCTATGACGCGACGCAACTGAATCTTAAAGGGAATGGGAGATGAGACTCTGATTGGCTTATTCTCAAAACACACCTATAACTCATTAAGAGAATAAGCTCAACCCTGTTAGACCATGCGCCGTGGCGCAAAGCGGGCTTTTTCGTCGTTAAAATAGCAAAAGTGGATTCTGACTTGCTCTTAATGTTTTTGCACCCTGCGCTTTGGACTTTGCACCTAGATCGTTAAAATAGGGCCCAAAAGCCTCACTACACAAACTATGGGTGATTTTGATAGAAAGCATGTAAACATATTGGATTGTCACAGTGCCAACGGCAGGGCGGCCAGACGCTCTTGCTGACAGTGCTGTGATTGTGAATTTGATGGAATTTTAGTTGTGGATATAACCTGAACAATGATGTTTTACACAATAATGAAGGCGAATTTGATTAATACAACAAACATGAGTAAAAATTGCTAACAAATTATAATGGCGGATACGTGAGATCAACAGTTAATTTGAGAGGCCTTGTTAAAGGTGTTGGAATTATTGTTGATTTACATCTAACCTACTGAAAAATGTTTCTGCATTACATATTTCATCTGCAACAACAATTTTAACTTTTAGAAAGAGGTGTTTTGTCAATGAATTATGAATGCATAATTATGCAGACACCTGAGGAGATTTATCTGCATGAAAGACTCGAGAAAGTCAGATTATTGTGCTGTTGCATTTCCAATATGATACTAAATTAAATATAAAAGAAATGTGGAAAATGTGACTACATTTTTTTGACATTTTTGTAACTTAAGCAACAGAACCATGCATTAATGAGGAAATAGTATGTCCCGAAGGTTGGATACTCTTCTGTTACACACTTAAAAGTATGTATATTTTATTCACAAAATAGAACACACTTTTAGGATGTACTATAGCTGGGCCAATTGAGATGTAGCAAGTCATATGTTGAGCACATGAAAACAATGCCCAATCAGTGGCATTTAAGAACGTGGTCAACAGATTGGTACTGAAGTCGATACTTTTGAGAACTGAACAAAAACCCTTTATTTTGATCAAAACAGAACAGCAATGACTGTAGCACAAAAAGATGACCGTAGAAAACTGGATCACAGCACTAGTGAAAACAGTTCTCGATCAGCTTCTCTCTCTCTATGGCTGAAAGGCTCATCTCTGTGGTCTCTGTGGACAACCTGTTGTCAAGAGGGTTTCAGTCACTTTAGGCCATGTGCACATATAAACTGGTATTTTTTGTGAGTTTTTCCTCCATTAAAAAAATCTCACATGCAGTTTTTTTTTAATTGGTCTACAAGAAAATTCAAAAACGGTGCGCTGTCATAAAGTGATTGACAAACAGAAGTCTCAAAAAAGGTTATTATCGATTATTGTTGGCTGTCAACGTGGCACTTCAGCCATTGTACATTGCAGGGCTTGTCAGATAATTAATCAGACCCCCTAATTTTTCAAGATTCCGCAATCACTGAATCTAAAGCAAAATCAACAAAGTCGCAATTTTTTGTGTTTCTACAAAATTCTTAATTAAACACAAAATAATTGCAAAAAATTTTAATATTCTCATAAAACATCCAATTCCAAACCATATAATCCAATTATATTAATTTCAGTTTGCAATAAGTTGTTTTACATGACTTACAGACATTGCATACGCAGCGCACGTGATGTATTTAAGTGTCTCTCGAAAAATGATGTCTCACTTGCTCCCTCACAATCATTACATTACGAAAGGGGGGCGGGGGAGTTTTCAGCTTGTGCAGTAAGCAGACGCAGATGAAGCGCGAGTGATTTACATGTGAAGTCATGGCAAAGATGGGATTAGACATCTTGTGGTGTGAATTGGGCATTTTGTGTGTTTGACGCGCTTCAGACTGCAAAAGAAAGTTGGAGCAAACGGAGCAATGGAACAGACAGGTGGAGATGAGACTGGTTCAAGGGTGACAGCCGCTGGACGTGACCGAATTCAAGGACATTATTTGTACCTGACATGCATGGCTGGTATTATAATGTGCGTCAAAACGATAAACTATTTAATTTAACTCATTTCCTGCAGTTAACTTCCCTGCCAATGATGAGTTTTACGGCAATCTATGTTTTAGGTGTATTATGATAGGGGAAGCCCTAATGCATGTCCTTCGTGTGCCATGATATCAGATGCTCTGGGGAGTGAAATCTGAAAGAAAGTAAGATTGTGGATAAAAATAAGAGTTATACAATTTTCCTTTGGCTAAATCCCTACCGTTTCAGATCTTGTCTTGACAAGAGACCAAGAAGCTTTATTTTTACGATTTGTGTCATTGTCATTGTTTCAGATTGCACACCTAACATAGTAGGCTACCTAATATGGTAAATACATATCATTTTGTACATTTACAGTATATATATTTATACATATTTTTATCGCAAAAAAAAAAAAATCACAAAAAAACGTGAAAAACTAGGGGGTCTGATTAAATAAATTACCAGATTAACACCAATAAATGTGAGGAATCTGAAAGTGTTCTCCGAAGTGTTTTTCCAAATATCTCATTTAACCTGTGCTTCAGAACATGTTTATGTAATGCTTAGTTATTTTGCTCCTGTTATGACAATTTAGTAAATTGTAGTATGTTCTCTAATTTTGATCTGCCCTATAAATACATAAAATATAGAAATTTGTGTGAATTGAATATAGCAAATGGTCAACTGTTACATATTTGTATGAATATCCTGAAGATCACAGTACATAAAGATGCTGTGCTGGCCTCACTCACCGTGTCTGCACTCTGCTCCAGTCCAGCCCTCCTTACACACCTTGATACCAGAAGCATCACAGTCGAAATGGCCAAAGAAGTCATCTCGTGCTCGGCAGAGTTTGTTGCAGAGCGGGCCATAGTAATTGGCATCGCATCGGAACCGAAGCCTGTATTCCAGAGTGAATGTTCGGCCGTGATGCCGGAATAACTGCCACTGCTCTCCTGGGTTCAGCATTGATGACAGCAGCACACGCTCTATCAAATCCTCCCGACCTGAGGAGGGCAGCAAACAGAGAGAGCAGATTAAAACAAAACTAAATAAACTGCATTTCTCATTTTCTTTTCCAGGACATGAAAAAGCTAAACTCTACTGATCAAATCTTCTTGGTATTTATGAATTATGTAAATGTCTTGGTAATTCATATTATATATTCATGAGTTGGCAGGTCATAATTTCTGACATCAACCGCATTCAAATCACTTCGGTCAAAGCATGATGGTGATGTACATTTTATACATTATGCAGTTTATATTTTCTGCTTTATTAAATTGTTAGTCTATAACTGTACCTAAAAATTGCAACTTAGTAACTGTGTGTTCTTTAATGATTAATCGTGACTAATCACATGCAAAATTAAAGGTTTATATGTGAATATATGTATATTTATTATGCATGTATAAAGCATCCATGTATATACTTCAAAATGTTTACATACTATATATATATATATATATATATATATATATATATATATATATATATATATATATATATATATATATATATATATATATATATATATATATATATATATATATATATATATATATATATATATATATATATATATATATATACGTACACACACACACAGTTGAAGTCAGAATTATTAGCCCCCCTGTTTATTTCTTTCCCCAATTTCTGTTTAACAGAGAGAAGATTTTCTCAACACATTTCTAATCATAAAAGTTTTAATAACTTATCTCTAATAACTGATTTATTTTATCTTTGCCATGATGACAGTAAATAATATTTTACTAGATATTTTTCAAGACACTTCTATACAGCTTAAAGTGACATTTAAAGGCTTAACTAGGTTAATTAGGTTAACTAGGCAGGTTAGGGTAATTAGGCAAGTTATTGTATAATGATGGTTTGTTCTGTAGACTATCGAGAAAAAAAATTGCTTATAGGGGCTAATAATTTTTTCCTTAAAATGGCTATTACAAAATTAAAAACTGCTTCTATTCTAGCCGAAATAAAACAAATAAGACTTTCTCCAGAAGAAAAAACATTATCAGACATACTGTGAAAATGTTCCTGCTCTGTTAAACATAATTTGGGAAATATTTAAAAAAGAAAAAAAATTCAAAAGGGGGCTAATAATTCTGACTTCAGCTGTCTACAATAGGTGGATATAGATAATTTTTTATTTACCTAGATTAATTTCACTGTAATCTTGGAATTAATCTAGATTAATCTAGATTAAAATGGCTCATTTGAATTCTGCAGAAGGCATTCAGAATATGTGTGCTACACAAATAATGACTAAAAGTAAGTCTTTGAGAACGGGTTTCTCAAACCAGGTGGTGCATTAGACCAGGGGCTCATCTCCGGTTTCCAAAATGCATCACAAACTGCTTGAGAAACTGTTCTACTATGATAATTGGTGATGGAAATAAATTATGTTCAATAAGATGTACTTGTGTTTACTAACTGTTTATTCAGTTAAACATGAATTTTGAACTGTAGGCCTACATAAGCTCCAAACAGTGATTTTTGATTACCTTAATCTGACTAATGTCATAACTGAACTATATATATATATTTACATACACACACACACACACATTTTGCTTATATATATTTATATATACACAAATATAAATTCAAGAGTTCGCACTTTGATAATACTGTAATAGCAGGTTTGACATGCTGTCCCGGGAAAGAATCCCTGAGCTCGGACATAATTGAGCCCAGGGTTCCCGCCTGGTCGATGAGGATGTAAGGGGAGTACTCCAAGCGCTCCCCCTGCTCAAGAGCTTCCCCTGTTAAAGGAGAAAAGGGGGAGATGGGGTGGATGGGGGGTTTCTTCGGAAAACGAAGATAAGGGAGTAGTTTTAGCCAGGCTACTTATAGTGAGTTTGGTTTAATCTGATTGGCTAACTAATGATTATAGATGAGAGACCAGCTGCGATCAATCGTGCTCCTCTCGAAATTAGTTTGTGAAACTTTACTAAACATTATAGAAATGTATATAAATACATGGATGTGTATTTACAGTATATGTACATAAATATACACAGTACACACAAAATGATTATGTAAAAGCAAGCTTTTAATTTGTATGCGATTAGTCATTATTAGGTCCCATGCTGGGCCTATGTGTTGTTTGGTTTGTGATTTGCAGGTAGCCTGGTTGGTGATTTTTGAATTAGGTTTTTCCACCTGAGGCTCTTTATGTGAGATCCATAAAGACTTTGTTTTAAATATATTTTGTTAGTTATTCTTTTTGTTAATAAATGACTTTTCTTCACTATTAACCCAGTCTGTGTTGTCTATCTTAAGTCACATTTTTGAGCCAGTTGTAACAGTCACAGTTAATTGTTTAACAGCACTATATTAATTATAATTCAAATGATTTTAACAAATTCATCATCAGTATGGATTAAGATGCTTTTCACATTTTTTTCTGTTTGTTTTTAAACCAAACTTACGGTTTCAGACAGCAAAGTTTAAATCCTGTTTGACTAATGCAAAACATGTCCCACAATGTTTAAGAGAGGAGAGCTCTTTAGAGGGTATTGACACACATTCGACCACTTGAAACGTGTCTGCATTATTAAAGCTATCTGGCTGAATATATGTATGACTACCTCTGGAAGTGATCACAAGCAAAACCTAAATATTGCCCACTTCTGATTAATAATAATAATAATAATAATAATAATAAAAATAATAACAACAACAACAACAATAAAAATAATAATAATAATAATAAAACGTTCTTAATAGGGGTCCATTCTTTGTACATGGATTACTCAATTAACTGGATTCTTTTCGTTCTTCAAAACTCATCCGAAAGTTGTTGTCATAGCTACAGTTCTGGTAGCTCAAACTTGCTCTGGAGCAGGCTTATTTCCTATAAACAGGATTATATTGGGTCATTTCAAGCAGAGGTATTACTGAAAGTATGTACCGAATGCTGTTATTTTGTTAGTAGTAGTTATATACACTTGGAAAAATAGTAAATAGTTAAAAAAAAAAAAAAAAAAAACTTATGCAATCTGCACTCCAAAATAAAAGTACAAAGACTGTTACTGTCATACAAACGTGTACTATTTTAAGGTACCAGCTTTAGTACAATTTGTGTATGATAACAGGCATGCACAATATTCCACTGTTTTTTTTTTAAGGAATAATAATTTATGCAGTCATGCACATTTTGACAGCAAATATGGTGGTAATTTGATGCCTCACAAAGGTTGCAAACACCTTTACCAATATCAAACTGCTTTTTTGATACAAAATAATTTAAACAGCCAGTTATTCCTTACGCCAATTAAGAAACTTGAATAGGCCAATAATAAAGAAAATCCGCTCTAAATGTAAAACTAATGTAAAATACTCTTGACACATGAAAGTGTAAAGCCTGCAGCCCACAACAAATGTGGAAAGTTACTGCGTATCATATTTAGTAAACAGTTTACTACCATTTTTTTGTAATTTTGCTCACACGGATAATTGAATATTAATCAGATTTTGTCATTAAGCTGCTGTGTCGTCAGCCAGTCATTGCATTGTTGATCATGAATTCAAGGATCGATAGATCTGTCCTTCACAACACATGCAGCGATCTCAGATCAGTTCATCCTGACATTTTAATCTGATTAACGATCTTGTTTGAAGAACCAAATTAGCCAGAGATCGGTTATCAAGACTAAAAGATCCAGGATCTGCAAAATCATATTAAATAATTTATGAAGAATGGACCCCTGGTGTAAAAAGTGCCTATGTATATATATTTTTGTAAGTGTCCTTCTTGTAATGTTTTTTAATTAGGCCTTGCTAGATAAATGTTTAATGTGTCATTGCTGAATACAAATATTAATTTATTATTTCAGGCCAGCATTTAACTGCCCTAGTAAACATCAGTTGAAAGCATTTTTTAGATGTTCTACTTTGAATTGTCAAATTTATGGTAATAAATCGATTCAAAGTCCCTTCCAAGGAAAGTCTACTTGTCGGTCAGATTTGCAACACCTCCAAGCAGTTCATGCAAGACCAAAGCCTTATACTTTATCTCAGTGAATGGGGGGATCCTGAAATGTTGAAAACTGTTCACAAAACTGAAAATTGAAAACTGAGCTCACAATTAAATTACATATGTTTACTTTAACAAAATAATCTGAATTGATCTGTCTCATAATTGCCGTTTCTTAAGCGCTAACATGTTTCCAGTTTGCTCAAACTAATGCACATGCCAAGATTAGCACGCCAGTCTCCCAAATAGCTGTTTCCATGGTAACCAGAGGACACAGTTAAAAAAATTTGGAAGAACAGAGACAAATTCCGAAACAAAGACTGGAGGATGACTCTACACTGTAAAAAGCCATTCGATTATTTTAAATGTGAGGGTTTTGCCGACTTGTCAGTTTTAATGCAATTCATTCATTCATTTTCTTTTCGGCTTAGTCCCTTTATTAATCTGGGGTTGCCACAGTGGAATGAACCGCCAACTTATCCAGCATATGTTTTATGCAGCGGACGCCCTTCCAGCTGCAACCCATCACTGGGAAACACCCATAATCACTCATTCACACACATACACTATGGACAATTTTAGCTTACCCAGTTCACCTGTACAGCATGTCTTTGGACTTGTGGGGGGAGAGCGGAGCACCTGGAGGAAACCCACACAAATGCAGGGAGAACATGCAAACTCCACACAGAAATGCCAAATGACCCAGCCGAGGCTCTAACCAGCGACCTTCTTGCTGAGGGCGACAGCACTACCTACTGCACCACCGCGTCACCTTTAATGCAATTGTTTTACTCATTTTCTTATGTAAAGTCAACTAATTGTTTCAAAAGCAGAAGGTTTGCTCACTTTATTGAAGTACAGTCAACTAATTGCTTTTTACAGTTTGGAAAAACACAGTATGTAATGGGATCAAGTCATTGCTCCTGTCAAAATCAATACAGGCACATAATTGTCATTAAATGATAGAGGTTACCATAATGAACAAGCAAATCTGTACAGACCCCTCCCCAAAAAAACAAGACGGCTATGAAGGTGGGACTTCCTTCACTATAGTGGTCATACTGAGCGCTGCACGTTTCTCAATTAATAGTAATGTGAGAGAGTGGTCTTATATTTATAATCTTTGATCAATTTCAATTATGTTAATCAACAAATGCTGTTGACAGAGATAAACTGGATGATACTTGATAATTGGTTTTTAAATGAATTCTCTTTTGTACACTAGGTACCCTCTAAAAAAAACCTGGGGAACAAGATTGTAATAATAAAGGGCATTACCACTTACAAAGAACTACAGAAAGCAAGAGAAAGAAAGCTAGCCTAGCAGATGAGATCATCAGGGCTTAAAAACAAAGGAATAAAAACAGGGAAGAGCGAAGGTGTTCAAACACAGATAAGTTATCCCAGCAGCACCCTGCACTTAATAAAAATAAACACATCAACCCAATATGGTGACCCCAAAACACAAACCCTTAAGCCAGATTTTTTACACAAACACACGCACACACACAGATCTGGACACAGTTTTTTTTACTCCTGTTAATGGACTGTAGTTTATGCAGTAATTAAACGTCATAAGTCAGTAATTTAGTGCTGTGGTCCATTTTAACATCATTCCACTCCAGTCCATTAGAGATGTAAATGACTAGAGCAGAGCTGCACTCATGCAGAAAACCTTTAGCAGTTTATCACTGACATGTTCAGGCGCATGAATTTACATGAATGTCTGATCTCTAAATCGAGGATGTGAGATAACTATCACACAGAATCCATCTCATCTGAGAGAGGAATTAAACACTGGTTATCGATACTGTGATCTGTGATGTTTGAGTAGTGAAAAGGTGAGACCAGCTTTAGTACATTTTGGATCTTTTATGAATAAATTTTGGGTACATTTACATAACAACAAAGTACTATATTTGAAAGAAAATGCATACAGAAACTAAAAATCCATGCAAATGGTCTTCATTCACACAGATATGAAAACGCCAAACAGTATTATGATTATTGGCAATTTCACTTACTTGTGCATGCCTAAAGACTGAACACATTATGCACATGCACGATTCATCTTTATCACAAAATCAATAAGGTCATAATGGCATAATTTTCCAGAACTTTGAAACCAACTACAAAATAGTGTTCATTTGCAAGGTTAAAGGATCCAGAATGAAAGCTCAAGTTGTATTACAAAAACGTATATTTACACCTGTATTTTTAAATTTTAAGTTGTGTGTTTATGTAAATTTACAGAATACAGGGTGTTCGTAAAATAGCTGTGCATTTAAAAAAAATAATTAAAAACTGTAAATATAAATGTATATTATTTCTTATGCCAAATAAAGTGGAAATGTAAAACATTACACATTCTAAACCAAAGTATTGAGAGATTTTATAAATTCTTTATAGGAGGCAAATAAAAGGGCAAAAAAATAAAGTACTTATAAACCATAGAAATTGTTTACATTACATTTACATTCAGATCAAATTAACTAATATTTAGCTGCATGGACAATGTTTTATAACTGCTGCATCGAGTCAACCAACATCTGACACCCAAAAACAAGTATTTTAACCCAAAACAATTAAACAAACAATGCCTCATACTTCTTGTGAATTTTGCACTTTGCTTTAGAAACTGCATTTTAATGTCACAACAAATGTTTTCAATCGGGTTGAGTTCTGGGACTTGAGTGGGCCACTCCATTCCCTCAAATTATTTTGCCTAAAATGAAGTGGATTACTGGATTACTTTGAGTCTTTCAACAAAACAATGACCTATATTTTGATGTATTCAAACTCAACTCAAATTTACATAAAAAAAAGACACTTATGACTGGTTTTGTGGTCCAGGGTCACATATTTTATGTTTAAATCTAGTAAATACGCCATGTTGTAAGAATATGTATTAAATGAATTAACAATTGGCACTGTCATTTATTGATTAGTTATGAAAAAAAAGTATTAAAATACCAAATTAAAATAATAAAATAATTCTAATTTCCTACAGTTAACTGGCGATAAACATAATACAGCAAAATAACTAATAACAAATATTTGACTATAAAATTTAAGATATTCTATTCTATGAGCTTTAGTTTTTTATTTATATAATATATATACTTATATTTATATATTTATATATTTATTTATATAACATAAAATGAGTGCAATTAAAATTATTATTGTGTTTATCCAACAAAAATAATTCTATATTGATTATTATTTATATAAACCTATAAATAGGGTGACACAGTGGCGCAATAGGTAGAAGGTCGCTGAGCCTCGACTGGGTCGGTTGGCGTTTCCGTGTGGAGTTTGCATGTGCTCCCTGCGTTCGCGTGGGTTTCCTCCGGTTTGCCCCACAGTCCAAAGACATGCGGTACAGGTGAATTGGGTAGGCTAAATTGTCTGTAGTGTATGAGTGTAAATGAGGGTGTATGGATGCTTCCCAGAAATGGGTTGCAGCTGGAAGGACATCCGCTGCGTAAAACATGTGCTGGATAAGTTGGCGGTTCATTCCGCTGTGGCGACCCCGGGTTAATAAAGGGACTAAGCCGAAAAGAAAATGAATGAATGAATAAACCTATAAATATTAACATTATTAAAACGCATAAGTGTTTCATGAATCTGCTTTTTGAAATAATTGTGAGAACCAATAGCTCGATTTCTTGATTATCTAAACAGCTGCCAATTCGTACAAAAGCATACAATGTCATTCATATGAAAATGCAACAATTTCAAAAGGATTGCCCCCTAACCATAACCCTCATTTGGGTTAACAACAAATTTAATCATATGCAGAACATGTCAGAACCATGAATTAATTGTTAATTTAATTAAATCAACTACAACAAACCATTTACAATTATTTATTAAATAATTACATAAATAAATTACAATCGCAGTGCAAATTAATATACATGTTCTTGCCAAATTCAATTTAAAAGTATTATTTATTCAGTTTTGAACAACTCATCTAGAAGACAATGAAACAAATGGAAAACTGAACAACTCTCACTCTCTCTCTCTCTCTGTCTGTCTCTCTCTCTCTGTCTTGTTCCGTCTCAAAAAGCCTTTTTCAAGGACATAATGGGTCAGGACGGACTTTGTTAAAGACTGTTAAAGCTATATTGCACTCGCGATACATGGCTGTATTATAATCCAGAGCTGGCAGGGAAAACGGTTGTTCAATTCCAAACTCACATCATTTAGACTCCCGGATGAGCCCACCTAAGCCTCACCTCACCACTGACAAGCTGTAAATCCAACGAACGAGAGAAGGGATCGGGGGAGTAAATGAAAAGACACGACAGAAGATGGAGAACAGTGAGAATGTGAGATTAAGAAAGAGGAGACAATTTTAAGAAAGAAAGAAAGAAAAGAGACAGATATGTGTACAAGAAAAACCAAAGTAGAAAGGCAGATGAGAGATGTGCCTGCATGTTTGTGCAGCAAATTAAGTTGGGTTATTTATGAATATGAAGAGCCACTATCCGAATGATTAAAATGTATCTCGCCGTTGTTTGAAGCATGCACATGTGTGTAATTTATTCATTAAAGACGCCGCCATTACGGCGCATGAGGACCTAATCAGTGTGTGTGAGTGTTTGTGTGCAAAATGCAGCAACATATTTTCAGTCATGGAGCTTTTCTTCAATTATAAGGAGAAACAATCAGAAAGCAACACAGGAAATGAAAGAGTCACGGAGACTGACCCTGTGCATTACTCAGTTCTCTTGCAATCCCCAGTAGACAAGTATGATGGGTAAATACAGATTGACTGTCTGTTGTTGGCCATGTCCTTCTTTTCATTCTTGCTTTCTCTGTTATTATTTTGCTACAAATCGGTTCTGTGAGGACACATATGATCCGTGGATTTTATTTTTTGAAGTCACACACTCACGCACGCACACATATACACACATGTATCATCATACCTGCCTCTGATGTTTCATTGTCATGGTCCAGAGCCTCGATGACCAGAGAAAATGATTTCTAGACAAAAGGAAAACAGAAAAGAAAATGCACTTGAATGTGTTTTATATTGCCACATGTATTAACATATTCTGATGGGTTTATTATGAGAAAACACAGGCTGATCCAGGAGAAAAGCAGTATAAATTATACATAATTCAGTGCAGAGTGTCAGTTTTTAATTATTGATTAAAATCATTTTAATTGCATTTTTAATAGAAATTTGCTGTGTTCTGCGTGGTGGTTGCTAAGACATCACTCTGTGGTTGCTAAGGTGACTGTAGCATATCAAAATCAAAACATCAAACCACCGCAGGATCTGGGATATTCTTTTGTTTATATGCAGTGTATTGTATGGAATTTTATAGGATGTTTTCCCTCATGTTTTATTGTCAAGTCTTCAAAGTCATATATTTATTATTCATATTCTCACAAGAACTGTTTTTAAAAAGCACTTGGAGTTTATTTCAAATGTAATATTGTAATAATATTAAAACACTTGTGCATAGTGACATATTAATGTAACAAAAGTCTACACCTGACTGTATTTCTAAAGAAACTTTTCTGCATTTATAATGAGATAATGAGTCCCTTTGAATAATTGTTTTACTAATCTTTTGGTCTGCTGTAAAATACACTTATTCTGAAGCTGACCAATTACTTATACTAAACCACATGAAAATTACTTTATACAGTAATATTTAGTGTTGTTATTTAATATTAAGTTTAAATTGAATCTATTAATTACATTTACTGAATTAAAATAGTTCTAAATTTGTGTGTTTACCTTAAATGTTTGTAAGTTCATCTGTCAGTACAATTTATCCATATTTCAAAACAACAGAGTATAAAATAGCATAATGTACTTCATCAGTAAATTAACATATCTTTACAGTAAGTGTCCTAAAACATTATATTCACTTCACACTTCACGCATAAATTGATAGCACAAAAGCTGGTTTTGCATATTTTTGACTATTGCCAAAAATACAATGTATGAGTCAAAATGTATTTTTTATGCCAAAAAACATAAAAACGTTTAGTAAAGATCATGTTCAATGAAAACATTTCGTAAATTTATATACAGTATATATACAGTCAAGTCCATAAATATTGTGTGCAACATAATCGTGCATTTCACTTGTCAAAGACAGAACTGAAGGGAAAATGCACCAAGAACAAGCAGGAACTGAAGACAGTTGCTGTAGAGGCCTGGCAGAGCACCACCAGGAATGAAACCCAGCGTCTGGTGATGTCTATGCGTTCCAGACTTCAGGGTTGACTGCAAAGGATTTGTAACCAAATATTAAAAAGTGAAAGTTTGATTTATGTTTATTATTCTGTCCAGTTACCTTTGGACACTTAACAAGTGGGAGGCACATATGCAAACTGTTGTAATTCCTACACCGTTCACCTGATTTGAATACCCTCAAATTAAAGCTGACAGTCTGCAGTTGAAGGACATCTTTTTCGTTTAATTTCAAATCGATTGTGTTAATGTATAGAGCCAAAAATGTTAGAATTGTGTTAATGTCCCAATATTTATGGACCAGACTGTATGTATATATATATATATATATATATATATATATATATATATATATATATATATATATATATATATATATATATATATATCATATTTTCAAGTTCAGGAAAAAAGCAAAGGTGGCCGCACAAGTCTTCACGTTGTTTTACATACAATGTTCAGCAACGTGAACACCTCCAAATGGTGTTGAAAGACACACATACTGTATTTATAAGGTATAATTCACCCACAAATGTCATTTCTGTCTTCATGTAATGATGTATTCACGGCCGCGAAAACACACGTGAGCTGACCGTGTCGTGAGCTGTTACCACAGAGAGGGCTGTTGCGCGCCTGTGAATGATGCCCACTTTAGTGAACAGAACTTGCATAGGCTGTGAATAACAGGTAATAAAGTTGTAAATAACATTCAGTTTGTGGCACAGAGCGATCGTTTGCAGCTTAGCAGCGAAAATGAAACCGAAAGCAGGCATATCATTTAAATAATCATATCGCATTTTAGAGTTATGATAACGACAAGCATTTAATATGTTTTTCTTTCATAGCGAACACAGACTGTTGTGCATGAGAATAAATGTTTAACAGTGTCAGTATAACTAATCTAGCCATTATAATGTTGAATATAATGCAAGAGGAAATCTGATAATGACAAATGTCTGATTTTACCAGTAGAAAAAAATGGTCAAATAATGTTGTCAATGACAGATTGCAAGCGCATTTCTCAAACACAATAATTCAACATCAGAATTATGAATAGTTGTATTCTGAAATAACAATGATAATAGCCTACTGATATGAACCTTTATTTTATCTCAACAGAATCGTGAGAAAATCGTGATCTTTATTTTAAGCAAAAAATCGCGATTGTTATTTTAGCCAGAATCGTGCAGCTCTAATATATATATATATATATATATATATATATATATATATATATATATATATATATATATATATATATATATATATATATATATATATATATATATATATATATATATATATCAAAGCTCAACTATTGATGTATAAATTATTGTTTAAAAACTGGTTTTGTGGTCCAGGGTCACATATATCATGAGTACTGTATACTATTTCTGCATTAATCAAGTTTTCTAAAGTGTAGCTGTTGCATTTTTTTTACGTGTACATCAAATGTATGAGCAAAATAAATGCTGTAGTAAACACCGCTAATATAGTACAGATGTGAGACTGATCATGGTTGTTTACAATGTGCTCTTCATGTGTACTAGGCTGAAAATTGTTGTTGGATCTCATGGTTTGGGCTCCTTTTCTCCAATATATCCAGCGGGGAAACAGATGGTGCCACCGAAAACAACAAGAAAACCCCGAAAACAGAGAATGTCACCACTGATTTGCAGTAGCACTGAGACCAAGTCTGACGAAAGACAGTACTCATCCTTCCCAGACAAGTGACAGCCATGAGTACTTAAACAAATAGAGTACTTCAAACCCTACTGAACAAGCAGCCAGACCATCACAAGATGATTTAAAAAGGAAGTTGACAAATTCATGATCAAATAGCAGAAAAAGACAGATGGAGAGAAAAAAGGAGAACAATTTTCTTCTTCCTCCCGAGTCTGTCCCTTATAAATGAATAATTCAAAGCCACATTCTCAATCTCCAGTGAGAGGTCCAAACCCTGCCATGCAAATGACACAGCTGTGGCATTCTGGGTAAGGAAACTCTAAAAGGGCAGCGTGGATGTGCAGTCACGTCTGTCTCGTAAGTGTCCACCACAGAGGAGAGGAGTGCTGGAGCTGAGCGAGGAGATGGAACCACTGGTAGGAGAGCTTGACAAAAGTGCCGTTAAGAGTTGAGAGTAGATGATTCAGTGATTGAATGACTGATTGACTGAGGATGTGAGAGCAAGAGCTTCATCGTCAAATCGTGTTTCAGCAAAAAGCCTTATAATTGCCGCAACTCTTATGATTAGCAGTGATTGTGACAATTAGCATTCCCATATCCATTAGCATTATATTCATCATTATGAAAATATCTTTACATGAAAAATGAAATGTCAAACTTAGATTTATGTTGTCGTTGTTGTTTTTTTAGAATACACTGCTATTTTTAAATAATCATCCTAACTGAACATAGACTGGTTTAGTTATAGCAGCTGTCAGCAGGAGCTAATTGCTAAAGCTAACAACACAAATATGTGTAATAGACAAACTGCTGAATTAGCTGTAACTAATTAGACATTATTTTTGCCTTGTTTACTAAAAACATGAAGAAACAATATAGTAGTAATTACTATAGGGTTTTTGAACCTTACTATAGGAAACTGTATTGTATTGTATCTCTTTTTTAATGTAGCTGCAGCATACTGCATTTAATATAGTGAACTGATAAACTGATAAATAGTATACTTTAGTTTTTATACAATAAAATGTGGTACATTGTAGCCTATAATATGTGTAAAAAAAAAAACTTTCAAATATTGGGTAATTTGTTTATATTACTATAGTTGTTGTATTATTACAGCAATTATAGAATTACCACAACATATCAATTCAAGTACTTTCCTATAAATATATGATTGTATTAATCATTGTATTAATGAATTGAACAATAAGGACCTAAGTACTATTCAAAAATATTCCATATCACATACTGATCACTTGCCATTTTAAAGATTAGTTTAGTGTGCTAGCAATCAGTCTCTTCTTACTTTGTATAAGTGAGTGGGATTTAAATGTGAGCAACATCAGACATTCCAATGATGCTGTTATGAACAAATATTACTATTTTAAACTATGTTTCACAGTAAAAAAAAAAAAAAACTTTTCGCTTCCAGAGTTCCATGACACAACTCTTCTTTTATAGCCGTAAATGACATCACCATACCTTCTATATTAAATAATAATTTACTTAATACAATATTTTCACATTTGGCTAATCACTTTATTATTAATTTAACACATAAATAAAAACAATTAACATATGACTTTCATATTTGGTTTGGAACTAATAAAAAATGGTACATGTTACTGTTTAAATGACATTTTTTAATAAATTATATTCTATTTAAAATGCTTTTACTTACAGTTGAAACTGTACAAGATGTTAATGTGACTAAACTTTTTTCTCTTTTAGGTAAGTTAGGATTATCAAATTTGTTTCTGTTATGCCTAATAGCAGAATAATGAAAGATATTTTTTGAGAAATTGTTATAACTTTTCTTGAAAGTCAAGTTTACATACAATAAGATTATTATGCCTCTGAAAAAACTCAGATGATGGTGTCAAGGTTTTGGAAGTTTCCGATTGGCTAATTGACAATATTTGAGTTAGTTGGAGGCACAACTGTAGAATAGCATTTAAGGAAAACCTCAAACACACTGCTTCCTTGTGTGACAACATGGGAAAATCAACAAGCCAGAATCAACAAAAAAGCCAGATTACAATTTGCTAAATTACACTGGGAAAAAGAATAATTTTTGGAGACATGTCCTGTGGTCTGATGGAACTAAGATTGAACTGTTTGGCCATATTGACCCGTGTTACATTTGGAGGAACAAGGGAAAAGCTTACAAGCTTAGGAACACCATCCCAACTGTGATATATGGGGGCGGCAGCATCATGTTGTGGGGCTGTTTTGCTGCGGGAGGGACTGGTCCATTTCACAGCGTAGATGGAATAATGAAGAAAGAACATTATGTAGAAATACTGAAGCAACATCTCAAGACATCAGCCAGGAAATTAAAACTTGGCCACAAATGGGTCTTCCAAACAGACCATGACCCTAAGCATACTGTCAAATTAGTAAAATTGTGCTTTAAGGACAACAGAGTGAATGTTTTGGAGTGGCCATCACAAAGCCCTGAGCTCAATCCTATAGAAAATTTGTGGGCAGAGTTGAAAAAGCTTGTGCGAGCAAGCCTACAAATTTGACTCAGTTACACCAATTCTGTTAGGAGGAATGGGCCAAAATTCCTGCAAACTATTGTGAGAAGCTTGTGAAAGGATACCCAAAACATTTGACCAAAGTTATACAGTTTAAAAGCAAAGCTAAAAAAAATACCAAGGAAATGTATGTAAACTTTTGACTGTCTGGAAATTAATAAAAAATTCTCAAAAAAAAAAAATTTTAGCAAATGTAAATCATTTAGGTAATCCTAACGGACCTAAAATTGTAAACGTTTAGTATGATTTACCATCAGACATTTAAAAAAAAAATGGTTATGTTCCTTTTTTAGTGTATGTAAACTTCTGGTTTCAACTGTATATAGTGTGATGTCTCCATGTAGAAATAATGTGACCAGCAGTGATTCACTAAACATCAGAGAAAATCATCATGTTTGCTGGCTGTCATTTCTGTACAGATACGCTTATTGTGTAGCAAAAAAAACTATATAAACCATTTCAGAAATTCTAATGGTTTCTAGTTTGTTTATGGAATATATTCCTTTAGGATTTAGTGGTTTTAACATACCAATAATAGAAGGCACAGGAACTATTACAGTTACTATTACTGTAACCAATACAATTCCCTTTATACCCACCAAACCATTATAAACTATATTATTTTGTTTTGTTTTGTTTTGAGGTTTATATTGTTTGATAATTTAAAAAGTGAAAACTAGACACTGGAAGACATGTACAGAAAGAGTGATGATAATGCTAGTGCAATAATTGCACATCTAAAAACTATTTTTAGTTTTCCTATTTAGGACACACAATACAGATATACTTTATAAAACAATTGACAGCACTCTCTGATGTCCACTTAAACAGCAGCAGTGCAACAGATATGTGTTAGCTAATGTTAGCGTCTAATAAATGTTTCATAGTAAGTTTTTAAAGCTAACAATCATTACACAACGTAAACAGACATTACATCCCATTCCATTACATCCTCAATAATCTCTATAGAGACAAAAAATGCGTGAAGGGAAAACCAAATTTGCACTATTCCAAAGATCTGCTTTGTGTTGTAACAGCACATACTGTACTCTCCTCACACATGCTTGTTTGCTCACTCATATGAGTAATAGCTTTCCACTATTGCTCGCCACAACAACGCTCTCAAAAATAACAACCAGCAACACATACTCTTTTCCCTCTTAACACATTCACAGACACACACACACATGCACATGCACAGCATGCCCTCAGTGCCCTAACAAGCCTGAAACATTCACAGCACCCACACCCTTAAATAAACAACCAGAACAAAGGCAAATTTCTCAGACACACAAACAAAAATTTCCACCTACAGTGGTCCCCGCTCAGGCCCCGGAGCCCTCTCTCAGCCCCCTGCAACGAGATAACCAGACCACTCAAACAGAGTGCTTGACACCCTCAAACACACACACACTTGGATGGAGATCTAGCTCCAGATCAGCATAAACAGTCACAAAACTTAGACTGTCCATATACATTATCTAAAAAAAAATGTGTATAATATGTATTGTAGAGAGGGAATTAAAATAGATCGGTCAAGTAACCCAATTAAAATTTCTAACTAGGAAAGCAAAAACAATATTCCAACTTTATTGCATTCTGTGTTAATTGGAATTGATAATGGATAATGTATTGATGCACCAAGAGTCGGTTGAGGCTCGTCCAACCTGTGAGCGAGAAAGTCAACACAGGCTCATTTTGAAAACGTAGCCCTATATACATTTCTGGATCGTGAACTATGTCGTGAACTATGATTGTGAACTATGTAGCCAAAATGATGCCGTTCCTTTTCGCGTTTAACCACGTGACCAATTGGGTGAATTTGTGCTTTTTAAAATACTATTGGTTGGGTTTAGGGAAGGAGGAGGGTTGGTCAGTCAGTCAGTCATTCAAAGGGTCAGTCAACAGCGGCCTTTGGTGGATTTACGAGAGGACAGCAGGTGCTAAAACAAAAAAACCATACCTCCTGAAACATATTTGACGATCTCCAGAAATATATATAAAGGTACGTTTTCAGAATGAGCCTGGGTTGGAGAAAGTCTGTTATGTAAAAAAAAAAAAAAAAGAAAGAAATGAGCACAACTGCACACAGAAATCATTTCTAAAGAATTTTTTATATTTATAACATGATATGGCATAGCAAATAAATAACATGACACAGTCAGCAGAGTGCTGTTTTTCTAAATTCCATCACTGTCATGATCTTTGACAGTTCAATATGAGCATTTACTATTATTATGATATTTTAGATGCTACTGTATATTTTATAATTTTACAATCGTTTTCCCCTTATTTATTTTATTTATTTATCAGGATCCCCATTAGCCACTACCAAGGTAGTGTCTATTCTTCCTGGGGTCCATCGAACACAAAAAAATTACATTAATATATAACAACAAGACCAATAACAATCCACTTAATATTGTGACATTAAATGTTTCTTAAATGATTTTTTAAATCTCATTTTACTTGTTGCAAAGCATGTAATGTCTGATGGCAATTCATTCCATGTTTTCATTCCTCTACACATTACCGTCCATTGCTTTTTAATAGTTTTTAAAACGGGAAGCAAAAAATTTCCTTTTGATGCTTGCCTGGTATTAAAATTATGACTAGCATTACTATACAAAAGGTGACGATAAAATACACTTGGAACTCTTGAGACAGAAATATTTCGTATGAAACAGAGCAGAGAAACGATTACCCTATCCTTCACCAATAACCAACCTAATGTTTTATGCATTTTCATAATATTAACTCTTCTATTGCAGTGTAAAATTAGTCGTGCAGCTCTATTCTGGACTAACTGTAATTTATCGAAGTCTTTACTTGATGCACTCGACCATACCACTGGACAGTAATCTAGATAAGAAAGAACAATTGCCTGAACAATTTGAGAGATACAGTACTGTGGTAAAAGCTTTACACATCTCTTAATAATTGATAAACCTCTTCCCATAACTATTACCATCCTATCGATCTGTTTTGACCACTTTAACCTACTATCAAGAATAACTCCAAGAAGTGTAATTTCCTCTACCTGTTCAATAGGCGCACTCATTACAGACAAATGTAACTGTGGTTTACATTTAAATTGAAAGTTTGATCCAAACACAATACTTTTGGTTTTTGTCAAATTTAAAACCATTTTATTATTCTGTACCCACTTTAACACTAACTGTAACTCCTCATCTAAATCAGCAGATAATTTTTCAATCGATGCTGCAGGTAAATATAATGTTGTATCATCTGCATAACTGCCCTTGCATGCTTTAAAACCAAACTTGATACTTCATAAGTGAAAATAGTCCAAGCAGATCAAATGCATCTCTGAAATACGGTGAGGTTTTATTACTGAATAATTCAGTGTTTTGAATCGGGTGAGTAAATGATTCATCGATCCATCCATTAAAAGTGTTAAGTTACTTTTAAAAATAAAATATTACAATCTTGTGTTTGAGAAATGTTACAGTACATCTTTCACCTGGATGGGCTTGCTTTCTTCTTTGTTATTATTATGAAAATTCCAAAAACAACCTACTAAAATAATTACATTATTGCCATTAAAACTATTCATTTGTCATTTGATAGCATGTGTTTGTACCGCATAACAAATACCTGACCATAATAATCATGATCAGTCTTCAAAAATCCTAACAAACAGAATAGAATAGAATTACTTTGGAAATCTATGTGTCCCAAAACAACACTTAAAGTCTGAAACATGTTAAACAGAAAGTTGCACACTTGATGGAAAAATAAGATGTTCATAAGCAGCATTTGGATGTTATAAATGTTTAAAAGAGTGATTCATGATTCGTGTACAGTCCTACGTGTGTGTGTGTGTGTGTGTGTGCGTGTGTAATGAGTGTGTGGGAGGTTCAGGGAGCCGCTGATATTCTCAGCTCAGTCTGTGTTTTGGCTCTGGGACGTCCTGGCGGAAGAGATGAGGCAGAAGAACAGAGAGGTTAGGAAGTGAAGCTCACTAAAACAAAACCACACAAACACACACCCATTACATCAGCGCTGGCCCGTCCCCAGACCTTTATCTGCTATTTCTCCTTTCCTCTATTCTCTCTCTCTCTATCAGGCTGCATCAGCATAGAGTAGAGCAGCGGCCCCTGTGCCAGTGCCAAGGTCAAACACACAAACACACAGGTGAGCCAATCACACACGTGCAGGAAGGGTGTACGAGTGTCTCCTGTCAGGGGTCAAGTTCGGAAATCTGCTAAATCACTGTTCCTCTGCTCCACACCTCGGCCTCTGTCATTTCCCTTACAGCTAATTTAACTGTGATGCAAGTTTTACATCTTCATGTTGTGATTAATGAGTTGTGAATCACTGCTCATCAAAACAGCAGTGCAGTGTTTTGGTAATAAACATCATTTTAGCCCATTTGAGCAAATCAGACAGTAAGAGCTTAAGGCTGATTTATACTTTCACCTGGCACCGTGTCATGGACCTTCGTTGACTGAGCGCACACCTCACAAAACGGACAAGGCTTTTATACTTGTGATATTCTTTAAAACGACCAAAAGTAACCCACCGTAAAATCAGACGGATAAACAGAGAAGTAAGACGTTTCTGGAACTACTTCATATCATTAATATCGTTCAAGATCTTTAAACTTTTTTATTCTTTTTTTTATAATTTATTTGAATGATTATAAAGATTTTTATAACCATTCAAGATTTTTTTAAATCAAACTTTGATGCATCACTTCTACCTATTCTACCTAAAAGACAGTTCTACCTATTAAAGTTAAATATCAATGACAACAGAACATTGGTTGATCTACAAATATATATATATATATATATTTAAAAAGTACTGTACGTTTACTAAAAAATCCTGACGTTTCTAATTCCACTACTAATTCACACATTACTGTCTGGCTAGTTTGTGTCCTCTACTTATGCCAAGGAAATAATGGTCCAACATTTCTGACCATTATCACCAATAAAGTCCAGAAAATCAGGGCATTAGTATATTGTAAACCGATGGGTTCAAATATTATTTTCCAGTTATCAAAGAAATAATTTGTTACTTCATTTTAGTGTTGTAGCTATTAAATTGTTTTAAATTTAACATCAGCGTAAAACATATGAATGGTGGAAAAACATATTCTGTAATTGTTTATTAAAACCACATGGGTCTCCACTTTTGCCATGGCCTCTCTTTTTGATTTTAACAAACTTATCCCTCAAGTTTTTCTAAACTTTTTAACAAAAACTTCCCTCTTTTCCAACTTATTGGTCATCTGATTATCCCTATGATCACGCATGGACGGATTATAAAGGTGTTTGTACAGGAGTACCTGTTTCAGACAAAATCTCTTCAAAGTGTTTCATATTCAACTCAAATCAAATGCGGTGCCGCGCGAACTGATTGCTCAAGTCTCAAAAATTTTTGTTTGCTTTGCCAGCCAAAGTCATGTCGCGCACACCCAAAGCAAACCTCAGCAAACACCACGATGATGTCACATTCACCACACGCACTAGCGAACTAGCGAATGCGTTGAGTATAAACCACACTTTACTGTGCTAAGGTGGAGAAGTCTGTGGGCTGTTTTTATATAAAGCGTAAAAAAAAAATGTTTTTTTGATGCCCCAAATATGATATTCCCATAAATATAAGAGACTTTCTTTCTCATACTGTATGAGACTAATAATTGGACTCTTTACAACGCAGTTATATTTTTTCAATTATTAACTAGATTTGTTAGCATATACTACCATGAAAAACTAAAGTTATTTAATTGAACCGAGTTGATAAGAACTAATTAAGTTTATTTTATTAACTAACGTTAAAGATGAGCTGTTCTTTGTAATTGGACCTTATAGTGTTTCCTGACATTTGCTGTAATATAATGAAAAAAAGAAATAAATTACATAATTAACTTTAATATTTGTTATTATATGTTATTGACATGATATAAAACAAAATATACGAAATAAAAACATGGCTGTGTATGATCGACAGAACATGTTTCTTCTTTAACCTGCATCCAAAATCTGTACACATCTTTTCACATTGCAGGTTTGTTTAGATAATCTTCATTTACCATAACATATTATTTTTCAACAACAACAAAACATGTCGTATCTGATCAGCAAATTGTATTTAAAAAAGTTTTGAAGTTTATCACATATAATCCTTGAACTACTAGTAGTAAACTAAAATTTGAAACTCATGACTGCTCGAAAACAGACAATATATATGAAACTTATTTATTTTGAACAAAACAACAAATGATTTCCAATAAAAATATTTTTTTTTTCCATAAATGGCCATTTTCAAGTTGAAAAAAGGAGTTTTGAATGAAAATGAAATAGGAATGAAGGAATGAAAATGAAAAAGAGAATTTTTCCTTCTTTAGGTATTATTCATATACAGTATATTCATATGTATCAATAAAATTGTCCCAAAAGAGTGTGATACATAGAGTTAGGCTATATATATATACAGCTGAATTCAGAATTATTAGCCCCCCTTTGAATTTGTTTAGCAAGGAACTTTTCACAGTATGTCTGATAATATTTTTTCTTCTGGAGAAAGTCTTATTTGTTTTATTTCGGCTAGAATCAAAGCAGATTTTAGTTATTCAAAACCCATTTTAGGGTCAAAATTATTAGCCCCTTTAAGATATATTTTTTTTCCTTTAAATTTTACTTTAAGCTGTATAGAAGTGTCTTGAAAAATATCTAGTAAAGTATTATTTACTGTCATCATTGCAAAGATAAAAGAAATCAGTTATTAGAAATGTGTTGAAAAAATCTTATCTCCGTTAAACAGAAATTGGGGGGGGGGGGGAACATGGGGGCAATAAACATTTTTTTTAATGAACAGTGATATCTTAAAAGCAAATGTTAAAAAAAATTATAATATTAATAATAACAATAACTATATTAACCATTTATCAGGTGAAGAACAATATATGCTAACTTTGACATTTCAGTATTGTTTTTTTTTTGTTCAAGTCACAAAAGGTTAAGTATTATTACATTTTTAATATTACTAAATGCAAAGCTCTGTTACACGCATGCTTCAGTAGAAAATGAAAGAACATTTCTGGATGAAATCATCCTTAGTGATTCATACAGCGAGTGTAAGGGTATTCATTTGACATGTCCTGATATCTTAATAAATCATGCTTTTAATCTAAATCAAACAACATTTTGAATAACAATGTTCAACATTTAATGTTCAATGTTCAACAAAATATATCTCATACAGTATTTTTTTTTTCATTTAGCAGGATTGAAGGTCCTAATCCACTTGAGCAGGATTCTAATATACAGTGTGTGCCCATATAAACTATTGCCAACATTCACAAGTTAAGTATTGTTTTATACATTAATTGCACCTTATAATATTCAAACTTAAAGGCTTCAACTCTTACAGAAAGCTATAATTATCTCTTTGTGCTGGTGCAGTATTTCTAAGACCTGTGGGAACTGTCGAAACCAGACCAAAGATGGTTCCATTACAAAACACACAAATACATCATGTCCTGTTTATCATCTCTGCCTGTTTCTCACACAATCATGCCTAATCACACACACCCAAAATACATGAAATAAACTAGCAAATTAAGCAAAAGACAAACAGATGCCGGAAGCTCCAGCGATAAACAACATCAAGACACATAAGATAAGCTTCAGAGACAAAACTCACAGTTTTTTGGCACTCATGACAATCGTAAGGAGACTGTGTGTTTGTGCGTGTGTGTTAGGGCTGCACAATATATCATTTCAGCATTGATATCGCAATGTGTGCATCTGCAATAGTCACATCACGTAGATATGCAATGTTGAGTTGGGATTGTTGCTTCAGTGTTCATTCATTCATTTTATTTTCGGCACAGCGGAATGAACTGTCAACTTATCCAGCATATGTTTTACGCAGCGGATGCCCTTCCAGCTGCAACCCATTACTGGGAAACATCCACACACAGGGTAGGGTTAAAATAAGGCAATATAATAAGTGTTTTTTTTTACATTATAAAATACATTATGCCTACGGACAGTCCTTTTAAACCCAAGACAAACTCTTTTTAAATACTTGCCTCAACTTATATTTACCGTATGTAAATACACATACTTCAACATATATTGAACTGCAGTATAATAAAACAAATGTTAGGGGGCAATATAATGGCAAAACTTCAGCTTAGACCCTTTATTTATCAGGGGTCGCCAAAGCAGAATATACTGCCAACTTATGCAGCATATGTTTTATGCAGCAGATGCCCTTCTAGCTGCAACCTAGTACTGGGAAATAGCCATACACACACATTCACACATACACTATGGCCAATTTTGCTTTTCCACTTCACATACACCACATGTCTTTGGACTGTGGGGAATACTGGAGCACCCGGAAGAAAACCCACGCCAACACAGAGAGAACATGCGAACTCCACACAGAAACGGACCCAGCTGGGGCTCAAACCAGAGACCTTCTTGCTGTCAGGGAACAGTGCTAACCACTGAGCCACAGTGCCACCGTGCCACCCATGTTTAGAGGGATATATGCAGTTGATTTCACAACACCAAATAAATACCACAAAAAAAAAATACTTTAAAAGTGTCTGATTTGTAATTGAATAAGCTTACCTCATCTATATATCCCAATATCGACAACTTTTCTGCTGTGGTCAGTTTACTCTTAATGGCTCATTTTGTAAGTGCAATGTCAGTTAAAGCAATGTAAATTCATTTTAAAACTATGCAAATTTCTCTTACGTTTGCTTTTGAAAACACTATTAGTTCGGTTTAGTGAAAGGGTTTAGGTCAGTCGATCACAAGGTGATCTGTAGGACACACTTCATTTTCTCATGGATGTGTACAAGAAAGACTTGTACTGTTAATGACACGTGTAACAAAACGCAACCCTAAGAATCACATTTCAGATTTGCACAAATGTAGTCAGTGTGTTCGTGTGCATGTGTGCTTGTTTTGTGCCCTCCAGGTGAACATCAAATGTTGCATTTCAGCTTTAACTGGCTCCTCTGACATGTTAAAAGCATTTTGTGCCAGATTTGTCCTGCAGTAGCGGTCCAAAAATAAAAAAAACGTAAAGGAAAATCACTAGACTGACAGGCATAAAAAAACACGAACAAATCACAGGCTATGATAATGACTAGCTGCCTGCCAATTCTCAGACGTGAATATAATATTTTATAACTAAGGCCTTGATATGCAGAGTATATATCTCTCCCTCTGGAAGAACATGATCAGTATATGCATATGCTTTAATTTGGGGATGTTATGTTTGCTATTTCCAAAAGCCTTCAGCAACAGAGCCGTCTGACTGTCTATAACGCTTGGATGCCTGCTTATGAAAGCCCTCTTTTCACACTTAAGGGAAAAAAAAGAGGCACAATTGCACTGCAGTGAATTCATAATGAGCTAGCACTGTATTTCACTGCATCCGGAGCCTCAGAATAGACACACTTCATAAGGGGACTCGGAACTTTCTGGACCATTACAGAGTAGAAACAGGCTCGGCTAAATGCGGTTCTCTGAATTCATAAGCAGCTTCACATCTGCAATCTATCATCCATTCAGGAACATTTAATAAAGAGGTTTGTCTGAGATTAGAATCAGTGAACAGTAGGGGGTTAAGAGGGGGATTAAGACTCGTTTTTGTCTGAAACTGTATAGAGTTTGGTCTCCAGACACTAGCAGTCTGTGTCTACACTCATCGGCCATGTTATTTTGTAGATTTGTTCAATTCTAAAACACAAATATGTAATCAGCCAATCTAGCTGTAACTGATGTGGTCAAGACAATCTGCTCAATTTCAAACCATGTCCACACGTACACAGACATTTTTATAAATGGAGTTTTTCCCTGCCTTTGTTTTAAAAAAATCTCTATCAACATGAAAACTTGTTTTGTGTTTGTGTTTTTATGTGAAAAAACAGCCAAATCTCCCCCAAAAAACTACAGTTTTAGAAATACCTGTGTTGATGTGGACAGTAATGGCTAGTAAAATGAAGCCAGTAATCACAATATAGGCTTCATTAGGGTTTCACAATACTCTGATACAATACTGGTGAACTACACGACACATTAACGAACTACAATCCCTACTACACCCATCATGCCATTTCACACACACCAGTTGCCGATCACCGCTGATGAGACACACACAGCTGAAACTTGTGATCAATGATCATTCAGACTATTTATACACCACACATACACCAGTTCAGGGCTGAGTCTTGGTATGTATGTCCTGGCATATCTTTGGCTGCATTTACACTGCAAATCTTGATGGTCAATTCAGATTTTGCCATATCCGATCTGTGCCACATGGGAGAAAAAAAATTGGAATTGAGTCACTTGAACCATGCAGTGTAAATGTAGCCTTTGTTCTTGCCTGTTGTGTTTTGACCTTAGTCTTGTTTATTGTTAGATTCTGTTTTGCCACCTATTTTGAACTTATGCCTGTATTTTGACTACAATTTGGATTGTCCATATGCACCAGCCACTCCTGTATTGACCTTTACTTGCCTGTATGATTAATCTTATTAAATCCCGCAGCAGAAGAATCTCTCATCAGTGGTGATCGGCCACTGGTGTGTGTGAATTGCTATAATGGGATTTGTAGTTCATTAATGTGATGTGTAGTACTGCAGCGATCTGCCAGGAATGGATCGCTGGTAATGGTGACAACTCTGAAAATATGCAATATTGTTAAGTATTGCGACGTTTTTTCTTGCGACTTAATTTTCCATAGAACATTTTTTTTTTGTTTGCTTTTTTCTAAATCATTAGTTTTTTTTTAATGATCATACTAAAATAAATAAGTGACAGAAATTTTTCTGATCTAATTAAACCTAATAAAGGCCAAAAATAAATGGTCAAAGAGCAAACATTTAGATAATAAAACACTATGAATAAGTCAAAACCTCTGTATTTTTTCTGATTCTAATCCAGCCATTAGTATTTATTTTCAGTTCTCTGCTTTGAGGATACATCCAAATGGCAACAATCGTGTTTTATTTTTCTTTCACAGATTTAAAAGTTACCGTTTCTGAGTCCACATGGAAACAGGAAAACTGGGTAAAAAGGTGTAAACGCATGGCATACCTATATGAAGCAAAGTAAACAAACACAGACAGAGCTTTAGGAGACATTAAAATCACAGGGGAATGCAGTGAACATGAGCAAGGTACTCATGTCACGTGGTACTCTCACATTATTGTTTCTGAAACGTGGCATGTTGCCTATCTACGCAGCTATGTTTTGAGATTATTTAACTGTGTATCCTATTTTACAAAAGTTTGTTTCGCCAACACTCAAAAAATATTGTTGCTGCATGTTAAAAAACAACTTATTTAAAATGAGCTAAAACAACACAATTTTGGATTTGTTTTAGGCGACTTATTTGTTTTATGTTCAATTGTTATGTTGACTGGTTTTGTGTTGGCACAACATGAATGAATTGTGTGGAACCCTGCATTTTTTTTAATGAATGCTGGTGACGTGTTGATGAAAGGCTGAAACTAAAAACTTTTGCAGATTCACATGAATCTATTCACAATGTGGATGGGGCCAGGGGAACTAGGTTCACCTTTTGGCTCAGTCTAGCCTAGGGATGGTCAAACTCTGGAGGGTCAGTGTCCTGCAGAGTGTTGCTCCAACACTAATCAAACACACTTGAAGATGCTAGTCGGTGTCTTCAAGATCACTAGAAAGCTATTAGCAGGTGTGTTTGATTAGGGTTGAAGCTAAACTCTGCAGGACACCGACCCGCCAAGACTGAATTGACTCTTTTCACAAGACTGTTATGACGCGTTTAACGGTTATCATAATCTTAAATCCTTGAAAGTTTTTAATGTTTTGATTTTTTTTTAAATGAATGAACATTTATAAACATTTATAAATGAACTATATCATCTTTGCGTCAAATTACAAAAAAAGCTAATTACCGCTTATGCGAGGTGTTTCTAATGCAGCGTCTATTGGGCAGAGAGTAAATTTGATGTTATTTTCTTCTCTGGCTGCCGTCATCAGTCTCACACAATTTTTTTTCCTTTGTCCGAAAGACTTGATAACACCATTGTGTCATTTTTCTTTTATTATTTCAGTAAATACGATTGTAAAGAAAATATTTGTTGCATACTCTGATTCACTGCGCTCTAAGTTTACCCAACTGTGACGCTACTGAGAAACCTGGAAATGTGAAAAGGGTCTACTCTATTTGCCCATATCTGATCTAGCCAATAGCATAAAAGTACTTACTGGATTGAAAGGTATAAAAATAGCAAGGCCCCATCTGATTGGTCAAACCTGGATAATCTATGCATTCAACACACAAATGCTTGGCACATAAATTAAATATAATGATAAGGATAATTTTGTGAACCTGGACCACAAAACCAGTCACAAGTGTTTTTTTTTTATTCTTTGAGAATTAGACATCACATGAAAACTAAATAAATAAGTTTTAAATTCATGTATGGTTTGTTCAGATATGATTATATTTGGTCAGAATACAACAATTTTAAAACCTGGAATCTGAGAGTTCAAAAAAATAATAAAAATAGAGAGAAAATCGATCAAATCACAGTGAAGTGCTGAGCAATGCATTTTACTAAACAAAAATTGAGTTTTGGTATGTTTACACTAGAATATTTATAAAATATCTTCATGGAACATGATCTTTACTTAATATTCTAATTAATTTTGGCAATAAAAAATGTGTAATTTTGACCCATACAATGTATATTTTACTATTTAAAAAATATATGTATAGGCTACCTGTGCAACATCTCAATTTTAAGTCTTCAAAAAGTCAAAGATTTTGGTTTGGAGTAAAAATGTCACCATCCTCTACTATAAGAAAATGCTTGTCTGGAAAAACACCTTCAGGCTGACAAGATTAAATAGATATGATATATCTAAATGAGTTTCCTGTCTCTTTCTTCCAGTACTCCCATTTATCTGAGAAAAAGAGCTAAAATGGATTGGAATAGTTTACTGAACACTATATAGAATATGCTGCATAATAACTAGTGTCAGATCATTTAGTGCACTGTGGCATACAATATTTTATGCATTAAGTCTAATTACAACAACTCAACTTATTTTGACACTTGGTCAGGAATCTTTTGAATTTCTTTTTTTAATGCACTGGGTATGTCTTCCTCATTATATTCCAATGTGCAGGGTACTCCAGCCGTTTACCCTATACTTCAGATATGTATTTAATTATTTGTATGTATTTGTGAAAGTAAAAAAAAAAAACCTAATTCCACCTCAACTAATAACCTAACCACTTTGCATCAAATAAAAAACATGTAATAGCCAGATAAATGTACAGTAATCTGTATTTATTGTAAAAACAGTATACTGTCAATAAAACATCATAATCTGTTTGATTATTTAAAAGTTTTTAATCACTGACATTTTTCCTGCTCTATTAACACTAGATATTCTCATTTTCATAGGGTTAGATAGAGCTAAAGATTCAACTGTTTACAAGATACACAAGAGCTAGAGGTGTGATGAGACGCGTACTCCACGAGATGAGATGAGACACAAGATTGGGTTCATGAGAACGAGACGAGACCAGATTTTTACAGTATTTTAAAGAAAAAACCTTAAAATACTTTATTCAACTGAAAAAAAAATTGAAAAAGGATTTAGGTGCTTTTTTTAATCAACTTGTACTGAATGTCATTTAACTTTTATTTTAATGACTTCTATGCAGTAAAGGACATACAAACACTACTTCAATATTGAGACTGAAATGGGAATACTCCATATGTCTTAATTCGATGTGTTTACAACGATTATGGCTTTAAGCATATCTTAAGTGCTATTCCATCGCATGGTTATGAGCCATGGTTAATGTGTGTGGCTGCAGTTGTAGCAACCTCTGTTTTGGGAAGCGGCAAACTTTGAACTCTGGTGAAGAAAAAAACAGTTACGTCCAGGGCTTAATTTGTGCCGGCACCTCATTTTACCGATCCCCCTCCTCAACCGCCCTCCTCCCCCGTCCGTTGTTCACTTTCACTTTCTTCTGCGACTCCCCAACCCTCTTCACTTTCATCTGCGGCACCCCCGCCCCGCTCACTTTCTCACCCCTCCGCCATCCAACGCAACAACCACCCCCGCTCCCCCCGCTCTCCACTTTCGTGCACGACACCTCTCCATCCTCGGGTAACATGCCGGATCTGTTACCCCGATCTGTTCCGGGACCTCGCATTTCACAAATTAAGCACTGGTTACGTCACACTTACCCACCAAAGCAAACGAGTGGTTAAAATCCAATCTTGCCTCCAATCTTAAGTGCTAAAATCACCCTCACACTCCATCATAACATCACAACTCTTGTAGCCTGAGATCTCATGACATCCCTAACAAGAGCCTATGGAAATTAATATAATAATACTATTTATTATACTATTAATATACTAATATTACAATTATATTATAACAAATATACATTTATACTATAAATACTATTTATATACATTTTTGTTGTGTGTGAGAGTGAAAATGCAACCTCACATCAACCACTTATATGCTGATGCAAGATAAAGTAGTAGAATATTTAAACAGGTGCTTCTGGGGTAGATGAGGGCTAAAGGAGACTTTCATGACAGCAATGATCTGGTCTGAGTTAGGATGGAAATACTGTACATATGGTTGCATAGATAAGAAAGAGAGAAAGATGTGGAGCCAGCTTGAAAAAAAAATCCAATTAGCTACTACTTGAATACATTCCATAAATGAACAATGCATGTCACTTTTATTAAAACAGATTATTAGCTTATTGCTAATGTGCTGCAGCACTGGTAACAACGTTATGGTACTATACTATTCTGAGCCAGCCTATTTCCCCTGATGATGGCTTTTCTTAAAAAGCTCTTTATGTTCTCTCCCTCTGCCCATCCATCCATAAACATCTATAGAGCAACTTGCATTCATCCTTAAACTCGTTGCCCTTACACACACACACACACACACTCATTCTCTGTCACTCTCACTCGCTTTGTCTGTCTTCCTCAAATTCAATGACTCAAAATAACCATGACGTCTAAAAGTATGAAACTGAGAATGCATGTTTTAGCAGTTTTCTCATTTCATTTGAAGGATCAGTATAGCAGTTTGAGTGATCAAATTGAATAGAATCCGAACATCAGTGTCAGACTGTAAGGTGTGTGTGTTTCACTTTAATGACAGCAGCGTTTGTGTGAATAAATGCCATAAATTTGTGTCAGACTTTATGATCTAGATCTCAGGAATGATTTTAGAAGATCCCTCTTGAGCTTCAGTGGAAGAACATTTAATCTCCCGCACAAAGGAGCTCACATGATCAATGTCAAAATCGACTTATTTGAATAGTGACCTAGAAATAGTGCAGCATATTGAATATTTCGTACTCAATTTACATATATAGACCCCGCTGTGCATTCCAAAGCTGCACATAAGAAATGCTCATGAAAAATGAAAAGTGTTATGAAAAGAGAAACACTAATGATTTGCGAAACTCAAATGGTGTCCCGCAGAAGGGGGTACAGGAGGATATCCCGACTGAGACAGCCTGTACAAACAGAGCTCATTCCAACAGGAAGAACTCCAGCCCTCTGAGAGGAATTTCCCTTGCTCTTTTTCTCTCCATCACTGACTCAATATTCTTACATGCTATTTGGACTATTCATTCCCCATCAACACTATAGTAAACGAACATAAGTCACTCCCTTTGTACATCAGATGACTTAATAGTGTGACTATTGAGGCTTGACCACCAAATGTATCTGAATGTAATCTTTATGTATGGGTGTTATTGTTATAGATTACAAATTGCAGTCACACCTTAATGTATAATTTATGCTATTAACAAACCATTAACTAAGATTAAAATAAACTACTAATTAGCTACTTATTGATAGTTAACTACTAAGGTAGTAGTTGAAGGTATTGGGTAGGATTAGGAATGTAAAATAAGATCATACTTTTTAAGTGATAATAAACAGTTCATATCTTAATTATATGCAGATAATAAGTCAGTAGTAAATGATGTGCATACTTTCCAACATTTGTCTCTGAAAATAAGGGAGACCAGGGGTGGGGGGTGGTTGGGGGTTTGTGGCGGTGGCGGTTTTCAGGAGTGAGGTGTCTGAAAAACACTGTTGAGAACCAGTAACTGTACTGTGGTGTTAATAACTTTACTACGAAGCGGGTTTCGGGCGGCTGTTGGAGCGATCGGATAATATACCAAAGTTGGCAACACGGTGGTGTTTCAGACTGTATCAAAAAGCTGAGGACTAGGATTTTACAGGATTATGGGAAAATTACGGGAGAAATAACTAAATGGGAGGGTGGCGGGAGACAGGTCTGAAATACGGGAGACTCCCGGGAAAAATGGGAGTGTTGGCAGGTATGATAATGTGAACTGTAACTTAAACTAAAGTGTTACCCAAATATCATATATTTTGCATTTTAAATTAAAGGTAAGCACACTTTCCAAACCAAACCTTTTACAAATCAAACCTTTTTTAAATTATTTAAAAAATTAAGATTAATTTAGCAGGTGGGCCAATCATGAATTGGGCAGTCAGTAAAAACTTGACAAAGGCATTTCTCACATGGGCATAGAAAAGCACAAGTGTGACACAGAGATTGCAGCAAACTGTGCAGGTGCTTTTGTAGCCGAGTTTGTTAGTATGCCTAAAGCTTGCTGTTTGTGCATTCATAGCTCTTTGTTGCAGTTAGAAATAAGCATTATTGTATGTCATATAGAAATATTGATACATTGTACTTTTCTACATTTGTACATAAAGATACATGCTTACCTCAGCCCATCTGAACTGTCAATTGGCCCATCTTACATCCATATATAAATTCATTCATTCATTCATTCATCTGAAAATCACTTTCTGCTGACCCCAGTTTCTAGGGCTGCTCGAATATGAAAAAAAAAATAAAGGGCACCTAGGTTACCCCTTTTTCCAGATTTAATATAAGTTTTTTGTGTCTCCAGAATGTATCTGTAAAGTTTCAGCTCAAAACACCCATCAGATTATTTCTTTCAGAAGTTTCTATTTTATAGCTTTAACCATCAGGTATAGCGGTTTTTGTGAACTGTGCCTATAAGGCCAGTCTTTCGTGCCCACCATTTCCACATGTCTGTCAGCGTGCCTTAATCTCCCCCTCGGCTGCTTCAGACAACAGACAGACTTGCTGTGTCTGCTGTTCTGCAAGCTGATCTCACGTAACGTTTGTGAGAAATACTACAGTAAGAACTTTACCAATGATTATCTGATGCATTTGTTGTGGAGTTGCAACGATAAGTCAAACACAATGTCATTACAAAGTTCACACACATACAGACAGCGTGCGTGCGCATTTAGCTTTGCACTCTTTTTGCATGTAAATGTGACAGCAGGCTAATATCCACTGCTGTATGGATATCTGTTAAGTTAATGTAAAAAATAAGCCTGATTTAATGTCCACAAACCGAGATTGAAAAGTCTTCTTTTATAGTTGTACTGACACGCGGCTGTGGTGATGAAGTAAACTGAAGTAAATCGCTGTAATTCATTACACACATGCACTGTTTTAAAAACATTTTAAACTTGTAAAACTCACTCTTGATCACATTTGATGAAAATGGATGATCCTAGAAAACTGAACAGACCTTTTATTCACGGTTGCTTTGCGCACGTCCTGTCTTGTTGATATAATTATATGCATTACTATGGAGACATGTTAATACGCAGCTGCCAATCAATCGGTGGGTGGGGAAACCGCACTCCTACATCAAGTTGCAGTGGGTCGGTCTCAAAACCGCTCCAATTGGTTCACCATTTTTATGTTGTTAAATTTAAAAAAAAGGACTGGGTGTGTTTACATCACCCCAATATGACGGTATATACACACCAAAAAAGAATAAAATATTTTTTTTTTAGAAAGAATAAAAATATACACATGAATTGTGATTTAAGCATAATCTTCACAGTAAGAATTAAATGGAGGTGTGATACAATAATTGTTTGTGGGTTTTTTATAATCATTGGAGGGCAAAATTAAAATTCATTCATTCATTTTCTTTTGGGCTTAGTCCCTTTATTAATCTGGGGTCGCCACAGCGTAATGAACCGCCAACTTATCCAACATATGTTTTATGCAGCGGATGCTCTTCCAGCTGCAACCCAACACTGGAAAACACCCAAACACTCTCATTCACACACATACACTATGGCCAATTTAGCTTACCCAATTACAGTATAGTTCATATCTTTGGACTGTGGGGGAAACCGGAGCACCTGGAGGAAACCCACGCGATCACAGGGAGAACATGCAAACTCCACACAGAAATGCCAACTGACCCAGCCGAGGCTTGAATCAGCGACCTACTTGCTGTGAGGCGGTTGTGCTACCCACTGCACCACCGTGATGCCTCAAAATTAAAATCTAAATGGAATTTTGATAAATTGCACAGCTTTAGTATAATGCTCAATATTTAAGACAAAAACTATTTGGAGACTTGCAGTAGTCAAATGTTATCAGAAAATGTTAAATACAGCCCGATCTCACAAGAAAACCGTAATCATTTTATGTATTGATAGTCAGAAAAGTGGCCAATTCATGGCTTTTATTTTATTGCCTTTATGTTCTGATGATCGATTGATCGATTGATTGATTGATTTATTGATTGATTGATTGATTGATTGATTGATTGATTGATTGATTGATTGATTGATTGATTGATTGATTGATTGATTGATTGATTGATTGATTGATTGATTTTACCAAATTTTTTATGCAATTTCTAAATAGAAGTGTGCCCCCCAAACCCCACCCTTAAATCCAACTGTCATTGGGGAAACTAAAACTTACTGAGGAGATAAGGAGGAGGAGTGCAAATTCATATAAATTAGCCACTAAATCAAAAAAGTTACAAATTGCCAGGAGATTGCGTTGGTTAAACAAAATAGCTTTTCATTATATACTGTACCCATAGATTTCTTCTGTGAAATACAAAATCACATCACGTCCCTGCAGTAACAAGAACAGATGAAACATGGATACAGGCCTACACATCGACCAATGAGGGAAAACACTCTCTTAAAAACATCAATATAGTAATTATGCACATTCACACACACACACACACACACTTGCCCAATCTAACAATAACCACACTCATCCAATCGGCTCTGGCTCTCACACACCTGCAGAGAGCAGGTGTTGCCATGGAAGCTGTAACATCCACCTACGATGACATCAGCGGAGCCGCTAAGGGCTTTCTAGAGAGGAAGAGACTAAATTAGAACAGCTACATTAATTATCTCTTTACTTTACCCCCACTGACCTTAAAGAGAGAGAGAGAGACGCGGGTCTGGAAGGTCCGTTCTGTTGTTTGTCTACTTGAGGAACAGCATGTAATCTCCTATAACAATAAAACATAGATGCCCACCTCCAAATCTTCTGTTGGGTATTTTTATAATGCTTCATTTCCAAACTTCTGTAACTGTTTAAAATTTCATCTCATCTTCCTGTTTCTGTCTTCTTGTTTTTCTTTCTAAGAAGGATGTATTGTTTAGATGGTTTGGCATTTGACCACGGTGCAGGCCACGGGCATTCACTGGAATACTCGTTCACATACAAAGAAAAAATTACTTGCACAACTATATACATGGGAAACTGAAAACAGACAGAAACATTTTTTTGTATACAAAATTAGGGCTTTTGTTTAAATTCAATAAACAAATGTGTTTTTTTTACACCACCTTTTTTTGTCAATTACAACGATAAATAGGTCACATCTTTATCAATGAGCAAAGCAACTTTGATTGACTAACAATGTGACTTTCATTGACATTTTAGTAGTTTGAAACAATATATTGTATACAAAACAATACAGTATATAAAGATACAAGTATATTAAATACTGGCAGCTCAGAACCCATGTTTTTGTTTTGCATTTTACATGATCAAGCCAGACAACACATTGTTTCCAAAAAGGTCAATAAAATCACTAGTTGATAAAGCAAATATCAAGGTCCAATAAATTAGAAAGAGTCTTGAATTTAGTCACTTTGTAGTTCATTGTTCACTGGTTCTCCTTGATTATATCCCCAGTTGTGTTTTGTTGCCCTTGCACAGCTTGTGTTTGCTTTGTTTTGTTTTTTTCTTGCATGGTTTTGTTAATGTTGTTTGTTTTCTTTAATAAATATTGTTTCCAATTAATGCCTCTATGTCAACTGTGACAGTTAAAAAAAATGTATGAACATTTATTACATATTAATTTAATAATACATATGCATGTTCTGGAGAAAACAAACAGGTCTGTAATTATAATATTATAATATTGAATCACTTTATATGGACATGACCTTGATCATTTACAATGCTACAAAATACTACTAAAAGAAAAAGAAAATAAATGTTTTTTACTACAATCAAATCTTATCACAGTTTGTTATAGTTTTATGTTATTTTTGATTAGTTCAGTATTTGCTGAATCAGGGAGATCTAATATAAAAGATGACATTTTCAACCTGCATTCTGTACTTGTAGTAATGCAAAAGGTCTTAAATTACAATTAAGTAATTTAATTAACAAGTACAATTAGCACAATTATTTCTGTTAGAATTTATTGCATACCATAAACATAGTTATCGTGACAAGCCAAAAAAATTTTAAATCACCAAATGTAAGTAATTAGCTTGTTTTATGTTTTTTTTTTTAAACTTTAAGTGTTAAAGTGCTTGCACTTTATTTCACAGCATGTGTTCTTAACATGTTGTTAGAACACACTCTCTATGCCAATTAATAAGAACTAGTTCAAGTTGCCAGATCCTGTGAGAAAATGTCTGTTTCACTGGGTATCCAGAGAACGAGCCAGCAAAGCCACCCAATACAAAACCTGTTAACCAGCACTCAAAATAATATTTGCCGCTTGTTTAAACTACTTATATAAAATGAGCTAAACCACAATTCTTGAGTTTTTTGGGGGAAAACTTAATTGTTTTATGTTCAATAAATTAAAAATTGTAAAATTTGGGATGACATGAAGGGATTGTGTGAAACCCAGCATTTTTTACAGTGAATATAGGACTGAATTAACGATCTCCTATCAATGTAATTAACTGAGGAAGAGAAAATTGAGCAGAAGCGGGAGAAAAAGTTATAATAATAAAGAAAGAGTGGAGTTTATTGAATAATCTAGTTGCATATCTTTCAATATTCAGACTTTAAATCAGGACAAATTCAAAGTGTTAATACACATAACAAAAAACATTATTTGTTAAGTTAACTCAATCGATTTGTGTCAGGACAGAATGGATTGTGTGGAACCCTGCATTTTTTCATTGATACCAAGCAACAAAAATGTAAAATTACTGCTTCACCACATTGTCCAGTGACATTACAGACCTTGAAATGCAAGAGGATATCTTTTTTCCTCTTAATCACGAAAGCAAATTTCTCTTGAATCATAAATCCACACAATCCTACAGTAACATTCTAACAATATAAAAAAGGTGAAATGATAATAAAGGAATTCCTGTAATAAAAATAATAGTAATAATAAAATCTAAAATCATAATAAAATTATAAATAATCAAATGGTTAATAATCAAATCATTAATCAACAAAATGATCCTTATATAAAAGTCTAATGATCACATGATTAAATAAAATAATTAAAAGAAGTAAATAAATATAATGGGATGAGAATAAAACACAACACAGATAAATGGTTGCTTTCTTGAAGCAACACACACATAGGTTTGCTCAAGGATTCTCAGATCCTTAGTTAGACTTTTCAATGTACTTACCCAAGGAAGTACTGGGCTATACAGTATAACTACATGAATTTAGGTCAGGTTCAGGACTAGGTTTAAGAATGGTACCTAGTTATTACCCAATTTATGTGACGTCTATAAGTGCATGGTATTTACATGTCAAAAAGGATGGTTCTCATATTATTATTTGGTCAATCTCATCCCACACTGCAATTGCAACTAGTTAACTTTACTTAAAATAGTGAGTAAACCTGTTGCCTTTTTATGTAAATGAATGTGCGTAATTATAAAGGTGAAGGTAAAGCCACTTAACAGTTCCAAGTTACAATGGGTTTACTCACTTTTAATGTAAAGTCAACTTGTCACTTTTAATGCAATGGGTTTACTCACTTTTTTAAAGTAAAAAGTAAATGTTGTGAATGGAGGGATGTGAAGACAAGGGGTAGGATCTAAATAAATGACATGGCGGATCTAAGATGAATGACAGAGCGTGTTCTCCAGCAATCTGTGAGGGCTACAGTACTTTACTTGTAATCACAACAGTATAAAGAATAATCTTTTTTTAACAGGGCACATATATTTTCTCCCTGTCACTTAGCCAGACACTGAAGGGAGACAGGGCTTTATTAAACCCAATAAAATATATCAAAATGCAAAACATATGATCCCAGCTACACTGAAAGCCTTGACCTCTCCCCTTCTGCCCCCTCAGATTACCCATTAACCGTGAGGTATTTCTCTGTCTCGCTGTTTTTCTTTCATCCCAGCTATGATTATCAGCAGCATTACTCTCCCTCTCTCACTTTCTCCCACCCTCTCGTAATATCCCCTCTCTCTCTCTCAAAGTCAAATTCTTTCTGGGTTAATTGGCTTGACAAAGGTATGTGATTTCTGAGAACTAAAAACAACAGGCCCCCTCGAGTCGCTCTGCGACAGGGCCCAAGGCAGGGGCAGGAGCTCCCTTTTGTCTTCCACAGGAAATTACCCCATCTGGCATGTTCACATAAAAAACATATTTAGCAAGTGTTAGAAAAACTTAGTGAACTGCATATGAAAATATCATTTTAAAGCATTAACCACTTGCAGCAGTCTCATATTCCCTGAGACTGCACATATACTAGAATAGCACACCTATTTACAGTACTACTATTAGAGAAGAATTAGTGCAAATTGTATGCAATATTAGTGCAAAAAATGCAATACTGCAGAATCAGTTATACCATGAACATTTAGAAGAATTTAATTATTGATTTTACATGAGGGAACATACAAATCCATCACTGACTCCAGCTATAACATTCAAATTACACACACATATTAAAAAATTTTAACAGCTGTGTGTGTATAGACTATCCTGTCGCAAAATGTGGCTAAAAGTCCTACACGATGGTAATAGTTTGATTAAGGTGTTTACATGTCTGTACTGCACTTCAATAATGCGACTAAAATCTTAATCGTATTAAAATCTAATGATTGGTGTCCATGTTAACATACTCATTGTAAAATGCAACATGTTCTTTTATTTCTTAAAATTAATTTTGATTTATATTTTCAATAAAACAACTATTCCATGAGGGTCCTTGCATCGTTGGAGCTTCGACCCTAGGAAAAAATGACATAAATTAAACTCTTTTATTGATTAATTGTTCAGTTCTACTGTATAAGAACAGTTTACAATTGAACAAGAAAAGCTGAAGATTTTTTGGGGAACTAAAATGGTTCTATGATGTTACTGTGAACCCCCCCCCCCCCCCTCTCTCTCTCTTTTTTTTTTTTGAGTGTGGGGTTGTTCTAGTAGTTCTAGTAGTGATGTTCTGACAATGTGCAAATTAGATAAATGCTAAATGTATATATTATACAATATTTAAGATTGTTTCATTTAAAACCACTAGAATGGTGTTATATAGTTTGCTGACCTATTACATTATCCTATATGTTACCAAGAATGTTCAAATCCAGAGAATAAGCAATATTAGCTAGTGACAGACTGTGTCCTTTGTTGCCATGCTAATGAAGTCAGACACCCTCTATTTCTGGTTTGGTTTTATAGACAAAAAAAATGGAAATACCAAAGCTTTAATATGTTGTGTTGTATTAGACTGCACAGAACAGTATTATAACAGAACCTTATATTTATTCACTATGATAAAACACCATAAGAAAACGTATTTAGCTCAATACTTTAGCTCATCCATGAACATGATTTCTGCAGAAGTGCAGTAGGATGTAATGAAAATGACAACTTCTTTGATTCCAAACTACACCTGGCAGAAATGACATATTAGGCCCTTAAATCACTGAATTGCACATTAAATAATGGTTCAGATAATTTAAACCTTGGTAATTTTTTTTTCCTTGATTCAAATAAATACCTTCATCTCATAAACTTTGGATCCAAAATATAAAACACTACTGGGCTATATGATAAAAATATAATACAACATTATAAGCCATATCACATTCAACACTATATGCTAAGTTAAGTTCAATTAAAAGCTTATACTGGCCACAAGGAAAGGACTCATTATGTGATTATTTTTTTTTACTTTATTCAAAACTTTTGGGCAAATGCTTGATAAGGAATGTTCAAATCAAAAATAAATATTAATGAAATATAAAACCCTTTGCTACTATTATTACACTAGTATACTAGGTACTTACATAAAAAAAACAAATAAGTAATGTACTTATTGTGCTCATAATAGTATTCCACAACACCTATGATGCAATTGAGGTGAGATAAGGTACTGTACATGTAAGGATAGGGACAGGTTTGGTCGTATGTGTAGGTTTAAAGGTTGGTTAAAAAGATAGTTCACCCAAAAGTGAAATTCTGCTATCATTTACCCTCTCTTTACTACTATCTTTCTTCTCTTGAACACAAAATGAGATCATCTAAAGAAAGCTAAATAATTGTAACCATTGACTTCCATAGTAAGAAAAACAAATACTAAGAAATACAAGTCAAGAGTGATTAAATGATGGCAGAATTTTCATTTTTGGGTGAACTATCCCACAAAAGTGTAAGGGATGGGTCAACAGTGTAATTACAAATGGAATTTCATGCAGATATATTTCAAAATATAATCACATGTGAAAAAAAAGTTATGAATGTAATAAATGCATTGTACCAAATACTTAATATAAATATAAGTACATAGCAATTAAGGCCACCTTACATAAAGTGAGACCAAAATTTGTGCTGGTGAATGCTTGTAGAAAATCTACCACCATAATCAAACTGTCGTCAAATGATGACAATCACCAATTTACAGTATGTCAATTCTTAGCAATTCTTCTATTTGACAAATGCCAATTGAACATGTTCAGTCGATGAATTATAGCCTATGTATGCAGTGGTTTTGTAAAACAATTAGTGCAAATGGTAATGAATCAAATTGCATCCTTTTAACTTGAAAGATACGAGCTGTAAAATACATTTACATAAAATTATACATCAGCAAAGAATGGTACACATTTTCCCATGCAGTCCCATGAGACTGACTGTGCTCGGGGTTTCCGTCTGCACTCAGAATCCCTCTCATTTGTCTGAAGGAGCCTTAAGCACCAGAAAGAAAATGAAACAGCCACTAGAGAAAAAAGAACAGTCTCAATCCTACCAATCAGAACAGCAGGATCTCCCTGAGATCTGCCTCATTCAGAGAGAAAATAGCAGCCCTAAGAGAAGCAGTTCAATATGTAGGACGCAAACGCATGTATTTCAGGAGCTGATGGTGAAATGGAAAACACTTCAGGTGAAAAAAAAAAGAAACTGAGTTCAGATTAATGAGAGCGGGAGGGCCGGAAAGGATAAACAGAGACGGGCGATGAAATGACAAGACGAAATGACAAGGCTTGTTTAAATGAGAGTAGCCAATTAAAGTAACCTGCCAGTCAGAGTGAATTGAGAGTAATTTGACCAAACTCAAACCTGTGTCAGACTCCCAGCTCTTCAATATGTAATTGTGTCAGTGCTAGACAGAAGACAGTCTGATAAAGGACAGGGAACTGTGGGTCTGGAGTAGATAAGACAAGAGAGCACAGTCCAGCTAACAAGAAAACACCCAGGAGTGAGTAGATGAAAAGAGAAAGAGAGAACGAACGTGGGAGGAACGATATGCATGGGTGACTTTTGGAAAAGGACAAAGCCAGGAGGCCGGGGAATAGAGCGAAAGGGTGAATAAAAGATACAGAATAATGGGAAAAAAGAGAAGACCATTAAATTATCATAGCATTTATGCAATCAGTGAGACGACAATGTGACAGCCTGAACATTTTGTCTGGATGTTTCTCTAATTTTACCAGTGTCCTTGTGACCTGTCCTTTTGCTTTACCTTATAGAAAGTCTAGAGTCTATCAGGACTTTCTGTCACATGTTCTTTCAAATATACTCTACTATTAGTTAATGCAGCATGTGATCGGTGAAACCCAGGCTCATTGAAAATATGTGCCCAGGGCTACATTTTCGAGAACTGAGAAATGTGTACCCTGGACTATGTCTTCTTGCAGTTTTTGTTTTCACAAATCCACTAGAGGGCACAGTGTACATTTTACAATCCAAGGCTGTTTCTCAATTTCAAGAACGCAGAGAACGGACTTGCGTTCTTGTGAAGACTGGTCTTGCCAGATGTCCTCGGAATAACGAACTCGGGAGACCGTGAGAACAGAGAACGCGTCCTGTAAGAAATGGGATGCTGCGTTCTTTCTGATGGTCAATGTGACCTTCACGTGTTTTTAATGGAACATTTTTTAGACATTACAGGATTCATATAACGATTTATTGTTTTCCCCATTTTCACAATATATACTATGCATAAACGCCAACTGACCCAGCCGATGCTTGAACCAGCGACCTTCTTGTTGTAAGGCGACAGCACTACTGTCACACCTCCTGCAGTGCCCCCATGTGGACTCTTGAGGGCACTAGCTCTTGTTTTGGTTTTTGTTTTCATTTCCTGTATCCCTGCTCATGTGATCACTCCTTCTTTCCAGCTGTTCCTTGTTGTCTAATTAGTTCTGTCTTATAAGCCCTGTTACGTTGTGTTTAGTTTGCCTTTGGATTTTGCTCTGTCCTGTTTTGCTCTGTCCTGTTTTATTCTGTCCTGTTTTATTGTGTGCTTCAGTTTCTCATGTTCGGTTGATTAGTTAGTTTGTTTGTTCACTTTGTTTAGTATCGTCTTTATGTTTTCGGATTCCTATTTAGATTTTGTTCGATTCACCTTAGTACTTACAGTTTTTGCACTTGCGTTTTTTGTCAGTTTTTGTACCTTGCCTGTCTCCTTATGTTTTTTGGATCTTCTTTGTTTGCTCATTAAAAGATATTTTGCTGCATTTGGATCTATCCCTTGTTTTTGTGATACCCCGTCGTGACAACTACCTACTGCACCACCGCGTCACCGCTGCTGTGTACTATTCTGCATAATGTACCAGGTTGATGATGAGTGATGACCTACAAAGCAAGCCAGTCACCCAGAAAAGCTGTCCATATGGAGGTAAGCAGTCAGAGGTAACACACCGTAGCATTCATTTTACAAACAAAATGCAGCCATACAGTTGAAGTCAGAATTATTAGCCCCCCTTTAAGTTTTGTTTTTTAAATATTTCCCAAATTATGTTTAACAGAGCAAGGAAATTTTCACAGTATGTCTGATAATATTTTGTCTTCTGGAGAAAGTCTTATTTGTTTTATTTTGGCTAAAATAAAAGCAGCTTTTAATTTTTTAAGAACCATTTTAAGGTCAAAATTATTAGCCCCTTTAAGCTATATTTTTTCCGATAGTCTACAGAACAAACCATCATTATACAATAACTTGCCTAATTACCCTAACCTGCCTAGTTAACCTAATTAACCTAGTTAAGCCTTTAAATGTCACTTTAAGCTGTATAGAAGCGTCTTGAAGAATATCTAGTAAAATATGATTTACTGTCATCATGCAAAAGATAAAAAAAATCAGTTATTAGAAAAGAGTTATTAAAACTATTATGTTTATTAATGTGTTGAAAAAATCTTCTCTCTGTTAAACAGAAATTGGGGAAAAAAATTAACAGGGGGGCTAATAATTCTGACTTCAACTGTATGTACCCGCAAGCACATATTTCTCAGTTCTCAAATATGTAGCCCTGGATCTGTGCCATACAGATCTGTTTTTTCAATCAAGTCTGTTTTTTTTTCAATATAGAGTATCCAATCTGAATGCATTTTACTTCAATCCCCTAAAACCTTTAATTTTATAATATAATAAGAGATTTTGAATGAAATTGGAGAGCTCCCTCATCCTCCATAGACAGAAATGGTCCTGAGATGTTAAACATGTAATCTTTGTAACTAATCATATGAAGCTCCAAGAACACTATTGCGAGGCAAAAAAACCCTGTAAAAATGACTTTGTTTACCTAAATCTTGTCTGCATAGTCAGATCTGGGTGTGCATTTAGTAGGGGAAGTATGACATATTGCCATTAAAGTCAGCAATGCAACACAGAAGCATCATAATGCTTGTAGTAAATGTGCACCCTGATCTGATGCAGAAGAGAAGATACAGACCAACCATGTCGTTTTACAGTTTTTGGCACACAAAAGAATTCTCAGAGCTGATTGCAGATGAAACACTGAAGTCACATGGAATATTTTAAATGTATTTGATTCCTTTACTTCAGTGGTTAACAAATTTTTTTTGCCTGAGACCCCCTTTTCCCATGGAAAATATTGTAAGGCCCCCTTCCACATTTATTGATATTATCGCTCACAAAGTTTGCAGTAGGTATGACAAAAAAAAGTTTTTCAAACAAACAGTGTTTATTACTATATCTAGATATGTTCATGCACAAATAATAGCCTGATGTAAAATATAGAAGCAAAACATCAGTAGGCCATTTGTATTGGGTACACCTTGCAATATTTGGGATGAGTTGTCTGCAAATGTCTTATCAATTTGAATGTCCTCTTGCATTCGTTAGCAAGAACTTTGGCGCAGATAATGCACTGTGGCTGAGTCAGGGACTCTGCTTCGAGAAAATGGAATAAAACCATAGTTCTGTTAACTATCTTGGTATTTCCTGCATTTCGTGTTTTTAGTATTGCTAGCGCTATGACCCGAAATGTTTGGAGCTTCCTCACCTGGGTCTAGTATGCTTGGGTCATTCGTATTAGCTGCTAAAGGCGAATCAGTGAGACTCCAGTGATCAGTGAGTCTTTTTGTAGAGAATGAATTACAAATTAGTACATTTTTTGGTCAGCCAGAGGATAAAATGAACTAAGGCAACATGATCGTTCTCCTAATTGTCCACTGCAAAAAAAATGTTTTAATATGACGCGACCCCCCCACAGAGCTCACTGAGGCCCCCTTGTGGGAACCACTGCTTTACTTGGCTATAAAGTGTGTGTTGATTGCTGTCTATGGAGGATGAGAGAGCTCTTTTAGAATTAATCTAAAATCTTCATTTGTGTTCCAAAAATGAATGAAAGTCCCAGGGGATTGCAACGACATGAGAGTGAGCAATTAATAACAGAATGTTCATTTTTGGGTGTACTAATCATTTAATTTAATATGTACCTAAAGAATAAAAATATTTTGAATGTTGTAGATATAATACAGATAAATGAGTCATATATAAAACATAGCTTAACAATGGTATTTGTACAAAACTACGGTTAAATTTATGGCCTAGTTACTACATTTTTACTATAATAAACCCACTTTTTGAGAATAAGTGTAACATATGGGTGCAACAGAGGTGGAAATCCAAATGCAGCTTTATTAAGAATGTAAACGGGCCAATGAAATGCCAATGAGTTGGCAGCTTTAGCTTGTGCAGATGATGCTCGTTGCAATTAATTTGGCTATAAGAGCACAGTGCGAGTAAAGCCAAAGCATCATTTTTTTAGCGGAAGAGACTTTCACCTCATCAGCTAAGAGGCAATCATTATGGCGAAGGAACATATCATTTTCGTTCCCCCCCTCGGGGAACGAGGATTACCTTAGTAACAAGAGCGTTCCCCTTCGGGAGGGGAACTTCAATGCTATGTGGAAAAACTTCCACTATGGGGAAATGTATGGAAAACGCCATAATGATTGAACCTTACCTTCGCCCCCGATGAGAGGTTTGCGTGGATTTAGATATATTTTTCGGGAGTTGCAAATGCGTCTAGATAATTTTTAGGAATTTAATACGACGCTGCGGAGGCCACCTGCTACCCAAGTGGGGAGACCTGGTGGCAAAAGAGCATGTGGACTAGCCCTGAGAAGGGGGAGTACGCATATGAATAAAAGATGGTTAGTGGTGAGGGAAGACACGGGTCCGCCTGTGAGGGGGGACTGCACCGTGGCAGTATAAGCATATGGGATTGCCTAGTGGGGATCGCACATAGCGGGCACCTATACCCAGAACGCGGGCTGACCAGCGGGCACACCAACAACGTAACGGGGCAACGCCTGACTCCTCCGCGGAATCAGATGCTGGGAGCCTCGGAGGAATATTTGCAGGGTTCGCCAAGCAGGGAACTTACTGACAGAGTTAAAATGCACGTATCTCCATGTTAGAGAAAATGGCGCAGCAAGCGTTTTACAACACCTAACCGAATTTCTCATTCACCGCGTGAGGAAATCGGCTCCACTCAAGATGAATAAATCTCGCAATACGTGTCGCCCAGCCTGCAGCTCTACGATGTCTGTAGGCGCTCTCACTCCTGGGGGACACGGCTCGCCCTGGCTCAGATGAGCGAGGGAGATGGCTTCCACTGTTCAGTGGGTATGTTCCAACCTCTGTTTGGATACGGCACTTCCCTTCAGCCGATCACCGTAACAGATAAAGAGCTGAGTACGGTCTGTATAATACGCAAATCGCGAAGGACACAGCAAACAAAGGGCCTGGGTCTGCCTCCTCCGTGGGCAGCGCTTGCAGGTTAACTACATAGCTGAAGGAACGCTGTAGGAACCTAGGGCACCTAGGTGGGCCGGGGTCTCAGGTAAACGTGAGAGTGGGCCGGCCCAAAACGCTGGCACATTTCGCTGACCGAAAATGCCTCCAGATACCCACCCATTTGGCCGATGTGAACGCGACCAGCAGAGGTGTCTACCTGGACAGAAATGTTAAAGATACTGAGTCGAGTGATCGAGCAGACCTCTCCTAAGAGAGATCTCCAAGTGGGTATAAGAGGCGAACAGGAAGAATTAATATCCAAGTCTCACACCTCTGGGAACTGGATGATGAGACGATGCTTCCCACCGCGCCGCCATCGCCGCGTCCTCAGAGCGGGGATGATCGTAACGCCAACCCCTCAGAGCAGAGGAGACAGCCTTAGCTCCAGCCAACTGAAGGAGGATAGCATCACTCTGATCTGGCATGTTCGGGGTTACCTTCTCGGGGAAAAAGGTAACCACATAACGAATAGACTCAACTTCATGGCATGGGCATGCCTCGTAGAGGGTGCTCTGGCGTGAGTGACAGAGTTAACACCTAATCGGCAGGTCACTTAAGTCCTCCACGCTCCATCTATGAACCATACGTGAGGCATAGATCTGGGCGCGGGTGCCAAACAGTGCCTGTCCCCTGCTTCCAGGGGATGTGCCAGGGAGGGGCTATCATGAGGAGAGAGTTGAAAGCAGGTCCGATTGGGCCGAAGGGCGCAATACGAGAGCTGTTCCTTGACCTCCCTGACTTTACACAGTATCTGTGCGAATAGGCTCACTGGAGAAATGCGTATTACACACGCCCCGGGGCCAGCTGTGTAGCCAGTGGACTTTGCAGGGTTCACCAAGTGGGGAACTCAAGCGAGAGAGTTAGAGAGAAAGGCGCAGCCCATAACAGCTGGACGGTCAGGGGTGGAGTCTCCATTTTCCCAGGCGAAACTGCCGTGAGAGCGCATGGGATGCACGGTTGATCTCGGTGGGGAAAAATGAAATGCAACGATGCGCCGCGTATGACTGCGGGGGAGCAGATGGCGAGCGAGCTGAGACATGCGGCGAGAGCGGATACCCCCTATACGGTTGATATACGCCACCGCCCAAGGCTTTCTGAATAAAATCCCCATAGTGGAAGTTTTTCCACATAGCATTGAAGTTCCCCTTCTGAAGGGGAACTAGGAAAATGCTTGGAATCGTCAACGGGGCACAAACAACAATTGGCAAGGTGTAACTGAAAGTTAGTCTGAAATAGTCCAGATAATACAAACAGGTGCAACAGTACTCAGGGAAACAGTCCAGATGATAAACAGGTGGAATGGTAATCAATGCAAAGGTTTACGGGAAATGAAGTCCAGAACAATGACAGGAGCAGGATGGAGTGCCAACCAGCCCCACTAGAGGGCAGTCCATCCTGCTCCTGTCATTGTTCAGTGACCATAACAAGTCATAATTGTTCTTCATTTCATTGATGAAGATGATTATAATAAAAAACAATTCTATTTCTAAAATTTATTCTATCAATTTATTCAAGTTTTTGCATTTTTCCTTCCATTTTAAAATTAACTTGTACCTTGTGCTTTTTTGTCCAATTTGTGTTTACTTCTTTACTATTCTTTTGATTTTCTGTAGATAGTTGGTTTGGTTAATGGCTTATAAATTTTAATGTATACATTTTGAAATAAATGTCAAAAAAAAGAAAAATTATGTCTAGACACAGCTGAAAAAGTGGACAGGCACTAATGCCTCTATTCACTTGCAAACACTCAGGAACACTTTCATCCTACTTTGATATGAACAAATATGGTAATTTAGAGCTTTCTAAAAGTGGTCATCACTCCCAAAATTTTGCAGAGGGTTTGCACATATTCAGTTAAATTATGAAGGGGAGAAGAGATCAAGACCACCAGCACCCCTCCTTTTATCCAAACTCCCACTTCAATCCAATTTGCACACAAATGAGAGTGCGATGTCCCAGCGTCCCCCAACTCTACTGTCCCAAGGCTAGGATCTTATCTTCAGCACGCATGTGAAAGAATGTTAATGGAATTAACACAGCGTGTCGATGAGTCTAAGCGTGTTTGTATGTGACCGATGTCTTTACAGGTGTTTTCAGACGCTGTGAGTCTGCATACAGAAGAGCTTTTGGAGGAAAGTGGAAGGATAAAATATAATGAGAGACAAAGCCAGCATTTGAGAGCGAGACACAATGGAATTGAAACAATTGCACGGTATACATTAGAGTATCTGCGTGACTGCGCAGGTATGTGGTGGTGGGAGTCAGCAGAGGGTAAGTAAGACAGAAGTGACTCTCTCTCTCTCTCTTTCTATCCCTGTGGTAAATGAGCTTCTCTGGTTCCCAGGTAGCAGGAATGTCCAGGTAACTGAGTGCTGAAACTCTCCGAAATACAACATGACATAATAGAAGAAGATCAGTTTACAGTTCACCCTGGAGACACACTCTCGCATGCTTTCTCACACACACACACATACACTAAAATAATCACAAAACAGAGCACACACATCATATGATACAGAAATACAAGCACTGTTTTCATAACCAAGTTTGTATAAAAAAAAAATCCCTCAATTTTCCCATGTGCAATTGTGTTGGCTTGTCGGTGTGTTTTTCCTACTAACGACAGCAGTCAAACAAATGCTGCCATTAACTGAAGCTTACGTGTCAACATTTGTCAACATTAGCTTAAGTAAACATGCTACAGCTATATTAATAACTGTACAGATTAACCACATCAACCTCTAAAACGCTCCCACAGATCACAGATCCATTATTTTTTTGACAGATGTAGAAAACTAATTCATTTTAATGCATTTTTATTCTGAACTGCAACCAAAACATTTCCACAGAACTGTACGGGTGGATTTTCTTTCTTTTAGAGTCAGTCTTAGGAATTTGCTCATTAGAATTGACACAGAGTCATCGATAAATTGCTTTTTGCATGTTTAATTGACAGATGGCACTTGTAAGCTCAGGCAGGGATCATGTCTGGACACGTTTACTCCATTTAAGCAAGTGCATCCTGGTACATTTGATTGCCCATTTAAATTATAGGATTACAGATAAAAAATGAAGAGGAATGGAGAGAATATTTTAAATTGGAGGTGGTGATTGAGATTTTTGAGAGTGCATATCCACCTTTTCCACATGTGATTGCTGCATTTTAAATGGGTTTTACTTACGATAACTTCCACTCAATAGAACTGAAACAAATCCTTTTAAATAATAATTCTGAGAATTTTATATTTATGTTACAAAAATCCATATACATATACATAGTGAAAATGAGTAGGAGATGTCCTTTTTTTTTTTTTTTTTTTTTTTTTTTTACATGACATAAGTATCACAACTTCGAAAGCATAGCTGTAGCCAAAGCTCTTTTGAGTTCACTGTGTTTTGTTCCTCTGGATTATCTTCTGTTTGTATTCCCTAATCCCTATAGTACAGATACTGTATATTCTACACAACATCTATAATGCTGCATAAAATTGTTTCAAGTTTTCCATGATTTTTAGAGGGCTGAAAATGTTCAGATTAAAAGTTTTTATAATTAATGTGCAGGCTAAAAGAAGAGGCAAATTTGTGAAAATGGTGACATTATGTGTAACTATTTTAAGTCTAGAGTAAACAACAGGATGACAGGACTATCGAAGAATGTGTATGTGTGAAGGCATGGTATTATTTACCACCAAGTGCTTGGCATCCTTAAAACAGTGTTTTTACTTGTTTTATGTGAACCTGTGCTAATGGATCACTTTTAAAATGCTGTTGTCTGTGTGTGAAAAAATGTAACTGAATGATTATAATCCTGCAAGAAAACATTTCTGGAGGTTGGAACATATATATTATATTTTGGACTGGGGTATTGTTTTATTAAACCGCCAGCACATGCTTTCAGATGGAGCAGCATTTAGTACACAGTCAAAGTATACCATGTTGCTAGGCAAAATCAATTAAATTGGATAATAAACGAGTGCAGTGATAGTTTAGTCAGGCCACATAGGCATAGTATTGCCATGCGTCCACCGTCATTCTTCTATTAGACCAGGGACATATATACTGTTTATGGGCTAGAGCTCAGGTAAGTACACTCAAACTGCTAGCAACCCTCCATCCCTCCCTCCCGCCTTTTTTGTAAGTTTAAATAAATTTGTGCAACTTCTGACTGTTGTCTTCTCTCATTTCAGACTATCAAATCCTCAATTCTGACTGTTTTAGACCTCATTTCAGAAAAAAAACCTTACAGCAAAGCCATCCTTGCATCTATCACCAAGTCTTTATAATACAAAACAATTTAATTCTCATCTCCTGTATTTGCCTAGTTCCTGGCAATGTTCTTTGCCTAGTAAGCAGTAAAGAACGTGTTTACGTCTAGAACGTGCTGACATGAGACGTCTACTTTAGCCAATCAGAACACTCAGATGCATTCACATCCGCAAGTGCAGCCGTTTAGAGCTCATTTCTGGTTAATGATGTCAGAATTTACCAGTATTTTGAAATGGATGTATGAATGGTCTTTTCCGAAAAAATTCCAGAACGTCCTTGCTTGTGTAAACAGTGCTCCGTAAGTCGTTCCGGATATTTACCAGTATCACTGTGTGAAAGGGGCTAATGAGATAATCATTCATTCATTCATTCATTCATTCATTCATTCATTCATTTATTTTATTTTCGGCTTAGTCCCTTTATTAATCAGGGGTCGCCACAGCGGAATGAACCGCCAACTTATCCAGCACATGTTTTATGCAGCGAATGCAACCCATCTCTGGGAAACATCCATACACACTCATTCACACTCATACACTACGGACAATTTTAGCCTACCCAATTCACCTGTACTGCATGCCTTTGGACTGGAACCCGGAGGGAACCCACGCGAAAATGCAAACTCCACACAGAAACGCCAACTGACCCAGCCGAGGCTTGGACCAGCGACCTTCTTGCTGTGAGGCGACAGCACTACCTACTGCGCCACTGCGTCGCCCCTAATGAGATAATCGTTCTGTGATAACGACTGTGCAACATCTCAGTGAACCATCTCTGTGAAGTAAATGCTGCACGTGAAAATACCACACATAATACTGTTTTTACTCCAAACTCACTTCATTACTTTAGTCAATTGTTTGAAATCAATCCTTCTGTTAGATCAGGGGTGCTCAACCCTGTTTCTGGAGATCTACCTTCCTACAGAGTTCAGCTCCAACTCTGATCAAACAAACCTGGACTCATTAATTAGGACCTGAACAGCACTGGATTATTACAGACAGGTGTGTTTGATAAGGGTTGCAACTGAAATCTGCAGGAAGGTAGATCTCCAGGAACAGGGTTGAGCACCCCTGTGTTAGATGGTTCTGTAGCCGTGTGATTATTAGTCAAGCTAAATCAATGAAAACCGTTAAATCTTCTTTAATAAGAAAATGATATGAAGACTTCCTGGGTTTCTTCTTCATGTGTGTTTTGAGTTTCTGCATGAAAGTGCCCTCTGGTGTTCAGAGGAGTTTCACTCATGATCACAGAATTTTGCTTCCCTGACAAGATGTGCATGAGAATCCCAGCTTTGCTCAATCGTGTTTGCAATTTAATTTCGATTAATCACCCTATTGTATTATATTTACACTTGGTTAAAAAAATCCAGCCTAATTAGCATATTGACAATCTAAAAATCATGTATCATTTAAGGTGGTACACAACCTTTCAAACATGTTTAATTGATAAGATTTATCGTTATTCATATTAAATACCAATAATTTAAATATATATATAAAAAAAATCAAAGCTACTTTTCAAAATCTATTATTCCAGTGTCGCATACTGATCTTTTACACAATCACACTAATATTATTATTCTTTGATGTTTTTAATCATCATCAATGTTGAAAACAAATTTTGTCCAAACATTTTTTTTTCAGAATTCCTGAACACAAAGTTCAAAAGGAATTAGTTTGTAAGAGAAATCTTTTATACCATTGTGAATCTCTTTACTGTCATATCTACATAGTTTTTACACATCCTTGCTAAATATACTCTTTTCTTTAAATAAAATCTTAATGACCACAAACTTTGAATTCAATAGACATGAAAAAGTAATTAGTCTTACATGAATAGCTGGTGTTGTTATAATTATATATTTGAATAACATCATTTATTTTTTGAAGAATCTTTATATCCAAACCGGGTGAAAACCCACTGACAATCATTAATGTGAAAAGATGACCTGTTTCTGTGAGATTCAGACCTTCTCTTGAGCCATTCATTAACCCTCGGTCACACAGAGGAACTTTCTCTCTAACAGGCGAAAGAAAAGTTTGGTTTAAAGTGTCAGCTAAATGCCAGATTACTAAAATTAGTACCCTAGACTTAGTTGATAAATGCTGCGAGCCTCTATAATCAAATCAGCTCGGAGGTTCTGCTCACACAATCTCTGCTGTGGCTGATTAATGAGGTACAGGGTCACTAATGGACAAAGTGTGTGACCTCAGGCTGCTATAGGGGAACTCTTATCTCAATAACCATAATTTATCTTTAATTTTACATAAAAATAAAAATAAAAAAAATATATATATGGTCAATCGACTAATGATATAAAACAGGCAGATACCCAAAACTGCAGCTCATGCATACAGGCACCCAGAGTATTGCAGGGACAGTGATAAATTGCTTTAAATATCTCAGAGGGTACGAATCCAATTTTCATCAGATAACCTTCAGGACTTGGTTATCACACTCACTTAAATTCAGCAACATGCAGGAAATGAATCGCACAACAACCACACTGTAGGAAAAACAAAATCATTGAAAAACTGAAAATATATTGGGATAAAATAAACAAGTAGCTTTTCTCTTAGCTTTTATATTACCTTTAGGTCTAAAACAGAATAGTATAAATTGCATGATTAAAAACACTCAATGCAAAAAATGCAAACGATTGATTATTTTACACTTTATTCTGCTTAATAAGTGAGAATATATAAAACAAAATGCACTCTATTAATTTCCTTGCTAAATCTAATCGCAGAACAGATTTGGACAATACATCACACAAGTGTGAATATAAAATAGTACACGTACATAACTTCAAGTATTATCCATAACAACTCATGTCATTTAATTTTGATGCCTGCATGAAAATTCTGTCATCATTTATACGCCCTTTACTTGCTCCAAAACAGTTTGACTTTCTTTCATCAGTTAAAAAAAATAAGTTACTTTGAAGAAAGCTGAAAACTGGTAAACATTGACCTCCATTGCAATTATTATTTCCTGCTATGATTTTCAATAATGGCAGGTTTTCAGCTTTCTTTAAAATATATTATTTGCTGTTCAGTAGAATAAAGAAACTCATAAAGGTGAGTAAATAATGAGGAAATTTCATTTTGGGTGAACTATCCCTTAAAATAAGAACAATTAATGGCTTGGTGTACATTAAAGTATTTTAAATGCATGACGCAGAGGCAAAAAACCATCTAAGGCTAAATTGAACGCATAGTTATCCTGCTTATTCCATGGTCAATTTATCAAGTTAAAACTAGTATTGGAAAATAGTATTGCTGTTGCTGCATCCCAAATGGCACACTATACACTATGCTCTTATCCACTATGTACTTATGCACTTACATGCTCAACAGCATAGTATATGTATGTAGTGTCATCCCAAATGGAACACTAATGTTAAAAAAAAGTTTCCCTGATGACATTTGACGGTTGCCAAATTAGTGAAATAAATGTCCAAACTAGACATAGTATAACCGCATTTATCATCGGGAGGCAGCATGATCACTCTCGTAGTAGAATTTTGCTTTCACAATCCAAAATAAATAAAATAATCCAACCTCAGTGCCCGATAGCTCTGAATTCGCTTTTAATACATAAATAATTTATTCACCACCGGCTACAACGACAATGCCATCGTCCATTGTGATGTTTCACATTAGACATCGTACAATGCCAAATTGGTTGACATTACCCAACCCTATTATCTATCTATCTATCTAGCTATCTATCTATCTATCTATCTATCTATCTATCTATCTATCTATCTATCTATCTATCTATCTATCTATCTATCTATCTATCTATCTATCTATCTATCTATCTATCTATCTATCTATCTATCTATCTATCTATCTATCTATCTATCTATCTATCTATCCATCTATCTATATCTATCTATCTATCTATCTATCTATCTATCTATCTATCTATCTATCTATCTATTTATCTATCTATCTCTATCTATATCTATCTATCTATCTATCTATCTATCTATCTATCTATCTATCTATCTATCTATCTATCTATCTATATCTATCTATCTATCTATCTATCTATCTATCTATCTATCTATCTGTCTATCTATCTATCTATCTATCTATTTATCTATCTATCTCTATCTATATCTATCTATCTATCTATCTATCTATCTATCTATCTATCTATCTATCTATCTATCTATCTATCTATCTATCTATCTATCTATCTTTCTATCTATCTATATCTATCTATATCTATCTATCTATCTATCTATCTATCTATCTATCTATCTATCTGTCAAGTGATGGAGGGACGGAGGGACGGACGGACGGACGGACGGACGGACAGACAGACAGACAGACAGACAGACAGACAGACAGACAGACAGACAGACAGACAGACAGACAGAGATATAGATAGATAGACAGACAGACAGACAGACAGACAGACAGACAGACAGACAGACAGACAGACAGACAGACAGACAGAGAGATAGACAGACAGACAGACAGACAGACAGACAGACAGACAGACAGACAGACAGACAGACAGACAGACAGACAGACAGACAGACAGACAGACAGACAGACAGACAGATAGATAGATAGATAGATAGATAGATAGATAGATAGATAGATAGATAGATAGATAGATAGATAGATAGATAGATAGATAGATAGATAGATAGATAGATAGATAGATAGATAGATAGATAGATAGATAGATAGATACTGCAATCTTGGTCATACTGCAAGCTATTATACTGTCTTGTTTTGTATTCAGATCATTTTATTCTTTCGCAATCACCCACAGACCCCCAATTTACCCTCAGTCCCAGATCATCTGACCCATCAGATGAAGGTTTTGACCTCAGATGCTAAAGGCGTCAACAAAACTGATAATTCCCAAACCCCACAACCTCGAGTTCACACACATCAACTTCCTCTCCCTCTCCATTCATCCTGATCACAGACGCCCTCCTCTCTTCTTTTCTTGTCACAACGGAAGAAAGAGAGAGTGATGATCTCATTTACTGTGTGACCACATGAAGGCAAACAGCTTCAATCATGACACCATTAATCAGGAAACACTAAACAAAAGAAGAGTCACAATGCGCTACAGTATGACAACATGGTTAAACACACACAGTGGCTCTCATCATTGAGGAACCGACACTGACAACTGGGAGGATCAGAGAACAAGCAGAGAGGAAGAGAAGGTAAAAAAGCCAATAAAAAAAAAGCATCTCACCTTTCTCCATAATAGCTGCTCTCACCTGTTGGTCTCCTCACCTGAGGCTGTGGATCCTGATACTCTTCCTCCCTCCCTCCATCTCAACCACCACACAAAGATGGACAGATAATACTGTTCTTTCACCCCCTTGATGCCCACAGAAATCCATTCACTGGCTATCCCTCACCCTTCAGCCCAGCCCTGAAACTGATCCAGACAGCCTTTCTCCTTCACAGTTTTCTCACACTCTTAGTTCTGACTCTTTAAAGAGCATGATGTACTCACACAGCATTTATGCGTTATATATATTGTATATATATAATGTATATTATATACATTAAGTTCAATTTATTACATGGCTCTCTGGAACATCAAGTCTGATTGAACAACCACAATATTTCAAGATATGCTATTCGCAGTGTTGGGTGTAATTAGTTACAATTACTTTTCATTTTAAGTAATTAAATTACAGTTTTTTGAATAATGTATTGCCTTAAATACTGTAAATAAAAAATATTAAATTTATTTTGCAGAATAATTCTATTTTTAAACTAGAAAATGTATCAAAACAATTGCACATGCTTAAGAAAACATTCAGCATGAAATTAAATCATGACAATATATGGTATAAATTCAGAGAAATTCAGGAGTACATATTTTTTGTTATTCAGATATTGAGCATAATAATAATGAACTGTGCATATTTTCTTTGCATTGAGATTGATAGTTATTTAAGCAGTATAGACCATTTCAATGTGGTGATGTCATTGGCCCATAAACGTTTCCTGCTTGATGTCAAACTATTTCATAACTATATTTATTCATTCATTCATTCATTCATTCATTCATTTTCTTTTCGGCACCACAGCGGAATGAACTGTCTCTAACTTATCCAGTTCAAGTTTTACGCAGTGGATGTCCTTCCAGCTAAAACCTATCATTGGGAAACATACATACACACTCATTCACAAACATATACACTACGGACAATTTAGCTTACCCAATTCACCTATACCACATGTTTTTGGACTTGTAAAACAAAGACCATGCTGGTCAGGTAGCTGAAACGGTAGGCTACAAATAATTAATTTGTTATGAATTACACTTTCTTGATAACAACATATTAAACTAACACAGGCTCATCCAGGGATTATGAATCATCAGTGAATATATTCATTTATACTTTCATAAAAAACAGCTGTAAAATATGCTGTAAAATGTACTTCCAGCTGGTTGGTAATAAAAAATATAGTCTGACAGGGTTGTCAGCAGCCTGACACCATGAGAAGTGGAGTGTGACTATTAACCAACATCAGAGGACATCAACTCTCACAGGAAAAGGTAACTGTTTAAAAGGAGACAATTTCATATAAAAAAATACAATTTTAATCATACAAAAATGCAAAATATGTAGAATAAAATGAAGCTCTGCTTCTAAAAATAACTGAGAATCAGATAAAAGCAGGTTTTACATAAACAAATATAATTGTACACTGTCACTGGGGTGGTACCTTTTCAAATTGACACATTGTTGTACTTAAAGAGTCAATATTGGTATCTAAAGGGTTTATACTGTACCCTAAGGAACATATTAGTACCCAAAAAGAGTACCTTTTGAAAAGGTACCACTATGAGTACAATGAGTACTTACCATGGGTACTTACTCTTCTCCTGCTAATATAAAACAGTTCTCTCTTTGATGCTTAAACACTTTGGTAGACAGGTAGACTAAAAAGCCACTTATCCAATATGTGGCACATCTGGGCTCTGATGGACTTGCTTTACTTTGGCTCATTTTACATTTCTACTGAAGTATAGAGTGGGTGGGACTATAGACATAGTTGTGACATCTATTGTGCCACCACCCATTTTGATAAAATTATTCTAGGATGGCTCTTTCTCACTAATTAAGTCTAGCGGAACATATTAGTACCTAAAAAGAGAACCTTTTGAAAAGTTACCACCCCAGTGGTAACCTTTATTTTCAAGAGTGTACAAATACATTCAATAAATATAAATGGTCATGTTGTAACCACAAACAAGCAAGTGTGTTGTTACATTGAAATTTTAACTTAAAATTGAGGGTACAGGGTTTGACTGAAAAAAAATAATAATTTGGATAAAAAATACCTGCTCTTGATGAAAACGCAAATTGTGACTTTTAAAAACTTTTCACATCTGTAATGTGCACTTCCCTAGTGCCCACAAACTGCACAAGAGTCCAATTTGCCAGAGGCTCTCAGACCTGTTCCCTCAAGCAGAACAGCTGGCCTGCATCACATCATTTCCCTGCTCACCGATAAAGCTCCAGGTGGTTTGGGGTTTAATAAAAACATTATTGCCATTCAAAATTAATATAATTACAAACATAACATCACCTCTTTTACCCTCATTACATTACTGCCGTATTTCCCCACTTAGATGAGCAGAACCTAATTACTCTAACAGTCATTTATTTTAAAGGATTTTCTTTTTCAGAATATGAGAGTGAGGTGCCTATACGACAGCATTTTAAGGCACCATATATTCAATGCCAACCATTACAAAAATGTTTCTAACTTCCTTCTTTCATTCCTTTTTAAACATCCTTTGTAGATAAAGCAAATCTCATGATGCATTGCTCAATGGAAATGTGGGAAATTGAAATCACTTTTGAAAGCTCCAAGCTCAATTCCAGCTATCTACTTAAATTAGTTAGGGCACAAGGTACAGAATAAGAATAAGAAATTGATTAACTATAGACGTTTTTTGAGGGGGTAAAATAAAATTTTCAGACACAAAAATACCATATTCATTTTTCAGCCAATAGAAAGGAAAACAGGTCAATATATCAGCTGAAGAAATGCTATGAGGCCATCCGCTGCGCAAAATGTATGCTGGATAAGGTGGTGGTTCATTACACTCTGGCAACCCCTGATAAATGAAGGGACTAAGCTGAATGAATGAATGAATGAATGAATGAATGAAGGAATGAAGGAATGAAGGAATGAATGAATTCAGCTCATTCCTCAGTGTGGACATTCTGCCCATGTGCAGATACTTATATGCATGTACCACACATGCTTACCATATAGGTTTGCTCAAATAAGGTGCCGGCAGGATATTTCTATGTACTGTAGTATACTTGTTCATGCTGCTTGAATAGAGCTATTATGCTGTCATGGCAACAGTGGTAAGATGGCCACTCGTTCTCTTTCAGTAAAATTCGGTTATTTTATTGGTTTACTTTATTGTCTTACAAAATTATATTATTCAATAATCAAATAAATTATTTTTACAAAGATTTTCGGTTTCAATTTTGGTTTTCAGCCAAGTGCATTTAGAATTTTATTTTTGGTTCATCCCTAGTTTTACTATTGGTAAAGCAAGAAATACTAATGCATTACAAATCATGATACATTAAGGTGTATAAGCATTTGTACAGAATTATCTGGAGTAAAATGTTCTTATTTTTGAATTTTGGGAAATATGTAAATGTTTTATGTAGCTTCAAAAAGTCAATACTATATATGACCTTAAAGCAAACAAACAAAAAAAGAACAATTACCACCAAACATCCTGTTCAAAATATTACACTCTGTGGCTTTTGATGTAGTGGGTTGCCCAGATGACAGTACACACACAGCGTAAAAAAATCAATTTAAGAATAAAACATGTATAGCTACTATTTTCTCTTGTGGTCTAAATGTTAGATCTACAAATAGCTTATTTTAAGATAGCAGAACTAAACAAACAAGCACAGCTGTATCCCCCCCCCCCCCCCCCCCCCCCCCCCCACTCTTTTTAAATAATCAATATTTTGCAGGTTGCAAATGTGACCTTTTAAATGTGCAAATGTGACTAAATAAACTAAGTAGTCTTTCTTGCAAGACGATTTAGAGTAAGCATCCTTTAAATCAGTGGTTCCCAAAGTGGGGGTCGGGACCCACTGGGGGGGTCGCGGGACAATGACGAGGGGTCGCTTGGTGATTTACAAAACTCAAATAAATTTTAATAAACTATTAAAATTACCATATTTTATTCATAACCCACAGAAGATAGTTAATAGTTACGTTAAAGAAACAACAACATCAACATACAAATAAACATCTATCAGCCTTTAAATTTTTTCATTTGGATTCTTTTCTTTTGGATTATGACCCCTGTGTTTAGATTAATTACACAGCAATAGCGTTAGCTGCAACAGATTGATTTCACGGGGCCAGATAAACATTTTTTGACAACCTTAGTGGCACTCTAATACATTAAAAAAAAGATAATTGTGATTAATATTAAATAAAATTGATAAATTACTTTAAAAAATTAAATGGTAATAAGACTGTTGCATTTTTGTGTTGTCAATATCCTCGTGTTTATATTTGCCTATAGTTGTGTGTGCACCGTTTGCATATTTATAACCACCTTTGAGAAAAAATGGGGGTCGCGAGTCACTGACATTGTTATTTTGGGGGTCGCGGGCTGAAAAGTTTGGGAACCCCTGCTTTAAATGCATCTTATTACAGTTAGACATCTAATATCATTAGATTACTCATAAAAGAGAACCATTCTGAATTTCAGCAAATTTACTTCTGAATTTTAAACAATAATCTGACCAACCACTGCAAAATAATGCTGCCATGCCAAGTTTTCAAAATATCCCCTCAATCTACAAACTTGGCCTGCATGTTTGGCTAAACACAGTGTAAAACCGACTACCACAAGCCTAGTATTTGTATTCAAGAACCCTCACTGTGTTCACCTCACAGTCCTTTTTTCACTTATCATTTCCACAAAGTTTTTTTTTTTTTATGCCTACAACCATGAGTCTTTTTCCCTGCTATTACAAAAACAGTTCTGTCTGAAGTGAAGCAATGCCAAAATCACAGGTTTGATTTCCGGTGAACACAACAACTGAGAAAAGTGTATATTGCAGTTTAAGTCACTTTGGTTAAAAACATTAAAAATCGAATTAAAGTAAATATATGATGCAAAGAAGATTTGATATGTACTTATTACGTTCCTGTGAATAGTAGTCTATTATATTTGACATTTTCTGCCATGTCCATATAGGGGTCAAGCACAAAAGACTTAAAGCTTTTAATCACCCAAAGGTCATCCAAGGTCTCACTACACTTATGCGCACACTGAGAACTGTTTGTCAAGGCTGCTGAATAATGCTAATAATTTTGTAAATAATATTTCATTTCTTTTTCTTTTTTTATAATTTCTTAAATAATTTTTCACTTTTATTTTGATAGGACAGTGGAGATTTACAGACAGGAAAGTGTGAGGAGCAGAAATAGGAAAAGGATCGGCAATGGACCTTGAGCACCTCAGTGCTATGGGTCGACCACTAACCACTAGGCTATTGACGACAACATAAATAATGCTGTAAGTGCTTCTCCAACTGTTCAAGCTTTTTTAAAACTCAAATTTCACATATAAATGCACGCTTAGAGCCACACTATGCTCCTGGAATTTGACAAATTGACAACAATTAAAAAACAAAATATGCTTTGGTAGACAGGTACACTAAAAGCCACTTTTCCCACTACATGGTACAGCTGGGCACTGAACGACTTGCTTTATTTTGGCTCGATTTACAATTCCACTGTAGCTTCACATTAGAGTGGGTTAGACTATAGACATATTATTTAAAATTATTCTACGATGGCTGATTCTCATGTTTAAAATTCTATCAGCCTCTGGCCAATCAAAGATCCACATTATTTACACTTTACATTAGCCATGTACCCATCCAGCTATTTATGCACATTTTGGAATATCGCATTAAAAATGCTTAATGGAAATTCCAAAAAACCAGTGCACAACTGGATAGAATAAATTTTTTATCAAATAAAAAAATGTGCATAGACTATGACGGAAACACATTTACCAAATAAATTCTATTTGTTGATTTTGTTTCAACAGATCATGTGATAAAAAAAAAATGGGCGCGATGAGATTACATTAATGGACAAAGCAGCAGACCAACCACATTGTAAAAGATCTGAAATGTTGTTTTGATCATTCTAAAATACCTCATCAAAGTGGTTCAGTATTATTACATCCCAAAACTTGAGTGTGAGTGGCTGCGCTCCCAAAGAGCATCTCACACCTCCAAAAGCCACAGTGAATTTATTGTGTTTCATCTTCGTCTTCTCAGGGACGAAAGTAACAATATTTTTCTCTTTGACTAATTGAGTAAAAATGGTGCTTTATTCACAAATATTTATGTGATATTCCAGTTCTGTATACAAATTTTATTCACATTTTTGAATGGAAACATAGCTATTGTAGTATTTGTACAGTTCGCTTGGAACCTCATTCTAGGTAGATCAAGGGCCCTAACATATACTTGGCACAATAAGGCGCAAGACGTGTTTGGCGCGATGTGTTGCTATTTTCAGACCAACGCAACCCTAATTGTCCTATTTTGTGCCACGTTGTTTAAATGGTAAATCCATTTGCGCCGCTTTATGGACTTTGTGTGCCGGTCTAGAATGGAGGTGTGTTAAAGCGCATTGTTGGCACGTTGCTATTTTGAGGAACTAAAATAGACTGCGCAATTGACCTGCTGAAAGCAGGTTTAAAGTCCAGCGCAGAGTGCGTTAGTTGTGCGCCTTAAACGCATACACATTTCTTAATACACACAGGATGTACAGCAATACGCAAATATCTGTATTTAAAGGATTCAAATATTGCAAAAATTATTATTTTCTACATAAATATAAAAACCACTGCCTCCACGCCTTCTTCATCTCGGGGGGCTTTTTTCAGTTTATTCATGACAACTTGCTTTTGTCTGTGGCGACCCCAGATTAATAAAGGGACTAAGCCAAAAAGAAAATGAATGAATGAAAATAGAGGGAGTGAAAGTGAAGAGAAAGAGAAAGTAAAGAGGTCGATTGGAGGAGGCTCGTTCTTTATACTCGCGCTGCAGGTCTGTTTAACTTTTTTCTTGTTAGCGAAGCTTTCACTTTTTCCTCTTACAAAGTTCGCCATATAAATAGCAAATGCATCATGGCGCGATGCAACTGACTCTTAAAGGGAATGGGAGATGAGTCTCTGATTGGTTTAATGCATGCTATGCTCAAAACACACCCATAATTCATTAAGAGAATAAGCTTGACCCTGTTAGACCATGCACCGCGGAGCAAACCATATTTTTTTCCGTCCTTAAAATAGCAAAAGTGAATTTGGACCTGCCCTAAATGCGTTTGCGCCATGCGCTTTAGACTTTGCGCCTAGATCGTTAAAATAGAGCCCCAAAAAAAGTATCAGATACTGCACTTCACAGTAAAAAAAATCCCTCAGAAGTAAATCTAATCAAGCCATACATGCAGTGGAATGCACCAAAACAGTCACAGTTACAAAAGCCTGCAAACCTTATTTGTATTGTCCTATCATTCTCATACAGCCTACAAATGACTATGAAGGGATTCTGAGGCCTGGAGCTGGTTGTAATGCAGCGCCATGGTAGACAGTAATTACAACAAGAGTGTATTGTAAGGTTTTACATGAGAAAGATGTGGGTCATGAGAATCCTCTTTCTTTTATTTAGGCTTTCTGTGACTCATCTAAGAGTTTGATATTCAACCCCCACCCCTCCCTTCAGATTCAGATCATAAGATTAGCATTATGTGTGATGAGTTAGCATAGTGGCAAGACATTCCTGATCTCAACCACAAGACAAAAAAAAAGAGTTGGTTTCATCTTTGGGGGCCTTGGGCATCTCTTGTGTTGATGGCTCTGTTTTCTTTTAATAAATATGAGAAATTCTTTCATAAAAACCATGCCAGTATTAAATCACAGTAGTCTAATTAAACATTTGCTTTTAAGCTAACGATTAATGGGTTATTTGTAGTGATAGCGTCTGCTCCGTTGCTACAGGCAGTAAAATATAGTGAGGTCAACCACTCTGGAAAATAAAAGAGAATAAGCATGTTTCTCATAAGAAAGAGGCAGAAAATGACCAGACACAGTGGGAGAGTAAGAAAGACTTGTTTTCTAGACAAGACAATGACCGCAGAGAAAATAAATGCAAATGGGAGCACAGTGGAGAGAATATATAAATAAACAAGATGTAAATTATAAAGTGCAGTTTTGAATTAACCAATCGAAAACCAATTCTGTGGTTTGTGACATTGTAACTCAACTATTTTCACTGGCAGCATGGTTGTAATTGTGATGTCGCTTTTGTGAAAGCTCAATAAATAAGACTGAGTAAAAAAATCTTTATTTTAGTCCCACCAATGAATGGTTTGATACAATGTTGATATGAACAACAGGATTTCATGTTGCTATGAACAACATGATTGTGTATTTGTATGTATTTAATGTGTGGTTCTACCAAATGTACATTTACTCACATATATAGTAGAAGTCAGAAGTCAGCCCCCTTTGATTTTTTTTTTCTTTTTTAGATATTTCCCAAATGATGTTTAACAGAGCAAGGAAATTTTAACAGTATGTCTGATAATATTTTTTCTTCTTGAGAAAGTCTTATTTGTTTTATTTTAGCCCCTTTAAGCTATTTTTTTTGATTGTCTACAAAACAAACCATCGTTTTACAATAACTTACATAATTACCCTAACCTGTCTGGTTAAACTAATTAACCCATTTAAGTCTTTAAATGTCACTTTAAGCTGTATAGAAGTGTCTTGAAATATATCTAGCAAAATATTATTTACTGTCATCATGGCAAAGGTAAAATAAATCAGTTATTAGAGATGAGTTATTGAAACTATTATGTTTAGAAATGTGTTGAAAAAATCTTCTCTCTGTTAAACCGATTGGGGAAAAAATAAACATGGGGGCTAATAATTCAGGGGGGCTAATAATTCTGACTTCAACTGTATGTATAATGTATAATAGTGATATATTAATTTACAATACTGACATACAGAAAACATCTGTGAGGTCAGTTATTTGAGTATGAGCAACCTCACTGTTGTCATTTCAATGGCAATATGTTTTCAATCATTTTTTTAAATTCAATAAAAAAAAACACTAGATTTTATACTGTTCTAAATGATAGGAAAAAATATGACTATACTTTAAAACTGAATAACATGTTTGGAATCATTTACTGTAACCATAACATATTGTTTAATACTATGTTGATTTTGTTTGACGTGGGATACAATTTTATTTTTATTTTCAGTCTGGTAAGCAAATGATGGCTGACATTAGCAAATTAAGCGAATTCAAACTGACAATAGAAATATAATAAATGACAAATGTAATGAATTGTATTAGTGTGCTATAATCCACGTGTTTAAAACAGAACCACAAGTCAAGCCTTTTTGTTAGCAACCATCATCTCTCTATTCTCAGCTTGACTATAAACCTACCAACTAATTAATTAAAAAACTGATGCCTTAAAGTTCACCAAGATTTACGCATTCTACCTAACAGAACTATGATTGCAATACATTGTCATCTGGACTACTTCTGGTACTGCTTTTGACTTATATAATGTTTTTAGCTGTAAATACATACCTTGTAAAATTCGATTAATTGACTTTAACAGTGATTAAACAGGTGTTTTTTAGCCGATTAGCTTAGCAATTGTAGCCCGTTGCCTTTAAATTGTTAAGTAAATGAATTGTTTGCATAATTATAGCATTTAAGGTAAGTCAACTTAACAGTTTAAAGTTACAATGAGTTCACTCACTTTTTTACATAAAATAACTAATCACTTTTTACAGTGTAAGAATTTTGACATTTTAAAAGTTTATTTAGAGATGTTTATGCTTTGTTATCTGTAATGTTCTTTAACTTTATGGACTGAACTTGTAGTCACAGCCTTGGGCTGAAGAGGGTCTTGTTTGGGGACCACAGGATTTTATCTTTGCCATTTGCAGATTGTGTGGTCCTGTTGGTTCCATTGGACCTGGACCTTCAGCATGCACTGGGACGGTTTGATATAGAGTGTGACGCAGCTGGGATGAGAATCAGCACCTCCAAGTCTGAGGCCAGGTGCTCAACTGGAAAAGGTGGCTTGCTATCTCCAGGTTGGAGGAGAGTCCTTACCCCAGATGAAGGAGTTCAAGTATCTTGGAGTTTTGTTCCAAAGTGAGGGAAGGAGGGAACATGAGATTGACAGGTGGATTGGTGCAGTGACAGCAGTAATACTGACCAAAAAAGAACAAGAGTTTATTTTGCAGTGTGGCAGGGTACACCCTAAGAGGTGAGAAGCTCTGTCAGCCTAGAGGAACGACCAGGCCTCAGATAATCAGCAGATAACGGATGGATGGATGGCATTTGAAGATGTGAGGGTCTAGTCGACTACTAGTCAACACTGAAAACCTTAGTAGACTACACAAGATTAAATTATTCAAATCACCATCTTGTTTTTTTTATATTAATGTAATTTAACTGTTACATTTAATATTAAAAATTAAGTAGGGGCACCACAGTGGCTAAGTGGTTAGAATGGTTGCCTGGTGTTTCCCTGCACAGAGGGTTGTATCCTTAGTGCAGGGTTGTGGCTGGAAGGGCATCTGCTGTGTAAAACAATGGGGTATATACACATGGACTTTTAATTTTCAGTCATCCAGCCATCTGTCGCACCATTACAAAATAATCCCTTTTAAGATCTGATTTCTCTTCAAAAGCAGCGATCTTCAGTGCCAAATTGAGAAATGATATAAAGTGAGTATCAGACCGGACAAGAAGCACTGCATTAAATTATATTTTTTCATGCCATGTCTTTAAAATATAGAAATTTATTTTACCCCAGTATTTTCAATGGAGTTTCTGAGCTTGCCTGTTGCCGCTTACGGCTCTTGTGTGTACGTGGTCTTTTATCTTGTTTTTAGACTAGATTAGATTAGATTAGATTCAACTTTATTGTCATTACACATGTACAAGTACAAGGCAACGAAATGCAGTTTAGGTCTAACCAGGAGTGCAATAGCAGCAAGTGCAGGATACAGGTATAAATTATAAGGATTATACAGGTATAAGTTATAAGTTATATGAAGTTATAAGTTATTACGCTTGAACAACGAAATGAATGCTGAAGTCTATTTAACTGACTCTATTTAAATTATGTTACAACATCAATGCTGTAAAAGGAACCTTGTGAAATTTAAAAAAGTAACATAAACCTTTTACTGGAAGTTTATCATTGGCTGAAAAACATTAACTGGGCATATAGCCTATTACCAGAGAAAGTGGTGGTTCATTCCACTGTGGTGACCCCTGATAAAAGCAGGGACTAAGCTAAAGGAAAGTGAGTGAGTAAGTGAAAATAAAGTTAAAACGTTTTTACCTTGGACCTGCATGAGTTTCTTTGTATCGGTTTCAGTTACATGTATAGAGTGGAGGAACTATGACCTCAATTTGTATGCAAAAACCGGTTCCCTCGTCCCAAATGGATTTTTTAAATGGGATTTCGTTTAAATCGCTTAAATAAGGTCCGTGGCTAACACAAACTCAAGATACTTCACATCAGTTACATCACACTCTTGATTTAAAATCGATTACGCTTCTTTAAAAAAACGGTTGCTATCAAGTTGCTAAATGGGACTACAGGTGGTGTCGGACTCATTATACGTCATCAAGCTAAACTGTTCTGGAAAGCAGCCCGCTTGCGTTGGGCATTTGGATTTGGATTTTATTTAAGTATTTTCACAAATAGTATATTATAGTTTGTATTTTTCTAATTGGTAATTCATATTGTGTGTAGATAGATAATGCCTTCACTTGTAAAGACTGTCAAGACAGATTAATTTGTTGATCCTTTATTTTAATTAAATTATATTATGGGGATACTGCTTACCAGTGCAGCCTGTCTCTTTCCTGCTCTCAGTAATGCAAATGTGTGAAAATACATACATATTAACTGTAATTTTAACGTGATCAATTGGTTTTTCCTCTGTCATAACTGCAATCTTTACACTCATCCTTAAAATTTAAAGCAGATGTGACTGTATGGGCTGCTTTTCGCTGTACTTCGTGACAAAAAAAGTATATTGAATGTTGTTCTGTGTCTATGATGGAACTTGCAGGCATATAGACTTGTCCCTCACACCTCATTTCTGTCGTCTGTTACTAAGGTAAGCGGGCTGTGTGCACGCGAGCGATACACTTATTTAAATATGTACTATGATAATACTATGTAGGCACATTTATACATACAGTTTAAAACTTTTACAACTACCGTAAAGCAAAACAAAATGTATTTCCCATGTAAAAACTATCCAAAAGGCATGTAGATGTGTTTTTGCATATTTATTTGTTTATAATATATAGCGTGGATTATAATGTAATAAACCGAGAGAGTAAATCTTTGTCATGAACCATTTTTCTAAAAATAAGCTTGAAGAGTTGTCTGTAGCAGGGTGGTGCTGACGTCACAGACGAGCACCCTGAAGGCTAGTCCGTTTATAGCCTAATGTTAGCTTTTCAGTTCTTGCGTTTGCATTTAAGGTCCAAAAGTGCTAAAAGTTGTATTTTCGTGTGAGGATTATCCGGTTGGACAAAACGTGTAAGTGTAATGAACTGTGTTTGAACACAGAGCTTAATACTTGCAATCTTCGAACAGCTTATGGGAAAATCCTATAAGGATTTTATCGAGGGAACCAGTTTTTTGCTAGCAGCCGATTAGCCTATAAGATGACGTCATTGTTCCTTCACTCTATTACCAGAGCAATTACACTTTTTAACAAGAAACACAATTCCACAATTACAACAAACAAATGGAGAGACACTGAAACATCTGAATGCTGATATACAAAGCATCAAACCAGCTTGTCAAATTACCAGACCAGAACTATACAAATATTGTTACAAAGACACTCTTATCTCCAGCCAGACACCAGTTCATAAAATTAAAAGCAAAAGGCAGTGCTACAATCTTTCAGCTTCATCTTTTGCTCTCTTTCTCTCACACACACTCGATCTATCCACTCTAATCAATGAGTGTGTAATCAGTTTAAAGAGCCAGGCTAGAGAAAGCCAAACACTGACCGCAGTGCTCACAGCAAGCTTCACTAAAGACTCCTAGCACAGCATGTCTACAATCTCACCGACGGTTAGCCTGCATTACTACCTCCGCGTAATGCCACTGAGGTCAGATCAAGGTGAAGTGAAAACTTCCATATCAGCAAGTCAATAAAATTGGAAAGCACATTAAAGGTGTGATCAAAATGTGCTGCAGGTGCATAGAGGCAAATAAATGCTTCTAGTTGGGGACAGACATGGGACCCAAAAATAAAAATGCTGTCATCATTTGCTTACCATCATATCATTACAAATTTTCATTTATCTTCAAAAGCACAAATGAAGGTGTATACTTTTGATGAAACCAAGAGATTTCTGTCCATCTATTCATTATAGGTTGCAGACATTTTAATGCACTGTATTACTAGCTAAAGTAAGTAAGCAAGTAAACTTGTAAAATTAACAAAAATAAAAATTGCTTTGTAAAATGCATGCTGATGTCTATGGAAGATGGCAATAAATGATCATTGTTTTATACACACTCTTACTAAGTGTGGTATTGACAACAGATACACACTGTTTGGGTAACTAGAACATTTACTCTGTAATCTTCTCCCAGTTAAAAAGCCACTTACTTTCACAGAGTATATACAGAAATCAGACAGTGAAATTCAATACCTTTTAAGACTTTTTTTAAGACTCTTTCCATACATTTTAAGACCTTAAAACTACTTTTTAACTGGAAACACTGGAGAGATTTTAACTTACAGTTATATTTACTAAATAGTAATGTAAGAAACTAATGCAAAACCAAAACATTATTCATATACTGAATAAAAATTTATTAAATCTAGCTAATTCAGCAGGTTGGTGCCTATAGAACTGCAGAATAAATAGTTATGCCTCGGTTACTGCAGTAAACAAAACAGCATGATGTCAAATCTAGTAGGATTTAATTGATTTCATAAACTACACAGCATCCTGATATTTGCAGATTTAATTCAGGCAAACTTTAGCATACAACAATACATTGCATAATCAAAAATGATATCAAATTATACCTTGCAAAATAGATAAAAAATAAACGTAATACTTTTAAGGGGCCTTAAATTTCTCTACACTGATTTATCAACTTTTAATACTTTTTAAGACACCGCGGACAGACACCCTGTTTCATTTAGTTTAGGAGAAGTTGATGAACTGAAGTGTTGTAAATCCAGCAGCTCTAATCTCTGCTGTGAATGTGGCAGCAGTATATCATAAACCAGATGCGTTGGCATGGGAATATAAAAGTGATGCAGTCTAAAACTTCAGTTAAAGTATTCATGTGTAAAAGGTCCCAAAAACTATGCCTAAACAAGACCAGCTTTCCCTCACATCCCAAATCACAATCTTTGGGACTCAATCGCAGCCAAGCACTGTTGTGTGGTGATGGGCATGATCTTGCTTTTGCACTCACACTGTTTATTCACATACTTTTAGAGACGCTTTTTCTCTGTTAAATAGCAGAGAGCCCGGCTCGGGAAAAAGAAACACCCAGAAGTAGGATTTTTGTAAAAGAAAATTTAAATATGGCCCATGCTTGAGCACGAGTATCCAACTCTTTAACAGTGTGGATACTGAAACTACACTGTAGATACTGAAAATTGCAGATTTGAAAAATATGCTAATCAGAAGCTACATTAAGCAAAACCATTAACATCTGACTGCAGAAGATTTAAACCACCTGATTCATTTAGATTTGTATTTCCTTTGAAATATTAAAAAAACAACAAACCTGTAAATTACAACAAACAATTTTCAATGGAGAGACAGAAATATCTCTGCTTTCATTACAGTTATGAAGTTATGAAGATGAACGTGTTCTGTGTTGTTTTTTGACAGAGCAGTGAGCAAATGTTGCCAGAATTTTTACATTTGGATGAAATATCCCTTTAACATAAAGGCACTTGCAACTTGTAAATATTATAGTCCTTAGTTAGATTTTTCAAAAAAAAGTGTAAATAAAGTTGCTCTGTGGTGCTAAGAGAATAAATGTTTCACATAAGCAAAGACAGTGGGAAAGAAAGACACAATTAGTAGTCACAGAGAAAATAAATGAGCAATAAATAAATTAGCAAAGTAGAAAGGATATACAAATAAATGAGCTGTAAATTATTCAATTATATTAAATTATTACATACAAGTTATTAAATAAAATGTGAAAAGTCGTCAGAAGAGATTTGAGCAAAATTTTGTCTCAACCTTCATTCTGATTACTGTTCTTTTCCCTCTTCCAAATTACAAACATACAGTTACAGGCTTGGTACTGTAAAGTGTTTCCCCTACCATTATATTAGGGGGGCGCCCTGCCCTCCCAACGACTTTACCCGCCCCCCCTTGAAGTCAAGTTAATTTTATTTGTTTATAGAGCCAGATCACAACTTTTAATAAGCTAAATAGCCGTATGTAATATCTCATTTACACAACGGCATGGAGGGCTCGAAATTGCGACCAAATTGCGAAATTGCGACCATTAATCTATGCAACCTTATAATATATTTGGGAGCATTTGTGCGACTGCATATAATGGTTGTAGTGCGACCTATTTTGATTTTTTTTCTAAAAACATGCTGAATCGCTCTTCCCTACCGCTATATTGGTTCATATTAGCTGTCAATCACTCAAAGCTTTACACTGTCAGATAATGGAGCTTTTGTGACCGCGGTTAATGCAAACGGCTGAAGTTTGAGGAAGACGCAATTAAAAGTACACAGGTTTGCAAACCCACCCAAAGTTACAAATAATGGCGCTGATGAGAGCAATCATGCTGTGAATGTTGATCGCCAGCCAAGATCAACCGGAGTGTTTTCGGAGAGAGTGCAGAAAGACTCAGAGTGGACCAGCTGTTTTAATGGCCCAAATCTTGATGCGTTGCATTCACTGCGTGTTCAACGCAAATGGCCGCTAAATGTACTATTTAACACTATACATCATCGCCAAAGAAGCTCGCCTTTAAGTTTAAATGAAACTGCAGCTCATGACAAAGATCGGTATTTCGCCGGTGGTCATTGTGAGAATCCTGCTCTGCCTGCTCATATATGCTTTTTTCCACAAACACAGAAAAATGTAAATCAGAGCATAACGAGACTGAGCATTTAAAATGACACAAAATGAAAACCAAAACTTTTAAAGAGTGATAGAAGTGAGACTTTTCTTCCTTTTGTCTGTTCTTTCTTGACATGCATGTTATTTTTCTATTTAGCTACTGATGACTGCTTTGCAGCTTTAGCATTGAATTGAATGATTTATTATAATCTTAAGTTTATGTTTTGTAACAGAAATATTATTTGTTTATTAAATTGACATGTGTATAAAAACAATTGTGCAAAATGGACATTTCTTACTGTAATGCTTCATTTTTGTTTAATGCAAACCATAGATTTATTTTTCATAATGTAACAGCATGACTTTATATAGCGGATAACTCACATTCAAGCACATTTGAGCATGATAATGAGAAATTTCAATCATTGATACTATTATTGACATCATCGTCATTATTAATATTTTACAATTATTAGACATTCATTTTGGAATTATTGCACAAATATCGATAAGTCATCACAGAATTAGTTATAGTTGTTAGTCCTGATTGTTGTTTTCAAATACAATAAATCCATTATTATACAATTTGTAGTGGTGCTTATTCATTTTTGGTTGGTGCTCCTAAATTTTTGAAGTGCTACCAAGTAAAAGAGTTGATTTTGAGCCCTGTTCATGCTCTCACTCTGCCCAAATAAAATTCAACGTAAAATTACATAAAATGTTCTGTCAAATATGTAGACAGCATAAACAGGCAGTTGCGAGAGGAAACCAGACACGGCCATTTATAGAGTCTACTTGCTAGTACCCCCCATCCCCCCCCTAACCCCCCACCATTTATCTTTTAGCATCTTCTTTTTTTTTATAATGTAATTCATTATTTTTTAGATGTTTAATCATTTTTGTACATTTTCCATCTCAGACTGGCAGTTAGAGGTGATGTGTTGACAGTTTAACGGTGACATGACAGCTGCCCTTTAGAAAAATACCCCACTCATATGTTCAAACACGTAAAATTGTCTGTATATGAGATCAGAAAAGCCTGCATCGCCCAAACATCTTTACCAAAGCTTTCTACAACATGTGATGTACATACAAATTACATTGTCAACTCAGCTGATAAATAAATGAGTGTTGTACTCACTGTCCATGCGTATTTAAACGGGATAACAATTCGTCCATTTCTGCTGTCGCTTCCCTCATTTCCATGATGATGTAAGAGTGAGAGTTTCCACCCAGGACAGGTGTGCTGCCAGTGCCGTATGTGCAAGTGCCAGTCGGTGCAACTCGAGCCTGGTACTCCTTCAAACAGGCCTTGAAGAATGTCTCACACTGATCACCTGACGAGCAGCGCTGCCCCCCGCTGGACTGGGGGTCACAGCACTCTCCGCTCTGGAGAATACCCTGCGGGTTCTGCCACTGCCGAATCTGAACCTCAAACGTGCCCACTGCACACACAACCTGTGGGAGTTTAAAACAGCAAGGTTAATAAAATGAAAACAAACAGAAACAGTGAAGTGGCAGTGAGTCATTAACATGAGAAGCAGTAGCAGCAGCAGTAGCCGTCTCCATAGGTGTTTTGAATTTAAATTCTGTTCTGATACTTGTTCATTTTCTCCACAGTTATTGGCTTTTTGAAAACAGGTTTATCACATCTGGATGTTAGCTGGTCCTCCTTCTTAGTATGCAGGTGAGAATCTGAATGGTGCTGCTGAGGCCTAAATATGATTGTAAAAATCATATTTATGCTTTACACTCTTAGCAGTAAAAGCAGAAGGAAGTACTTAACTCAGTGGTTCTCAGCTTCCATCTAAGCCACACACACACACATACAGTTGAAGTCAGAATTATTAGCCTCCCTTTGAGTTTTTTTCTTTTTTAAAAATTTCCCAAATGTTGCTTAACAGAGCAAGGAAATTTTCACAGTATGTCTGATAGTATTTTTTTCTTCTGGAGAAAGTCTTATTTGTTGTATTTCTGCTAGAATAAAAGCAGTTTTTAATAAAAAAAGAAAAAACATTTTAAGGTCTAAATTATTAGCCCCTTTAAGCTATATTTTTTTTGATAGTCTACAGAACAAACCATCGTTATACAATAACTTGCCTAATTACCCTAACCTGACTAGTTAACCTAGTTAACCTAGTTAAACCTTTCAATGTCACTTTAAGCTGTATAGAAGTGTCTTGAAAAATATCAAATATTATTTACTATCATCATGGCAAAGATAAAATAAATCAGTTATTAGAAATGAGTTATTAAAACTATTATGTTTAGAAATGTGCTGAAAAAATCTTCTCTACGTGAAAGAGAAGTTGGGAGAAAAAAAATACACAGGGGGCTAATAATTCTGACTTCAACTGTACATAGAAACTTAATCATTCAACAGTAGGAGTTAATTCGACTGTATTGTTAATAAAGTTATTCTTAATTTAAACTCTAATGTAGGAAACATCTGACAATCTGAAACCTATGTAAACTTACACATAAGGCTCAAACTCTTGAAGGCCTTTTAAATGTTAGAAAATGAAATTGTATACACTCACTCACTTACCATCCTTCGGCTTAGTACCTAATTTATCATGGGTTACTACAACGAAATAAACCACCAATTACTAACATATGTTTTATGTGGCGGGGCCCTTCTAGCCGCAACCCAGCAATGAGAAATACCTATACACTCTGCCATTAAATTTTATACATTTATTCATTCATTCATTCATTTTCTGGAACCGCCAACTTATCCAGCATATGTTTTACGCAGCGGATGCCCTTCCAACTGCAACCCATTACTGGGAAACACACTCATTCACACACATACACTACGGGGAACACTTGTGGGGAAACCGGAGCACCCGGAGGAAACCCGCGCAAACTCGGGGAGAACATGCAAACTCCACACAGAAATGCCAACTGACCCAGCCGGGGCTCGAACCAGCGACCTTCTTGCTGTGAGGCAATTGTGCTACCCACTGCGCCACCGTGCTGCCCCTAAATTTTATACATTGATATCTTAAATAGATTTATTTAAATAAAAGCACAATTTTAAAATAGGTTTTATGTAGCTTTAAATGGTTTTAAGAATGACGCTCTTGCAGCACCGGCATCATCTTTGCTGAGGATCGCAAAAAAAGGTCAACTGTTGGATCAACTTACAAAACTTACTTCAAAGATACAGATTTTTGAGTAATCTATCCCTTTAAGAGATTAAAAAGAATTCACCTGCAGTAGGGCTGGGCAATATGGCCCATGATTTACTATTTAAATAAAAGAAATGTTGAAGGTGTTAAGTTGAAGGTTATTAACATATATAACTAGCTTAAGCTTATCCTAATTCCATAATTATAGGATATACTTTTCCTCAAGAACCTTGCTAGCTGTCATTTAAAGATCAAATTTAACAAGAGCTATTCACAACTGCATACAAGACTTTTATAATAACAATATAAATTAAACCATTTTATAAAATTACAGTGAAAGTAGTAAACTCATAATGATTGTTAAAAGGGGGACCTTTTTTAGAATTTATTTACCTTTAATTTTGTACTGTTTATTTTAACTCAGAGTGGAGTGTCGCATTTGTTAGAGTGAATACCAATTTTCATTCAAACTAATCAAGGTAAACTACACAATAAATGAATAAATAAATAAATCAATCAATAAATAAATAAATAAATAAATAAATAGCTATGGTCTTATAAACAAACAAAGTTGCTTAGCAAAAGCCAAAAGTTTAGGATTAAGCGAAATACATGAATTCTACATGAAATATACCATGTGGATCTTTTTTCTTCATGTATATGTGGACTGTTTATCCAACAACCTTCAAACAACATAGAAAGCAAACACAATCCTCATGAGACTCTATTCATCTGACTGATAATGACTCTAGTAGTCTTTGTATCTGAGGGCAGATAAAGACAGAAGGAACAGACGATAACATTGATTCAAAGCAAACTCTGTGTGTCTGAACAGACAGCTATGATCCTCTTCACTGCTGTAATCGCCCTCTTCATCTACATGCTCACTTAACTTTATTATCTCCATCTTCTCCCCTCAGGTTATTTACCTCCTTATGTCTCCTAGTCTCTTGTGTGAGTTACTTCCTTTAACCCTCTGCACACTCTCTTGCATTCTTTCTATCAATAGCCTCTTTTCTTTTTTTCACTTTTCCCAACGGGAACACATTTACAACACAGCTCATATCTTGCCATCGCTGACTGTGACATGCTTTTTTTTTCTCCTGGGAAAAGGTATCTCCTTTTTTCATCAAAATGTACAGACTTTTCTGCTTTTACACTTACCTTTTCTGTATTAATCTCTCTTTTTGTCATAACACACACACACACACACACACACACAGCCTTAACTAGACAGAATGGTATTTTAAGCTCTCTCAGTGAAAAAAAAACTGATTTCCTAAAGAAAATCCTCCAAAATTAAAGACAAAAAAAGAGTTTTCAAGGATCCAAACAATAAAAGTGTTAACTTATTTTTCCCCATAAAGTAGAATGTCCATTTTATTCTGAGAAGAAATAATGATGCTGCACTGTAAAAAGTGATTAGTTACCCGTGGCCTGAAAAGCAACAAGTTGACTTTACTTTAAATAGTGAGGAAATCCATTGTAACTTGAAAGTTGATTTTTAACTTAATTTTTATTTTAGCTTATTCAATTCACCTACAGCGCAAATTCGGACTGTGGGGGAAACCGGAGCACCCAGAGGAAACCCACGCCAACACGGGGAGAACATGCAAACTCCACACAGTTATGCCAATTGACCTAGCTGGGGCTCGGACAAGCGACCTTCTTGCTGTGAGGCAATCATGCTACCCACTGCACCACCATGACGCCTGCACATAATTAATTTTCTTAAAAACGTGAGTAAACCCATTGCCTTCCAACGTCAACAAATCGCTTTAAAAGCAATGGGTAAAGCAAGATTAAGTAAAGCAAACTAATAGCTTTTTACAGTGTGAGTAGAAGTAAACAGTCAAGTAAAAAGTAAGCAGCCAATAGATATAGGACTTTGTTTTGTCCGCTTGTGTCCACTTGACTGAAGAGGGTATTGACTTAATTTGATGTTTCATTCCACTGACTATGAAATTATAGGTAATTGACTGTTTTTATTTCAGATAAACTCCTATATATTCAACCTAGACAGTTTATTCTTTTTTGTTACAGTTTTAACATGTATATATATATATTTTTTTTATACTTTATTTTTATCAAATTTGTTTGTACAATTTTTTTAGAACATTGAAAGTAATTTAACTATAGGTGTCTAATGAAAAGTATTATCCAAAAGAAAAGGAATTAATTGATCACACAAAAAAAACCATAATCCAACACATGCAATTTTATCCAATGTTTTTGCGTTCTTAAATGTTGCACTAAATTAAACCAATTTATTAAAAACACAATAAGACTATACACATGAAATAAAACACAGGCGAAGAACAGGCATTGTTTATCAGATCCGTCCAATTTGGTCAAATGCATTTTCAACCACATTTTTATCTGAATTGCTGCACCAATATACCCCCTGAGAAGTGTAACGTTGGGTTCGCACCAAATGTGGAATTAAGGCTCAATCCTAATTCTATTTATTTACCTCTACCCTTCCATTTGGACCTTGAAACAGAATGTGAAAGGGAATTGCTTCAAATTTTACCCCTAAGAAATGGGACAGCACTACAACACCTGCACACGTCATCATATGTCATCTAGGCATGAGATGATAACCGTTTTCAAGGTATACCGCGGTTTGGAAAAGTCAAGGTTTTAAAACCGTCAAAAGTTTCTGCAATACCATTCCTAAGGTATGAGTAAGATTTTTTATTTACGTTTTATTTTGTTTTTTAGGACAACAGTATCTCCAGCAGAGAAGATATCCAAAGATGCCATTTTAAATTGTAAAATAAAATCTGTTTTTGAAACAATTGAAGACAGCAGAAATCAATAATTCATTTAGCCTGACATGTTTACTGTTCCAAAATATTTTAAATGTTTCTCAAAATAAAAAAATATTGTGTTCAAAACAGAAAAAAGTTTTTGTTTTTTACCCAGACATATATTTTAGAGCAGTAATCAGCGAAACTGTGATATTTTTATCCAAGGTTGTCAGAATCTTATACCGGCCCATGCCTAATGTCATCGCGATCTCCTACTTCATAAGATCGACCATGGCGACAGCTGTAGTTATTGCAGTTTCGTTATTTTTTTGGCATTTATCTTCAGGAAATGACTGAAGTCATATATCATGTTATCATAATGATATAATGTGGCAATAAGCTCATAACTGTACTGTGCACCATGGCCATAATCAGCATTACATTAACGATATCCCAGACACTGTAAAAAGGTCATTCCCAGTCAATAGACTTTTCTGCCAGGGTATTTGAGTGTCATCGAGTGACAGATGTGTGAGGGACTACTATACAAGAGTTATTACTATGGGTTATAGATATCGATATTTAGTGTGGGGGGGGGGGGGGGGGGTTATCTTTTTTTATAGCATGACGGTAAAACATGAACGTGGTTAAGAATATATTAAAACATATGCTTGTTTGTTGTAAAAATTCATAATAATGACAAAAAATACTAATTTGTGCATCTCCTTACTTTCGTTTGCAGCCATGCTGCCATTGTAGATGGTGTATTTTGGGAAATTTTCGTACCCCTTGGTTTCGACTGTGGTCCTGAAAAATGTCCATTTCAAGGACTATCTAGCCCTTCACCTTAGCCCTACGTCTTCACACTAAAGAGAATTGGGACACCCCTACTACTTAAAAGAAAAGGAAAATGGTAAAGGAAAGGGGTAAGGGGTAAAATTGGGATTGGGCAATTACAGTATTTGCTACACTTTACACTACACTACACTTTATACAAAATCAATGCAAACGAGGAAACAGAGGTGATGTGTTTGTGGCAAAGGTAGTAATTTTGCTAATTGTTCATCATATGTCTTGAAAAAACATTAGAAAGTGTATTTAAATTATTTTTTGACTTTGTTTCAAACAGTGGTTCTTAAAGTGGGGTCGGGACCCCCCAGGGGGGTCTCTTGGTGATTTCCAAAAATCTAATTAATTTTATTAAACCATTATAATTATCTTTTTTTATCCATAACCTACTATAGATAAAAATAGTAGTTTACACCCATTTTTTCTATTGGATTGGGACTCTTGGGGTGATTACATTATATTAAAGACACAGCAATAGAATAAGATGCAGCAGTTGATTTTATGGCAGCAGGTTAAACTTTCTGGCACATTACAGCACTCAAATACATTAAAAAAAAACTAAACCAAGAATAGTCTTGGGTCTACTGATGTGTGCCATTGCATGCAAGAATTCTGTATTTATAACCACTTCAGAGGATATTGGGGTCACGAGTCAGTGGCATTGTTGTTTTGGGGGTCGCGGGCTTAAAAGTTTGGGAACCCCTGGTTTAAATTGTCATCAGAGCACTGTATTGTGAGATCAGTCCAAAAGAATGCTTGAATGTATTGCTAGACCTCTGAAAGGGTAATCATGAGTTAATTTAGGACAATGTCTAGAGTATTCAGTTCATGATGTCTTACACATAAAGATAACAATTCAGGAAAACCCCCTTGAAGCATCACAAACTCTGTTCCACACAAACACACACTGATTCTCCAGTGAATTCGACATTCCGAGTCAGGACAGACAGTAAGTCTCAGTGGTGCCTGTCCTCTCCCTGTGACCCCACGTTTGAGATGGACCGCTGAATGCCTGCACTGTCCTCCCATTGTTCCATCATGACATGTTGTCCCATTCCAGCTCCTAAAACATGGACACATCAAACAGCCGGCAGACAGACCACCGGCCATCACTCTCCATCCCTCTTTCTTCCTCTCCCTCCATCCTCTGCCAGAGTCATTCCCAACATACCTGTATTTCAGCAGTCTCTCTTGTGGAGCTGCATCACAGAGCTCATTACCGAGACATTAAAACCCCACAAAGTCTCATGCTGAACTCCTGCTGTCCAACATCAGAGACAAAGACATGCTGCTTTTCAAAACAAAAACGGATATGTGCATCCATTTGTGAGGGAACAGTATTCAATGGAATAACTGGGGCCAACTGTTATTGCGTTATTAAAGTCTAATAGTACAAACAAATGCATTTAGTCACTGTTCATTCAATCATTCATTCATTCATTTTCTTTTCGGCTTAGTCCATTTATTAATCTGGGGTTGCCACAGCAGAATGAACCGCCAACTTATTCAGCATATGTTTTACGCAGTGGATGCCCTTCCAGCTGCAACCCATTACTGGGAAACAACCATACACTCCCATTCACACACATACATTACGGACAATGTAGCTGACCCAATTCACCTAGTGCATGTATTTGGACTGTGGGGGAAACCGGAGCACCCGGAGGAAACCCATGTGAACACCGGGAGAACATGCAGAAACGCCAACTGACCCAGCAGGGGCTTGAACCGGCAACCTTCTTGCTGTGAGGCGATTGTGCTACCCACTGCACCACCGTGTCGCCCAATTTAGTCACTGTTTAGTTATTAAACCAGGAATCATTCATTATTGAAGTGATAGTTCAATCAGAAATGAAAGCTATGTCATTAACCCTTTACATTTAAGTTTTACATACTCCTGCTGACCCCCCTGTGTGAGTTTTTTTAATGTGACCATTAAGTAGAAACTGTCTGTCACTTTAAAGTATCTGTGGTGACGTGTCAAATTTACAATTTGTTCACAAGTTTGATGATTTATTGCCACATTAGTATATATGTTGTCAACATTATTACATATTAATAACTTCAATAACAACGTCATACTTCAATAAGATGTGATACCAAAATAAATAAATACATTTAAATAAATAAAGGTTTACATTAAAAACATTTTTCGAAATGATTTTTCAGTTACTCTTTTGATAACTACATTTTTAAAACATCCATCAAATGCTCTCAGTAAAAAAAGTCTTTAGAATTTTACATTCTAATAAAATGTGTATTATGGTGAAAGAGACTTGACAGTGGTTAAACATTGGTGGAACTATGTCAAGTTTATCATGTGACACACCATAGCCCTGATGATTTATATACAGTATATACCTGTATAGTTTTTTTTTCTTTTTTTTTCTTTTCTGCAAATATTGATCACATATTCTGGTTCAAAAATGTGTGTAAGAACATGTACTTTGTCATTTAAACAGCTTAACAGTGATTGTATTAGTTGAAATGTGACAGGTAATGGGTGGCATCATATTGTTCACGGCAGTGGAGAGATTACAGCTGCTGGATTAACATGATAATTCAACAAGTTCCTGCTAAATACATGAAAGTAAATGGCTGTTTAACTGGGTGAAGAATTAAAAAATATTCTAGTAACCTAAACATACAGTTGAAATCAGAATTATTAGCCCTCCTTTGAATTTTTTTTTTCTTTTTTAAATATTTCCCAAATTATGTTTAACAGAGCAAGGAAATTTTCACAGTATGCCTGATAATATTTTTTCTTCTGGAGAAAGTCTTATTTGTTTTATTTTAGCTGGTATAAAGCAGTTTTTATTTTTTAAAAACAATTTTAAGGTCAAAATTATTAGCCCCTTTAAGCTTTTTTTTCGATAGTTTACAGAACAAACCATCGTTATACAATAACTTGCCTAATTACCCTAACCTGCCTAGTTAACCTAATTAACCTAGTTAAGCCTTTAAATGTCACTTTAAGCTGTATAGAAGTATCTTGAAAAATATCTAGTCAAATATTATTTACTGTCATCATGCCAAAGATAAAATAAATCAGGTTTTAGAGATGAGTTATTAAAACTATTATGTTTAGGAATGTGTTGAAAAACTCTTCTCTCCGTTAAATAGAAATTGGGCAAAAAAATAAACAGGGGGGCTAATAATTCAGGGGGTTTAATAATTCTGACTTCAACTGTACTGTATATATGTGTATCTGATGTGAATAAAGCACATTGTCTGATTGATTATGTTTAAAAATATTTATGATTGCCATCTCCATCAACATCATCGTGTATTTTACAAAGCATAAATGTTATGTTTACTAGTACTTATGCATATTGAAAGGTCTGAAACCTAAAATAAACATTATTGTTTGAAACAGTGATAAATATTGATTTATGATAATTGCACTCCACAACAGTGTGATCATATGCTGCAAGAACCAGCCAAGACTGAACACGCCGGTTTTATTGTACGTTTCAATAGGTTAATTCATGAGCGTTGTTTTTAAAGACATAATACCTTTGTTGGAACACAACACACATGAAGATATTTCTAATGAAATCCTAGAGCTCTTTGTTTCTTAATTGACTACAAGGGTCTTAAAACAATCAAAGCCCAGAACATTATCAAAACAGTCAAATCAGTAGTTCAACCATAATTTTTTGAAGCTACAAGAATAATTTTATGTGTTAGATAAATGAATAAATGAATGAATGAATGAATTAATGAATTAATTAATAAATAAATAAATAAATATAAATACTTTTATTCAACAATTTCTTCTCTCCAGTGTCTGTTCAGATTGTGTGTTCATAAAAAAACTGTCATGCTTCTGGCGCATATTGCCGATTTCTGTATATTCTGGTTTGAATAAGTAGGGCTGGGCATAAAAAGCAAGTATTTCACTGTGTTGAAATCTTCAGACATGTTTGCGAAAAATGTTTTATGCATAGTGTGTATCTTCCTCTGCCTCTTCCATTGGAGTTATTCGTCAACACTGCAGTGAAGTGCATCTCGTGAGTGTGTATCCTAAAGTGACACTGAAGTTAAAGCTTTAGAAAGTCATTATTTTTAGTTTGTTTTGTGCTCAAACATTTTCTTGTAGCTTCACTAAAATAATGATTGAACCACTGAAGTCACATGAACTGTTTTGACTTTTCTGGCCTTTCAGGACCCTTGCTTCTTATGGAAGGTCAAAGAGCTCTCAAATTTCATCTAAAATATTTGAATTTTGGAAAGTCTTACGAGTTTGGAACAACATGGGGTAAGTAACTAATAACAGAATTCAAATTTTTTGGTGAACTATTCCTTTAATTTTAATGCTTCCTTAAATTCATGAAAGGCCGTACTGTTGAAATATCTGTTCTCCAGCTGTTAAAGGCCAACTGCAAGTACCAGACAGTATCCAGCACAACAGTAAAGAACACAGCTGGTGTATCTAAAACACTACTGCCCTGTTTATTTAGGCCATCGTTTCTGCACATATGCAACATATGCAATATTACAGCAGACTCAACAGTTTATTTGCAGCTGGCCCAGTTAAGACGGTCATTCTTTACATTACTTTAACCGGCAACAATTATAATGCATGGTAGCATTTGCAAATTAATGACATTCATTACAATGTACATAACAACGTTTATGTGCCGCCCCAAAAACACACACTTCAGTACCCTGAAAATGGGGCATCTCTTTCTTTATTCTATTCCGGTGATACAGAGAATGAGAACCAGATATCACAATGCAATGCATTATTGGATTTTATAAAACACCAGATCTACAGCAGACACTGAAAATAGTAAACATATACATTTTATATTATGTTATATTATGCTAGTATCTGTCAGCTTAATTTCAAATCAATTTCTTAATTTCTTAATAACTAATTTTCAAATTTTGGAAATCAATGCTCTATATTAAATCTTTAGCATACTGTTTCTTTTTCTTGCATAGGTCATTTGCCACTGTTTACCCACTCAAAGTAAAAGTCAGAAACAGGTCAAAATGTGTCCATGAGCAGCACCAAACTAAGCTAATCAGTGTTACTTTCAACCAATCTGACAATATGTAAAATATATTTCATTGTAGAAATTTAAGATGACAGACATCCCACCTCTCCTGGAAAGTCTGGGAGTCTCCTGCATATTAATAACGGCTCCCTGATGCACATAATTTAAATAAAATCCAATGGGAATCTACATCACAGCATGTTGCATTATGTGTTATGTATTCTCCATATTAAAGCCCACCATCAAAAGCATACACTGTCAACAAATAAAATAAACAGCCTACTGTTTTGTACTAATACTGTTTGAAATAAGCTTAGAATCACTTAGAATAAAATAGATTAATATGTATATCTTCACACCAAAGAAGGCTCGCATGTGTTTGACAGACACTGCAAATAGTCATTCAATCTGTTCATAAAAAGTGAATGTGCTGCAAAAAGTGCAGACCACAAAGGAAAATGTTGAGGGAACTTAAAAAGTGATGAACCTGGCTGGTTCTTGTTTAGAGTAAACAGTGTTGTTGGAGATTTGAGAGATTATTAGGGCTAAAAGTATACAAAATATACATTCATTCATTCTAATGAATGAATATTCTCTATTTCAGAGGTCCCCATAGCGGAATGAACCTCTAATATATTCCAGCATATGTTTTACACAGCAGATGCCCTTCCAGCCACAACCCAGTGCAGGGAAACACTCACACTACTACGGCTAATTTAGTTTATTCAATTCACCTATACCGCATCTCTTTGAAACCAGAACACCCAGAGGAAACCCATGTGAACATGCAAACTCAGAAATGCCAACTGGCCCAGCTGGGACTCAAAACAGCAACATTCCTGCTTCTTGCTAACCACTGAGCCACTGTGCCCCCTACAAAATATACAAACAACAAGAAATCGAACAGTATGATCAGGATGTTAAAATAAGCAAAAAAAAAAAATCTTTTTTGGGTCCCCAAACAAAATGTTATTGTGCTCTGCGCTATTTTTTCTGTGCTAGGTTGTTAGAATATGTTTAAGCTTGTGCTGTCTAATTGATGAAGATCTTTTCTCAGTTTGGCAGTGTTTTTCTACTTGCATGTGTTTGCATGTTTTTTTTTACTTGCAGTGTGTTTAAGCTTTCTTGGCCACCGTAATAATAATAACATATCTTAAAGCATGAATACATTACATTTACAAAACTAACATTAAAGAAATATATCATGTTACAAGGTATTTCTTGTTTCAAATAAATGGGGTTCTTTTGAACTTCATATTCATCAAAGAATCCTGACAAAAAAGTGTCACAGTTCCCATATTAAGTAGCACAACTGAAATGTTTCATCATCATAAATAAGAATTTCAGAAGGATCCAGTGCCTCTCTATGAATACAGCAGTAATGGCTGCTAATATCATCACAGGGATCATAATTAAAAAAATATTATTTTCTGTTATTTTCATGTATATATATATATATATATATATTTTTTTTTTTTTTTTGCGATATTCTTATAATATTCAGTATTATATATATATATTTTTTTTTAAATAATTTAAGCTTTTTGGTGGGAAAAAAAGACATTTAAGAACCCTACCAACCCCACATTTTTGACCGACAGTATAATAGTAAAAGTAGTAAAAAAAGGACACAGTGTACTGTTTATATTACATTTTTACACGTTTGTCCCTGTATTTAGATTTTTACCTGCTTTGGGTTGTGTTTTAGGGTTAACAGACATTTCTCTAAAATTAATAAATAATCATACATTAATAAATCATTATTTAATAGCGCAATTACATTTTCAGTTTCAAACAACTCTACATTTTTATTTACATTTTAGCCAGCAATAACTAATACAACTTCACTACTTTCAAGGTACATTAGGTAATACAACATCAAATATAAATCACTGTGCTCTTCTGGATAAGTTTGGTTACACCAAATGACACGTACCAAAGAAGGTCCGCACTCAATAATTTATTAAATGGGAGAAAAGAACATCAAACGTTTCAGCCATGAGCCTTCATCAGTGTCACATTAGGTAATACATACAGTTGAAGTCAGAATTATTAGCCCCCCCTTTGAATTTTTTTTCTTTTTTTAAATATTTCGCAAATGATGTTTAACAGAGAAAAAAAATTTTCACAGTATGTTTGATAATATTTTGTCTTCTAGAGAAAGTCATATTTGTTTTATTTCAGCTAGAATAAAAGCAGTTTTTATTTTTTTTTTAAAAACATTTTAAGGTAAAACATGATTAGCCCCTTTAAGCTATATATTTCTTCGAAAGTCTACAGAACAAACCATCGTTATAACCATCGCCTAATTACCCTAACCTGCCTAGTTAACCTAATTACCCTGATTAAGCCTTTAAATGTCACTTTAAGCTGCATAGAAGTGTCTTAAAAAATATCTAGTCAAATATTATTTATTGTCATCAAGGCAAAGATAAAATAAATCAGTTATTAGAAATGAGTTATTAAAACTATTATGTTTAGAAACGTGTTTAGAAAAAATAATCAGGGGGCTAATAATTCAGGGGGGTTAATAATTCTGACTTCAACTGTAATATGTAACAGGGTGTCACGGTGGCGCAGTGGGTAGCACGAATGCCTCAGAGCAAGAAAGTCACTGGTTCGAGCCCGGGCTAGGTCAGTTGGCATTTTTATGTGGAGTTTGCATGTTTTCCCAGTGTTCGAGTGGGTTTCCTCCGGGTGCTTCAGTTTCCCCAACAGTGTAAAGACATGCACTACAGGTGAACTGAATAAGCTAAATTGGCCACAGTGTATGTGTGTGAATGCAAAAGTGTATCTGTGTTTCCTAGTGTTGGGTTGCGGCTGGAAGGACATCCACAGCGTAAAACATATGCTGGTGGTTCATTCCACTGTGGCGACTGCTGATTAATAAAGGGACTAAGCCAAAAAAAAAAATGAATGAATGAATAATATACAGAAAGCAACATTAATGCTCAAACAGATAAATACAAGGGTTTGCAAGACATAAACACCCAGTAGGTCAAGTGGCTTTTCCATTACAGGCCTTAGGCCACTGGACCATCCTTAATGTTGAGCCCAGTTATTTATACGCCAACCAACAATACAAAACCATTAATTACTTCCCCTCCTCATCTCATCTGACAACATAAAACCATTAAACCTTCCCCTCTCCAGAACTGGACAATTTTTGTAAAAATACTGAGTGAAAAGAGGCCTTCGGTTTTCCAAGAATCATCAAAGCGTTCAAAAATCAAAGTTCATACCGCATAAACTGCAGAACCAAAATACAAGCATTTTTCACACGCCCTCAGAGTCAAGACAGGTATGCTCATGCAGCAGTAACGGGCCAGAACACACATGAGGTTTCTGAGCTCAAAGGCTCCTCATAGGCAGGATCTGCCCTCCACAGCAGGTGAGGTGTCTGACCCACCGCAGACCAACAACCCCGGTCCAGACTCACAGCCTGCGAGCTGTGGCTACGCCGGGTTGTGTAGCACTAGGAGGAGATTCAGAAACAGCTTTGATGCCAATTGGTTTCAAATAGATAGGCTTCTATTTCAAGAAAGATTCATGTTTTGAAAATAAAGCAATGATATGTGTTCTCTAAATACAGCTAAGCCATTTGGGTGGTACTGATGGATCAGCATAATTAGAGTCAGTGAATGTTTTTTTCTGGGAATGCAAACAAAGACAATATCACAAGCCCACAAAGAGACCCATTTCTCTTTATAAAATCTCCATGGCCGCTATTTCACTGCCTGATGTAAACATAATGAAATTAACAATAAGCCCCGCTCTAAACAGAAAAACACTGCAATACCCTCATTAACTACTGAAGCAAAATGATGCTTCTTGTGCAAATAAACCAGTTGAGCTGATACGAGATTTATTTAGAATGTATCTTACATAGTCTTAACACATTTGCAATAACACATTCCTTGTGTGCCTGACATGTGAACCACCTAAGCATGAGGATTAAATATCTGCATGAAAAACGAGGCAACACGCCCAAAAGAGCGACAAGTGCAGCGCGCAACAAAGAAAGATGATGAGGGAACAACAGGTGGCTCCCAAACAGACTTATGTAGGGGGTTCGACACCCGTAAATCAAAGTCCTAAATGGTGGTTCAAATGAGAGGCTGTGTGCCTTTAAAACATGTATTCACTTTGGATATGATTCTAACAAACACAAAGTTCAAAAGTTAACGAGATCTCCAGGTGCGTTTGCCCGCGAACAGAAATCACCTTTGCGTGAGGAGGTAACCATGGCAACAGCCATGCGATATCGTCTTTATTAGACGGCTGTAAATAAATAAACATAATTATTGACATTATGCGTTATTGTGGATTTTACGAACGCACAAAAATCGTGGTCTTTTGTTAAAATATCTTTAGGCTAGTTATCTGGGCTAGAGAGCGAGTGTGCGCGTGAACCTCAATCTAAGGACTGCGCCCAGAAAATCACAGACGGGTTTGAAAAGTTGTGCTCCCTGAAAGTCACTCAGAAAATCGCACCCTTTAATCCATATATCTTGCAAATCGTTCAAAAGTAACAACAAACAGCGCTGAAGATCGTCTACGGAGAGCTCTATGGAGAAAACAGCCCTGAAAAAAGTCAAAGCAGGTTAAACGGCAGCTGAAAATAGCGCGTAATCAGCGGCTTACCTGCGGGCGCAGCGCGAGCGAGAGCAGGAAAATCACAGTCCAGTGCAGTCCGCGCTCTACATCCCTTATCATCGCCCTAACAGCACTCCTTCTGTCCGAACTCGAGCTTTCCCAAGAGTGCCAACTCTTTCGGTCTTTATCCAATCTCATAGCTGACATTTGCGCACTTGTCCTGTGCGTGCGGATCAGCCTTGTCCTGCTTGGTGACGCTTTCTTTACACTGTCCATCTGTCCATCATGAAGACACGGCGTGAAAACAGGCAAATGAATGATGCTCAGGTAAATGATAAGACCACCAAGGTCTTTCCACACTCCGCGCGGAGTCCAGGGCGCCTCCTCCTCCTCCTCTTTTAGCTCTTCCTCCTTCCACCTGCTGCAGTTAAGAGGCTTTGTATGCTAGACCTGCTGACCTATAGACTTGAGCTTTCATCCCATTTACTTTCCCAGTGACTGAAAGCACTTCTTTACTCTCGCGTCAACCGGATAGGCTGTCCCAATGCTCTCAAAGCAAAGCGCTGCAAGAGCAAGACTGCGCATCGCCGTGGGAAGCTGTAGCGGTTAAAGTTGCCAGTAGAGGGTGTGTCCTCCGCATGGGAACATCCGTCACCTATCTTGAAAATAATAGCCGATATTCTGTTAGAAATGTAAAAAATATATGTCTACACTTAGCCAGTCAGAATTTAGGATTTTGAGAGTGTTAAGGGTGCTGCTTTTACTGTTACACCTCAACCAGTTTCACAAATATGAAAAGAAATGTGTAGCCTATATTCAAATGTGAATTCATCGTGACGCTAACCACATTTACTTGTTCAGTGAAGGCTAACTAGTACACACTTTGAAAAAAGAAGGTTATAGGTTTTTGATGCTTAACAGTTCTACTTAACCACGTCTTCATGGTGAACGCTTTATGACGTGTTTAGAGTTAATTATTTCCCGCCTTTTTTTTTTCACATGACGGCAGCCATGATGACAAATCTAACAATGCGCCCTTTTCACAATACTGTTATGATGTGTTTAGCTTGTCATCACAATCTTAAATTCTTGATAAAGTTTTTAAAATTTAGATTTTTTTTTTTAAATGTACATTTATGTATGTATTACGCCTACTGTATATTGCATCAAACTACAATAAAATGCTGCTTGTGCAAGGTGTTTAAAATGCGTGTATATGGACAGTATTTGATGTTGTTCTCTCTTCTGGATACCGTTATCAATCTCACACTTTCCCCCCTTTCTTTAAAGTCTTAATATCATCAAAGTCGAGTTGTTCTAATATTTCAGCAAATAGGATTGTATAAAAATATTTGCTGTACTCTCCTATTCACTGCTCTCTAAGTTTACTCAACTATGATGACTTCCACTATGAGAAACCCAGAAATGTGAAAAGGGTCCATAACCTATTTTAAAACACCCCATTTTCCTGGTCCTGTTTGTTGTCTGTGAAACTGTGAATCTACTCTCTGAAAACGACTGTAAAACTATGGGAATTGCCAGTAATATAATGCACTGGACTTGTCTGGAAATTCTCAATAGGGTTTCTTTTCAAGTGTACTCCCATGGCAGTTGTGGAATAATAGGTCTCAAGCTTCACTTAATCTCCGAGCATGATCAAAGTGCTGCGGCACCAATTAAAAGACCCTGTCAGAGGCTGGACAATAGACAGACAGAGGCCTGTTACATTCAATACTCATGCACATTTACATTACCGTCAGCTTATCACATCATAGGCAAAAAGTGGAAACGGCAGGCTTTCTCTGACTTAATCATTAGGTCGCTGGGTAAGGACAAAGCAGTACACCCAGAGCATGGCTATTCAGAAGTTTAGATGCCAAAATCCTGTTTGTGGGGCCCTATTGCTCCCCAAATGAATATGGATGATTGAGCATTTCACAGAGACCGATTATTTTGGTGTTTACAGTTAGATCTGTCATTGCTGAGGACCACACACATCGACTGTAAACGGTTTATAATTCCAAATAGCTGAAGAAACAAAAGGAAAATGTCAATAAAAATGAACTTCAGAATTAAATTTTAGGAGTCTTTTAGCCATGGGTTCTTTCATAACTACACTGGGAAAAAGATCTGTTAATTAACATTTCTGTATTTTGTTTTCCATTTATTTACGGTTTTGAATTGCATTATAGAAACCTTGATCTCTGCTCTGTTGACTTTTGATGTTGAAAATGTATTGACATGTTAATTTGAAATTATATAATGTATTAGAAATAAGATAAAATGACAGAAAATGTACTGTCAGTTTGTTACAAGGTTAATGTACAACACCAACCCAGACAATATATCACATAAAACCATTAAAAATGTTAATAAAAGTCACTTTTTTCAAACTTTTAGTTTGAATTTTTTTTAAGTTTTAAAGTTGTTGGAAGAAAGATTAAGGTCCCATAATTCAATTCAAAAGCATAAATAAATAAATAAAAACTTGAATCACAAAATACAGAAAACTGCTAATTTAAGGATATTTTCCACAGTGTAGTGACTAGACGGCTTTGGTTTTAAAGCGCTCCAATGATGAAAATCAGCTTTTGTAAGCTGTTTGGGCAGAACTGTGTGTATGTATAGTGTGTCCACAGTCATATTGGAGTGATAGAAAAACAATAAATCTCTTTTTAAAAAAATTCTAAACATTAAAATAAGATCCAAATTCCAGTGATTTTGAGGCCCATCGCAAAGTGACGTAGGAGTGCAGTTTTTCCGCCCACCGAATTGATTAACAGGTGCCATGTTTCCATAATAGCATGCGTACACATGTCCACAGAAAATATTTTAAGTTGTAATTACTAATATTTTAAATCTCTATGTAATTCTTAACCACTATAATCATCACGGTCGCATGGTGTCAGTTAACGCGCATATGTGTGTGTGTTTGTGTACTGCAAATGACACTTGTGTGTGACTCATCGACGTTTCAGAAAGGCTTGAATAGACTTACAGTTGCAATCAGAATTATTCAACCCCCTGATTTATTAGCCCCCCTGTTTATTTTTTCCCCCAATTTCTGTTTAACGGAGAGAAATTTCTTTTCAACACATTTCTAAACATAATAGTTTTAATAACTCATTTCTAATAACTGATTTATTTTATCTTTGCCATGATGACAGTAAATAATATTTTACTAGATATTTTTCAAGACACTTCTATACAGCTTAAAGTGACATTTAAAGGCTTAACTAGGGTAATTAGGTTAACTAGGCAGGTTAGGGTAATTAGGCAAGTTATTGTATAATGATGGTTTGTTCTATATACTATTGAAAAAATATATAGCTTAAAGGGGCTAATAATTTTGACCTTAAAATGGGTTTTTAAAAATTAAAAACTGCTTTTATTCTAGCCAAAATAAAACAAATAAGACTTTCTCCAGAAGAAAAAAATATTATCAGACATGCTGTGAAAATTTCCTTGTTTGGTTAAACATCATTTGGGAAATATTTAAAAAAGAAAAAAAAAATTAAAAGGGGGTTCAATAATTCTGATTGCAACCGTAACCACAAATACATCAAATAAACTTACTTGGCATTTCTGACTATTGACCTTATTTCAGCTTTATCCGTGTCTGTCTCTATCACTGACAGCTGTTTGTCTGTTCTAACGCATGAGAAGCAGACACGCACGTCGAAGCGGTGGGCAGAGAGAAGCAGCTCATTTAGATTTAAAGTCACAGGCTACAAAAACAGCTACATTGTATTCAGACACCAAAATGGGCCGATTCTACATTATATAATAAATAATCTGCTGGGTATTTTGAGCTTAATCTTTAGAGCATATGTCTCAAACTCAATTCCTTGAGGGTCGTAGCTCTGCACAGTTTTGCTCCAACCCTATACAAACACAGGTGATCCAATTAATCATTGGATTAAACCTTGATTATTTGAATCAGGTGTGTCTAATTAGGGTTGGAGCAAAACTATGCAGAGCTGTGGCCCTTCAGGAATTGAGTTTGAGACCTATGCTTTACAGACACAATCTGGAGACACCAAAGTCTTATCTTACATATTGTAAAATGGGCAGAAAAAAGCAGACATTTGACTGAATATTGTGGAAAATACAAAACTACATTCCCTCTGCCTTCCAGATCTCTACATCAGAAAAAATGTCCAGTGTGTGCGTAGAGTAGAGATGAAGGCAGTTACTATACAAAGCATCCGCTTTATGCTGAAAATATAATGAGCCGATTTTATTGACTCAATCCTGTTTCCTCCCCCCAGGACGGGATGGACTTGTTGCTGACGCGCACATCCCTGGAAACCGGTTATTTCCCAAAGTAGAGTGACCCGTGGCCAGAACAGAGAGCTCTTCAAGTCTGACTGTGATTAGCATAGAGAGGCACTGACCTCGACTCAACTGAATTTTAATCACTTTTTATTCTCACTGACTCTATGAAGTCTCGTTCAGCGCTGATGCTTAAAGATAATGATGTCATTAATGGATTCGTTAAAAATATCATCTGCTCGCTGGAGTTACACCTGTATGGTTGTAAATCCCCAACCAACACATAAATCAAAGTATTTCTTAATATTCGTGTGGATAAATCACCAGCACACGCTTAAAAAAAATAAGGATCCTTTTTGTACTGTAAAAAATGATAAGTTACTTTATCACTTTAAATGCAATGGGTTTACTCACTTTTTAAGTGGCCCTTTTTACTGTGTGGAATCTACAGTATGGTTCCATTATGAAACTTTAACTGTTTAATCAGGGTTTACTTAACACAGTGCTAAATATCAGTAGCAAACATGAGTAGATAAAAGTGTTTGACCTATTTATTCAAATATTCTAAGAGCATATGTTTAGTGCCATTAACAAATAGCAAAGACTATATTATATCGGAATATCTGATGTGCAACATTGTGTTCTTTTACACATGATTTCAGTGTTTCTTGTATCTCTGAGTGACTTGATTAGCTCCAAGTGTTTGAGTTTGAGTAATATATTATGTGCATTTAAAAAATTGCAACACGCACTAAACATCCTCCCGAGGGTGTAATGAGGATGCTTTCTAAATGTGTTGTCAACAAGCGAGGAGCATTTCAGAAGAGAAGTTTCTCTGTGGTGTTCTTCTGAAATAAAAGCGCTACAGTCTTATGCTTAAAAGCAAAAAAAAAAAAAGTAATTTGACTGTTTTTCAAAATAACAAATACTAAATTATGATTTACATAATTTACAGTTCATGTGTGATATTGAAAAAAAAACTTGATTAAATAATAGAAAATAAGAAATAGATTTTCCCCCAATTCTTTCTGCATGGTTAATTCACATACAATTTAAAGGCTGTTAAAAATATTTATAACTGGTGAAGTTTCAGTAACTTTCTGCCAAATTAAAAGCTCTACAGTTTCAAGCTTAAAAGTAGTGCTGGACAAAAATGAATCGTGATGCACCCAAAATAATAGTTTGTTTTGACATAATATTTGTGTGTACTGTGTATATTAAATATGTTCATATAAATACACACATGCATATGTTTAGGAAAATGTTTATTTATATTTGTATATACAATATATATGTACACAAATTATATATACAGTTGAAGTCAGAATTATTAGCCCCCTTGAAATTATAGCCCACCTGTTTATTTTTTCCCCAATTTCTGTTTAATGGAGAGAAGATTTTTTCAGCACATTTCTAAACATAATAGTTTTAATAACTCATCTCTAATAACTGATTTATTTTATCTTTGCCAGGATGACAGTCAATAATATTTTACTAGATATTTTTCAAGACACTTCTATACAGCTTAAAATGATATTTAAACGCTTAACTAGGTTAATTAGGTTAACTAGGCAGGTTAGGGTAATTAGGCAAGTTATTGTATAATGGTGGTTTGTTCTGTAGACTATCGAAAATAATATAGCTTAAAGGGGCTAATCATTTTTACCTTAATTTTTTTTTTTTTTTTAATGTAAAACTGCTTTTGTTCTAGCCAAAATAAAACAAATAAGACTTTCTCCAGAAGAAAAAATATTATCAGACATACTGTGAAAATTTCCTTCCTCTGTTAAACATAATTTGGGAAATATTTAAAGAGGAAAATAAATATTCAAAGGGGGGCTAATAATTCTGACTTCAACTGTACATTTAAATATCTATTTAATATCTAAATATATGTAAAAATGTTTTTTGTATAGTTTTGTTTATATGTGTGCATGTTTACCACACGCATAAACAAATAACACACACACATATTAGGTCAAAACAAACCTTTATAATTTGGATGCAATTAATTGTGATTAATCTTTGCCAAGCACTACATGAAAGCAAAAAAAAAAAAAAACTTACTATTATAAAATAATTTACTGTTCATATATGTTATTAATATATATATATATATATATATATATATATATATATATATATATATATATATATATATATATATATATATATATATATATATATATATATATATATATATATATATATATATATATGATGATTAAATAAGAAGCAATAAGAAATTACTGTTTTCCCAATTTGTTCTGCCAGCTTAATGCACATAAAACTTAAAGGTTGGTTAAAAATATGTATAGCTGGAGAAAGCTCTAAGGTTTTAAAAAATCAAAGCAAAACAAATGATACAGCTGAAAATAATATATTAATGAATAATTTACTCTTCATGTATGATATTCAAAAAAATGAATAAGAAGAAGCTAAGAAGCAATAATAAAAAGATGGTTCCCCATTTCGTTCTGCCTGATAAATTCTTGCAAGTCAATAACCATTGCCATGTTTGACAAAGGTTCAAGGAACCGTTTGGTCAAAAGGCTCTTCATAGTGGAAAATTATTCATGATTAAAAAATAAATAAATAATCATTCTTCTTTGTACCATTAACTGAAAGGGGAAAAATATATATTCTTGTAGGCTACTCATCACATCTGCAGCGTGCTGATTAACCATTCGGATAAAAAGTTTATTTAAAAAAGGCAAAAGATGAAAAGCAAAGATGACAGCCTTTATGCTGCATATATTTCCTGGGGCAGAAAATCTGCAAATGAGATGGAAACAATAACAGCTCATTCTCCTCAGGTCCTGACCCGACAATAGTACAACTGTGCAGTAAATGTCTCCATCTGCTGGACTCGTCTTAAACTGAAACTTAAAAGACAATTCCTCAGGTCCTAGAACAAGAACATTCTCATATTTGCTGATTATCTGAAAGGAAAATTCAATTCAATTCAATTCAGCATAAAACTCCATTATGCAGTTAATAAAAAAGTAATTACACTTAAACCTCTGATACAAAGATTAAAGTCAAAATCTCCCCTTACACCCCAAGCAAATTTTGCGATGTACGTTTGTGGGTGTATATTTGGATTCAAGACAAGACGGTCCCAAACGAACACTCCATCTTGTCAACTCTCTCCAGCTTGTCATGTGGTCATATGAACATTATGGGGGCAGCTGTGTCCCACACATTACTGGCATAAAACGTGCCTGTTGTGTGACTCAAAAGGGGCAGTGTTGCTGGAGAACAAACTGCCAGGCAAACTGCCAATTGCATGAAACACACACAAGCATGCAGCAGTTAAGGTCAGGTTTTTCTCAAGGCAAAACAGAAGAGTGTGCAGAGGCTTGGGAAAACTGTAGAAGAATGCACATTTGTGTGGAGAGAAGAAGAAAAAAAAGTTGACCCAGTCATTTAGGTCACAGCACAATGTAACTCAAGGCGGCCCCTATTATTTAGCCGACGGTTCAGAGTCCCTCAAACTTAATTGAAGAGTAAATTACCTCTTATACAATACACACAAAGACTCCAGGACCACGAGAGAGGCTCATTTACCTTCAATAGGAATCAGTCACTGCTTGAGATTAAAGAGAGTGAATGCATGTGTGCCAAATGGTACATTAGATGAATAGTTTATAATGAGTTTCTGAATGTATCGCTATAAAACATCCTCAAGAGTTTAACATATTGGGTTTGTGTAATGGTGAATTAAAGAACAAATATTTTAACAATAATCATGAAACAAACTGATGAAACCAACTGTAAGGTAAGGCAAGTTTATTTATAGCACATTTCATACACACACAAAAATTGTAAGTGCTTTAGACAAACAAGAATAAAAGAAACAAAGATGATTAAAAGAATAAAAAATGATTAAAACAGATAAAAACAGATTAAAATGTGTTAAAACAGGTTTTAAAATAATGAAAAAATAAAAGACATATAGTGTGATCTGTCGGACACAGCACAGTGCTCATTCAGTAAAGGCACAACTAAACAGATGTGTTTTAAGTCTTGATTTGAATGTACCTGTTGGAGCACATCTGATCATTTCTGGAAACTGATTCCAGCAGCGGGGGGTGTAGTAGCTGAAGGCGGATTTACCCTGCTTTGACTGAACTTTTGGAATTTCTAGTTTACTTGATCCTAATGATCTGGGGGATCTGTTAAGTTTGCATTCAGTGAGCTTATCTGTAATGTATTGAGGTCCCAGGCCATTTAGGGGTTTATGGACAAGTAATAATACTTTAAAATCTATTCTGAATATAACTGGGAGCCAGTGTAAGACATGAGGACAGGTGTGATGTGCTCTGATTTTCTGGTTCTGGTCAGAATTCTGGTCGCAGCGTTCTGGATGAGCTGCAGCTGTCTGACTGTCTTTTTGTGGTCCATTACAGTAATCCACCCTGCTGCTGATTAAAGCATGAACAAGTTTCTCTAAGTCCTCACTACGTAGAAACAAAGCAGCTAATTCTTGCAATGTTTTTGAGATGATAGTGTGCTGATTTACTTACTGCTTTGACGTGACTATTGAAATGCAGATCTGACTCCAGAATCGCACTGTAAAAATTGCTGGGTTTTAACACAATGATGGGTCAAATATGGACAAACCCAACAGTTGGGTTAAAATATGCAATTTTAATATAATTGGGGGGGAAAGGTTGACCCTACAATGAGTTGCAACAACCCAACATTTATTAAAGCACTGCAGTATGCAAATGGATCAAACAATAAAAATAATTAAATCAATGGAAATGTTAAATTATGTTCATAATTATAAATAATATTCTAAAATATATTAAATAATTACTTACAGATTATTTAGCTCAAAATTGTCTACTCTGAAAAATGATGGGTTGTTTCAACCCAAATTATGATACAGTATGGACAAATCCAACTGCTGGGTTACATTTATACATTCAAATGGGTACAAAATAAATGCAACTGTTGGGTTAAAAAGTGTAATTTAATTTGCTCATATTTGACCCAACATTGGGCTAAAACAACTCACCAAACTTTTTTACTATGTACTTAAAATACTAAACCTCAGTACGACTAATTCCATTTGCATGGCTGCATTCAGTTCAACAGAAAGCAAAGCATCTATAAAGTATATAAAACGTTTTTGGCAACACAAATATAATACTTGTAATCTGAATCCTTTTTAAAATGCTCAGATTTTAGTTTCTGAAAAAAGTTTTACCATTTAGCTTTGACTACTCACAATATAATAAAACTTAGATGAGATGAATAAGAGTCAAGCTACTAAATGCTGTTTATATCTTTAACTGACAAAAACATTTAACCTTCAGAACTTTCACTGCATTGCTGTTGGTTTGTTCATTCATTCCAAATCATTTGCTCGTAAAATATTTAGTTGCAGTAACCCTGAGGTTAAAAGTTCATATTTTTAGTTTACTGATGCAACACTGATTTTCCAGCTCGATACAGAGACATGATCTAGTCGACTTTAACTGCCAATTTGGCTTTAGATGGTCACGAAGATGAAAGAGAAGATCCCCAGAGTTTGCTGGCTTCTACTTCAAAAGCATGAATGACAGAGAAGGACAACCACAAGTAACAAGGACTGGCACTGAATACTGGTCACACTAAAGACAGACATAGACTCGTAGCTGACATTTCCACAAACTATGACGTTTCAAAATCTGCTATGATGGGGGGAAAAACTCTTCTTTTTTTTTCTAGGGCTGCACAATATATAATTTCAGCATCTACAGTTGAAGTCAGAATTATTAGCCCCCCTGAATTATTAGCACCCCTGTTTATTTTTTTTTCCACAATTTCTGTTTAACGGAGAGAAGACTTTTTTTAACACATAATAACTCATTTGTAATAAGTGATTTATTTTATGTTTGCCATGATGACAGTAAATAATATATTACTAGATAATTTTGAAGACACTTCTATACAGCTTAAGGTGACATTTAAAGGCTTAACTAGGTTAATTAGGTTAACTAGGCAAGTTATTGTATGACAATGGTTTGTTCTGTAGACTATCAATAAAAATATATAGCTTAAATCATTTTGTCCTTAAAATGTTGTTTAAAAAATTAATAACTGCTTTTATTCTAGCTGAAATAAAACAAATAAGACTTTCTCCAGAAGAAAAAAACATTATCAGACATACTGTGAAAATTTTCTTGCTCTGTTAAACATCATTTGAGAAATATTTACAAAAGAAAAAAAAAAAATTCAAAGGTGGGCTAATAATTCTGACTTCAACTGTATATCACAATGTATTCGCAATAGTCACATCACAAGATCTGCAGTGTGGAGATATAACAGGATCCACAATTTAAAACAGTCATTGCTAAGTTTATCCATACATTTAACAAAATGTTTATCAGCTGGATGTGTTTTTAAGGGCTGTAACTGTGAGCATTTCAAGCCCTTTAAAGAATTGAGGCACAGGTAATTGTTTTTAACGTCAATAGCGTTTGTGTTTATGTGTGTATACAATAGATACACTATAGAGTTCTTTTACATTTGATTTTTCACTTTGTGCCTGAACACTAATACACTCCCAGAAAACCATGAAATATTGTTTTTTTTTTCATTTGTATCTTTTCTCTACTGTATTTATCAATGCTTGTGATTGGTTTCTTATATTTTATGCAGATGCAAAAGCATCCCAATTAATGGAATTTTATGAAATAAAAAAAATATATATAATAATTTTAATCTAGAGAAAAGTTCACTCAGAATTGCAATGTCTTGCAGAAAAACAAAAAAAAAAATTGCAATTTCAGATTTTTTGAATATTGTGCAGCCCTTTCTTTTTTGGTGATGAACGTTTACTTGCTTTAGTTACACTTTTCAAAGGTTTGGGGTGAATATACTTTTGAATTAGGTGCAAAATAGATGCATTAAGTTGCAACAAAAGTCAAATGTTAAATAAGCATTTACAGTAATAAAAAAAAATACATTTTTATATGCATTTGGAACTAAGGAGAAAAAATGCATTCCTGTAATGGAAATGATGAATTTTCAATGTTGAAATGTGTGTGCTACAATGACATAAAATATTCAAAAATTTGCAGGGAGGTTTGGTCAATGTGACCCTGTTGAATAAAAGCTAATTTCTTCAATATCCACAAAATACTCTTCCTGAACCCAAACTTTCAAACAGTGATGTAGCCCACAACAGACAATTGTGTGGCTCTGTGCTATTTGGAGATGAATAAATCAGTAATCACACTGAAAAAAATAGATAAATTAAACCCATATCAAAGAAAACAAGAGAAAAATCAGTATGTAAAACAACATGCTTTAATAAAAACAACAAAGCTCCAGGTTCAGTGTCTGCAGACCAGACTCTGGGTGCAATGCTTTTGGACATAATTGGGTTAAAAAATAAAAAACAAAACCTGCATACTTACAAAATCATCTTTTGTATACTTGCAGCCGATCATCTGAGACAGATAAAAGATGACAGGGAGGAAGTAGTGGGGAAAAATAAAATGAACATTTCTATTCACTCCTTACCTTGTATTGTGTAGTACAAATCTAACTAACACAGAAAGGCAAATAAAAATGGATTTAATCTCTAGACTTTTTTTTTTCTTCCTTTGAATGGTATGTTAGATCAGCCATTAACCCCCCTGAACTGTGCTGAAAGGGTCTGTCATTTCTAAACGTGTGTAAGCAGCAGGAGGAGTTGAGTTATTTCTTTGCGAAAGAGATTTTCATAGCATTGCTCTGTGTGATCTTAAAGCCTTGCAAAGCTTCTCTGGCTGCTCCGGCCTGCACATCATTATCAAACTCCACAAAGGCGATATCGTGACGACCAGGGACAAGACGAACTTCCTTGAATCCAGGGAACCTATATTAAAATACCAAAAAGAAATTAGCAAAATATATAAAATATATCTTTTAAATAATCTGGAACGCTACAAGCCCCCTCAGTGAACAAGTAGCAAATACTCACTGGTTGAACAACATGGACAACATGAGCTCGTTGGTCTCCTCTGGGAGATTGGTGAGGAACAGGATGTGGTTGGGAGGGTTTTCCGACACCTACAAGCAACGCAACAAATGTTAATGTCTAGGAGTATTCCAGTGCATCTTGCATGAATGTGATGTCTGCATATATATTAAAGTGAAAGTTTCTCAAAGATATTATCGACATCATTTGAACAGTTTGCTGACATTAAATCAGTCTCTCAGAAAAGTTGCAGAAACTCAAATACAGGAACTATTCATGAGGCAGATCGATTGCCAGGTTGTCATAAGCACCGACTTTGTTACCCATCATTACAGAAATTTTAAAAACAGTCATTTCCAAATAAAAATGTTTAACCAAAACTAAAAAATGCTACGGGGGTGCTTTTTAAAATGAATGACGGTGAATGAAAGTAAAACCGGTGAGCGTCTGACAAAAAAAAGTGCCCTTCTAAATCAAATCAGCAGGATGCCCATCTGGATCTTTCACTTACTTTGAAGACTCTACTGACTACGTTTACATAGACACCAGAAATCTAATTATTTGCCTTACTAGACAATAATATAATTAAGTTGTTTACATGAAGTGCTTTTTGAATGTTGCATCCCAAGGCTATCCACGTTTTCTGCAGAGTTTCATGTAATTTTGGGTGACTAACTGCAGTTCGGCAGTTTCACTTTCACTCATGAACATTTCATTCATGCCGCCGTAACAAACTGGGGTATTGTGCGCAAATTAAGAGTAAGGACTGGTGAAAGGGTGTTGTTTTAATAGAATTTAATAACGCCGAATGGGCCTTCTGCATTTTGTGATGCGCATCTGCGGCCCTTTACTGACAGCCGCTTATGTCGATCTTGTCAGAAAATATGGCAAAGAGTCCTACATGACGGTAATAGTGCTCAGTTTGACTCAACCACACCGTCAGGGCTCTGCGAACTTGGCTTTGCGAAGCAGCATTTTCTGTATGTACGTACATCAAAAGGAAGTATGCTATGGCTCACACTTATTGAAAGAGGAAGATGATTTACGGTTAGTAGTGTCAGGAATCCAACCATATTGTCCTCACAGAAACAGGCTCAGCCATCACACTGAATCAGGTAAGCTATATACAGTTGAAGTCAGAATTATTAGCCCCCTTGTTTATTTTTTCCCCAATTTCTGCTTAACGGAGAGAAGATCTTTTCAACTCATTTCTAATAACTGATTTATTTAATCTTTTATCTTTGCCATGATGACAGCAAATAATATTTGACTAGATATTTTTCAAGACACTTCTATACAGCTTAAAGTGACATTTAAAGGCTTAACTAGGTTAATTAGGTTAACTAGGCAGGTTAGGGTAATTAGGCAAGTTATTGTATAACAATGGTTTGTTCTGTACACTATCGGAAAAAAATAAGCTTAAAGGGGCAAATAATTTTGACCTTAAATTTTTTTTAAAAAATTAAAAGCTGCTTTTATTCTAGCTGAAATAAAACAAATAAGACTTTCTCCAGAAGCAAAAATATTATCAGACATACTGTGAAAATTTCCTTGCTCTGTTAAACATCATTTGGGAAATATTTAAAAAAGAAAAAAACAAATTCAAAGGGGGGCTAATAATTCTGACTTCAACTGTATTTATGTTTCAATGTAATTAATGCTACGCACTTTAAACACAACAAGTAATTGGTGAATGATGTTTGCACATGGATTATAATTTTGGCTCCCGGGAGGGGGGGCGAGTGAAATTAGCCAAACTTGGGGGTCCTAAAAGGTTGAAACCCCCTACTTTAAAACACCACTGTTTGGCCACGGTGTTCACATTCTAGATATGACTTTTCACCTCAGGCTGTTCACAGAGCAATTACGCATACACTGGAGCATTTGAAAGACCTGTTTATCAGATGATCAGTCAATAAGCAGATTGAACAGTGATCCTCTCATCAAATGGCTAATAAACGTGACTTTCAAATGTTCCAGTGTCCAAGCACAAGCATTCAGTTAGGAGTCTGAGGTAAAGATCATTGTATTCAATCGCAGCAGTTTTCAAAAACCCATTCAACACTTAAATTGCAAGCTAAAAATGCTGGTATAGTCACATACCATGCTCTTCTTTTACATTTCAGAACTAATACAAAAATTGGTGGTAAACCTAAAAAATAGCTCTATGAACTCTGAAAGTAGAGTGCGAAAGTGCATTGTTGCTATTAAAATGTAGTTAAACTATTCACACATTAAAAGGTACAGTCTTGCCAATGACCATCCAGTATATTATTCTTGAATTTATCAGTTTTTAAACAAATCAAAAGAGGCAACAATTCAATGACACTTTCATAAAGGCAGTGATCTATTACAGTCAAAGAACAAGCACAAAAAACATCAAAATATAAGTTACTGTTATCAGCAACTACTGCTGAAAATGGTCAAATATACGTTGAGCTTTAATAATAAAACAGTACACAAAATCTGAATACAAACCATGTCTAGTTTATCACATACCTGCTGTGGCATCTGACCAGGCATTTGTCCTGGCATCATCCCACCTGGTGGCATGGCACCTGGGGGCATCTGTCCGGGTGCCATGTTTGGTGGAGGCATCATACCAGGAGGAGGCATGTAGGGAGGCTGGCCAGGCATTGGCATCATGCGAGGAGCTTGACTCATGGGTGGCATTCCCTGCAAGTGAAAAAAACAAAACACTAATTTATTAACAGCTTTAAAAACAAGCCAGCATATAAATTCACTAAAACTCCAAATCTACTAACAGGCATAGCAGCAGGTACTCCAGCCATAGCAGGGGTGGCACCAGAACCGCCCTTCTTCCCAGCACCAGCTTCAGGGACTTTAGGCTTCTTCTTCTCCTTCTTACGGTCTCGCTCCACAAATGTTCCTTTCATTTTCGCAATGATATCAGAGTCATGCTTCGAATACTGAATACGCTGTGAACAGATTCAATTTTAAAAAGCAATTTAGTTCACGATGACTTGGCGCATTCACTTGTAAGAAAAACAATACATTCGTTTCAGATTCACTTAGCATTCATGCTGTTATTTGCAACTAAACCTACAGACCAACATCCAAAATATTACTGTGTGCTATGCTAAATGCGTTTATGTGCGAACAAGATTTTTTTATCAGCTGACAGCTTGTGAAGAGGTGTAAAGGAGTTCATGTCATACAAAAATTTAGATCTACTACAAGATTAGGGCTGTGCAATATGACAATAAGCATCGTATGAACAAAATAAAAAGTCTATAATTTCATATTATGCTCTCTATCATGATGTTCCAAAATACATTGTTTACAGTAATACTTTCATAAATGAAGTAATACTTTTCATATGAATGAGATTTTCTGAAGTATAAAATATAGAATATATTAAATTAGTAGTAAATGTAAAAAAAGAAAAAAAAGTCCCTTCCATGTGGTCATTGTATATAAAGTTATTCATTTATTGAATTTACAGAAAAAGTACTATCATGATATTGTTACCAGGATAAGAGATGACTTGTATCTTGATATGCGATATTTCAGTCTATGCAAGATGATAAATTACCAACACTGTAACACCAAGCATACTTAAAGTCCCAATGAGCCAGAAGCGGTGATCGTTATTTTTTTTTTTTGTATTGTGATGCAGTTCCTAGAGAAATGGAATAATAAATGAGAAAACATTAGGCGTGGCTTGTTTTTTGTACCGCGGACTGAATGGATGTAGTAAAGTAGGCATTTCATTCAGAAAGATGGGGAAAAGGGTTTTATAAGAGTTATTACAGCCTAACATACTCCTGCTCACCATTTCTGTTTGTTGTCAAAACTGACAGTTGAACCAGCTTGATTAAATGTTAGCCACGCTCATTACCTCAAAATCACGAGGAAGTGTATTTTCAGATTTCAATTAAGAATTAGAAGGGCAAACTATTTTTATGTACTTAATGACATGCACAGATGAATTGTTCGCCACAAAACTGGCAATGTGAGCTAACTAAATCATATGGTTAGTTATGATTTCTTGGGGACTTTAGGTACTCTGTTTTTTTAATGGTGACATCTTGTGACAATGTCTTAATAAAAACACCACATATCAGCCTGTGACCGTTTACAAAATAAAAACATAAAATAAAAAAAATTTGTGATATTTAACCTCACTGCATTTTTTACATTTCCTTACTTAGAATTGTTAGCTCATGTCCCAGAATTCAAGGTTTATATCTTAAAAATACATATATAAATAAACTGTGGGGACAAATAATCATCAATAACCAAATGAATCAACGTTTACCATGGGTTTATCATAAAAAGGGAAGCCCTGCATTGAACGGAGAGCATTGGAAGCACTGTTGATCTCTTTGAAGATCACAAAGGCCTGACCCTTCATTTTCAGGGTACGAGAAACAAGGATGTCCAGGATTTGGCCAAACTGAGAGAATATAGCATACAATGACTTTTTCAGCTCTGTAAAAAGAGGGGGGAAAGAGGAAAGTGTTACAACGTAAACCACATGCTAAAACAATGACACAAATAGCTAACAATATATAAACTTACAACGTACCGTCTTTTTTGATTTTCTCATTCAAGTTGTTAATGTAAATGGTGTGGTTTAGTCTCATCTCCTGGCCCGCCATGATCCTGCAATAAACAAGACGAGTGTTTCTTTAAACAGCCCCTTCAACAGAAACAAGAATGTCTAGAAAAAAAAGAGTTTAATACATCCCTCAATGTGATCATCCAAGTTAGATGTAACACTAGAAATTATTTGCGAATGGGCAATTCCTCCCGAAAAAAACATGTTAACTTTAAAATGAAATTACGCTATAAAACTATGAATTACTGAATTGCCTCGTTTGAATGAAAGCTAGCGAGATAGCTTGCCAGCTAATTAAATAATGAATAATTACACTCGTTCCACTACATCACCAAACGCAACACGTGTTTGAAATGATAACTACAACTTAATTGGTATTAATTTAACATAATAAAAACACATGCATTAACATAAATTAACTCACAATTATTCCAGAAGCTCCAACCAGCTACAACAATCGACTGGAAATCCAGACACAAAAAGAGCGTGCAACTTCCGCTTGGAAATCCGCCTATATTAGTAACCATTTGATTGGACGACTGACGTTCGAGCTACCCACCGACTGGTTGTTTGAATAAATCTTCTTCCAGCACGACTTTCTCATTGGATGGCAGTTCATTCTATGAACTGATTGGTGCATTGGTCGTGTTACGCTGTTTTCTGTTCGGGTTTCATCGTGTTGAGGAAGGGAACTATATCAAGTGCGGCTTCTAATATCAAACGAGAGCATATCTTTTCGTTTTGTTAAATTAAAATGATTTTATTTTTTAAAATGATGGTTAATGTTAATATTCATATGGATATATTTACATTTTTTATGACTTACGACCATGGGAATATATGACCTTATTTGGTATCCTCTAAATTGGGAATACTCAGACTGCAGCTGGAGTTCACAGTCAGACGTTAACAGCAGATAGCGAAATAACTTACTGGACGCTGATGTGGGTTCGTGTAATTTTACATAAGTGTATGTAACTAACACTTCGTTTTAATGTCGCTTTGTTGTGACTTTATCGTTAAGTAGTTATTAGTTATTAGCACGTGCATGACAGCCTATCTTGTAAATCACAACATACCCTTAAATGTTGCTTATGTATTTTATCCTTATTCCCTCCCCAGTGTACAAGTGTCTGTAGCAGTAGTATGTCAGTGGAGAACGATTCAGCAGCACCTCCTCCTCCTCCACCTCCTCCTCTACTTCCTCCACCTCCTTCACTGGCGCGCTCAGAGTCCAGCAAGAAGAAGCTTTACCAGGCTTTAGCAGAGGGAAGGACCGCTGTAGAGGGAGACTATGAGGAGGCCAGTATTATTATAGGACAGAGAGAAAGCAGGTGGAGTTCTAATCACAATTACATACTAATAAAAGTCCTTTTCTGTACAGTCATGATTTCATCGCAGTATTTCTCCATTAAGTTTTAGCAAGGATCTGCAGTGGTTGCTGTTTAATAACTATGTGCCCTCACTCATTCAAGATGGTCCACAGTAAGTAGAAAAAAAAAACATTTATTTATTTATTTATTTATTTATTTATTTATTTTGGGTGAGCAAGAATATGGCTGATGTAAAGCACAGATAGACACACAGGCCACTTTATTAGATACAACGTTTAGTACTGGATTGGACTGGCTTTTGCTTTCAGACCTGCCTTTAATTTTTTCTGGTGTTGGAAATTGTCAATATGAACATCATGCAGTTGCTACATATTTTTTTCCTGCACATCCATGGTGGGAATGGATAGTTTACTACACACCAAACATGCTATTGGATTGTGATCTGATGACTAGGGGACATTTAAATTTAGAAATGGTATCATCAAAATTAAACTGATAATGATGTTCACAAATGAACATACATATTTAATTTAGCTCTAAAGCATCTCTACTTAAGACAGTGGTGTCGTTAAATTCATTTCATTGTTTGTTCTCATACATTCCTCATTCCCTCATTCATTAAAACTGATTATATGAATGTTAAGGGTCTTTTAAACGTGTGACTCAAGATCTTGATTCTATAATTATATTACTGTATTTTAGACCAATAAAGACATTGTTAAAAACTACTTTCAAAGTGGGAAAAAGAGTTGGACACAATTTTTCTCAAATAAACAGGAGGCAAAGCTACTTTTCATACAGTACACAGTTAATATGAAATCATTATTCCAACACTTAAAGGGTTAGTTCACCCCAAAATTTAAATTATTTTATAAATTTTTTGACCTTATGTTGTTCAGATCCCCTGAGACCTTCTTCATCTTCAGAATACAAATTAAGATTTAATTCAAAGACAGTAAGACATCAATCTCCATAATGGAAGTTGAAAACATTGTAATGCTTCAATGGTTCATCATGCAAAGCTCTATAAATGCTTTTATGTGCAAAAAAATCCTGTAAAAACAACTTTGTTTACCAATGTCGTCTTCTGCATCAGATCAGGGTGCACATTTGCTACAAGCGGTATGATGTATTGCATTAGAGTCAGCAGCACAACACAATCGTTGTATTGCCCATAGGAAGCGTGCATTCATTGAGCAAAATTAGAAGGATTTAGCCTGATCCATTATATGAGCTTTTCATAAGGTCAATACAGTATATGTATACTAGAATTTTTACAAGAAACTAAACTAGGCTAAAGTTACAAGCAATGTATTATTCCCTTTACACCAGCGCTCATCAGAGCAGGCGCCTGTTTTATTTAAGCATGGTTTGAAAGATTTGGCTGTGCACTTGATGGTGAAATTCACAGTACATATCATGAGCAAAACCTGAAGTAAACGTGGTGTTTTATTGGCCAAACGTATGACTTTTTATCAGTGTTGCTGTCATCTATACATTTTTTTAATAATTCATGTTTGTTTAGAAACAGTTATGATTGTAAATTATAAATGCAATAATAATAACTAATGTTTCCATGATTATAGCCAATCCTGCTGATATCGCATTAAAACATGAATAAATAAATACATTTATTGGCTAAATAAATACATTCATGGCTATCCTTCCAAATATCCACTGATATATCTGTGGACCATTAAACACAGCAGTCCGCTGGCATGTGTCTTTTATTGGATGGTTTTACTGGTTTTGCATGTCTGGAGGATGTTTGATTGCTCTTGTATAAATCTTTTCAGATGTGGTCTTGTAGCCTTATGGATGGCGACTCATTTACTGCAACCTCCTAAAATGCTGCTCCTGGAAACAATGGTTAAGACAGCAAAAGACAATGGCTACACTGAACAAGGAGAAATGTTTTCTGGTAAACAGTTACTTTTAAATGTCACGTATGTACTAAATGTAACCAGCGTACATTTACTAATTAAAGTGATGTTTTAATCAAATGATAGGTTGTTATCTCTGTAATTTGAAGATGTTAATTTTTTCTTTTCTGTTTTGAAATAGCCAGTGACATGGCCAAGCTAGCGGAGGACGTGTGCGGGTGCAGAGTTCAGAGGTTGTCAGGAGGCATGCTGGGGGAAAACACTGCTGTCATTCTTAAACACCTCATCAACAGGCAGCCCGTTCTTATACCGTATCTTCACTGCTTACGTTTTTGAGTAGGTCCACCACATTGTTTTACATTGTTTTTTATTATTATTATGTTTTAATGTTTATATTTGTGTATTTTATTCATTTATTTGTTTTAATTTTAGTTTATTGCTATCAGAAAGAATCAGAAAGATTATTATTATTTTGTCTTATTTAATATAATACAATAATAATATTAACATTGTTTTATATTATTTAATTTTATATTTCCATATTTAAAATCTTTGTATAGATTATTTATAAATTTTACCACTAGGTAAAATATATACATTTTATTTTTAAAATAATAAAAAAAAAAAAAAAAATTTGTTTTGTTTTTTATGAATAAACTTTTTTTTACCACCATATTTATTTCTTTTTTTGTTTTTGTCCTTTTACAAATATTTATTTATTTATGTATTTACTTATTTTACCACTAAAACAAAAAGTTTTAATTACAATTACATCCAAAGATGCTTCTCCATTCACTTTTGGTGAATGTAGCCATGGCCAGGAAGAGTTGGTGTCATCAGGCGGTATCCAAACGATCATTGGGTGTTTCAACCCTCAACCGCAACACCCTCAACAGTGGTGGCCAAATCACTGCCCATCAACTCCCCCTGGCTTCCAGCTAAGCTCCTCTCTCCTGCTCCATAACCAGCAAGAAGCTCTCTCTGCTGCCTCCCCCCATCCTGCGAACAGTTATCTTTTTCTCCCTTCCTATCACCCCAATGGCTGTAAACATCCTCCATACTGACTGGGCAGGGAATCCTCTACAGCCGACCTCGATTGGGAAGAGCCATGCCTGCCAACCTTTCTCCCTGCAGTCATGCAAGAGGTCCTGGTATTTGGCGCTCTTACTTTCAGACGCTTGCTCACAACCCTCTTCCCATGGGACTGTAAGTTCGATGAGAATGATCTTCTTTGCCTCTTCAGACCACAGTACTGGATCTGGCCTCAGGGTTGATGTTATTACAAGATGTTTTATTTTAAATCATCGTATCACAAGTCCATATCTTGTTTTCTTATTTTTAAAAATATATGTGTAATCTTTTTTTATTAATATTGTGTTATTTTGTTTTCCACTTTCATTTTCATCAAAACATTTTCTCACAAATTATTGTCACAAATATGCATTCGTAATTTAATGAACCACAATTACTCAAATGGTTTGTAGATTTTTTCCTGACTGGTCTTACACAGATATGACGAGGATTTTAATCATGAACCCTGTCTACGCAATGGTCACAAAGCCCACTGGGCAGTCGCCTCAGGTCAGACTACATAATCAAGATAATTGACAAAGTTATACACAAAGTATGTCATTTCTCAGCCTGTTGATGCATCTGTCTTTCCCCAGGTATTTTACTCGGCTTAAGAGAAGGTTGTGTGGACTATAAACTTTTCCCCCCTGACGTCACTCTTCCTTGGCTTCGTCTCGCTCAGAGTGAAGCCTCTGTCTCATGGCCCATTGATGACATTGAGGAGGTGTTTGTTCTGGCTAAGCAGGGAAAGAGTCTGCGCTACCAGCTGTGGGAGTTTGAGTCTGTAGCGCAGAGTAACAAACAGCTGAAGGAGATGGACCCTCAGAGAGCCAGCGATGGGACGAGGTACGTGCTTCCTCCTGGAGGTGTACAGGACGGTCTGGCTGGACAAGTGCTGCTGCTTCACACAAACACTGAGCAGACTAGGAACTGAGCAATAATGCATTTCAGACTTCATCCACTAGGTGTCCTTATAGTTTGAATGATTATGACTAAACATTAACAGAAGAAGCGATGTTTTTCTTTTGTATTAATATATATTTATTATTACAGACGTGTTACGATGGTAAAAAAAAATTATAATAAAAATAAATATATATTTATTTTAAATATTTATTTATATTTATATATTTTTTACCATCGTAACCCCCAATCCCACTTTTGCTGTACAAAAAACTTGGATGATGTAATGTGGATCGGTAAGAAAAATAAAGAAAAACAACAGCAAAAGTGTAGTAAACATAATCAAAATTAAACAATTAACAATAATTGTTGATAAATACTGCAGGTAAAGATAAAGAATTAATGTCATAATATTACATCAGCAATTTCAGTAAACGTAACAGCAAAATTATTCAGAGAAAGCAACAGAGTTACTGCTTTTTTTATCAGTATATTTATTATATTCAGGTCAGCAATTTACAGTATACATTCAATATACATGTAAGCGTTACATATATTTTTAACCACCATAACACCCTATACTATTCTTGCTAGACAGTACACTTCTCGGATCTCATTGCAAAGCATTGAACTAATATGTAACATCGAAACAAAAAAAGGAAAAATAACAAAAGAGCAATAAACATAAATGCATAAATAACTATGATTGATGATATACACATTAAGGCAAGACAAGTTTATTTATATAGCCCATTTCATGCAGTGGCAATTCAAAGTGCTTGACATAAACAGGAATAAAAGGTATTAGAAAATTAAAACGAGTGATTAAAAACAGATTCAAATGTGTTAAAACAGGTTATAAAAGAATGAAAAAGAAAAGAAAGACATAATAGTGCGATCTGGCGGACGTAGCACAGTGCTCATTCAGTAAATGCACACAGCTAAACGGATGTGTTTTAAGTCTTGATTTGTAGACAAAAAGAAAAAAGTTACCTTGTTACATCAGCAGTTTCAGTCAGTGTAACATCCAGATTATTCATTTATGCAATAAATTGGCCCAAGTCTTTTTATGCGTTAAAGACATTGATACAAAAACCTCCTAAGTGCTGTCTGAAATTTTCTTCTAAACTGAGCATTTTTCTTAGGCGAAGAATATGTTTTTATTGTGGAGTAACTAAACATACCCAATAAAAAAATGCTTTTTTTAGAAGGACATTTCAGATCTTCAGAATGAAGTTACTTCTGTAAAAAACTTAGAAACTGATTATAACTGATTATGCTTTATTTGTGCAACATACAGGGAGTGCAGAATTATTAGGCAAATGAGTATTTTGACCACATCATCCTCTTTATGCATGTTGTCTTACTCCAAGCTGTATAGGCTCGAAAGCCTACTACCAATTAAGCATATTAGGTGATGTGCATCTCAGTAATGAGGGTGTGGTCTAATGACATCAACACCCTATATCAGGTGTGCATAATTATTAGGCAACTTCCTTTCCTTTGGCAAAATGGGTCAAAAGAAGGACTGACAGGCTCCGAAAAGTCAAAAATAGTGAGATATCTTGCAGAGGGATGCAGCACTCTTAAAATTGCCAAGCTTCTGAAGCGTGATCATCGAACAATCAAGCGTTTCATTCAAAATAGTCAACAGGGTCGCAAGAAGAGTGTGAAAAAACCAAGGCGCAAAATAACTGCCCATGAACTGAGAAAAGTCAAGCGTGCAGCTGCCAGGATGCCACTTGCCACCAGTTTTGCCATATTTCAGAGCTGCAACATCACTGGAGTGCCCAAAAGCACAAGGTGTGCAATACTCAAAGACATGGCCAAGGTAAGAAAGGCTGAAAAACGACCACCACTGAACTAGACACACAAGCTGAACTGTCAAGACTGGGCCAAGAAATATCTCAAGACTGATTTTTCTAAGGTTTTATGGACTGATGAAATGAGAGTGAGTCTTGATGGGCCCATGGCTGGATCGGTAAAGGGCAGAGAGCTCCAGTCCCACTCAGACGATAGCAAGGTGGAGGTGGAGTACTGGTTTGGGCTGGTATCATCAAAGATGAGCTTGTAGAGCCTTTTGGAGTTGAGGATGGAGTCAAGCTCAACTCCCAATCCTACTGCCAGTTTCAACTCCTTCAAGCAGTGGTACAGGAAGAAGTCTGCATCCTTCAAGAAAAACATGATTTTCATGCAGAACAATGCTCCATCACACGCGTCCAAGTACTCCACAGTGTGGCTGGCAAGAAAGGGTCTAAAAGAAGAAAAACTAATGACATGGCCTCCTTGTTCACCCGATCTGAACCCCATAGAGAACCTGTGGTCCATCATCAAATGTGAGATTTACAAGGAGGGAAAACGGTACACCTCTCTGAACAGTGTCTGGGAGGCTGTGGTTGCTGCTGCACGCAATGTTGATGGTGAACAGATCAAAACACTGACAGAATCCATGGATGGCAGGCTTTTTAATTGTCTTGCAAAGAAAGGTGGCTATATTGGTCACTGATTTGTTTTGTTTTTGAATGTCAGAAATGTATATTTGTGAAGGTTGAGATGTTATATTGGTTTCACTGGTGAAAATAAATAATTGAAATGGGTATATATTTGTTTTTTGTTAAGTTGCCTAATAATTCTGCACAGTAATAGTCACCTGCACACACAGATATCCTCCTAAAATAGCTAAAACTAAAAACTACTTCCAAAAATATTCAGCTTTGATATTAATGAGTTTTTTGGGTTCATTGAGAACATGGTTGTTGTTCAATAATAAAATTAATCCTCAAAAATACAACTTGCCTAATAACTCTGCACTCCCTGTATTTCAGGAATGATAGGATTATGTAGGATTCAGGTAAGATTATGTAATAAAGAATTGTTACAAAAAAATGTTTTAAATAACTCTTTTTCTAAGCTGCACATGTGGGTTTAAAGAATATATTTTTTTTAAATCTTAGTTTTCCTGTTTTGTAACTCAGATGGTGCTTTTTCCTGATTGTTTTATTTCCTGTTGTTCCTGCTAGTTTGAGCAACAAGTTTAAAGTTGGCATGAAATGGAGATTAAAATATTTTATATATATATTTTGTTTTATCACTAATGTGCATATTCAAGTAAAACAGTTACCAACTGTAACAAAAAAAAATGCTGGGTTGTTTTAACCCAGTATTGGATGAAATTTGGACAAACCTCACTGCAGGGGTTTGATGCATTTCATGAGTGATTGGTAATCATAAAATAACTTTTATAAATGCTTCATTTGGGCAGCGCATTTCATATTAAATAGTTTAAAAAATATATTGTTACAAAATATTTTTAGATGCTCCTTTCTAAGTTGCAGATATGATTTTGAAGAATAAAAAAACTATTAATTTTCCTTGTTTGTGGTTCAGATGGCTGTATTTACTGATTGTGGAACTGAGGTTAAAGTTTTTATTTCATTATTAGTATGTGCATTTAAAGGTGCTGGCTGTAAGTTTTTGACTCTTCTAAAGCATAAAATTACCATAATATGTTTGCAGATATTTAAGAAAAATGCTCAGTGTATGGTCTTGTTCATCTAAAAAAACAATGCTGAAGTCAGATATCCTGCTTTAAAAATGTCTTTGTTTTGGTCCCTTTAATCCACCCAATGCCAGTTTAGCCAATTATATTTCACCCCCCTGGGTCGCCTTGGTAGAAAACCGCGCATTTCATTAATTTAGTCAGAAAGGCTCTCAAAGTACCATGTATCTGTAACGGAGGCCAGCTAGTAAGTGCTGTGCAGGTAAACCTCACTCCTCTGACCTCTAAAGGTGCTCTAGCGACAGACACTAGAGGCCATGGTCTTTAGCCTCTTTGTTAGAGCAACCAACTCCCATGCGGAAGGTCGCCGGTTTGATCCCAGCTCGGAGCAGGTTGGGTGTTGTAGGATCAGCGGGGTTACATATCCGCAACTGAAATGCGACCTTCGGTGCACAGTAGCAGACTCCGAAATGAGACGCAGATTCAGAGTTCCACATGAGGTGGTTATTAATTAGCAAATGATAAATTTTTTTATCATAAACATTAGGTGAGCAGGTTACATTGTAACCCCATGTCCTAACAACACGCTATGTGACGAGATATCGCATACCATTGCTTTTTTATTTAGAACATGACTTAAATCAGCCTTTAGGTTTGACAGTCAGGCACACTGCTGTTGGTGTCGTCAATCTGGCAACCTGTGCTTGCATTTGATTTAAACCAGGAGTGCAATACCTAGTTCAACCACTGGGTGTCAAACTTACTGCACCTTTAAGTTAAACATAAGAATAAGCAAAGATTTGAATTTGTATGTCTGGAATTGATTGGATTGCTGTCTTTTGCTTTTGATGTGATCTCATGTGACACAGTGATCCACACATTGACCCTAAATTGCATAGAAAGGTTAGCTGGATGAACAACTAGTGTACATGAATGTTTAACTGCCTTTATTATGCTCTTTCACATAGAACGCATTTTGTGTTATAAAGTTGTTTGTGAATATAAAAGTACTGCCAAATATCAAAGGTTGAAGTGCATTATAAATAGTTGCTGCCTCCTGAAAGAAAATACTGTTAGGTTTTCTGCTTTGTGATAATCAATCCTCAATTCAATACAGTAAAACAAACAACTACTAGTTTTTCAAGCCTATAATGTTGAGAGAAAGTTAGTCATGGTCACAAGAAATCAAGAAAGACAAATATAATAACGCATTTTTGACACTCATTCTAGTTTTAATCAATTATTTAGTCTTTGTCATAGAATGAATTGTGGACATAGAATGAGTAAAGATGTACATGTTACAACACAGTTGATGTGGCCTTCCAATGACAACAAAGATTCCAATGATAAGACAGATTTTAGCTTTCAGACTTCAAAGTCTTCAGAGTCTCCAGAGTAGAACTATGGAAAGTTGATGAGATGGTTGTAGATATCAGGATACTGCAGAGGTTTTGCTTTTCAGAATGGACACAAAAATGTTTGGGAACTGCTGTTACTGCAAATGTAAAACAAGATTATTTGGAGTGTCTTTAACTAAGTGCAAAATAACAGGAGCTCCACCCTTTAATGTCAAACAACGTTAAGTACAACACATGATTAACAGTTTCAGTGGTGTAGGTAGTAACACGTTAGACATTGTGTGGGTTTGAATGTGGACTTTGCTCGCTCTTCTCATGTTTCCCATCACATATCAGAGTTATTAAGAAACGTAAAGTGGCTAAATTGTGTTTAATAAAGATAAAGTACTAGACTTTTCTGACAGGGTATTCTGTCAGGTCAACAGGTATCAGAATTTAACATTTAAGGAACTGCCAATATCAATTTTTCAATCAATTTTTGTCATGAATGTAATAAAACGGATACTTGTTTGTAGTAAAAATCCCTTTTACTATTTTTTTTTTTACATTTGTGGGTCTCCTTGCTCACTTGTACAGCCGTGTGCAGTTGTACCTGATGTATTTAGGGAAACTTCTCATACTTCTCAAAACTTCCCAAAAAAATCTTTGATTAAAGGGCTATCTGGCACTCCCTCTACTTTTTTTTTATTCAAATTATAAATACTTTTAATTGTGGTAAAGAAGAAGCTGAGCCAAAAGGCAAAGCTCTCGATTTACTGGTCAATCTACATTCCTACTTTCACCTATGAATGAATGAACGTCAATGAATATGAGTGCTGTTTAAATGCACAGCACTTACACGTTTCGTGCTTCTTGCAGTATTATCCACCAGTCATATGTTGTGTATGACACCTGAGGAAACTGGAGGCTAAAACATTCAATTCCCTACCCCTTCACGCTCTGTTTTAAGGGCCAAGGGATAGATGCAGTGGAATGGCTATAAAACAGAATTGGGATTGGACCTAAGAACTTTTCCATCTATTCTATTTTATTACAGCTTGCGTGTCATCTGTATCTCTAGTTTTTGAGTTCAGAAAACCCATTCTTACATCAGTTTAGTACACTTGATTAATTTGACATTGACAAGCAGTGTTAAAAGAGAAAGTAGGGGTGTATAACATTACTGATTTGGGGTGGATTTGTCTCACTTATTGTGAATCTGAAATTGGATACTTCTCTACTAATATGCCATGTGGTAAAACTGTTTATGAGCAGGGTACACAAGAAGAACCTTGGTAACCTATGTCTTTTACCAAGAATTTGAATTGCACATCCAATGTACACATTACTATCCCATGAGGCCATGAGAGAGAATTTATGAATGGAAATGAAGCAACAACTGTGTGATTATCAACCGCAGTGATAAGCTTTTCCTCGATTTGGATTTCCCTCTATTGTCCATTGTAGCGAGAAAGTGATTATCTGTTCTAGGCTATTTGAATAATGCAATCTTACTGACTGACACCAGCATTGGTGCTCCAAAATTTGAAAAAACAAAACAAAACAAAACATTGAATCTACAATTCATTTGAGGAACATGCATTAATGCATTCATGTTTGAATCTATGTACAACCCCAAATCAGAAAAAGTTTGAAAAACACAAATAACAAAGCATCCACAAATGCCAGTTAAACTGTATTGTGCCAAAATGAAGCCCTATGTTAACAGTGTCCAGAAGCACAAGAAGTTTCTCAAAATCATGAGGAACACATTAAATAATGCTCTGTTTTATTTTCTGACATTAAATGCAAGTCAAAGTAAATTTAGAAATCACTACTTTCTTGTTTTATTTGAGTTTGTTTGAGAAACATTTTAAGAAATGCTCCATCTTTTTTGAAAATAGATTTTATTCCCCTATTGTTAAACAGTGGAGTTTTATTATTTTTGAATCTATTCAGCCAATCTTTGGCACTTTTAGCTTAGCTTTCCATAAATCATTTAATTAGATGGTTCTCAACCATGGAATATTATTAAAACTCATTAATATTTTAAGTGAGATGCTGAAGGTCTAATCAGATGCAATGATCTATGCTAAGCTATCCTAAAAATCCTCCCGCTATGAGGATCTTATGACAAATCATATTTCATTGTTTTATAGCTCATTTGTTAATGACTCTAATGAAACCTCAGAATCCAAGAAAGATGCTTTGCAATGCGACCTCATATTTAGAATAGAGTGTGTTATATATGTGTATATACAGTTGAAGTCAGAATTATTAGCCCCCCTGTTTAATTTTTTCCCCAATTTCTGTTTAACAGAGAGAAGTTTTTTTTCAACACATTTCTAAACATAATATTTTTTATAACTCATTTCTAATAACTGATTTATTTTATCTTATCCATAATGACAGTAAATAATATAATATAATATAATGAATTGCTAATAATAAATAATTGCTAATAATGAATTTGACTAATAATATAATATTGAAAATATTTTTCAAGACACTTCTATACAGCTTAACGTGACATTTAAAGGCCTAACTAGGTTAATTAGGTTAACTAGGCAGGTTAGGGTAATTAGGCAAGTTATTGTGTAATGATGGTTTGTTCTGTAGACTATCGGGAAAAAAATAGCTTAAAGGGGCTAACAATTTTGTCCCTAAAATAAAACTGCTTTTTTTTTAGCTGAAATAAAACAAACAAGACTTTCTCCAGAAGAAAAAATATGATCAGACATACTGTGAAAATTCCCTTGCTCTGTTAAACATCATTTGCGAAATATTTAAAAAAGAAAAAAAAATTCAAAGGGGGCTAATAATTCTGACCTCAACTGATCAAATACAACTGGGCATGGTAAATTTACTGCTTATGTCACACTTATGTCACAACCCAAACATCCCAGATATACGTTTCATTTGCCAAAAACGTAAATGAACATTCTTTCTTTGTATCTAGGAATGTGGACATTTCATTTTAACATTAAGTAACATTAGTTACTTGATTTTTTACAACCAATTCCAGTTACCTCTGAAATATGTGGTTTGGGTTTATTTCCTGTAAGTTTGTTATTGCCAGGTTATCAAACTAAAATGATTAATATGTCCTGATTGATATGTATTGAAAGACGTTTGATAGCATTCCATCGGAAGATTATAGAGTCCAACCATTGACCAGTTGAAAGATTTGTCATATTACATTGCGCTAGAAAAACCTAAACAGTAAGGGGCAAACTAAAGGACTACTATACACTTTGGGATCTGTTTATACAGTTTCTAGAACAAAACCAAACATTGGCACAAGCAACAAATACCTCCCACACTACTGATGGATTGATATGTGTGTGTATTTTTGTTTTTGAAAATACAAGTACTTTGGGGCAGGGAGAAAGAGTTAACATTTCATCTGCCTTATTTGAAAATAAAATAAAAGTGTTCCAGCCAGTTCCAGAGAATGGCATAATAGATTCCAAAATGGTAAAACAGTTTATTTTACTTAATTAAGAGTGCAAATGGCAAAACTGTTTAACAGCAGAAGAGTTACCATAATAAGGTGGCCCTTAAACAATGAATGATGTGCATATACAATACATAATAAAACATTGTAAAATTCCATTCCAGAAGTTGCCATGTGTGATTTCATGGTGACTTAATGATTTTGACTTGGGTTTTATGAGCATGCAGATAGAGAACTGCTTTTGTTGACATGAGAACCAGTATGATGTAATCCTCTTGACTAATCCGAACGTTCGGTTTGGTTCAGGACAAACAAATGAGGTCAGATGTGATTTGCTGATGACCCTCAGCAACAGGACAAAGTGTTTTGCCGTTCTGATGTCATCCTGCTAGTCAAATGTTGTGCAACTTGAGGAAGAGCTTTTTTGAACAGGAAATTATGACAGAGGAAAACATCACTTGACAGTAATAGAACCCTTACTGAAATGAAGTGAGCAGCATACTTGAAATACAAATTACTGTACTTCAAAAACTTCCTGCTTGTATACAAGAATGTTTTATTATATAATGTAATTCATTTCCAGTAAGGTTTTAATGGTTTAAAAAGAAGTCTGAAGGGCTTTATTTATTAAAATGCTTTGAATTAAAAAAGCACGGCAAAAAATACAATTAATATGTAATATTGTGAAATAATTAACTAAATATAGTTTTTCTCCTTAAATTACTGTTACCACAAGTCGAGACACATGATCTTATCCACTGTTACATGTTTAGAATACATTGTAAATGATTATGGGCAACACAGTGGCTCAGTGGTTAGCACTGTCACCTCACCGCAAGAAGGCAGCTGATTTGAGTCCTGGCTGGGTTAATTGGCATATCTGTGCAGCGTTAGCATGTTTCCCCGTGTTTGTGTGGGTTTCCTCCGGGTGCTTCGGTTTCCCCCACAGTCTAAAGACATGCGCTAGGTGAATTGATTCAAACTAAATTGGCCGTAGTGTATGTGTGTCTATGGATGTTTCCCAGTACTGGGTTGCTGCTGGAAGGGCATCTGCTGTGTAAAACATGCTGGATAAGTTGGTGGTTCATTCCGCTTTGGTGACCTCTAATGAATAAAGGATTAAGCCGAAGGAAAATGAATGAATAAATTTGGCTATAAGTATTTACAAATATGATTACAGCAAAAATATGCAATAACAATGTAATATATTGAAATTTATTCAAAACAGGTATGAGAACAGAGTCTGGAATTACTTCTGCGGTAATCCAGATCTGTATAAAAGATGTTCGTTGTGCACCAAAAAAAAAAAAAAGATTCATTAGATTTACTAAATCTTTTTAAGGTAACTGATGGTAATCAATTTATATGAGCTGAATTTAAATAATCAAATTAAATGTAGTAATGTTCAACTTAATTTGTTTGTTTAAATTCAGCCCATATACATTGTTTTAAACCAATTACCTTTGAAAAATTTGGAAATCCAGTGAATCTTTTTTTTTCAGTGTGTTTGAATTGGGTTTGAGAGTGAAATACAGTTGGGTCCATAAATATTGGGACATCTACACAATTCTAATATTTTTGGCTCTATACACCAACACAATGGATTTGAAATGAAATGAACAAGACATACTTTAACTGCAGACTTCCAAATCAGGTGAACAGTGTAGGAATTACAACAGCTTGCATATTTACCTCCTACTTGTTAAGTGTCCAAAAGTAATTAGACAATTGGTTTCTAAGCTGTCCCATGGCCAGGTGTGTGTTATTCCCATATTATCCCAATTACAATGAGCAGATAAAAGGTCCAGAGTTCTAGGTCAAGTGTGCTATTTGCATTTAGAGTCTGTTATGGCCCGTTTCCACTGAGTGGTAAGGTACGGTTCGGTACGCTGTTATGGCTGTTTCCACTGTCAAAAGGCGTACCGAACCGTACTGTACCACTTTTCTGGCACCCTTTCGAAAGGTTACCAAATACGAGAAAGGGTACCAAAAGGTGGAGCTACACACGCAGCTGAATGCTGATTAGATACAGAGATACGTCACGATCTCGTGGAGCTACCCAGAATGAAAACAAAGGAACCGCCATGTTTTTAATACACAGCCGAGGCCCGAGACAATACACCGTAAAACTATATGCATATAATAAGGAGCCATAGATGACCCAAGCTCAAACAAACCTTGTAGTTGTCTTGATGTACAGCTACAAAGCCAAGAAGAACAAAATCTGCCGTGTCCTGTAGTTGCTTCACGATGCCATCTAAAAGTGCGAGCGGTTTCGCTTTCTCCAGTGTGTGATTATTGAAGTGTCTTCGACGTCTGATCCTTTCAGAAAAGAAAAGGACATACGCAAAAGTGAACCGCGAAAAAAAGAAGCCCGACAAAACACAGGAGCAAATTGCTTCAGCAACCTGAATCACGAACAAACTGCCACGTTCATTGCATTTTGGACTATTATGAACTCTGAATGACGGAATTGCTCTCTAACAGTGGCTACATGTGCGGTGAAGATTACAGACACAGATGAGAGGTTTGCTCTGACTGTGGGCTATGTTGCATGTTGTTTTTGAACTCAAATAAGGACTAAATGTATGCTGTGTGTAGTTTATCTGTAATTGGTAACATATCGGAGACTGTAAGGGTCTGTATGTGTTCATATATGTTGCATATATATATTTATTTTATATAATTGCAGACGCTACAGTAGGCTATTTCGCATTGTCATTGATCTGCAGTTATAATCAAATCATGTTTATAGAAAAGTTAGTAATAAACATTTATACACAAGTATTTATATGTTTAAAGCATCTGTTTTGTGAGAAGTGCTTCTCGTATGATTTGTGAACGACCTGTACGGCTTTACTGTAGACATTTATTCAAGCGAGAATGACGTCGACTGAAACTCTCTGTCGTACACCACGCCCACTCTCAAGATGAGATCCAAAGAGCTGGTAGTGGTGGCGGTGGACAACACCTGCCATTTCACTGTTACTCAGTGAATCCTCTGAGAAAGGCTGATTTATATGGCTGTGTAGTTGGTCTTTTTAAACACACCTATTACAACTGATTAGTTTTGGCTTGTGTTCAATTGAGGCAATTGGATCCAAGGCCTATAATTGATGAACAATGTTCACTATAGTAAAGCAACGGAACCATGGACTCAAGAAGCTGTAACTTCACTGCTGCTGAAACCAATGCACTACTAGAGGTTGTTCGGTGCCATTATGCAACAATAGTGGGAAGTTTTAATTCTGCTAAGGATACCAACAAAAAGAAAAATGATGTTTGGATTTTAATCACAGAAAATGTGAATGCCATAGGGTCTGGCCAGAGGAGGACCACAGACCAAATCAAATTGCGGTGGAAGAATCTTAAGGCCAGGGCAACAAAGGACCATGGTGAAACCAAAAACCCACAAACAGGCAACAAGACCTTTAAGAGTGGAGTTTACACAGATGTGGTCCTTGACATCATTGGAGGTGAGAAGTCGCAAGCTCTCCATGGTATTCAGGGTGTTGTAGGGGATGGCGAGCCTTGGATTGAGGAGGAGGAGGAGAATCTGCCAGTTCCTCCTGAGGCTGATCCAAAGAGCGTATTTATATTGAATCTCAGCTCTGTTCCTGAGGAAGAAGCTGAATCCTCATTGGTTGAGCCAGTGGTAGTTGCCACAGGATCTCAGAGGAAAGGCTTGAAGCGCCCTTCATCAAACAAAGATGATGATTACAAGGCACTTCTGCAAAAGAGACTGAAAGGGCAGAATCACAGCTTTGTCTCGCAGAGGAACAACTGACTCTGACCAAACTGCAGCAAACCAAGGCCAGACTTAAGATCTGCCTCCTAAAGGCTACGCTCAGACAAGCTGGTCTCTCCACATCAGATGAGGAAGTCTGAAATTATTGTGAAGTTTTTGACATTAAAGGGCACCTATGGTGAAAAATCTACTTTTCAAGCAGTTTGGACAGACATATGTGTAGGTATAGTGTATAGACCGTCATATTGGGGTGATATAAACACACTCAGTCCTTTTTTTTCAATTTAACAACATAAAAACGGTGGACCAATTGGAGCGGTTTGAGACCGACCGTAACTTGACGTAGGAGTGCGGTCCCCCCGCCCACCAATATGGATTATACCAATATTGACAGGAGCGCATTACCATATTCTCAGTATGTTGTTTCACGTCCGCCATTTTCAGCATGTGAGTCAAAGCGACGTCACCAAAGAAACACCCTTGCTCTATTTTTAGATCATGTAAGGCTCATTGGGCTCAACATTCACCAAGTTATCGCTCTCCTCGCCGCCAGTGTTTGTGAGTTTTGGTGGGTTTGCATACATGTGTACTTTTCATTGCGTCTTCCTTAAACTTCAGCGGTTTGCATTTCCCACGGTCACAGAAGCTCCCTGTCATCTTAACTAGGTGCAGTTGGAAAGTGCGAGCGCGTTGCCTCACGTGCGCGTCCCTCCATTGGAAATAACGAACTAACGACGCGTAGCGCCATGCATTTCGCGTTGTCGCAGATGAAAGTGAGCACCGGGAGGGTGTCGTGAATGAAAGTAAGGACCGGGGGGTTTGCTCACTATTCTGCTGCCTAGGTCGCCTCTATGGACGCGCTGGCCCTGCTCAGGACACTTCATATTTCTGCCGCGCCACAGAGCGTTATCTGAATAGTTTCATTTTAAACAACATACGAATGTGCGCGTCTGGTGTGCTGTGTTGTGGCTCTGAGCGGCGCATCCGGTGTATGACGCCCTTTAGTTTTAGCCTTAAGCAGGTCGTACACCACAAGTGCCGCTCGGCAACACGCAGCGTCGCGCCACGCAGCGGCATGCATTTCTGAATTCTAGACGTAAGTATCTATCAGGTGACACACACCGGCGCCGCAAGTGTGCGATACTTTCAACTGTCATGTGCGCGCCGTGTCGCGGTGCATCCGGTGTATGATGCCCTTCATTCAAAGTTATTTCAGTGTGCTTGGTTATTAGTCTCGGTGTTGGCTACAAGCTCAGAGATTTAAACTAGCACACAGTTGGCTGTAAAACTATACAAAGACACAAATGATTTTGTAGTCTCTGCTTGGTCTGTGTCCGAGTTGTACATGTACGGCTGAAGGCTGGTCCTCTCACTCATGTTGCTTCTCTCTGTCTGCCTGTCTGTAGCCATACACAAAGTGGGGGAGCTCTTGGCTCTGCCCCCTTGTTAAGTTGGGTGGGAAGTCAAAACTTTTCATGTGAAGCAACACGCCCTTAAAACAGCGAACTGTGTTCACGCCCACAAAATGGCACTTTTTAACACATCATAAAAAAAAATCTGAATTGTGTTTTGAACTGAACCTAAACTGGCACACGCAAAAGAACCATAATATTAATTTTAAATCTTAAAAAAGGGGGTAAAATAGGTGCCCTTTAAGTCTTTTTTTTTTTATTCAATACATCTATATTTGAAACTTGGTATAAATATCCTCAATGTAAAGTGTTTGTGTTGTGGGTCTCAGATGAGTGGACTGCTGGAAGAGGATGGGGTGGAGTTTTTCTTGTATATAGTTTTTTTTTTAAATGTGTGTTTTCATTTCAAATAAAAATAAACTTATATTGACCCCACACTGCCTATTCTACTTGTTGTTTTTTACATATCTATAGTTCTACATTGTGATTTCCTATCCTGTTTGAGCACTGGCTATCCAGATTTGGTGATCCTGAAAAGTTCCTATCTGGATCACATTGATCCAATCTGATGTTGCTTTGAAAAACTGGCTCAAAAAGTAATTTTATCCGGATTAAACCTTTTGAAAAACCGGGCCCAGGAGGAAGGTGTATGTGTGTCAAAGTCAACAATCAAGAGATGACTACACCAGAGTGAATACAGAGGGTTCACCACAAGATGTAAACCATTGGTGAGCCTCAAAAACAGTGCCACAGTGCTGGAACAACATCCTATGAAAAGATGAGATCAAGAACAACTTGTACCTGAGTGATGGGAAGAGAAGAGTATGGAGAAGGAAAGGAACTGCTCATGATCCTAAGCAGTGAAGCATGGTGGTAGTAGTGACATGGTGTGGGCATGTATGTCTGTCAATGGAACTTGCTCTCTTGTTTTAATTAATTATGTGACTACTGATTAAAGCAGCAGGATGAATTCTGAAGTGTTTCAGACAATATTTTCTGCTCATATTAAGCCAAATGTTTCACAACTCATTGGACGGCACTTTACAGAGCAGATAAAGAATGACTCAAAGCATACTGCAAAAGAAACCAAAGAGTTTGGGAAAGAAGTGGAATGTTATACAATGGCATAACAAGTCAATCACTTGACCTGGATCCAATTGAGCATGCATTTCACTTGCCTAAGACAAAACTGAAGGGAAAATCCCCCAAGAACAAACAGGAACTGAAGACATTTGCTGTAGAGGCCTGGCAGAGCATCACCAGGAATGAAACCCAGCGTCTGGTGAAGTCTATGTGTTCCAGACTTCAGACTGTAATTGACTGCAAAGGATTTGCAACCAAGTATTAAAAAGTGAAAGTTTGATTTATGATTATTATTCTGTCCCATTACTTTTGGACTCTTAACAAGTGGGAGGCACATATGCAAACTGTTGTAATTCCTACACCGTTCACCTGATTTGGATGTAAACAGCCTGAAATTAAAGCTGACTGTCTGCAGTTAAAGCACATCTTTTTTGTTTTTTATTTCAAATTGTGTCGATTGTGTTGGTGTATAGAGCCAAAAATGTTAGAATTGTGTCAATGTCCAAATATTTATGGACCTAACTGTATACCTTTGCTGGAATATTGGGCAGTAATCCGTATTTGTCAAAGGCTTATGGAATTGTGAGTTGAGAGCCTTTATATGGAGATGATTCAGGCAGTTATGAGAGAGGAAGCAATACAAATGAAAATATGAGCTGTTCAGGTCTAGCTTCACCTCCATCAGTTTTTCCAATATAAGACACTTCTGGTCAATGAGCTCCATTTTCTCTCATCTTTTAAACATACTCTTATCTCAACTGATGAATGAAACTTAAGTCTCCAACCACAACTCTGAAAAAAAACTCTTTTAAAATATATTTATTAAATAAAAAATAGAATTTGAACTTTAAACCAAACTTCAATGTTATTTGGCTCTAAACAGAACCACAAATTTGGCAAATTCACTCATTCATTCGTGTTCCTTCATTTTTGAGGTCACCACAGCAGAAGGAACCGAAATTGGCAAATTATTTATAAATAAAACAAATAAAGAACAACTTCTTATAGAATTCTCTCAAAATATCACCTCAGTGACCTTTCAGTGACTCCTAAAGAACTTGATTATGTAAACACTGTGACATGAATCAAACAGAGGACGAGAAACACTTTTATTTCTCTGCCCAAAATTACGCCACACCGATTATCTTTCCCACAATTTAAAACTCTAAAGGATTCATTTTTAATCTAAACAACTTCACAGTAATCGCACTAGTCAACATTTGAAGAGGATAAAAAAAAAAAAGTTTTTCAAAATAGTTTTTTTTAGGGCAAGAATGGGTGTTGTTCATTTTTAGACAACTTTGATGAAAGGTTTTAATCCACTTCAAATGCTGACTACTGTATATAAACTTGCATACTCAGAGAAGACAAGTCAACATGACATCTAAACTAGCTAATCAACTGAATTCATTAGAGAGAGAGAGAGAGATTCTGTATGAGTGTGCTTTCCTCTGTGATGGGCAGCGTTATATATAATAATAGCAAAAACGTATGTTGAACTGGTTTAAGAAGAGCCCTATTGTTAGTAAAAAAAAATGTCATTTAAAAAAAAAAACATTCTTTTTCAATAAAGTCCTCCTTTTTCTGTGTGACTGACTGCGATACTGTATGTGCATGTTTGTCTGGAAGACAGAGCAAGAGAAATCAAACATTTTTGGGTGAAACATGGAAATAATCTGTCAGTTTGTTCAGACGTCATTCTAATATGCTGACCTGTTTATCACTGTAAATGTTGAAAACACTTGTGGACTATTTTTTTGGGGGTGGGGGGTATTTATTCTTTTTTTCAGGATTTTTTAAAGGTGCTGTAGATAAAATAAGAACAAGTGAGAAATGAGGAAACTTTGATGTTATGTCATTTCCATGTACTGACCTTTAAATAATACTTTAATAGAAAATTTTAAAAATGCTAACTATTTTATATTATTCTGAAGTACTTACTGATGATCTAATTATCCCTTTCTGTCCATTTTGATCAACTGAATGCATTTCTTTTTTAGTCAATATTATAGTACAAGCAACCATTTTTAGACAAGAAACTGAACAAGAGAAATACAGTATATTAAACAATAACAGTTCCAGTTTATTGTATTGGCTTTCAAGACAACAATCACTCAAGTTGATGCGAGTACGAATCCTCAGAATGTGCCTATTGCAATTAAGTCAACACACCATCCAGTTCTCATTCCAACATAAAACGTCATCTAAAACATGCCAAATGGTATTTGGGAAACTATTTCAATGTAAATGAAACATAATACTTTCCACAATTGTAAACAAGGCCGTGTAAGACATTGTGTTCAGTGTTTCCACAGTCAGAAGGAGAAATACTGACAGATGGAATGTGCTGGAATGTTGACAGACACACCAACAGACAGTGTGCAGGTCCCATCGAGACAGAAAATACAATCTCTGAAGCTGTAGATAAACATGCGCACACACACACAGCAGAACATTATGTTCCATAAACTAACGTCAACTCGCCCAGGTGAGGTAATCACTTTAATATCAGGAGTTTGAGGAGAATGTTACCTTGGCTTTATAATGAAATATTTCAGAGATACAGCCTGAAGCAAACATGAAGTGATGATGGAAAAAGTTGTTGGTCTTTTTCTGGTTAAGCTGACCACAGCGGCCAATTTGAGAACTAACGCATCCTGTCAACAACCTGACATCAGTAGCCATAACACTTACAATCTGCAATATATTAACATTTTCAATCAAAGTTTGAGAGTTTAACCATCTCAGTTTTGTTCTTGATGACTGCCATCACATGGAAATGTAGTTCCTTTTGGTGTATCCCAATGGAAACCTCACAAATCTTCTAAAAAAGAGAAAATAATGAAGTTGATGATAGAGATAAAGAAGGTTAATCTCTCAAACGTCCTCTAAACACACACAAGAAACTAAACAGCTTAGTCAATGATGGTCAACTTAAAGGGATAGATCATCCAAAACTGAACATTTATTTTTGATGCCAATTGACATCCATAGTAAGATAAATAAAATACTACAGCAGCCAAAACATTTTCAACATTCTTCAAAATAAATTTGCGTTCAATGCACTGGAATATTTGGTTGAACTATCCCTTTAAAAACCACGTGAGATCAAATTATTCCATCAAGATGTGAATAGAACTACATGTTAGCTTCTATCTTTGTAACTGCGGCTAGTTTTAGGAAACACTGAATCTATTTCTCATCAGTAAATACCACTTTGGCAAAGCTGAACAATGGAATGGCTACAGGGGGTTAGTGAAGTGCAAAAATGCGTACATATGTCTCCCTAGCTAATCTGTTAAATGTCTAATAGCAATTTGAATTCTGCTATGAAGACTGATTGGTCTAAAATGCGGAATTGGTCTGCAAACTTTCAACAGGACATATGAGTAATGGAAATATAAACCGCATGCATCATCAAGATTAGAAAACCACACGAAAATAGATAAGCGGCAATCTGCCTGTAGTCTGGCAGATAAACCGCTGTTAAAGGGATAGTTCACACCCCAAAAATGACATTTAATCACTGTTTACTCTACCTCAGGTGCTTCCAAACATTTACGTTTCTCACTACAGAAGATATTTTCAAGAAGACTGAAGTCGCTGACTTTCACAGAAGGAAAAACAAATAGTCAATGGTTACAGGTTTTCAACATTCTTCAGAATATCTTCTTTTGTGTTCAACAACAAGAAAAAAAAAAAGGATTTCAAACAGGTTTGGAGCAAGTGAGGGGTGAATAAAGAATGGCAGAATTAAAAATTGTGAATGAACCATCCCTTTAACTAACGAAATGAGGTACTAGTTAGATTACGGAAATGAAAGTAAAATCAAAAGACAAATCTAAATGATCCTAAAAACTAATTAAATAAGCTATTTACATAACCACAGAAAAAACACCCCCCCCAAAAACCAACAACAAACGAAAAGCGCATTCCAGTATGATAGTGTTATCAATATACCTGTAGGTCAAATAAAAAAGGTAAAAAAGTAGAAAGAAAAATAAAGTTAATATTCTTAAAAGAACAGTCATGGCTGTGCACCTTTAAAAGAAAAAGCGGTCATCTGTTTGCTCGTCGCTGTTCATTTGGTCTCAGTATCAGTGTTTATTGTGAATCTGCAGAATCACATGCGTCTCAGAGGAATGAAGAACAACAGAATGAGCTCCGCTTTTTGTCCCGCTCGCGTTTTGTCCGCATTTAATCTCGGGACTGATATCCTGTTGAGCGCCTCCTGTTAGAAGGAAGAATCCTCCATCAGCATGCGCCCAACACGTGATGCTTCTTCCCGAGGTGTGTTTGTGAATCTGTCATCGTCTTTCAGCATGTCGGTGAAGATGTGAATGAGGTTGTCCAGACCCCACAGGTAGCCGTCCTCTCGGTTTCCCTCAGCCCAGGGTGTGCGGTGGTCCAGGGTTTGGGGTGGTGGCAGAGGGACGGTTTTACCGAAGTCAATCATCCAGACTCGGGCCAGGCCTGAAGCATCGTGAACGAACAGTAGAGAACTCCCAACAACCTGGAGGGAAATAGAGCAGGTTAGCTAAAGGTATAACTTTTTACATTCACATCACATCTATATGTGATGTCCAACTGCATGGTATCAAGATGATTATAGTTTAGCATTTTTATTGCGTTTAATTTTTTTATTTATGAAGTTTATGACAAATAACAGTAAAAAAGGCAAAAATAATAATGAATGTAAAAATCATAACATAAGCACATACAATTAAATAATAATAAAAAAAATACCAACAAATAAAGCTGATAAAAATTGTCACAGTTGAAGTCAGAATTATTAGCCCCCCTCTTTGATTTTATTTTTCTTTTTTAAATATTTTTCAAATGATGTTTAACAGAGCAAGGAAATTTTCACAGTATGTCTGATAATATTTTTTCTTCTGGAGAAAGTCTTATTTGTTTTATTTCGGCTAGAATAAAAGCAGTTTTACATTTTTTAAACACCATTTTAAGGTCAAAATGATTAGCCCCTTTAAGCTAGATTTTTTCGATAGTCTACAGAACAAACCATCATTATACAATAACTTGCCTTATTACCCAAACTGCCTAGTTGACCTGATTAACCTAGTTAAGCCATTAAAAATCACTTTAAGCTGTATAGAAGTGTCTTGAAAAATATCTAGTCAAATATTGTTTACTGTCATCATGGCAAAGATAAAATAAATCAGTTATTAGAAATGAGTTATTAAAACTATTATGTTTAGAAATGTGTTAAAAAAATCTTCTCTTCGTTAAACACAAATTGGGGGAAAAAATAAACAGGAGGGCTAATAATTCAGGGGGGCTAATAATTCAGGGGGTTTAAAAATTCTGACTTCAACTGTATATAAAAATGTATAAACAATATCAACAAAAATACATACCAACAAATAAAAAAGGTAAACAATAACGTGACTTTACAAAAAATACAATTGTATAATCTTTATCACACAATACACTTCACTTTGAACTTTGAAAAGGAAAAGAAAACATTTGCTGGAACAAGGACACTTTCTCGTCTATATCTGACAATAAAACATGTTCTTATTTTTTATTTCAATGCTATTTTTACATTTGCTCCAAATCTCAGTTTGGTTTTAGTTCAATTCATCAATGGTTTTGCTACTTTTGGTTCATTTTTATTTATTTATGCAAACACATTTCTATTTAGTTTTTATGAATTTGGTTTCAGTTTTAGTAACAGCGTAACTGAACATGTCCAGTGTCGACCAGAGCAAAGTTTTGTGTTTGAACAGCTTACATGAACTCTTCGGCAAACCTCCTAATAATAATAAAAAAAAAAATTGTTTGACTTTATTCACTTCTTAAACAATTAATAATACAAAAAATGTCAGATGAAGTAAGTGTGTTTGTTTGTAAATGCGCAAATACAGGCGTTTCTCTAAACTGCCGCAGGTCAGATTTTCGGCCACCGAATGAGTGCTTATGAATACTGAAAAATTATTATTTTGCTAATAATTATTTTAAGGTTATTTACTAATTATTAAATTAAGTTTTTTTTTAATATTGTTAGTTTCAGTTAGTTTTAGTTTTTTCATTTATTTAAATTTTTAAGCTTAATTTCAATTCAAAAATGTTTTTTGACTTTAAGTTTAAGTCTTAGTTTTTGTTTACTAAAATATCCATGTTATGGCACGGTTTGGTACAGCTAACGTTTGGGGGGCTTTTTCATTGAGTTCCACATCTAATAGCTGGTACTTCATTTTCTTACCTGCTGCTATATGTGCCCTTATTTGTATATAGTTCAATCATTAATTTTCTTTTCGGCTTAGTGCCTTTATTATTCTGGGGTCGCCACAGCAGAGTGAACCGCCAACTTATCCAGCATATGTTTTACACAGCGAATGCCCTTTCCAGCTGCAACACATCACTGGGAAACACCCATACACACTCATTTACACACATACACTACGGACAATTTAGCTTACCCAATTCACCTAGACTTGTGGGGGAAACCGGAGCACCCGGAGGAAACCCACACCAACACGGGGAGAACATGCAAACTCCACACAGAAAGGCCAACTTGCCCAGCCGGGTCTCGAACCAGCGACCTTCTTGCTGTGAGGCCATTGTGCTACCTACTGCGCCACCATGCTGCCCAGTTGTATATAGTATTTGTGTATATTGTGTAATATACACACAATATCTTTTTTATTTTTCTCTCTTAATTTTTACTGAAATGATTTGTATTTATCGTATATTTACATTCCTCATGTAGTGTTTTTATCACTTCTATGCACTCCATTTCAATTCTCTGTATGTCTGTGCCTGTGACAGAATTGAAAATAAAGCTGACTTTGAATTTTTGAGTTTAAAACCACCTCGGGTATAATAGTGATAATCCCACTCAATTGAAGTGGTAGTTAATTGTGGTGTAAATGCAAACCAAATAGAGCAAGTGAGCTGTGCCAAACCATAAAGTACCGTGCCTCACGAAAAACAGCTCATATTGGTTTTTGTAATCTTCATTGCTGAGTTTTTGTATTTGTTTGGCTTCCTCATTAGCCCAAAATTAAACAACAGCTTTATTTAGGATTAATAAACATGTAAAATCTTTTATTAACCCTTAACTTAATATTAATTTTCCTTCCACTTAGTCCATGATTTATCAGGGGTCGCCACAGCAGAATGAACCGTCAACTACTCTGTCATATGTTTCACACAGAGGATGCCCTTCCAGCTGCAACTTTAACATAATAGTTCTGGGTCAAAATCTATTGTCAAAAATGTCTTAATGAATTAAGATTTGTATTCTTATTTATTTATTTTTCATTCTTGGGTTAAAAATTTGGCTGCAAAGTTTTGAGACTCTGGTATTGCGAAATATGAAGGAAGTAAATAAATAAATAAAAATGTAAATCGTAACGATTATCATTTTTCAGTTTAAAGGAGTTCAAACTTGAGCTTCGATAATGATAATAATAATAATATTAATAAATGTAATATAAAAAATGTATATTAATAAAAAGAAAAAAAAAAGAGTTCCAAAAAGAGTCAAATTGTCATTGTTTTTGAATTAGAAACAACTGCAATACAGTTTGCAATACAGTATGTTTTTAAGATTTTTTTTGTAATGTGCAAGTATAAATAATAAATAAATACTATATGAATATTAACAAGAAAATAAGCAAATTCTCAATGTTGATAATGCGGATTTAATAACATATATTTTTTTACAACATAAACTGGGTATTAAAGTAGCATACAGTATGCCTAAAACACTTTGTACTTTTCTTAAAATGTACATTAACCGGACAAACATCTGAGCTTACGAAACATGATTTATGGTGTTCCAGAGCTGAAAGAATTTGGCTCAGGCAGGACAAGATTACACAACCCCTCACCTCATGTGTCCTGAAGAAGTGTGAGTTCTCCAGAGCGCAGCGCAGCTCCTCCAGCCTAAGAAGATAATTCCTCTGAAGAAAAAACAAAACCACAACTGTAATTATTCTCCTGCATTCTGATTGGGTCACACAGCTTTTCAGTGGAGCTACACATACTCAATATAGCACCACTGCAGGACACACATGATAAGCTACACTACCAGTCAACAGTTTGGTGTTCAGTAAGATATACAAGAGTAAAGCTTTTATCAATGTTGTCCTAAAACTTTCTTGGCACAAAACCTTTGAAAACCTTTTTTTGTCTACGACTGTATATTCTTACAAATATATAATAAATATTTTTTGTTACTATTATTATTATCATCATTTCAAAGAAGACTAATCTGTTTGCCAAGGCTGCATTTATTTGATCCAAATGACAGTAAAAACATGAAATTGTCTTCTTGAAACATGAATTGTTTTCTTATTAAACGAAGTACGTTTTTAGGTATTCTTGTGATTTCGCTATAATTACTCCATCTTATCATCATTCGGACATCCTAATATGCTGATTTGCTATTCTATTATGATCAGTACTTATTGGTAGGCCCACATGGAAACTGCGTGCAGATTTTTAACCTATCATTGAGTCTATGTATTTACTTGTGTAAATGTGTGTACATTTACTGTATATTTATTCAGTTTTTAAATTTACTTCACTGATATTATTCTGATATAATAATATTAAAATGTTCATATGATTTATGTACAGTACAGTGTGTAAAGTAATATTTTCTGCCTTTTAGTAGATATATTATACAAAGGATTGCTTTGTTTACCAAATAAGTGGATCTAATTGGATTTGCATTGTAAACATTGAATAAGTTAAAAATGTATTATTTTTTTATTTCATATATTAAGTTTTTACTAATGATAACGTTATTCCTAAAACCATTCTGCATAAATCCGCAATTTTCTTTACAAAATTTTTCACAGAATTAGCAAAAAAATGTCCGCAGATTCTATCTGACCCAACTTATTGGTACACAGTATAACAATGTAATTAGCAATTTATACTATTAATATCAATGCTGAATACATTTTCCTGCTTCATAGTATTGTGGAAACTGTGACATATTTTACTTTTTATTATTCTTTGATGGGAAAGATTAAAAATGCAGCATTGATTTGTAATCAAATCTTTTTAGGACAACTTAATTTGTCCTTGATGAAAATAAAGCATAATTTTTGTAGTACTTTTAAGGCCCAATCCCAATTCTATTTTTGTACCCCTACCCTTTCCCCATGGCCCTTAAAACCGAGGGTAAAAGGGAAGGGCTTCAAATTTACCCCTAAAAATTGGGACAGCACTACAGCACCTGCACACGTCATCATATGTCATTACGATCTCTGCTTCATATGAGATCAGACGATCGCGACTGCTGTAGTTAATCCAGTTGTGTTATTTTTTAGCATTTATCTTCAGGAAATCACTGAACATATATTATGTTATCATAACGATATAATGTGGCAATAAAATCGTAACTGTACTGTGCATTTACACCGTGGCCATATTTATCAATGTAAATACACCAAAACAACATTAACATTATAGTAGACACTGTAAAAAGCTCATTCCCAGCCACTAGACTTTTCTGACAGGGTATTTGAGCGTCAGAATGTTGATGGGACTGCTGTACAGGAGTTATTATTAGGCATTATAGATCGCGAAATTTAGCAGTTTTTTTTTTTTTTGCGTTTTTTTTTTAAAGCATGACGGTAAAACACAAACGCAGTTATGAAAAAATTTAAACATTTGCTTGTTTGTTGTAAAAATTCGTAATAATGAAAAAAAAAAAATACTAATTTGTGGATCTCTTTACTTCCAGGTGCCGCTGTGGCTAGTGTATTCTGGCAAATTTTCTTACCCCTTGGTTTTGAGTGTGGTCCTGAAAAATCTTCGTTCGAAGGGCTATCTACCCCTTCCCCTTAGCCCTACGCCTTCAAGCTAAAAACAATTGGGACACCCCTACCCCTTCACGGGAATGTGCAAAACAAGGGGTAGGGGTAAGGGGAAGGGCTAAGGGGGAAATTGGGATTGGGCCTAAATGTTACTGCATCACAGTTTGCACAAAAAAATATGAAGTATTGAACTGATATTAGTAATCAGCAGATCATCATATTAAAAATAAAATTAAATTACAGCTTTAATTTAAACTGTAATAATATTTATCAATTTTAAAGATTTGAACATATTTCTGATCAAATAAATGCAGCATTTGTGAGCATAACTGGTTTTAAACAAACAAACAAAACAAATTTCACTAATCCAATCTTTTGACAAGTATTGTATACACACCGGTTTACTGTAACAACAAGCAGGAAACAACTAGGAATGTAGTATGTTTACTAGGAATCAGAACTATTCTTATAAGGGAATTTTTTTCATAACTGAATAATGACATTACGCTCACTGATTCTTTTCTTGTGTAAGATGTACATGAATAGCATTGTCATTTTCCTTTCATCATCTTATGCAAAAGCGAACAGTCCATTTCCTTCAAACATACCAGTAAGTGTGTGTTTCCATCCACAAAGTCACTGAAGGCCTTCATTATTTGCTCTTCATGTTTGGTTTTCTTAAAGCTGGTGTTGCATGTTCCATCTGCTTTCTGGACACAAACACACAGAATTTGTGTTAATAGTAAAAATACATTTTCCAGCTCAGTCATATTTATAAATAGCAGATGGCACACATGCAGACAAGTAGCAGTGACGTGTATTTGCTGCGTTTTTAAGGCACCACTTTTTCCCATGTAGGTTTATTTGCATGTTTTACAACAGATAATCGCTCAGTGGTTTTCATAAGCTACAAAAAAAAAAACAACACAGCTATATATGGGTCAAAGGCTAAATGTTTTTTTAAGGGTCAAAACAATTTGAGTGCATTACTTTTATTAATGTACCAAACATAATAATTTGTCCTGTTTTTTTTTTATTCAAAAATAAAAGCTATCATGAGTTTTTAAATCATCATTTACAGAAAAAACTCCTACTGAATGTCATTCAGTGTAACAGTAGGAGATTTACAAAGTCTTGTCAGGCATATTAAGAACAATAACCACCTAATCAATGACATATTTAATAAAAAATGATTGAATTGTCATTTTAAAGATTTATATTTTGCTGCTATCCTTCATACAGCTAGGTTTTGTTTATTGTTCAGGAAGATGCTTTTAATAATTTAAAATGACAATAAAGATTTAGTAAGATCACATGTTCTTTTTATGCATTTTAATAGGTACAGGCCATCATAACTATGTTTTTTTTTTTACATAAATATATCTGTTATGCCAAATGATATTATTAAGCTCTAGTGCTGTCACAAGATTAATCGCATCCAAAAGAAAAGTTTGTATTTACATAATATGTGCGTGTACTGTGTATACATATTTTTTTGTATTTTATATGCTTATCTAATTTATACCCAATGTTTATACACAGTGAGTATACACACATTATGTAAACACAAACTTTCATATTGGATCCGATGAATTATTTGACAGCACCAATTATGAAGTTAATAAAAACCTTACTTGAAATATTAAAGCCCATCCTTTGCATTATGTAAACAAAGTATATCAAATGCTTTTTTATAAATGTATGATTTTTTTTTTTATATACAAAAATGTAATTACTCAAGCTTTGATTTATTGGATCAAAAACTGTGAGATATTATCCACTTGTTAAGTGTGACGTTATGTGAAGCGGCTTCCAGGTCCAAACGCTCTATCAAACTGTATGGGGAGACTCAAATGTTTACAAAGCGATGTAATACTTTCGAAAATCATGATTCACTAATATCCGATGGCCAGACAGTGATAATTTTTTTTATAAATTGTTAAAAATATTGATATCTGTGATCCAGCAAGCATAGAGAGTGTTGTGTACACCATGATTGTATATAAAATTCATTTTAATGTGTAATATGACTAAAATTGTTTGGTCATAAACAAATATTTTCTCAATTCAAATGAGTAGTGGCTTGGACCCAGAAACAATATTCCATACGTCACCACTTAACAAGTAGATTGCAATTTAAATACTGTTCCCTACTTGTCTTGTGTTGCACAGGTATAGCCAAAAATACACTCTATGGGTCAAAATGATAGATTTGTTTTCCTCCTATGCCAAAAATCATTAGAATCAAGCAAAGATACTTATGCACATTTTCTACAGCAAATACATCAAAACTCAATTTTGGATTTGTAATAAACACTTTTTTTTTTGACATTTTAAAGGTTATTTTCTCAATACTTTTTAAAATTTTAAATTTTTTAAATATATTTTCAGCCAAATATTGTCCTGTCCCAACAAACCATACATCAATATAAAAAGCTTATTTATTCAGCTTGTATGTGATGTGTAAACCTCAATTAGACAAAACTGAACCTTATGAGCGATTTATATGGTCCAGGGTCAGATTTTGTGTCTCACCTTGATTCCCTCGATGCGGAAGCCGAGTGTGGCAGTGGAGCTCAGAGTTTCTCTCCACTGCATGTATCGAGGTTTGAGAACGGCCTGCTGGGATCTTTCCTCTGGACTGGGAGCGGTCGGGTCAACAGCCACCATTTTCTCATACATGTCCTTCCTGAGCCGAGGACGCTCACGGGCCTTTACCAGCTCTTCCTCCAGGTACGTCCTGTGTGAAACAAATCAATCATGACCCTTTATGATCAGTTTCCAACATTAACTGTCATTGTTGCTGCCTACACCTCGTTATGTGACCGTGCTGATTTTTTAATTTTTCTAAATAGTTATTATAATGAATTAAAACTGAAACCAAAAAACTACGTTATGACAGATGCATATCACATGCAGAGGTGATTTGATATACACAGGAAATCATATTAAATCAAAGCAACATGTCTACTTTAATGTTTCAACTGTTGTCAAAATAAAATGCTATGTTCCAAAAAATATGTTCCAACGTTCTTTAGAATAATATAAATGAAATTTAGTGAAATTAAATTACATTTAGTAAGTATTATGGGGCTGCACCGTGACCCTTAAATAAAGTAATTTAATGTCATCAAATAATTTTGTTCTAAATATGACATTATATTTTGGTATATAAATTATTGTGACAGTGAATGACATTTTAGTGGGTGTCTTCTTCAAATCATGGTAAAAATGAGTCAATTTTTTGCTCAGACTTTCTAATATGTGGGGGGAAACTTTTGGCTGTGTTTCAGCATTTCACTGTGTGTGTTTTTAAAAAAAACCCTTTTGGCTCATAGATGAAATAAAACCACAAATGTATCAAATCTTTACTAATATAAAATGAAAACAGAAAATACAAAAAAAAAACATGCAAAATATACATTTAAAACATAATAAAATACTACATCAAACAAACAGTTTATCAAAACTATTGATCTCCATAGTATGGAGAAGAAAATCCACACTATGGAAGTCAATGGGCGCTGTGTTTGGTTACACTCATTCTTCAAAATATCTCTTTTTGTATCATTACCCTTTAACTGGCATAGTAACTGTCTGGTTGACCTTTTGGGCATAGGATATCTTTGAAAAAACAACAAAAAAAAACTCTAAATTTGTCCAGTCAGAAACACAATTTACCAAAAAGGTGTGTCAAACAAAAAAAACAACTTACTTCTTGTCTTAAACTACACGCGGAATGGCAATTCTAATGACATGCAATTTGTCTGTCCACAGCAGTCACGGGATGACAAAAACATTCCAGCCATGACAAAAACACATAATAGTGCACTGCATTACCAATGAAATGGTCAGGTTTAAGTTGTTGGTTTGCACATAATTTGTACTAACATTCATCTTTAAACTGTGTGCTAGTTATTTGATTGTCAAGATCTGAGCTAAACTATCTGCTGGTGTTTTTAGTATGGCTCATAGTGGTAACATTTAACGCTGAATAAAGCACATAATCACTGTCATAATAGTTTATGATGTTGTTCAGCTGCCACATCACAGAAATAGAAACCATTTCTAAAATAGAAACTATTTGCTGTTGTGGATGGCATGTTAAAATTCCTTTTAACTTGTAAAAAACCTTTTATGACATCACAGCATTGTAATGTGTCATTAGGACACAGTGTTAAAGTCATAATTCAACCAAAACTGAAAATTGTCATCATGTACTCACCCTTTACTTGTTTCAGTTCCTTTTGTTGAAGACAAAGGCATATATTCTGAAGAAATCTGCAAACCTATAACCATTGACTTCCATAGAATTACTTTATCCTACTATGGAAGTCATTGGACAAAGGTTTTCAGCTTTCTTCAAAAAAAGTGTGAAAGCACTTGAGGGTGAGTAAAAAGTGAGTAAATTTTAATTTTTGGATGAACTATCCCTTTATAGCTGTTATGGCTGGGAAGCTGAAACCAAATTCTAAAAACCCTATTTCAAAAGCTTCTCCGTCTCACCTGCTTCCCATTTTGCAGTCCATGATTGAAGGAGAGTCGAAGTCTTTGAGAAGATCGTCCATTATGTTGTATTCCTGCTCGTTCTGCTGCACCACACCATAATAACCAGGTACAAACGGCCGGAGGTCATCATTCATCAGCTTCTCCAGACACTGCTGCTCACACTCACAATACTTCTTCAACAGCTTCCCGTTCTCTCCTGCCTGGAAACTTCCTACAGACAGACAGACAGACAGACAGACAGACAGACAGACAGACAGACAGACAGACAGATGAAATATTCAGACTCGAGTTCTGCTCCTCAATTATGTGATGAAGTGAGAACAAGTTTTCACCTGCGTGTCCTGCCAGCTGAACCCAAGGATATCGCTTCTTAAAGGAAACCACAAATGGAGAGCAGTGCACCATGCTCTTTAACTTCCTCCACGATTTAGCCTGAAATCAGAGATCACAAAAGTTCAGATGTGACCAACATACTACATACATAACTGCTCAGTCAACGTGGCTAAGGCTAAAATTTATGGGAGACCGGGCATTCTCTTCATTGAAACCAAAATTGTGGAACTCTTTATCCTCTGATATTCACAATGCAGAATCCCTGAGTATTTTTATATCTCTTAAAACTTGCTTTTTTAGGGTAGCTTTTATTTGATTTTTAGGTCAATTTTTATTATTTTATGTGTTTTTTTATTAATTTTTTTTTTTGCATTCATCCTCTTGTCTTTTACTGCTCCACATTTTATGTCTGTAAAGTGCCTTGAGATGCTACTTTTAAAGGCGCTATATAAAAATAAAGTTTATTATTATTATGATACTACAGACGTGGACAAAATTGTTGTTACCCTTCAACAACTGTTGATACTCTACCTGCCCAGGCCAGTTTCATTAGTTTGCCTTTTATAATGATTCTGTTGAACCACAATTCAAAAGCAATCTCTGACTTTCATCAGATTTTGATTAATCATTACTTTTTTTAGTTTCAAGTTCTTTCAGTGACCACTGTGGGTTTTTCTTTCTTCAATGAAAGGGTGCCAACAATGTTGTCAATGTCTGCATATTCTGTCATTAATTTATGAATCATTTTCTTTGCATGCTTTTGTATAAACTAGGGCTGCATAACATTGGGAAAAAAGACTTTGCAATATATTCTTTTACTGCAATACATATTGTGATATGACTACAGTTTCACCAGATTTCTTGAACAGCTCTATTTGGAAAGAATTCACCATTTTAGATAGTTTGGGATGGTTTTGTTGAGGAGTGTAGTTGAATAAAATATAATAAAGAAATGAAAAGCATAGTTAAATACAATAGAGCAAATATACATAGCAATTAAACAATTATATATATATATATATATATATATATATATATATATATATATATATATATATATATATATATATATATATATATATATATATATATATATATATATATATATATATACATATACATATATACATACATACATACATACATACATACATACATACATACACACAATTAATCTTTAAACTACACACATTTAATTTATTGTGCCCAAATGGCTTAAATTAGCTCGAAATGCTCAAAGAGTTACAGGCCTTAAAAACAAATGTGGATAATAAACTTTCACATAGCAGATGTGATGTCACTATTGTAGATTAGCACACTGTAATATCAATACAGAAATGCAGAATGATTTGAATGTGGAAAATGATACTGATTTGTAAAATAATAATAATAATTAATAAATTAATAAATTATTATTATTATTATTATTATTATTATTAAAATAATAATACCCCAACCTTCTATAAAATGAGTAAATCAATCACATACACAACCACATTTTACATTGGGATGTCTAAATGATGCCCCAATGTAAAAAGGAACAAAAAACTGTTGAATTTGACTGGCTAGTGAATAAAGTGGAGGCTTAGAATAACTTGAGTTTAATAAACTATTAAAAACACTGGAATACTGTGTGGAATACTGGGAAAAAACAGCTGTTGACATCCGTAGTAGGAACAAAAAAAATACTATGGAAGTCAATGTTTTTTTAACATTCTTCAGTATATCTTCCTTGAGTTGAACAGAAGGAAAAAAAACCAAACTCCAAGTTTAGAACAAGTGGAGAATGAGTAAATGATGGCAGAATTGTCATTTTTGGGTGAACTGTTTCTTTAAAACACATTGAATAAGGCATGTCTAGTTTTTTCATCAATGTTAATTCCATTACAGAGGTGTCCGCAGAGGGCTGTAAACCATATCAGTTTTCTCTAAACAAACATTTATGTCCAGGCTGAGTTTCTGTAAAAACACTCACACTGTTCTTCTTAAACATGGAAACTAAAGCTCCAGACAGAAGAGTTTATCAGCGCCACAAGGCCAATAGCAGCCATGACGCACACACCCTGTAAAGTACAGCTTATTGATTTTAAAGCTCAAATCCATGAGGAATGTCTGATTACAGTAAATGACATAACTCAGCTGTTTAAAGGAGAACTGAAAAAAAAAGCTTCTAATGACGTGCAGATACCTCTCAAACTTTCACTTTCACAATCAAGGACAACTTCCTCTTGAAATTCCTAAACGTTTTTTTCCATATTATCTTTTCTTCACTTACTTTGACAGGAAGACAAAAAACATCTCTGCTCGTAACAAACAGATTGCAAAACATGCTGATCATACGCAACAATTCTGATAAGATTTTTTAAAAACACATCTGAGACTGAAAAACCTACTTTTTAATATATAAACCAAATATAAATGACACTTCAGAATTCAAGGAAGAACAGCATGTAAATGCATGTAACTATGTTGCGCACAATAGTATAATGTTATTATGTTTCATATACATTTATTAATCAAATTATCTATGATCTGATATGAACACAGCTAAACACATTATTAAAAAAATTATTATATAATTACATGTGTTTGTATAAAAAAAATTAAATGAAAATTACATTTCTCTCTCGATCATTTCTATTTCAGCTTACTTTGCTCTTATTTATTTCCATTCACACTCAAAAATAAACGTACAATAGCCGTCTCTGTGGTGATACCCTTTCAAAAGGTACATTTCTGTACCAATAAGGTGCAATATGGTCATTTAGGTACCAATATGTTTCTTCCAGGTTCCAATCTGGATGCTTTTGGTACTAATACATATACTCTTTAAGCACAAATGTGTACCTTTAAATAGGCTTTATACCTTTATATCTCAGTGTGTTCAAAAATTTCGCCATTTATGGTTCAGCTAAACCATTCTCTTTCAGCATGTGTTCAGTAGAGTCGAGGTCGGCTGTAATTCAGTCTATCTTCTCAGTTTCTGACCTCCTTTGACGACACTATAGCCAGCGGGCGACAGACAAGATCTTAAAAGCCCTCAAAGGTCTTCCTGTCTTTCTGCCTGCTTAAATACACACTTCTTGTAATTCTTACCTATTTCCTGCAGTTTCAAAACAGGCACCATATTCGTAAAAGTATTGCATATATTTAGACACGGACATTCACAGCTTTATCTGTAACGTCAAACTGAACATATCCACCACTGTTCAACAATGACATCATTCAGTTTAACGCACAACAGCTCGTATCTCAGTAGTGATTGCGACACCGGCTACAGATTCACCCCTGCCACTCCCAGTCTAATACTTGTACAATATGAAATATTGTCATAGTGATAACAGATAATGGAGTGTCACCATGAAATCCACCCTGGGTCAAAGGTCAAACCCACCCTGGACAAACAGACACGTCTACTTTATCTCAAGGACAGGATTACAGAGGGTTTTATATTTCAGGCTCACTTGTCAGGTGACTGCTGTTGTTGGACGGATCATCTGCCATGTATGAGCCATCAAACTTACAGAACTATGCCATTTCACACATTTTCATACACCAGACCTGACATTTAAACCCAGTCACGAATCACGAATCAATGCAGACCGTAATTACTGTGGTATATGTTGTTCTATTCCACACTACTGGTGAAAAGTTTAAAATCTACGAGATTGTATTTATTTATTTTTATTTATTTATTTTTTTTTTGAGTCTCACCAAGTCTGCATTTATTTGATCGAAGAAAAAAAACTGTAAAAACCATCACATGTGATAGTCATCAGAAATAATATTATATTATTTTATATCATATCATATCATATCATATCATATCATATCATATCATATCATATCATATCATATCATATCATATTACAGTTTAAACCAGAAGTTTACATACACCCCAAAAAAAAAGGAACATAACCATTTTTTTTTATTGTCTGATGGTAAATCATACTAAACATTTACTATTTTAGGTCCGTTAGGATTACCTAAATGACTTACATTTGCTAAATGCCAGAATAATGAGAGAATTTAAAAATTGTTTTATTAATTTCTAGTCAGTCAAAAGTTTACATGCATTTCCTTGGTATTTTTTTTAGCTTTGCTTTTAAGCTGTATAACTTTGGTCAAATGTTTTGGGTATCCTTCCTGAAGCTTCTCACAATAGTTTGAAGGAATTTTGGCCCATTCCTCCTGACAAATTGGTGTAACTGAGTCAGATTTGTTGGCTGTCTTGCTCGCACAAGCTTTTTCAACTCTGCCCACAAATTTTCTATAGGATTCAGGAGTTCAGGGCTTTGTGATGGCCACTCCAAAACATTCACTCTGTTGTCCCTAAAGCACATTTTAACTAATTTGTCAGTATGCTTGGTGATGGTCTGTTTGGAAGACCCTTGGGGCCAAGTTTTAATTTTCTGGCTGATGTCTTGAGATGTTGCTTCAGTATTTCTACATAATGTTCTTTCTTCATGATGCCATCTATGCTGTGAAGTGGACCTGTGGAAAACTGTGAAGTTTTTATCTTAGTTTTATTCTAAACTAATATAAAATATATTTTTTGTAAATTCAAGAATAATATAAATTATATGTTTATTTTTCAGTTAATCGCTATCTTATTTCAAATAAAAATGCATTTGTTCAAGGTTTAGTTTAGCTCAGGAAATATTTTTTAAATTATCAAAGATAAAGTCAGTTTGTGTGTGTGAGAGAAAACCCTGTTAAAGTTCTTCCAGGAATATCTGATTAATAACAGAAAGTTAAAAAGAATAGTGTTTAATTTTGATCAAATTAATGCATTCAAGCCAAGCACAATATGCAAAAAATTTTAAATAAATCTTAGAAAAAATATGAAAACCGCACTCCAGCAAATCAAACTAATGTGATGCAAGTAACATGGGAAAAAAATGGAAAGAAATGAAAAACAAAACTGAAATAGAAAAGGTAGAGGACAGGTCTTGATAAATGAAAATATGAAAAATCATTTCTAGATATTGCTATAGGGCATCTGATGGGAACTTCTTCAAATTTTGTTTTTTTTGTTTTTTAGATTAGCTCTGTATAATAATTAAAATCAATGATTGCCTAATTGAACTGGTAAAACTGCAGTGGTTTCCAGTGATAAAGCAAATGAACATCTCTGTGTTTCATTCATTCTTGTCTTCCATTTAAACAAACAAATAAGGCAAGAAAGAAAACCGTATCAGCCAATTTGTTAAAAAACAGCCATTGGAATAGGCTGTGAAAAATCAAGATTAGTGCAGCACTACAGACCCCATAACAAAATTAGGCTTTTATTGCCTAATGCTAGTTCAAGCTTTAAAATGTACTTCAGAGTGACTGCCTATGAGAGCTGCGGCGAAAATTGTTCAACAAATCAATTTTGTGGATTTTTAGAAATTCTGAGCTTAGTTTTGCGTGTGTGCAAGTCTCTTACCTGGCAAGCAATACAGCAGGCAGTCACCAATTTATAGGCAAAAGCAAGCATGCACAACCACACAGTTAAAACACACTGATCACGAGTGTGCAGAGACCCACGACTCCCGCACTGCCCTGAAACCACACACACATCCGGGAAGCAGACAAAGCTCTAACACATACACTCACTTCATGTGCATGGAGCACTGATTAACTCACAGCTCTGAGAAAACTCTCTCTCTCTGTTGATACCAGGTCTCATGAACTTGAGGCAGCCTCTGTCCTCTGTCTCAGTCATCATCAGTCAGTCAATGTCTTCTCGTTTTTCAGATGATCCCCCCTGCACACTCTTATCTTTCTCTCCCTCCTTCCCTGATTCTAATCTACTTTCCTTCACTGTAGGTCTAATAAAGCATATGGGCTCATACTGGCCCTTTCACTAACATCTTTTGCTACACAATGAGAAACTTTTAAAGAAACACTTGTTAAAATAAATAAATAAAGTCATGAATAATATTGTTATGTGGTTGCTAGGTTATAGCATACCAGCAACCACTTAGATTAAAGGTGCTGTTTGTTTTAACTATTATTAATCATAGAAACACCATAATATGTGTGCAGATATTTGCAAAACCTGATAAGTGAACATACTTGTTTATTTTAAAAAAACAATGCTAAAGTCCATTATTCTCCTTTGAACATGTGTGTTCCGTGTCGGAACGTCTGTCTTTGTTTTGGTCTCTATAGCCAGCCCACTGCCAAGTATATGTCAGCACTCTGGGTTGCCTCTGTGGAAAACTGTGCATTTTGTTTCTATCTTGAAGGCTGCCGCCACAATGCAACTTCTGGAGGACAACAGCAGCCTCCAAAATTACATGCTTAGTCAGAGTTATAAAAATCTAAACAAGGGGGTTTTTAATTAGCAAAAAGAATTCATGTTACAAATGTAAATATTACCTAATATTATTAACACAGTGTCCTAACACACAAGATTCCGCCTACAAGAATTTGGCTATCTGCACCAGTCGCAACACCGCAGAAACATTTAAATACAGGCATTTCGAAGCACATAATAGTGCACTGTACTCCAATGAAATGTTAAGGCTGATAATCTCATTTACATATTAAACCTCTTTAATATCTCACATTAAACATCATTACAAGTAATTGCTGAGTGACTGATATTTGTTTATTTTATTTTCAAGATCTAGAGTAAACTACATGCTGCTGCTTTCAGTACGGCAATAAATGTCATGTAAAGTGGTATTCAAACTTACATTGGTAACATTTAACTATGAATAAAGCACATATTCAGTTCCTGAAGTGGTCAGGTCAGTCTCATAGAAGTGTATGCTGTTGTTCAGCCACAAGAAATCGAAACCGGTTCTAAAACAGAAATTTCAGTTGATGATATGGAGAAAAAAAATTTTACATGGAAAATATTACTTTTGTTGTGTGTAGTTAGGACACTGTGCAGGCTTGATAGCCAGGCACAGTGTTAGGGGAAACGCATTACAAGTAACGCATTACTTTTCTAAGTAACGAGTAAAGTAACTTTTTTTAATGTTATGCGAGTTACTTTTTAGTTTAATTAGCTTTTAAAAAATAAATTGTTGAATTAAAATTAAAGTAGACACAATGAATCATGCAGTCAATGAGAGAATGTGTTCATTATTTTGAACGCTTCGAAGAAAAGCAAAAGGGTATTGTCTCAATGGACAGGGATTTTACTTAAGACAAATAGTAGAAAAGTAGCAACACATTGCTTTAAACTTTCAATAATCTTTATATACGGCATGTATAGCTCGAGGGTCAGGAAGTTCTCAGATAACATGATTCTAAAATGTTTTTTAAAGGTTAATGAAGGTGTAGGTCATACTTTATGTTGCTAATTGCAGAACTCCTCTATTAAAAAAGAAAGAAAAAAAAACAAGTTCTAGAAAGAGATCAAGCCTCAGCTAGGTAATAAAAAAGTAATGCAAAAGTAACTCAAAAGCAGTGGTGTAAAGTAACTAATTACAAAAACTCAAATTACTGTAATAGAGTAGTTTATCTCAGGAATTGTAATTTACTGAGTAGTTTTAAAAATGTGTACTTTTACTTTTTCTTGAGTACATTTTTAGTGCAGTATCTGTACTTTTACTCCACTACTTTCTTTCAACCTGCAGTAACTACTTTATTTTTCTAGTCCATGGGGATTGGAAAAATCAGTCCTGAGATTCCTGTCCAATCAAATCGCACATACTGTAGAAGGTAAATCACATCATAATGAACTACCTCAAAACCTGTGCACTTTATAATTGCAGCAAACTGTTTGGAAGTATTAACAGTGTCCATGAAGATGTTTAAAATCTTTACGCGCATTTACCCAGAGACTGTTTAGATGCATGTCACTGATGAGAAGATGACGGATGTTTACTGTATGATGACTGAAATGGCCTTAAACACCGAGCAGGCACAGGACGTCAACATGACGTCTGATTGATGTTGAACCCTCACGTCATGGGACTTTGCATTTTCTTTGGAAATGAAAATCGGGTTGTTGTCAGAACTCAACCCCAATGGGCCAACTCAGGCCAATGTTAATGTCTAACGTCCAACCTAAAACCAACCATATCGTCACCTTAGAATTATAAGGTTCTATCTGACATTTTTGTCAAAATTAAGTTATTGACATATTCTTAATAAATGACAACTTATTTACATTATGGGATGTTTTTTTTTTAAGTCGTTTACATTTTAAGACTTTTTATTTAAAAAACAAATGTTACACACATACTGTTTGCTTTGAAGCTCACTATCTCAAAATCATTCAGAAAGCAGATAGAACCTTATAATTCCAAGGTGGCGATATATCAACGTCTAATGATGTTACAGCTTGACATTGTGTGAACGTTACACCTATGACATCTATCAGACATTGGATTTTGGTTGCCGTACCTGATGAATAAATGTCAGTATTTGACATCATATATGACGTTGGTTTAAGATGTTGGCTCGACGCTGGATTTTGGTCACTTTCTAACAACCTAAAATCAACCAAATATTAACGTAATTTGACGTCATTATTGGACATCAAAATAACGTTGTCCTCAGCTGCTGGCTTGACAATTAATTTTGGTCACCTGACATGAGAACCTAAATCTAACCTAATATTAATGTCTCATGATGTTGTGTGCCTTCTGGGCAATAACTTAATGCACTACAGAATATTACGTTTACACACACATGCACAAATTACATGTAAACATATCAGCTTTAGACAGCATAATACTCACTACTCTTAAGTACTTTTAAAATGGCTACTTTGTACTGATACTTTGAGTAATATTTACAACAGATACTTTTACTCTACTTGCACTACATTTTTAAGCAAGTAATGGTACTTTTACTTGAGTATGATTTTCCGTACTCTTTCCACCACTGCTCAAAAGTAACGCAACACATTACTTAATATAGACCATTTCAATGTGGTGATGTCACTGGCCCATGAACATTTCCTGCTTGTTGTCAAACTATTCCATATCTGTAACAAGAGGCCATTCAATCATAGCTTGATGTTATAACAGCTATTGCAACATTATTTATCAATATGTGGAAATTTTTGGACTCTTATAAGCTATAGAAATTTTACATGTAAAACAGGAAATACGTCAGGACCATTGTTATTGTTTACATTCCTTAAAATGGTCTATAAGAAGTAACTAAGTAATGCAACTAGTTACTTTTTTGGGGAGTAACTCAATATTGTAATGCATTACTTGCAAAAGTAACTTTCCCCAACACTGGTCAGGCACGCTCAATCCTGTTGGTTCCATCAATCTTGCAACCTGTGTGTGTGTGAAGTCATCATCAGAGGAGCAGAGTGAAAAAGTGTTTTGAATTAGGAGTGCAATACTTAGTTCAACCACTGGGGGTCAATCTTACATACTGCACTTTTAAGGACTCTATGACCATTCCAGCCAATCACAGTCATTTCTGTTGAGCATGTGTACACAATGGCCAGTCAACTAACATCTTGCTCTCTCCTTGGCTGTAGCTCGTCACTACATTTGACATCATGAGGTGTAGAGTCACCCGACAAGTCCAGAATATTTGGCGTGCTAGATATTGGATTTTTGAGCTTGCCAACATATTGGCCTGTAATCGTGGGGAAATCAGTGGGGGGTCGACGTTTGGCAGTCTTTATGTGTGAACTATTGAATGACCCATCAAAGAGACCCACTCACGTTTCCCTGACACCACACAGATGCATGAGCAAAGACTCTTTGATGGGTCGTTAAGTAGTTCACACATAAAGAAAGCCAAGCACCGATCCCCAGTTGATTTCCCCCAATCTCCAACAGATCAGGCTGTAAGATCATTAACTTGTAAATTGGGCTTAAAATCCTGTAGTGTGAATTAGGCATTATTTCCTTAGAGCCTGTCCCATTTTCGAAATAAAAGACCCACATACATAGGATTAGTAAGTATAAGCATAGATAAACTTAAAAAAGAGGGTAATTTTATTTTTTAAATATAAAAAAATATATGTTATTCATATTAGGAAACATTGTGACCTGCAGCATGCATGCTAAATGATCCTGTGTGAATTGTTATAGGCCTGGTTTTCACCGTGATTTACACTCAACTGATTTACAACAGTATGAAGAAACAATTTGAGGCTTTTCGTGTACAGAACTTTTGTTATTCAGCAATGCATAGGTACAGATTCTCATTCTGTGGCGCCTTTAAAACTATTATTATTATTATTTTTATTATATGTACATATTTTTTTGTTTGTTTTAGTTATACCATGTTTTAGGATGAGATCCCATACTTCCCACAATAAGAACAAGAGGAACCCCCTCCCCCCACCAAAACGAAAAAAAAAAAAAAAAAAAAAACATTTTACTAAAGTATTGAATTCTCCTAAAATATGTTCCATGCTCTCATTAAAGATTTGCATTCTCTCGCGCATGAATATACATTTTCCTTTCATCTCATGTTATTTTCCTTCTCGGTTTAAATGTTAATGCATTTTAAATGTTACTTCTGACGCATTTCAGACAGCATCACATTCATCTGTCAATTGTCTAATCACGTGTTAAAACAGAAGGTTTTACATGCTACTCAAAAGAAAACGACCTTTATGCATCTTCTCCCAGGTTCTCCAGGATGATCATGCAAAAGACATTCAAGAAACTGATTTAATAAGCAATGGTACTCATTACATGACTTATTTTTAGAAAGCAATCGTGATTACAATCAAGTGACAGTGGCGCTGGCCTTTGGCAAAACACTGCTAATGTAATAAATGTGCTTTTCTGGTTTGTTTGTGTTTGAAGACACTGTAAAAAAAAACCCCACCCACCCCCTTCACCCACCTCCACCCTCACTACAGCCAGCCATTTTCCACTTCGCCCCTCCCTCTGCTTCATTTCATCTGTCTGTCTCTGTCTCTCTTTTCAAGAAGCTCCTAAAGTACTTTCAGAATAGACATAAACCTGTCCAACAGCTTCACACCCAAAGCTTAAAAGAAGCCAAGAAGAGAGATGTCTAGATCTCTTACATTCTTCCTGAGAAGTGTTTTCAAGCTGGTAAAGTATTTTTTTTATTATTTGAGAAGTGGTGGAACAAGCTAGTTATTGTTTACATCATTTCAAAATGCTGTATTTTGAGATTTTCTCAGCATGCTCAACAGGAAATACAGTCAATTGTACATACAGATGTAAATAAAGCAAAATAATGTATGTCATGATCACTGAAGGCATGACACAGATTAAGAAAGACATGAAGAAACCAAACTAAAGAGAAGCAGCACCATATTTGGATTTATGGTTACTTGGTTACAAAGGAACCGCCCACAGCTGATTTTTCCATGACAGTGTGAGTGTGAGAGATGGCTCAATGTTGTGGCTGCGTGAACAGGCCTGTGTATGTCAGACGCTGATGAAACACAGTTCATTTGTTTTTTTTGTTTTTTTGTTTTTTTTAAGTGTTAAAAAAACACTTCATGAGTAATATCTAATAAAATGTAAATCATGGTTGTATACATTATAAGTATAAACTAGTTTGAAAAAAAAAAAACACCTATATACGACTGCTAGGGGGACTTCTGGCTTAAAGTGACTTGAGGAATTCTCAAATTATTATTTTTACTAGTTTTTTTAGTACTGTTTTTTTATTTAACTTTTTCTTCTAACTTAATATGAGTTTTCGTGTCATTTGAGTGCTTAACTAATTCTATAAGGTTCCAAATGCAGCATTTAATATGCATGCATGTTTTTGTTTGTATTCTTACCTGATCTTATATACTCAGCTTGGATGAGTTAAATAGCAAGCACATAAGAAAAATGATTTGTAAAAATAATATATAAAAAAAAAAGTTCATGGGAAGATTAATCTTTTTGAGAATATTACAGGGCGACTGCCAAAAATGTCAATAAAATATTAATCTAATACGTGCAAAAAAAATAAGAATAGCATTTCAAATGTTTCTTTTATGCAAGTAAATAATATGCAATCAACAATAAATACTTAAAACCTAATCAATTTTAGTAAAATCATTTTTTAAAAACTATTAAATGTGGTCCCTTTAAGCTTAATACTTTTAATGCTGAAAAACTTCATGGTTTATAAGAAAATTCAAGCATCGTGTTAATTTTTTTTAACTTTTAACATAAGCAACATGTTAACATGTTTTCTAAAGAATCATATGACAACACTAACAAGTAAACATTGAAATTTCAATGGTCATCACAGGCCACAGGACTTTATTTGAAATCGTTATTTCAGTATGTAGTCGACTATATTTTTGAAGAGTCAAATGCATCCCTGTTGACAATTACAAGTTTAGGGAAAGATTATGATTAGTCAACTTCCGGACAGTCATTTTCTCTGGACTGATTCATCCTGATTCATGGATCGTTCAGACAAACATACACAACTCAGACTTTAATCTTTTGGATAATTGAGCTGATTGAGTGGGAAACTAGAGATTAGCACAGAAGTGCTGAGGAAATGCCTGCATAAGATGTCTGAATATTATGTTATCAGATCTGTTTATGCTGACTCTAGTCATGGTCTTACTCAGCAGAGATATAAACAGCTTTTTAAATTAAATGATTCAGAACTCAACAGACACATGTCAAAAGGAAATTCATTTGAAGTCCTCTGAACAACTCCATTTATCCACATGGACTCAAAGCGCATTCATAATAGTATATTTAATGAGAATGTTTGTTCCTGGAAAATCAAATCCATGACCTTGACATTGCCAACGTCATGCATTACCACTTGTGCTTTGGTAACACAAGCTCTTTATGTCCAGCCTACTCAGTGCACTGATCGCTGGGTCAGTTTCTGTTCACATGAAGGTAAACAAAAGACTCATCAGAGATATGAAGTTTCATGCTGCAACAAAAGCCAGCAAATGCCACCCAGTTTCAGATGGATTAACCATCCAGACACAAAACTGGCTGAACATGTTGTCTATCTATGAGATTCAGACACAAAGACACTCTGATTTTGGGGGGGATTTTTCCAGCTGGAATCTGCGGTATCAGGATTTCAACTTCTCCATTAGTCATCTTTGACTGACTAGGACAGTGAGCGTTTTTAAATCAAACAGTGACATTTGGAAGTAATGTCACAGTTCTAGTTTCCAGACACTGAAATAGTTCCTATTTCTCAGCTTTAGAGATTCACTCATACTTTAAAAACATCCCCAGGTACATGTCATTAGGTTTAACTTACTCATCTCATCTTAACGCCCAAAAGACAAATACCTAGCGTAGTTGGTAAATTTCCAAAGGAAAAAAAATCTTTCCAGTGAGTCCCGCACTGTTTCAAAAGCACACAGATATAGGTCTGAAACTGAACAGACTTTGCCAGACTGGAAGCTTTTTGTCAGAAAGAATGAATCTATAACATTTCAGTAACCTTTCTGATGACTTCTAAAAGCCCAAGTGTTGTGAATACATACACATATAAATAAAAAAAAAACATGTTCTGATTTGAATGTGCATGTCAATGTGCCTCACATTCACCACTTTTACAACACAAAAGTTGGAGATGTACAGATAAGGAGTAATTTCTAATAAACAGTTTCACAGTTACTGAGTGCTCAAGCATCCTCATCGTGTTCATACAATTTGAAGATGAAGGATCGCTATACATTAACAGGATCTTAAGCATAACAAAGCTGTATAATTAAATATGAAAAAGTTCCTTACTGGTACTCATAAACTCCTAATCAGTTTGAAGCAATATCAGTAGATAACAAGAAGCACAAGACCTCATGTCTGCTACTTGATAATAAAGCTGGTAATAAAACAGTGGTACACAAACAGATGCCTCTCCTTTAAACTTTGAGACACAACCTTTTGTTATAACTTAATGTAATAATTTGAGACAATTTCTGTGCAATGAAATTAAAATATATTGAACTTAAAATGTACACATTCAGTCGGTTCAGCTTATTATTGCTGTTTTTAAATACTTGTGTGAAGAATGTGGGACTTTACTGTATATTTAGAAAATTCCATAAATACTTATTTTGTCTTTGAACAATTGTCACAGCACAGAGCCAAATTAGAATCATCTAGAGCAAAGTAAAACATAATTTAATGTCATTTTTATTTTTTAAAAATTGTATGAAATTGCTATTTAGTAACAAAATCGAATTTAACAATGGATCTACATAACCTAATAAAAGTAGTTTTAATATATCAGTATATTTGAATCTAACATTAAAACCAAGCTATTTTCATTGTTAGTTAATAATTGAATGAGTTGATTTCTTTAAAGCAGTATAAAAGACTATCAAACCAATAATTGTAAAATGGAAACTTTTATTTGATATTATAATAAAGTTCACTATTTATTTGTTTGCTACACAATCACAGAGGCCTCCTGAAAGTGGCCTTTAACATTATGTTGTCTGATAGTGTGTATAGGCAACCTGAGGCAACACCAAATACAGTTCATTTTTTACAAGCTTAAAGGTATAGTTCACCCAAAAATGAAAAACACCTCATCATTTAATCTTCATCGTGATTTTCTTTATACTGCTGAACATAAAAGAAGATATTTTGAAGAATGCTGGGACCTATCAACGTCCACAGTGGAGAAAAAAATACAATGAAAGTCACTCAAACAACATTTTTTAAAATATCTTCTTTTGTTCAACAGACGTAAGAAACTCAAATAGGATTTAAACAAAATAAGGGTGAGATGACAGAATTTTCACTTTTGGGTAAACTATTCGTTTACCTTTCTAGAATGGTTAAACACATATGCAACAGGTAAATTCTATCTATTTGTCTATCTTGAAAACTTAATGAAGTCCAAAACAAAGCATGTAAGAAAACAGGACCTACCCCTGTTAGTTCATCAGGACTGGCGAACAGACTGGTGGGTTCGATGTCACTGCCTGTGAAATCATCTTCGGACTCCTCAAAGGACGAGGCAGATGATAATCCAGCTGAGGAAGAGCTGGAAAGTTTCCTGTGGAACAGAAAGGGCGCAGGGGAGCCTCCGCAGCCGCTGTCCGAGCAGGGCGAGTCCTCATCGGGATGCAGATCCAGCGAAAAGCCGCCTGTGCTCAGGGTCAAATCACTGATGTGAGGGCATTCCTGACCGCCACATAGATCATCGTGGGTCACTATTAGTTTGGGAATAATCCTAGGGCACGAGCTTGAGGCTTGTTGCTCCACTTCTCCACTCTGCCGACCCGACACAGGAGATTCTAACGTACTTTTGGTCATTTTATGAACGGCTAAGGGAGAAGAACAGCTGAAGTCTACAAGAAAGTCTGGCGCGTTCAGGCTCTGGGTCACATTTTCCTCCGAAACTCTGCCTGGAGTCACGGCACCTCCTTCTGACACTCTTTCCATGTCCCACGGCAAGACGCAACACTCATGGTTCTCCTCCTCCCGCACTCCGTTCTGTCCGCCTTGGGAATCCGAGACTGAGCTCTCCAAATCCGTCGACCGACTCAAAAGAATGAAGTTATCGGGCGCATGTTGATTACCGGAAGAACTCGAACTTAAAATCAGTTTTTTCGACTCGTGCGCTCGTCCATCCACAGCAGTCTTCTCCTCTTTATACTCGTCCCGCCAGCACTTCTGAACACTTGTCAAGTCCTTGGTTTTCATCGGATTGTCGTCTAACCGGTCACTGGTATGTGACGAACAAAAAGCTTCTTGCACGCGAGCTCGTCTAGAAGTCTCGAGTGCTGCTGCTGTGCTGTTGTTACAGCAGTGTGAAGGAGTGTTGCTGCTGGATGACGATTGGCCCATCGTGGATACCGTACAACTCACTCACAGCCCTTTAAATGACACGCCCACTGCCCAGCGCTGCTTTAACCCTGTAAAAGTCAGCCAACATCAAATAAATTGTCAGGAAAAAGCCTACATTTTTAAAATTATTATTGATCATTTGTATAAAATATTAAAGAAAAAACTTGCTTAAATATTTATGATTATTTTGGACAATATTTTATAGGCTGCAAGGCCAAAAATTGGGGGTGGGGGTGGGGGAACAGAATGGGGGTTCTGTTCAACCCCCATCCCCCCCCGCCCCCCCGCCCCCCTAAAAAAAAAACAACAACAACAACAACAACACAATGTCACATTAAAGTCTGTGTAAAATCAAAATTTACAATGTTTATTTTGCTAGCAAACATTGCAAGTCTTAAATTGAACAATAATTACAGGCAAAAATAATCAGCAGAAAAAAATATACTGTATTTGTTTTGGCAATTAAAAAAATCCGACCATCTGCTTTTCTTTGACGGCTTGGGCAAAAATATGCTAAGCCCCACCCCTCCAAGTGCTTGTTTGCTATGAGTGAAAGATGAAAGGAGGAGCACAAAAATAAAACCCCGCCCCTACTCCATATTCATTTTCAGTTGGAAATACATCATATTGAAATTAATGACTGCAGCAACTTATCACGCAGGATATTAAGAACTGTATTTCTAACAAAGTCTCTCTCTCTCTTATGCTTAATTTATTATAACTTTTGTCAGTCTATGTCATTAAAAAAAATATGAAACTTTTAATAGTTAATTAATTTATTAGTTCTAAGTGATTAGTTCATACCAAACTGTGACAGTTATTTTCAGCAGTAATAATCAGCAAATGCGGGTTTGGTTCAGTGGCATTGTTTATGTTCTGTGCCTCCAATATGGCCGATTGTCGATTGATGATGCACAATGAAAACGAGAGACACAAGTTTATGCAGAAACGAAACAACAACAAAAAAATTGCACTGAAGACTACAAGATGCTGTGGAGTACCAAAAAAGCATCCTCTCTATTGTCATCAAAACATTAGAAAAGAGTGAATTATTTTAAGTCCCGGATCATGTCAGCAATTTGTTCACTTCACTTGGTTCTTTTTATTTACACACTAACATCACAATTTGACGTTGGATTTCCAGAAAGACTGAAACAAAAAAAATGCTGTGCCGATGGATATATGGATAAGCGTGAGTATCTGTTTTTATTTTCTTCGCCATTGCTTTGTTTGTTATTTAGACAACAGCGTCCACTGTGAACGATGAAGGCTGTCAAACATACATGCATATTTGTACATTGGTGGGCAACTGATTGCATGGCTTCTGCAAAGCACAGGCAGGTATATGGGAATAATTGACAATGAGTTGTTGAATTTTTCGAAAAATAATGCAGGTTCTGATGCAGTCAGAATTTTACTTGCCCTGTTTTCTAAGAAGACTTTAACTATTTAAATAGAATCAAATCCACCAAAAATGTCTTTCTTGGTTATGTTTTGAATAAACGTATGCTACAGGGTTGTTGAATGCTTGATTCTAGGTTCAGATGATATTAGGGGAAAAACTGTCTTTGTAATATTTATTTTTGGGTGATACATATTGTGATATTGAGTTTAATTTCATCAAATGAGTTGAATAGCTTTATTTTGAAATGATTTATAATTTTAGATTGATTGGGATGATAATGTATGTGAGTGCATCTGCATAAAATATAACAAACCAATCACAAGCATTGTGTAGAGCACAATACAGTAAAGCAAAGTTACAAATAAAATAGAGATTTATAGTTTCCTGTGAGTTTAGTACACAAATTGAGTAATCAAATGTAAAATAACACAGTATAGTCTTCAGTGTATGAGAACTTAATCTTTTAAAACATAAATTGTTGATGCTGAAAAGATATATTGTGCAACCCTATTTGATTCTGATTGACTGATGATTCTAAGGTTCTGATATTCTGATAAGGTGTGCAATTTTTTTCATGGTACCGAACAGCTAAAGAACTGCACAGTTACAGTACCATTCAGCTAAAGTAGTTTCATATCACTATGTCCATTGGTTTTCGTTATTTCTATAACAGTCAAAAGTCAAGTCAAAACATCCCTGTCCGCTCCAATAACCTAGTGGTTACAGTAAGTGCCCAGAGTCACCAAAACAGCCCGGAGGTGCTCACAGCAACCTAAGTTTGATTGACAGCTCAGGGTCATTTGTCAATCCTTCCTCTCTCTGCTCCCCAGACACTCCTGCCTCAACTTTCCTCTATTCTAATAAAAAAAAATATATACCCCCGGTTTCACAAACAAGGTTTAAGGCTAGTCATGGATTAAATTGCATGTTTGAGCTGTCTCAACTCAAAATAACTTGCAGTGAGATGTCTTAAAACATGTCAGTGTCATTTTTTGTCTACAGGTGCACACCAGTAATGTGTTTTTCTAAGGCTGTTTTTATAAATGTGGCTTAAATAGCCTAATTTAACTAAGGTCTAGTCCTGGCTTAAGCTAAGCCCTGTTTGTGAAACTGGGCCATAATCATATATTAAAATATATCATAAAAAACATCAAATAAAACCAAATATTTCACTTTTAATTTTTTATCCTGGTGAATTAATCTTGCCCATCTGTAAGCAAACAGCACAGTCTCTAGCCAATTGCTAAACAATAGTACTCTATTTGTTCCTTATCTGTCTGCTTGTCCTGCTTGTTTGTATAAACACTGCTAAACTAACTTGGATTTGTCAAGGTGTCTTTATATTGCTGCTCTATATTTGAAGTGCTTCTATTATCCTCATTAAGTCACTCTGAACTAAAGCATCTATGAATGAACGTAAATGCAAAACAAAACATAATGCTTTGGATGAGATATGTCAGAACCGTCCCACACACAGAAGTGTTTTGTGGACAAAAACCTGTCATGTCTTGAAATGCAACATCTGAACAATGTCTTTAGGTGTGGTAAGCATATAAGCGTAATAACTGAAAATAATGCACACCTGAGGTGTAACTCCACTTCACGTTGTGGCCGCATTGCCACCTTGGGTGTGCATTATTTTTTAATCATTCGATATATGGTGAGATGTGTAAAAACTATATAATACTAAACAAAGGAGCAGTTTAAAAACAAACAAACAAACAAACAAACAAACAAACAAACAAACAAACAAACAAACAAACAAACAAACAAAAAACCTGACAAATGTCTTAAAACACAATGATGTCTTTAGGTGTGCTAAATTTAGTAAAAGTGAAATAATTGACTCCAGTTTTGAATAAATAAGAACCACCTTGGGTGTACATTATTTAAAAGTAATTTAATGGCCCATCTTGTTATTTCTTGCTTAAAATTGAATAATTGAATGCTTGTCAGTACAGATCTGTGCATTTGGTCTTCAAAACTCTGTGAAATCTAACCATTTTAACAGCAATTTTATTTCATTTTCAATTCATTTCAAATGTTGTGTTTTATTATCATTTTTTACTGATGTTTAAAAGTAATTACTGACAAAATGTTTTGAGTTGAACTAAAAGATTTTCCCTTGGGGGAAAAAAAAAATATATATATATATATATATATATATATATATATATATATGTAGTGGGCTTAAAATTACCCATTGGTAGGCCTACATGGAATCTGCGCACACAGATTTATCAGCCTATCATTCAATCTATTTATTTGCCATGTAAATGTGTGTGAATATATGTTTATTCAGTATTTATATTAAATTCAGTCATAGTCTTGAATAATATGCAAATGTTTAGATAAATTACATTGTAAAGTAATATTGTAAAGTCTTAGTACATGTATTATATGAGAGACCTGCTGTAGCTTTATTTACCAAACAAGTGGTCCTAATAGGATTTTCATTGTATGTCTGTTTTCAGGTTTTCAGCTCCTACACTCTCAAAATCATTCCACATAAATCCACAGATTTTTATTTTTTTATAAAATAGCAGAAATAGCAAAAAGACACAGATTCTGTCTGGCCCTGTCTATCAGGGATTTAGGGTTAACTGAATTTTTGTTTATATACTGTAATAAGACAAAAGGAAAAAGAAAAGAAAAAATGCACAGCATCTTGTAACTGAAACAAGGTAACTATAACAGAAATAGCATCACATATCTCAAGAATGATGTGCTAATTTTTAATTCTTTAAAAACATGTACACCAGCCATACTTCAATTGCTTAATAACACAATCAATATTAATAAAAATAATTAAAGTTTAACCCAACCACAAAGGAATATTGTACTTATATAAATCACACCCCTTAAACAAACCTCAATAAATGTCGCTCACTAGATCAGTACAAACACATGTTTTTATTAAACAAACAAGGTTATATAGTTTAATAAGTGACGCATAATTGAGTCCAACACTTACCAAAAGTACCCATCTTCAATAAAAGTGCCATATAAATCATAAAGGAAATGTTTAACTAGCATAGTCATTTGATTCAATGAGATAATGTAGATACTGACTGTGAGTTATCTGCGAGCATACTTTGTGGCCGAGGTTAAGAGAACAGCTATCGCGCGTTTGTCTCCCTCCAGTGCATAAAGACGGAAACTACATACATTTCAAACAAATACAATCATAGTGTATGCATGGCCTATTGTCATTTTCTTTTTCAGGTCATGGATCGGAAGTGACTTGAAGGCAAGAAAAAATGACATAATTTTCCTTTCGGGGTGAACTAAACATCATTTATTTATTCAGCGCTCTTAAAAATAAAGGTGTCAGAAAGATAGAACCTTTTGTTGTTGTTGTTTTTCCTGGCACCATTATTTTTAAAAGTCCCAGGAAGAAGAAGCAAAGTGTAAAGAACCTTTTCATAATCTAAAGATCATTTCCCCATTGGAAAGAATAAACTGTGGAATGATATTTAGGATATTAAAGGACATTAAAGGTTAGAACCATCAGTGCCAAGAACCTTTACTTTTATGTCCTTCTGAGACTTCCTTCTTTGCTCATCTTCCAGTTTACCCAGGTTATTGTAGTAAACGAAAACTAAACCTAAAATTAATATATAACTAAATGTATAACAAAAACTATTGGTCAAAACACTTTGTTGAACTAAAACAAAAACTAAATATATATAAAAATCCAAATAGAAATGTGTTTACAAAATAAATAACTAAAATAAAAACTACCAAAACCATAAATTAAACTAACTAAAACTGAACCCAAACGTACAGCAAACTTAAGAATAATATTAAAATACAAACTATTTAAAAAATGCTAAATTTTGTTCGCCACTGAGTTACAGTTACTCTAATATGACTTAACACACTGACCACAGTACAGCTCACAACACCACACCACACCACATTCACCACAATTATGAGTTATTTAGTGAAAAACACGAAGGAGCAAGATTCATTGTTACATTACTAAAGACGTCAAGTAAAGGAAGGTTTCATTATTATTTTATATTTAAAAGAAAATGAATGAACATTAAACAGTACCAATGCAGTAGTTTTAAATGTAATGTATAATGTTATATACAGTAGTTGTGGCACAACACTCTTCCTGTTATACAGGAAGTGTGATCTTCAGCAACAACGGCTCTTGTTTTGAGGCTGCAAGACAAACCACAGTTGTGACATTATGCTTTCTTTCTTTTTTTTGACCTGTTAACATGCTTACAGAACCAAACACAACTACACACATTTTACACAAACACTTTTTGTGATTAGTCAATAGAAGTTCTACAAGCTTATCTTTGCTCAAAATTTGGTCAAAATTAAGTTTTACTGTAATTTTTAATGTAACAAGGTATATTTACAATAATGAAAATCTACATAATGACATAAAAATCTACCTAATGACATAAAAATTAACATAATGACATAAAAAAGTGTTATTTAATCATCTGTATAATTTTTGAGGAATCACATGACACTGAAGACTGAAGCAATGGCAGTTTCATTATCACAGAAATATATCTGAAAATATTGAATATTCAAATAGAAAGCATTTGTTTTTGTCACATTTTCTATCACACATTGTGATATTTCGTAGTTTTAAATGTGAATCTGATATATGACCAAATATGAACATATACAGTAGCTTATAGAATTTTGCATTATTTTAAACTATATGTTCCATATATTTTTCCAGTACTGCACTGCAAATTTTAAATAGTAGATTTAACTACCTTAGAGTTAAAATAAACACTTCCTCAGAGTTTATATGGGAACCACTATAAAAGTGTTAAAATAACACTTTTAAAAAAGTTAACATTATCAACACTCAAAGATTGTTAATTAGCAAACTCTTATAGTGTAAAATATTAACACCACAAAGCATCATATGAACACCATTCAGTGTTATGTGTTAAAACTCTTAGGTTAAATTTTTAACATTGCACGGAAATAAAAATATATCTTGTTTAATATCGGCCAACACTTTATTAACTATTCCATTAATGTTTAAGGAAAACAATTCAAAACAGTCACAAACCGTATTTTCTCGTATTTTAACCAAAAGGAGCAGTTTTAAGAGAGCTTTATTTTCTTTAGTTTTAATGTGAGCTAGTACAGAACAAACTAAAGATGAAAAATGATGCTTTTTTGTGAGATCTTTAAAACTAACGTATATATAATGATTTGGATGTCAAATGTCTATATACAAACATTTTAAGTACTTTTACTCACCAGTTGCTTCTTCTCATTGCTCCTCGTGGCAGAAGGCGTCTGGAAAAATCCTCCAGGAATATTGCTGCATAAATTCCCGGATGTAGTAGTCAACACTGTATTAGTGTTAGATACATGTAACTCTGTATGACAAGGTGGCAAATCAGCTTCTAACATTGAGAGGGTTATTTTATCTTTATCTAACTTTAGAATTTCAACACTTTACTCTGAATTACCGCAACACTCGAAATTTAACACTAATGAATTTGCTGTGTGCATTGCAGCTGGAAGGGCATCCGCTGTGTAAAACATATGCTGGAATAGTTGGCGGTTCATTACGCTGTGGCGACCCCTGATAAATAAGGGACTAAGTCGAAGGAAAATAAATTAATGTTGCATACATTTTTTCTATGTGAAATCCAAACATCATTTTTGCATATATTTTCATATACCAGACTTCAATGGGTACTCTTTTTACTTATTTTGTACAAATATAAATCAAACTAAATTGGGTACACTTAAAAAATATGTTTACTGTTTGCTCAAACAACTTATTTAAAATTCATCAATTATTTTCCTTTGGTCCCTTATTTATCAGGGGTCGGCACAGCAGAATGAACCGGCAACTGTTTTACACAGCGGATGCCCTTCTAGCCACAACCCAGCACTGGGAAACACTTTGGGCCCTATCATACACCTGGTGCAATAAGGCGCAAGACGTGTTTCCACGACGTGTTGCTAGTTTTAGACCAACGCAACCCTAATTTTCCCCTTTTCCGCCATGTTGTTTAATTAGCAAATGCATTTGCGCCACTTTGTGGACTCATGGGTGTTCTGGTGTGTTAAGGCGCATTGTTGGCGCGTTGCTATTTTTAGGAACTATAAGAGACTGCTCAATAGACCAACTGAAAGCAGGTCTAAAGTCCAGCGCAGAGCGCTTTAGTTGTGTGCCTTGCTTAAACATTGCTTAAAACACACAGGATGTAGAGCAATACAGAAATATCTTTACAAAATGTATAATGTTACAAAAATGATTATTTTCTATAATTTTAAAAACCATACATCCATGCCTTCTTCACCCTGGGGGGCTTTATTCAGTTTATTCACGACAATTTGCTTTTGTATAATGTTATTATTATCATTAGTATTATTTATTATATACATATTTATATTTGTTTTATTAAAAATAAACTTAGATTTGTCCACCTGTCAGGTTTTGGATCATATGGGGCATAGGACATGTCTTTGGATATAAAAAGTTTTTTGACCACACTTCGTTATTATTGTTTATTTATTCATTTGCTGGAATTTAGAACTGAATTTAGAAATAGTTTTGAAACAAATCTTTGCACTTAACAAATGAAATTAATTATGTAGGCTAATGCATGTCTTCAGTGGAGAGCGTACAACACCATTTCCTTATCCATGAAAGAGAAAGTAAAGCCCGAATGGAGGTGGCTCATTATCCTCTTGCTATGCTATTTAACTGTTTTCTTAACTGTTTTCAAGTGTTCAGTTTTTCCATTTACAAAGTCCGCCATGTAAATAGCAAATGCGCCATGGAGCGATGCGACGAACATTTAAAGGGAATGGGAGATGAGACTCTGATTGGTTTATTCTCAAAACACACCCATAACTCATTAAGAGAATAAGCTCAGCCCTGTTAGACCATGTGCCGCGGCACAGAGCGTATTTATCCATCCCTAAAAGTGGCAAAAGGGGATTTGAACATGCCCCCAATGCTAGACCGTTAAAATAGAGCCATTTATGTTCAATCCACTTAAATTTGTAAAAACTAATAAGTTAACTTAATCCCTTCATGTTGTGCCAACGCAAATCGATTGTGTAAAACCCAGCATTTTTTACAGTATATTATGTCTAACAGTTTAAAGTCTTACAACAGTGAACAGTTTATACTAACAGTGAAGTTGAGCTTACCTGTTCCACCAATATCAGATGCTTAGTTGGTTTTGTTTGAGAAAAATTTGTTGTGAAGTATGAAGGCTGAAGTGAACATTATTAATCCTCTTGTTGGTCCTCAAAGAGCCATGAGTCAGTCGGCTCAACCGAAACACTCCCTTCTCAACTGAGATGACCTTTGAATCAATCAGGAAAGAAAGTCACTGGACACCTGAATGCGATTGAGCTTTATGAACATTTATGAGCTGTAAAAGACAGGGAGAGAGAATGAAGCAATCTCTGCTTTGGACTGGAGCACAAAAACAAATCTAACATGGAAATTCTCACAGGGTATGAGAGAGAGCAGATCACATGTAGATGATTCATCAGCAATTTAGGGATTAAACGGGATAAAAGGTTTAATTTTCTTAGTTGACAAAAGAAGAACAACATTTGCTGGGTCTTTTTCACAATGACAAGAGCCACTGTGAGTGGTTAAAGTACAGTTTTGGTCAAATTATTGGAACCCTTTTGAACGGAATATAGTTCAGCCAACAAGTTTTTCTTCTTCTTTTGAAGTCAAAGGAAGACACACTGAAGAATGTTGAGAAAAAACAGCCAGTGTCCTATAATATTTTTGCTTCTACTGTGGATGTCATTTATCCACCTATTTTTATGCACATTTTGGAATCTCTTAAAAATAATATTAATGAAAATGGCAAGACATGGATACATTTTGAAAATACACTTAAAACATTTTGCTCACAACTGAGTCGGATAAATGTTTTATCTAATGAGACAAAATGAGCATAAACTACTATGCAAGCATATTTACTGAATAAATTCCAGAATGCACATAAAAAGTCATGTGATTTATTTTTTAACAGATCATGTGATAACAAAAATGGGCACAATGAGATGGCATTAATGGACAAACCAGTGGACGAACATGGACCATATTGTAAAATATCTATGCTGTTTTGCTCATTCAAAAATCTGTCAGGCAAAGTCTGTCATCAGAGTCTCTGTATTACTACTTCAATAACTGTCTTGAGTGTCTGAGCTCCCAAAGTGTGTCTCGCTCCTTCAAAAATGACCACACGGTCATTGACTTTCATCTTTGTTTTCTGCAATGAAAGTAATTTATTATATAGGGAAAGAGCCCTCCACAGTGGCTTCTCCCTACCACGGCAAATTCCATTTTTCTTTTTTGTATTTGGTGCCAGTTTATCAGGGAGTGACAATTTTGTTCTCTTTGACTCATTGGATTGAAATGGTGCTTTATTTGCAAATAGTTTAATTAAAAAAATTTAAAATAGTAAAATAATTTGCGATATTCCAGTTTTGCTCATGAAACTCTTTTTCATCTTTGGATGACTGCTTTTTTCAACATTGTTTCAACAGAAAAAAGATTTTCAGAAAAAGTTTAGAACAGCTTGAGTGTGAAGAAATGGTGAAGAAAATAACTATCCTTTTAAAATTAGTAAAGAAAGCTGGGAAAATAAATCTGTACATTTGATCAATTTTGGCGTTTATTCATAAATAAATAAGGTTGGGGGAAACCTTTAAAGAGCCTTTTTCTATCCAGAGCTTCTCCACATCCATTAAGTTATTTGGTCCATATTGGTGCTCAATTCTCCTTCACCCACTCATTTTCTATATGTTTGAGTTCAGGAGACTGGAATGGCCATGGCAGAATTTTGTATTTTTATTTTGTATTTATCTTTTGTGTTTCCTTTTTTATTTAGGGATCCTGCAGGGCCAGTGTCCTGCAGAGTTCAGCTTCAATCCCAATTGGACACACATGAAACAGCTAATCAAGCTCTTATAGGTATACTTGAAACTTCCTGGCAGGAGTGTTGAAGAAAGTTGAAACTAAACTGCAGGACACCGGCCCTCCAGATCCAATCATGGACCATTATAAGACTTCTAGTTGGGTTTTCAAGTTTTACCTGTAAGAATTTAAATTGAATAATTTAAAGACTTCTTTCTCTTTATATTATTTCTTCTACATTAAATTGTCAAATTACTAAAATGTCAATAAAAGTCACCTTGTTAAACTGTAGAGTTCATATTTCAACGTCCAGAGGTGACAGGGAGTAAAAAAGGGGGACCTTTTTATTTTCAGCTGTATTTTTTTATTTTGTTTATCTGTTTGAAGGCCCAAGACTCAGTAAATGTTTGAATTTCTCCAGCTGTAACCCTTTAAGATTAAGATAACCCTTTTGAGATAACCCTTGTTTTACCACTTAAATCTCTCCTGCTCACTGTGCAACAGACACACATTCAACCAATTTCCTTAAAGGGATAGTTCACCCAAAAATGAATATTTACTCTTATATTTTGGTAAACACAAAGGGATTTATTTTGAAGAAAGCTGAAAATCTGTACTGTACCTGTAACCAATGACTTCCAATGTAGGAAAAACATACTATGGAAATCAATAGTTAAGGGTTTCCAGCTTCCAGACATTTCACAGACAATCATTAAAATACTTCAAATTCACAAATATAAATCTAAGAGGAAAGGATGCATACCTGAATTTCAATAAGAAACAACATGTTTGAGACTTTTCCTTAATAACATTTGAGAGCCCACATTCTGTGGTGAACAGCAGGTCATTTGGGTAGCGGACCCTGGCAGGGGGCACTCCCTCTGCAGTAGGCCAAAGATTGCTAAAGTTTCAAAGTCTTTATTTTGATTATTGGATACTTCTGTGGAAACAAGACCATTGTGCCAGTTGCATTGAGACATTTTAAATGCTATCAAACAGGACAGACAAAGTCACATGCATTACAGAACATTCATACTTTGATATGGTGTTTCTGAACGAGCTGAGCGAAGAGGAGAATGGGCAAGGGGAAGAAAGAAGTCAAATGTAAAGGATAGATAGCATTCATATATTTTTAATGCATGTTGTGTTGTTGGTGCTAAGTTTATTGCTGTAAGGTTAGCAAATTCAAGGCTACAAGACGTCACCTTAGAATTATAAGGTTCTATCTGACATTTTTGTCAAAATTGAGTTATTGACATATTCTTATTAAATGACAACTTATTTACATTATGGGATGTTTTTTTATAAGTTGTTTACATTTTAAGACTTTTCATTTAAAAAACAAATGTTACACACATACTGTTTGCTATGGAATGCAAAAACTTTGAATCTCAATATCTCAAAATCATTCAGAACGCAGATAGAACCTTATAATTCCAAGGTGACGAAGACTCTGGGTGAGTTGTAACAACAAAACACTTGGTTAGTTGTAACACCAGTGAAAAATTACCACCAACCCCAAGCAAATTTAAAGAGCAAGACCTCAAAGCCAAAGTAGTGTGGGTTGTGTTTGACCTGTCCTCTGTGGGCTCATGAAGCTCACAGAATTGTTGAAGCTGATGCACATTTGGACATTTTATACAGGTTTGTAAATCAGAGTCACACACAAACTATACTGAAAACTGTGTGTTGAACGGAAAGCTTTAAACTCCATTTTTGTTTGATAACGTTACATCTCACCTAGGTGGAATCATGATGTTCCACCTTCAGCCCACAACTAACCTATAGACCAGGGGTGCTCAACCCTGTTCCTGGCGATCGACCTTCCAGCTGATTTCAGCTCCAACCCTGATCAAACACACCTGAACCAATTATTTAGAACGTGAGGAGCACTTGATAATTACAGGCAGGTGTGTTTGATAAGGGCTGCAACTGAAAACTGCAGGTAGGTCGATCGCCAGGAATAGGATTGAGCACCCCTGCTATAGACTATGGGGTGAATTGTAACATTTCACTCCTCCTTTTTAAAACTAAACTGTGCATTTTCTGTTTGTGCTGCAAAGATAATATCAATATCATTTAAAGGGCCACAAATTCCCCCTGTCTCAGCAGGGTGTTTTCACACCTCTAGTTTGGAAAAAGTCAGGAAAGTGGGTGTGTTTACCTCTGTTTAGTTGGGAGTGTCGGGGGAGGGAAAGAGGGAAGGTTTTGCATAAAAATGGGAGCTTCTGTTTGGCACGGGCTGATTTTCACAAAGGCAAAACAAACATACAGATGCAGGGAAGAAAGACTGTGACTGTGTTTACATGGACATCAGTAATCAAATAACTTGCCAAATTATCATTTTGTCGCTGGAACTGCTGGAAGAGTGTAGTTTTAATAAATTGTTTGATACCGCACGGCAAATTAAAAAAAAAAATCCCTCCACATTTCTCTGTAACTTAGATGCACTCGGTAGGTAGCGTCAGAAAGCCGTGTGTGTAGACTATCCTGTCACAAAATAATGCGGCAAAAATCCTACACGATGGTAATAGTTTAAGGCCGTACTCACACTATGTACAGTTGCCTTGAACCGGGCCGAAGCACGATTTCGCCCCCTCCCCTCTCCCCCGACGGCCCGCACTCACATTACATTCGGGCCTGGGCATGGTTACGTCATTGATGACGCGCAGTTCAGTAAGCGCTTTCGCTCAGCACAGTGGAGATTTCTTTAGTAAGTTATAGTTATATCGTTTAAGTAGTTTCATATGCGGTGACACGCAGTCAAATATTTCGCCGAACAGATCAGCCACTTTAGACGCTCATAAACAATCATAAAGTCCTCGTTCTGCAGGAATTAGGTTTGCTGAAAGCGCAGCTGTAGTGCAGTGAGGGGTTTGTGTCTTTAATAATCTACGACAGTTTGCGTTCATTGAACAGTACGAATGATTTATTAATCCATATCAAACAGATTTGTGTAGGCGAGGACTTTTTTTTTATTTACGAGGACTTTAGATGGGTAATTTAAGCGCAGATGGGTCATTTAGGGCATATCACAGCCTCATTTCTTGCTTTCAGTTTCGGGCTTAGGCACGCTTGCACTCACACTGTAAGCGTACCGCGCCTGAGCCCAAGTGAACCGCGCTCTGGCACACCTCTTCCAACCGGGCCAGGGCCGGCCAAGTGTACCGTGCCCGAGCCCGATTCAGAGCACTCACACTTCTTAAACGATCCGGGAAACGGGCCTGGGCACGGTTCGGATAGCATAGTGTGAGTACGCCCTAATTAAGGTGTTTACACTCAGAGAGCAGCATTTACAGCAGATCTTTCAGTCCTTAATATTGTAGTGATATTAACATACTGTAAACTTAGTAACTAAATCATTTTGACTGAGGTATGTCTTTAAACACTGAAAGAGTATTGCTGACAATACTAACTATGCCATCAATAAACAAACAAAGACCACTGATCGATCACTTACCAAATCTGTAGAGACAGGACAATCAACACAAACTGAAACCGCATCTGTTTTAAAAGAAGACGAGCTGCAAATCGGGATTTCACCATTTCCAGATACAAAAAGCTCTCGGGTAAAAAATTTTCCTTACAAACGGATTTCTGTCAGGTGCACTGTAATGCACACGTGAGTCCAGCTGCACTCTTATAGCAGGACATGAAAACAAAACCTTTGTTGCAGCACATTTATAAACACAATACTAACGACCCATGTCTCCAAACAATTCTCAATTTATCCACTTGTTTTAATTACTGTTGGCAACACAACTTGATGTCTCTCTGCCGTCTGAACACTGTAACAGGTAAAAACTTTGAAGCTATCATGCATATTAATGAAGTTGCACCTCATTCACAATAGAGCACGCTGATTGGTTTGAACCAAGTCTTTCTCATGAGTTAATGCTGCACACTCAGAGACGTCACGATGTACTCGCCAGTACAGACATCCACTCTCCATGCTGGAATACACACAAGGATCTAATCGCCGTGACGCAGCTTCAAAAATTAGTTTCAAACCGGAAGAACAAATTTGCTCGAAATAACGCAAAAACAACCAATTTTCACTTTTTAGTGCAATATATGTGTCCTAATAGTGTTTAAAGCAGCGCGGGACACATATATGACTGTCAACATCTCAAAAAATGTGTTTTGGTGTTTCATGACCCTTTAATAGCACACACCTGTATCACATATTGAACAATAATAATTCAGATATGGTCTCAAACTACACTGTAAAAAACTGCAGGTTCCACACAATTCATTCATGTTGTAACAACACAAATTGATTAAGTCAGCATTACAAATCAAAGTAGATTGAACATAAAACAATTAAGTTGCCCCCACCCTAAAAAAAAAAAAGAACTCAAGAATTGTGTTGTTTCATTAATTTCTTTCTTTTCGGCCTAGTCCCTTTATTAATCTGGGGTCGCCACAGTGGAATGAACCGCCAACTTATCCAGCATATGTTTTACACAGCGGATGCCCTTCCAGCTGCAACCCATCCCTGGAAAATGTGTTGTTTCAACTTATTTTAAATAAGTAGTTTGAACAAACAGCAAAAATATGTTTTGAACATGATACCAATGCTCATTAACAAACTTACACCTTCAGTTCCCATTAGAAACCAGATCTGAAAGGGAAAGTTTGGAATGGTCAGTATCAGATTGACCATTTAGGTTTACATTAAACCTGAAAAGTAGAACTAGGAGCAAAACTGAAAAAGGATGCGGATTGTTCAGTGCTAATCCACAAATGAATCATTAATGTTCTTCTGAATTACTGAACTATGAGAGGTTGAAGCTCGTCTGGTATCAGTGTGTTTGCCCTTTGCGGAGACACACTAAGCAAACAAGCACCAGCATGTACAGCTAATGTATGACATCTCAGGCATTTCTTTTTTTTCTGGAGCCCTTTGGGAAAGTTTGAGAAAGGCCAGACCTTATTTTCATCATTATGGTTCTTCCTTTGTAGCCACGTCAGCTTGTTATATAACGGTTTCAACAAAGAACTGTGCTCTGGAGACGACACACCCCAGTAATGTGGATGTACAACAAAAATCAAATCCTTCATGCTGTAAAAGTGGTTAGGTTAAATTCAATAGCAACAAAAATAGGTTTCAGGTTTAAAGGGGACATATTATGCCTCTTTTTAAAATATGTAATATATGACTCTGATGTCCCTGTGTATGTGAAGTTTCAGCTCAAAATACCAAGGCAAGGCAAGGCAAGGCAAGTTTATTTATATAGCACATTTCTTACACAGTGGCAATTCAAAGTGCTTTACATAAACAGGAATAAAAGAGAAAAGTATAAGAAGAAATAAAAACAGATAATAAAAAAAATGTGTTAAAGCAGGTTATAAAAGTATGAAAAAGACGAGAAAAACATAATAGTGCGATCTTGTGTGCGATACCACACAAATAACTTTATAACTCTTTGAAACTAAACCTTTTATGCTTTGATTTAAATTGTGCCGTTTTGGTGTCTGTCACCTTAAATTCAAATTGGGTTGTGCTCTTTGCAAATGAGGGCGGAGCCACAAATGCCTATGCATCAGAATAGCAGCATATTCAAAACAGGATCGTTATCTCTGTGAAAAAACTGAAAATGTCAAAAGAAGTTGCTCAGAAGAAGGCAGTCTAGAGACTATGGTGTTCATTTGTGCATCTAAAACTCTACATTTATAATCCTCTTAGTCGCTGACATTATCTTTAGCCAGTAAAAACTCTAATGGCAGACGGCTGCATCTCACTTGGGGCTGTTTATGCTAATGAGGGAGAGATCGATCATCACTATTGGACGGGGCTATCCCCCTTTGATTACAGATTGATGTACTTTGTTGTACAAAGGGAGAATGTCAATCAAAGTGTTTCTTGTTTTTATCAAGTGTCATTATATTAAAAAAGTAGAATAAATTAATGTTCACCATTAGAGGCCATTAGAATTATATTCACACACAGTTACCACACAACTGTGTTTAAACCCCTAAAGTGATTTTTGTGTAATAGGTCCCATTTAATGTCACAATAATTGATTATAGAGCAATCAATAGGAAACCTTTTTTCATTATCAAAACACCATCTAATTTACATAACATATTGAAATACGACACATATAGTTGTTTCTAAATCAAGACAGCAGGTACAACACAAGGATGTAGCTCAACAACACTAAAAGCTACCCCCTGAACCGCCAATTTATCCAGCATATTTTTTTACGCAGCAGATGCCCTTCCAGCTGCAATCAATCACTGGGAAACAACCACACACACACACACATTCACACACATACACTACGGACAATTTAGCTTACCCAATTCACCTATACCACATGTCTTTGGACTTGTGGGGGAAATCGGAGCACCCGGAGGAAACCACGCAAACGCAGGCAGAACATGCAAACTCCACACAGAAATGCCAACTGACCCAGCCGAGGCTTGAACCAGCGACCTTCTTGCTGTGAGGCGACAGCACTACCTACTGTGCCACCGTGTCGCCAGCTACATGGCAACTTATTTTTATTTTTTTAATTGCACCAACTTATTTCCATGTCAATTCTATTTTCCATGTCAATTCAATGTCCATAAAACACTCAATAACACATGAGGCAGTTTGGTTGTTTACTGTACTTAACAGCTGTTCCAAACAAAAAAAACAAAAACAATTATACTAAATATGACAAAATCTAAAAAATAAATCTATAATAAAATCAGGTTTTGCACATTTAGAAATACTATAGTAAGTAGTAGTGTACGTGTATAACACTGTCACGGTGTATAGCATTGTAGGCTTGAAGAACACGCTGCTATTCTGAACCAATAATCTAGAACAGAAAGCAGTTAAAGGATGGTGTGTTTAAATCAATTATTTATCTGACTCCATTGTAATTAATCTGACTCCATTAAAGTTGTTATCATTATTGATAAAGAGAAAGAATCTTAACGCCTTAAAGCAGGCAAATTTGTTGATTAAGTTACATGTTTAAATATACAGACAGTAGAATGAAACAAACTAACATACTGTATTAAGAAATTAGCTGTAACATATGCACTGCTGAGCAACAGAGACAGTGAAACTGCCTTTGTTAGCATATGAGGCTACACACCGTTGTGCGGGAGAAGCAGGGTAAAAGAGGGGTTGCGGATGACACTACTGTTATCGGCCTCATCCGGAATGGTGACGAGTCTGCATACAGACAGGAGGTGGAGCGGCTGGCTTTATGGTGCAGATACAACAACCTGGAGCTGAACACGCTCAAAACAGTGGAGATGATAGTGGACATTAAAGTATGGTAGTTTCAGGAGAAACCCCCCTGCACTCCCCTCACTCACCATCATGAACAGCACTGTGGCTGCAGTAGAGTCATTCAGGTTCCTGGGCACCACCATCTCTCAGGAGCTGAAGTGGGACATTCACATAGACTCTATTGTGAAGAAAGCCCAGCAGAGACTGTACTTCCTTCGTTAGCTGAGGAAGTTCATCCTGCCACAGGAGCTGCTCATACAGTTCTACTCAGCTGTCATCCAATCCATCCTCTGCACTTCAATCACCGTCTGGTTCAGCTCACCTGCCAAAACCGACCTTTGTAGACTACAGCGAATAGTCCGGACTGCTGAATGAATCACTGGCACTGCCCTTCCTACACTTCAAGAACTGTACTCTTCCAGAGTGAGTAAAGGGGCTCGCAAAATCACTCTGGATGCCTCGCACCCAGCACACTACCTGTTTGAACTGTTACCATCTGGTCGGCGCTACAGAGCACCAAGCACAAAAACAGCCAGACACAGGAAAAGGTTCTTTCCTCAGGCCATCTACCTCATGAACAGTTAAATATTCTCCTACTGTGCAATAAACACGCAATACCTCTCATTCGCACTTGTACACAGCTCCTTATAACACCTTATGAAAAGCACATGGTTACTGTAAGCAAATGGCAGAGATGTGTATTGGAGCTGTGATGAACTCTGCCATGCCAGGAGGACCCATCCCATGCTTGGAATGTCTCAGTAGTCCTTCATTAGCATAGAAGGAATAGCATAAAATATTTTCTCAGGTTACAGTATTTACAACTTTGATAATGCATGATACAGCATAGAAAACTTAGTACAGTAGGCCTATAGGGTAATCATTTTTTTTCATGTGGGTGCTTTATTAAAAATTAATGTCAGTTTGAACATGCTTCATATTGCCTCTCTTTAAAAGACACAGAACCTTTACTGCGAGCTATTGTTCAGAATGGGAAATGACAGTTGCGACATTTTATCAAGATGTTTCAAAAAGACGGAAAGTAAATAAATGCCAGGGGTGTCACGATCACCAGCGATCTTCTCCCCTTAGATCGCTGGTAAACATGCACTCTCACTCATGGACTACAAATCCGCCATCTTATGAACTACATCCCCATACATGCACTACTCTGACATCACACACAACCGGTTCCACATCTTCACTGATTGCATCCCACAGCTGAAGCCACTCAAGAACTGATTACACACACTACATAAGCAGAACATACACTCACTCCATTGCCGAGTCTTGTTACCTGTTTACAGTGTCAATTCAAAGCGTTTCCTTGTCTTGTTTTTGCCGTGTTTGGACCCTTGCCTTGTTTATCTGTTTCTGCCTGTCTGCTGCCATCCTTGTGACCATCTGCCTGCTATATTGACCACGATTCTGGATTTCCCTCATAAGACTGTTTGCTCCTGTCTTGATCATTGCTTGCCTGACCATCCCTCCAATAAAAGCCTGCATTTGGATCTGCACATTTGTTGTCATGTCTCTTCCATGGTTACAGAAGACTCGGCCAAACATGGATCCAGCAGGACGTCTCGTCAGGCTAAGGCAAGGTATGAATTCCCTCGAGGACCATATCATCTCTTTTCTGGACATTGCCAATGACACCACTCTCCTGGACTGCATACTTATTGATTTTTTCTATGATGGACTAAACGAACCACTGAAATCCACCCTCATCCGTTATGGTCCTCGGGGGTCTTTCCAGCAAGCCCTAGATGTGGCTTTACAAGCCACTGGGTCAACCTTCACCGTAGGCGAGGTGGAGGAGACCCCTAAATGTTTTTTTTTGGGGGGGGCAATAGACAGCAAGACCCGCCGGCAACGGGGCTTGCTGTTCCCTCCAATAATACTATAATGCTGGCATCTCCTATACTCCTGTCCCCTGTTCACCAGCCTAGACCACAGCCAGTTGACAAAATGGCCACCAACAGTCCAGTCAAGCACAAGAGGGCCACCTCCAGTTCTCCATGTCACAAAATGGCCACCTCCAGTCCTCCAGGTGACAAAATGGCCACTTCCAGTCCTCCAGCTAACAAGATGGCCACTTCCAGTCCTCCAGTTAACAAAATGGCCGCTTCCAGTTCCCCAGTTCACAAAATGGCCACCTCCAGTCCTCCAGCTCACAAGATGGCTGTCTCCAATTATCCGTGTCACAAAATGGCCACCTCCAGTCCTCCAGGTGACAAAATGACCACTTCCAGTCCTCCAGCTAACAAGATGGCCACCTCCAGTCCTCCAGCTAACAAAATGGCTGCTTCCAGTTCCCCAGTTCACAAAATGGCCGCCTCCAGTCCTCCAGCTCACAAGATGGCTGTCTCCAGTTCCCCAGTTCACAAGATGGCCGCATCCAGTTCCCCAGCTCACAAGATGGCTTCCTGTTCTGAGTCTGTTCCTGTTATAGTTACAGTCCAAGTTCATGTTCCTGAAATGCCAACACCAGAGCTGCCAGATCCTCAGTCACGGCCAGAGCTGCCAGACCCTCAGTCACGGCCAGAGCTGCCAGATCCTCCAGAGCTGCCAGATCCTCCAGAGCTGCCAGATCCTCCAGAGCTGCCAGATCCTCAGTCACTGCCAGAGCTGCCAGATCCTCAGTCACTGCCAGAGCTGCCAGATCCTCAGTCACTGCCAGATCCTCCAGAGCTGCCAGAGTCGCCGCCGCCAGAGCTGCCAGAGTCGCCGCCGCCAGAGCTGCCAGAGTCGCCGCCGCCAGAGCTGCCAGAGTTGCCGCCGCCAGAACCCTTTGTATTCCCCGAATGGCGGAAGCCAGATATCTCTGAATCCCTCGAATGGCGGGTGCCAGAAACCTCTGAATCCCTCGAATGGCGGGCGCCAGATATATCTGAATCCCTCGAATGGCGGGCGCCAGAAACCTCTGAATCCCTCAAATGGCGGGCGCCAGATATCTCTGAATCCCTCGAATGGCAGGCGCCAGATATCTCTGAATCCCTCGAATGGCGGGCGCCAGAAACCTCTGAATCCCTCGAATGGCGGGCGCCAGAAACCTCTGAATCCCTCGAATGGCGGGCGCCAGATATCTCTGAATCCCTCGAATGGCGGGCGCCAGATACCTCTGAACCCCTCGAATGGCGGGCGCCAGAAACCTCTGAACCCCTCGAATGGCGAGCATCAGAAACCTCTGAATTCCCCGAATGGCGGGCGCCAGACCCACTTGAATTCCCCGAATGGCGGGCACCAGACCCACTTGAATTCCCCGAAGGGCGGGCGCCAGACCCACTTGAATTCCCCAAAGGATGGGCGCCAGATCCTCCTGAATCCCTTGAAGGGCCAGGGGTACGAGAGTCACCTGAGTCCCACAAAAGGCCAGAGCAGTCACCTGAGTCCCACGAAAGGCCAGAGCAGTCACCTGTGTCCCACGAAAGGCCAGAGCTGTCACCTAGGTCCCACGAAAGGCCAGAGCAGTCACCTGAGTCCCACGAAAGGCCAGAGCTGTCACCTGAGTCCCACGAAAGGCCAGTGCTGTCACCTGAGTCCCACGAAAGGCCAGAGCTGTCACCTGAGTCCCACGAAAGGCCAGAGCTGTCACCTGAGTCCCACGAAAGGCCAGAGCCATCACCTGAGTCCCACGAAAGGCCAGAGCCATCACCTGAGTTCCACAAGGGACAAGAATTACCACCTGAGTTTCAGGAGTCATGTGACGTGCTAGAGACACGTGACTTCCCAGTACCGCCAGAGCCGTGTGACGTCCCAAAGCCTCCTGACCCACTGGGATTATATGAACTGCCAGTGATGCTTGAACCTAAACCTCCTGACCCACTGGGGTTATACGAACTGCCAGTGCTCCTTGAACCCAAGCCTCCTGACCCACTGGGGTTATATGAACTGCCAGTGCTCCTTGAACCTAAGCCTCCTGACCCACTGGGGTTATACGAACTGCCAGTGCTCCTTGAACCCAAGCCTCCTGACCCACTAGAGTTAAATGAACTGCCAGTATCTCCTGAACCCAAGCCTCCAGACCCAATGGGGTTAAACGAACTGTCTGTATCTCCTGAATCCAAGTCTTCAGACCCACTGGGGTTATCTGAAACGCCAATGCCCCCTGAACCAAAGCCTCCTGACCCATGGGGGTTACATGAACTGCCTGTGCCTGCTGAACCTAAACCCCCAGACCAACTTCAGATCCACTCCCCAGGCCTTTCGCAACTCCAAACTCCAGGCCCTCAGCAACTTCACTCTTCAGGCCTTACACAGCTCCAACTCCACGCTCCAGGCCCTCAGCGGCTTCACTCTTCAGGCCTTACGCAGCTCCAACTCCACGCTCCAGGCCCTCAGCAGCTTCACTCTTTAGGCCTCACGCAGCTCCATGCTCCAGGCCTTCCGCAGCTCCACGCTCCAGGCCCTCCGCAGCTCCACTCTCCGGGCCTTCCGCAGCGCCACTCTCCGGGCCTTACGCAGCTCCACTCTCCGGGCCCTCCGCAGCTCCACGCTCCAGGCCCTCTGCAACTCCACGCTCCAGGCCCTCCGCAGCTCCACTCTCCGGGCCTTCCGCAGCTCCACGCTCCAGGCCCTCCGCAGCCCCACTCTCCGGGCCTTCCGCAGCTCCACGCTCCAGGCCCTCCGCAGCCCCACTCTCCGGGCTCTCCGCCTCAGCTGCATGGTCCTGGCCCTCCATCCCTCCCCCTGTTCCGCCTCCGCTCCACCTCCCGCCTGAACTGTGATAGGAGTGTCTGGAAGCCACTCCTTAGAGGAGGGGCTCTGTCACGATCACCAGCGATCTTCTCCCCTTAGATCGCTGGTAAACATGCACTCTCACTCATGGACTACAAATCCGCCATCTTATGGACTACATCCCCATACATGCACTACTCTGACATCACACACAACCGGTTCCACATCTTCAATGATTGCATCCCACAGCTGAAGCCACTCAAGAACTGATTACACACACTACATAAGCAGAACATACACTCACTCCATTGCCGAGTCTTGTTACCTGTTTACAGTGTCAATTCAAAGCGTTTCCTTGTCTTGTTTTTGCCGTGTTTGGACCCTTGCCTTGTTTATCTGTTTCTGCCTGTCTGCTGCCATCCTTGTGACCATCTGCCTGCTATATTGACCACGATTCTGGATTTCCCTCATAAGACTGTTTGCTCCTGTCTTGATCATTGCTTGCCTGACCATCCCTCCAATAAAAGCCTGCATTTGGATCTGCACCTTTGTTGTCATGTCACTTCCATGGTTACAAGGGGGATATGGCACAGGTAAAAACGTCTTACGTATGTGTGTATGCCCAGTAGATAGATATATATATATATATATAAGCCAAAGCCTGAACCGAACCAGCAAGTGTGACAGCACTAGTCATTCGAAAAACAAACAAATTGGGTGACCCCATCAAAACATTGTTTCTTACTGTCATCGGTGAGTTATATTTGATCCGTGTGTGTGTTCTTTTGATATGCGTTTTTTTTTTTTTTTTTTTTTTTTAGAATTACTTGAAACTTAAAAAAACTTTTTCTTTTGGTTCTTTTTATATTTTTAACCTTATATTATTTTAACCTTGTGTATCAGGAGTCAAGTAATGCCACATTAGAGCTTATTCAAAGGTAAGTATTATACTGTATATGAACTACATACATACAGGCGAAATTAAAAAAATCTCTCTTAAACAGCAATTCCATAAATCTTTTGCAGAGGCTCAATAAAGTTGACTGGAAAACATAAAATGAAGTAAGTAAAAGTGGTATTTAAAGAATAAAGGGTTTCTTAAATAAATGCATAAATCAGGTTATTTGTTTTGTTTTTTATTACTACAAACTGGAGTTTGTTAATTAATTAATTTATATAGTTTTTTATTGGATATGTGATTGTGATAAATGTTGGCAGTTGCTTAAATGTTGTCAAACTCAGTTCCTGGAGGGCTGCAGCCAGCAGAGTTTAGTTCCCACCCTGCTTCAACATACCTGTAGATTTCTAATAAGCCTCAATTAGTTTGATCAGGTGTGTTTAATTAGAGTTAACGATAAACTGTGCTGACCTGTGGTCCTCTGTTACATGTCAGATGATATTTAAATGTTTGACACCTGTGTGTTATATACACTGCATGGCTGCGTCCGAAACAGCCTACTATTCAGTAGGTACTGCATTTAAATTTACACGTACTACTGGGCCGTTAGAAAAGTACGTTGTATACAGTATGAATGTAAGAGGTATGAATGGAATTCGGACGTACTACACCCGCCATTTTGTCATGGTCACGTGACCTACCTGCGTCAGTTGCGTCGCATCACTTCCATTCATGAATTCTCTCGCGGGGCATCATGGGATAGCACAGCGTGCATGGGATGCGCACTTCAGAATCTCGCCGGAAGTAGTAAGTCATCCGGGTACTTCTCGCATACTGATTTTCGAATTCTATGAATTCGGACATACTACTCGGCTCGCATACTGATTTTAGCGTACTGTATAGTATGGAAGTATGCGGTTTCGGACGCAGCCCATGTGTTGTGTATTAATGAACCTTTTTTTCTCATTGTAAATAGAAAATGTATTGATATCTGCTGATTTCTTTAATTTTGTTGAACATTTTCTGTTGTTTGCTTGTTTGCTGCCAAAACAATAAAATACATTTGTCTGAAGAATTTATATGCTTTCTAATTTAATAAAACTTAAGAATACTGATTAATTTTAGTGACACTACAAAAACTAGAAATGACAAACCATTAATGTGTATGCAGTATAATGCTGTGAATTGTAACATTACAGTACAGTAATCAACTGTAAGCAGTTTCCAGTTAGTTATCGCTACTGCTCTATTACAGTAATTAACTGACAACATTGTTGCCAGCTACTCACTGTAATGGTTCGGTTACAGTAATAACCTGGCAACACTGTTGCCAGTTATTCACTGTAATGGTTTGGTTACAGTACTTAACTGGCAATACTGTTGCCAGTTACTCACTGTAACCAAACTATCACAGTGGCTAACTGGCAACAGTGTTGCCAGTATTCTACTGTAAAAAAGCCCGGTAAGGTCTAACAGTGTAGATATAGGCATTCTAGGTAATTTGGGCACATAAACATCAGTATCCTTGGACACAACATCAGCATCACTTAACTGAACATCCATGATTGTTTGATAAGCAGTCATTTCCCTTGGTTGGCCACTGAAAGGGAGTATGTTTTTTTCCATACTCAAAATTGGTCCTCTACTCTTAACCCATCACACATTGTGTGGTTTATTCACTCCCTCCATCTGCCGGGGTTACAAGCCCAACTCACTATCCATTAGGCCACAACTGACCAAAACGTTTGCTACACATGAAACCCAAAGATTAACGAGATTTCATATGTTGTTCAGAATACTCTTTCTGAACTTGCTTCATAACTGCTTAATTTCTATTTTACCAGTGAAGTCAGGGTGCATTTTGTAGACTGAGGTGGAATACAATAAAAAAAAAAAACCTCTCTGTAACTTGGTCTCCAGAGTGTACTCAATCGTTGCTTTTGAAAACACTATTGGTTGGGTTTGGGGAAGAAGGAGGGTGGGTCAGTTGATCGGTTAGTCAGTCAGTCATTCAGTAAGTCAGTCAGTTGGAACATTTCTTTGTGAATTCTTTGAAACTTTGCATGGCTCACTCTGCCAAACCATTGGATGAGGGGTGGTACAGTGCAGCAGTTACATGACATAAATGATTTAATTGCTTCACTTACTGTACAAAACATTGATCAATCATACAATCATTTCAGGAATTCTATGTAAAGAAAAACGTAAAAACTTTTCATAAACACTATAATGTAGTTGCTGAATTTACATATGCATAAATCCATCAGTCCACTTCAAGGGAGTAAGTGGGCATTCATAGGATTTTTTCAATGTTCTCGACAAACCATACAATCTTTTACTTGAGTTTCAATATCAGCATCTAGAGATGGGCACTATAGATAGCTCCTGGCCAATACTTTCAGTTGACAGTCTTCAATTCACACAATAAACTGAGTTGAGGTTTGTGGTCAGTACACATAACAAATTTATGACCATACAAGTATTTGTGAATTTTCCAAAAATATTCCAGACACAACCAGTGATCTTTCGTTCTCTACTTGTAAGTAGCTCTTTTCTGCAAGTATTAGTGTTCTAGACAAAAATACATGTGATATATATATGATGTGCCAATATGGCCCCTGCACCATATGCTAATGCATCACATGAAGAGATTACCTTTTTCTGGTCACCATAGTTAATCAGGACACAATTAGATTGAAACAATAAAACCACTTCCATTTCCATGAACTTGCCATTTTTTTTTACTCGTAATTAAAATTTCTTCCTTGGTCTGGAAAACAAGGAGTCCATTTCTCCCCAAAAAATACCTGAAATACTGATTCATTTGACCACAGTACATGTTTCCACTGTGTGATGGTCTAGCCTCTGAGCCCAGAGAAGTAGACAGCACTTCTGGATACTGTTAACACAGGTCTTTCTTTTGGCACAGTACAGTTTTAACTGGCATTTGCAGATGTAACTATATATTGTGGTACTTCATGATCGACCGCCTGCTGCAGGCATTGCCCTCCCAGCGACGACAACACATCCTGCACCGCAACCATGCCACCTGGCTGAAGCTGATGGAAGGCATTGAGCTGGCGGACGCATCCGAACTCCAAGACGCGCGCGAGAGAGAGCGAAGGAACCCCTTGAAATGGCAACATGCAAAGGGCAACATGCGTCCAGTACACAGACCTGTGGCCCATCTGGGGACAGGGTATGTTTATTGACCCGGCCCCCTACCCAAGCCCCCATAAGACAGACAGTCCTGGTCCCCCGGAATACGAGAAGGCATTGGACAACACGCAACGGGGGCCGCCAGCAAGATCTGCCCACCACCGTGAGCAACAGAATGGGTGATTGTTGCGACTCCCCTCACTCAGACACTTCTCTGCAGATCACGGCTGGAGGTTCCCTACATCGAGTACAGCAAGCGGATAGGAGCCTCGAGAAGTGCTGGTCACCAGCCTGTTACTCCGTGATCAAGAATGGTCTGTTGTACTGGGTCGCTCGGCGGCGGGGGGAGGAAACATGCCGCCTGGTGGTTTCGCGCTCCAGGATGCTCCATGTAACTCTGCACGGACATCGTGGGGTAACGGCCACCCTCCGAGAGCTCCAACAGCGATACTACTGGCCAGGACTAGAAGCGGAGGTACGTAGACACTGTCAGCAGTGTCCGGACTGCCCACGTACCCCCCTTGACATTCCCCAAACCACCAGTGCTGCCACCCATCTGGGTGTCTTTCAGCTGCACTGTTTGACAAATGGTGAGACAGGAATTTATACAGGACTCATTATCCCTCCCTTCTACCCCTGTGTTCTTTCCTCTGTGTCAACAGCTTTCATCTGAGGACCAGGTCGATGCTTTGGAGGTGGGGATGTGGCAGATCTGCCAGTGTGGCATCAGTGTGACCATGGACATGACTCCCTCACTGTAATCACTGCTCCTGTTGTGCTAATCAGGGACGGCTGCTGCTCATTTGAAGGGGAGTATTTTCGATGACGAGCAAGATGACAAGGAAACCCACTGAGTTCTCTCCTTCCACTGGGCACCCTGACCAGCACTTCCCACCACAAAATCACCAGACCCCTGGACACTGAATTCACCGCCCTGCACATCCTAGCACACTTATCCTTTGCTCCCTTGAATCAATAAACAGCCCTATTGGGATTTTCACTGTCTCTGTGTCTATGTGATCTCTCACCTGCAATATCTGGTAAAGAATGCGGGCAATTTGAGGGGTCTCACGTGACACGGCTAATTAAAATATGGACTGTTTTTCCCCATAGGGTCCCGCTCTCCTGCTTACCACCAGCACCTAGGCTGAAGATGGACGACATATGCCGTCAGCTCGAGGAACTGGATCACCGTCAGCTCTGACTCACAGAGCTCGTCACTGGGAGCGAGGAGGAGAAGCAGATGTAGAAAAACCCCAGGAGTTTTTGACCTTCCCAGGCCAAAATGGAGAGTGTGCGATGCACTGGTACCATCAGTGGGCACTGGACGAGCGTGCCTCAGCCAAAGAGCAGGCCAAGGCAGTAATAGATCTGGCCTGCATTTGGCTGCTTCAAGACCAACCATTAGCTGCTCAGGTTGTTGAAAAGCTAGTGATCAAGTACTTGTTGCAAACATTGCCCTCCCAGCGATGACAACATGTCCGGCGCCACAACTGTGCCACCTGGCCGGAGCTGATAAAAGGAATCGAGCTGGCGAAAGCATTCAAACTCCAGGATGCAAGAGACAGAGAGAGAGTGGAGGAACCCTGGAATTGGCAACCTGCGAAGGGCACCATGCATCCAGTACACAGCAGTACTTGCAGCCCCCTCTATCTCGAGTGCAAAGCCGTCTGCACCATCTGGGGATCAGTATGTTTATTCACCAGGCCCACTCCCCAAGCCCCCTTGAGATGGACAGTCCCAGTCCCCTGGAATATGAAAAGGCATCGGACGATACTCAACCGTGGTCACCAGCAAGATCTGCCCACCACCGCTCACCGGAAGGGTGAGTGTTGCAACTCCCCTCCCTTAGACACTTCTCTGCAGGTCAAGGCTGAAGGTTCCCTACACCGAGAGCAGCGAGTGGATAGGAGCCTCCGGAAGTGCTGGTCTAGAGTACAGCTGGTGCACCAGGAGGTATGCCATTCCGCACCTCACCCAGCCTGTCACTCCGTGACCAAGAATGGTCTGTTGTACTGGGTCGCTTGGCGGTGGGGGGAGGAAACATGCCAGCTGGTGGTATCTCGCTCCAGGATCCCGGAGCTCATGACTACCGTACATGTAACCCCGCATGGACATCTTCCTCTTCTTCTTCTTCATATGCATAAACTTGATGTAATGCTGCCAGATGAAATTACAGGCTGAATCACTCCAGAAATTATTTTAATTTGAGGATTTAAGACTAAAGAAACTTTTCTTAATGTTGAATACAGATGTGCTGCTCTTTAGCCAGCTTATAAGGCTTTTGTGTCATTTAGATAAGATTTACTTAAAAACTGGGAGAAAGTTAATAGTTTGTTTTTCCAGCAAAGAAATTAGTTTTGAATAAAATATTTAAAATTAAACAGTGTTTATAACACAATCTGTTCCATAAAGAATCTATAAAAAAGTATTATTATTAAATATAATATTTAAGCACTAATAGCAACCCATATGGCACTTTACACATATTTAGCATATTTTTAAAATGTTAAATAATGTATTTGTATTTTTCTTACATTTATTTTATATTTGGCTGTTTAAAATTATGTGTCAAAAAGTTGAATATTCTTATGTATCTGTGCTTATCTCAGGATGACTATATTGAACCATTTACTTTTTACAAATAAACACTGGCATAAATACTGATGTATTTTAAAATGCACATAGTTTAAGTTACTAAAGAATTGTATTACAAGATGACGCCTACAAATTTACACAATAAAAGAACATACAAAGAAACAAACAACAGAACAGAATTCAGACAGCAGTGCTCTTTAAAATAATGGAATCTGTTTAATGTGCATTGAAACCCAGGATTCAGCCTGATACACAGTCAGATCCAGAGAAGAGTTCATTTCTTCCCACTGTGAGCAAAACAAACCAAAAGACCTGAACACACGCTCTCAATGTACCGCCGCAACATGTCAGCAAAACAGAACAAGGTGAATCATGCGCATTTGAGTTTGTTTTAGTCGCCTGGAGACGCCTGATGCACAAAAACCAGAGACCTACACCTATACTTCATCTATATTCAACAAAAATAAAGTATGAGAGTTCGCCAAAAAGAAGAATACAAATCTAAAAGGCAAAAACATATTGTATTTGTTACCTCTATATTAACTTAACCTAACTCACATTCCTTTTCCGATTTTCTACTAAATTCTAACCTAAATCTCCCCCCACCCCAAAAAAGGTACATAAAACTCACTTGTGATGCAGAGTATCTTAAGTATTTAGAGTTCCAACAAAAATATATCATCTATGTATTTAAGTGGATAAATTAAGTAAAGTTGCAGAACGACACAGCATAGTTCACGTCAAGGTCTTAAAGAAACACTCTACTTTTTTTTAGAAATAGGCTCATTTTACAAGTCACCTAGAGTTAAACAGCTGAGTTTTACCATTTTTTGAATCCATTCAGCCGATCACCTGTCTGGTAGGAGCACTTTTAGCTTAGCTTAGCATAAATCATTGAATCAGATTAGACCATTAGCATTTTGCTAAAAAAAAAAAAAAAAATAGTTTTGCTAATTTTCCTGAAACTATTCCTTAATTAGGTAACAGACAATGCTGCATAATATCAATGCCCTTGCTGCAGTCATGGTACAGAAAATAATCAACAATATTTTTTAAGCATGATGCTAATGGTCTAATCCAATTCAATGAATTATGCTAAGCTAAGCTAAAAGTGCTCCTGTTAGACTCAAAAATCAGCTGAATGGATTAAAAAATGGTAAAACTAAACTATTTAACTCTAGGTGACTTGTAAAATGAGCCTATTTGCAGAAAAACAGAGGAGCGTTCCTTTAAATGACAGATTTTCAACATCGATATTACTGTGCATATAGACACGATTCTTTCCATAATCAGAGTAAAAGGACATCATCTTGTAAAATGTCGAGAGGAAGTGTTCGATAAAACCAAGGACTCTCTTCAACTCTCTATATTTGTAATACAGCATTGTGTGCTTGGGATTGATAAATGTCCCAATATAAGACTCTAGAGTGCAAAACAGGTGGTTTCACATTTGTACAAAGTTAATCTTCTTAGATCATTTGCAAATCTTTGAAACTCGAAACAGAGAAATATCTGGGTTGTAATACTTTCCTCTCGAAAATGTTAAGATATATCGTTTTCAAGCATCCTCACATTCGCTCGATGTGCCAGGTGAAAAACAAAATCCTGGCTTAATATGTCAAAATGCGCTTTATTTAAGTCATAGAGCAGGATGTTACCACTCATATGGCTATATTTCTGTGGTATACGTCAATAAATAAACATAAGCTATGTATTATATAAACTAAACAGCTACTCTACACAAAAATATCGCTACAGACTATCAATCAGAAAATCATACTTAAATCCTCACTGTACTTTTAAGATTCAACATTAGGCACTGAGATTTTGTAGATTCGTAGTGACAGACAAACAGAGGAGAAAATGGAAGGTTTGTTTATGGGGCGTTTGTTCATTTTGGCTTGATACAGCAAGCAAAACAAGCAAAACTTTTTTTGTTTAGCAAGCAAAACTTGTCATAATGTGCAATATTTCATGCATGCAAGGATCGCTGGTCTCGCTCTCTCACCCGCTTTGTCCTAAAGTGACTATGGTGCTTGGCCGGTGGGGTTTAGGAATTACACTTATTACTAAGTCATACTTACATGCTAATTCAGGATTGAATATTCAGAGTAGCATGGTAAACAAAATAGGAAGCGCTATATTATTATGGAAAATTTTAAATGGATGAACATTTTTTAGTCTTATGCCTTACCAGAATATAAAAATACATATAAATTAGTGGTGGGCCGTTATGGGTGTTAACGTGTAGCGTTAACGCGAGACTCTTATCACGCGATAAAAAATATCGCCGTTAATCTATTCTCAAAGTTGGGTTGGAAGCTGGGTCTATTCTAAGCAAGCTATGATGACTTTCACCTTGATATGTTAGCGCGGATGTATACCTGACCGGTGAGTCGTTTGACAAAAAAGTGCCTCTCTGAATCAAATCAGCAGGATGCCCTTCTGGATCTTTCACTTACTTCGAAGACACTACTGACTACGCTTACATGGACTTCTGTAATCTAGTTATTTGCATTAACAGACAATAAAATAATTAAGGTGTTTATGTGAAGTGCTTTCATGTAAGAGTTTCACTTTAACTCATGAACATTTCAATCATACCCTCGTGACAAACTGGGGTATTAGACGCAAATAAGGAGTAAGGACTGGTGAGAGTGTTATGCAATTTAATAACGCACGCCGAATGGAAAGAAAAAACTTCCGCATTTTACGATGTGTGTGTGTGTGTGCGCGGTCCTTTACTGACAGCCGCATGTGTGGATCTTGTCGGAAAATATGACGAAAAGTCCTACATGACGGTAATAGTTTGATTGCGGTGTTTACTTCAATAATGCCACTAATATATGCATACTCCACGTCTTAATTCCATTTCTGTTTAGTTCAGATATGACTTTAGCCAGATTAAGGTAATCAAAAATCGCTGTTTCGAGCTTATGTAGGCCTACAGTTCAAAATTCATGTTTAACTGAATAAACAGTTAGCACAAGTACATCTTATTGAACATAATTTATTTTCATTATCATAGTAGAACAGTTTCTCAAGCAGTTTGTGATGCATTTTGATATGAGCCCCTGGTCTAATGCGCCACCTGGCTTGAGAAACCCATTCCAACCCAAGAGACTTACTTTTAGGGTGCTTTCACACCTAGACTTTTGTCCCGGAACGTGGCGCGTTTGCCCAGTTAGCGCGGTTCGTTTGGCATATGTGAACTGGGCAATCGCGCTCGGAATCGCGCCAAAGCAATCGCTCCGAGACCGCCTGAATGAGGTGGTCTCGGCTCGATTGAAACGAACCCTGGAGCGGATCGATTGTAGTGAGAAAGCGATACGATCCGAGCCCGGTTATATCACAGTGTTTTATGGATATGTAATAGGCATATGGCTATATGAAGAGAGAATTATGAGTAGATTATATGAGTCATTCCAGACATCCCAAGTCTCCCGGAAGTTCCGGGAGTATCCCGCAAACGAGTAAACGCAAATCTCCCGGAAATCGCGCGTCTTCCTCCCGGTCCTCAAAATACGTCGCGCACCCTTCTCATCACCCCTCCCCTCCTCGCTCTTCAGACATGTCGCGCGCACGCTGTCAAACACCACCAAACCACCCCCGACAGCTGAGCGGGACTCTGCTAAATAAACCACGAAACTCTGACCAATGTGAGGAGAGTTTACTCACACGTGACTTGTTTTAGCTTGTTTTGGTCCGTTTAGAAACTTTGCAGTGTGAAAGCGAACCGCACCAAGAACAAAGAGCAACAATGTAACAATTTTAATCTCTGTTTCGGAACAACTGAATCGATTCACTGGTGTGAAAGCACCCTTAGTCATTATTTGGGTAGCACACATATTCTGAATGCCTTCGGCAGAATTCAAATAAGCCATTTTAATCTAGACTAATTTAGATTAATTCCAGGATTACAGTGAAATTAATCTAGATTAATTTTTTTATTTATGCCCACCTATAATATAAATACATTTAGATAATTTATCGTTACGACTGGAATGTGAAGAGACCAGCACAACAACAAATGTTTCTGAAGACATTCACCTACTGCACCTTTAATTTTTACAAAATTATATCTATTACACTGAATGATGAAGAAACATTTTTACCCATAATTAAAAAGAAAATTTTCACAAAAGTTACTTTAAACAATAGAGAACATTTACCACATACACAGTGTCCAAACGTTAAGATTAAATTGATCAAAATTGACATTACTATCTAAAATAAAAACATTTTGGACAGAGATGAGAATAAAAATAACACTGACCTGTCCTGTGTGCTCCGTTTCATCTTTATTGATTAAATACATCAGGAAGAACCTGCATGGCACAAAAGATGTCATTTTCAAATATGTAAACAAATAATTAGCCATCAGGAATAAACAAAAAGTCTCTACAATACACTTACATGTAGTTGGCTAAATTGTGCTCCTCCAACGTATGCGTCTCAAAGCCATGTGGAGTCGAATCAAAGTAATCGCTTCCAATTCCACAGATGAAACACTTAGTCTTTGGAAAAACAACAAAAGAAGGGTTTTATTGTTTTCAGAGTGTGTCAGGCAGTAATACGTAATGCGATACAAGTATGAGCTGGATTCCTAGCAAACACAAGTAGTGTTGTGGTACACTGGAAGAAAGAAGGGCCGTTGTCTCTTTTAGTTTGATTCATGACAACAGTTTAAACACAACCTCACTAAGAAACCTTGCTGATTCCTGTGTCTGATTATACCTACATATGCAGCAAAAAAGAGATACGTATTAAAGTATATCTAAATTCACAGTATTTGTAGAGCGATAGACCAAAAGTACCCGAACCTACAGTGCTACATCTCCTGAGATGTTCAAGTGTGTATTCAATAAAACACTTTACAATCCCATGGCAATAAAACAATGCATTTTTGGGCACTTGAATGAAACATTGCTGCAGGGCTCAACTTTTTTGGTTGCATAGGAATTTGAAATGGGGTATATGTACAGGGATTCAGAATTTTCAGTCAGTCAGCTCAAGCGTCTCCCGCTAACTGTCATGCCATTACAAAAATCGCTACGTTTAAGATGTGGTTTCTTTTTTAAAAATCAGTGATTTTCACTGCCTGATTGACATACGATATAAAATGGGTCTCAGACTTGACAAGAAGCACTGCATTAAATTGTTCCACGCCATGTCTCTAAAATATGGAAATATATTTTACCACAGTATTTTCAATGAAGTTTCTGCACACCCCTGCTGCCCCTAGAGGTGGTTTAAACTGTCTTTCATCTTGTTACACTTGAAAAACTAAATGAATGCTTAAGTCTATTTACCAGATTCTATTTTAATTCACTTATATTATGGATGCTGTAAAAGATACCTTATGAAATTGAAAATAGTCACTTCAACCACTTTCACCAGAAGTTTATTGGTGGCTTAAAACACTAGCTGTGCATATAGCCAATTGAATCTGTGTGACCTTAAAACAGCAGCTCATTTTTATTTAAAAAGAGATTAAAAACATTAAAAAGTGTGTGCTTTAACTAAAGAGCACATTTACATTACATTATGTAATAATTGATCCATGAGCTACAGTATTTTGAGCTAAAACTTCTCAGGCCCCATCCACATGGAGATGTAAAAATTGTGTATCATATAGGGTTTTCGTCCAGACAGAACCAGTGTTTGGGAGAGTGAAACCACTATTTTTAGAAACTATGTCCCAGAGTGGATAAATCTGAAAATGACTGCTTGGTACAGCACAGTTCGTTTCAACTCCAATTTTGGGGGCTTTTCCAGTCTGTTCCCTACCTAACATGTTACTTTTTTGTAACACCTCCTGTGAGGTTCTAACCAACCCGTTACCGAAATATGACTTATACATTGTTTGTCATCAATTGGCTCAAGTGAATCATCACTACCAGCATCTTTAGATTTACAATAATAGATAAGGCAAAAAAAAAAAAAAAGCTCTGGTTTTGTATGGATGTAGCCTGTAAAAATGTAAGACGAACTTTACCTCCATGTCCTCTCGGACCTGCTCCTGCTGATCTCTCAGCTCACCAAAGGCATCAATGATCAGACCTGCACACAATGCATACATTTAATCATGACAGACATTCTGACAAAAAAACCCTGCTCTGAAACAAACATTTTCCTCACCTTGAATGATGGCCAGCAGGATGACAATCACAAAAAAGAAGAAGGTGATGTCAAAAACCACACGGTAAAGTTCATATTCATCTCCAGCTGGGTCTTCAATCTCATCTCCTATACCGCCACCAGCTCGAACACCCACGTACATATGGAACAGATAACACTGAAACAAGACATGATCTCAGTCAAGCGTGAAGTGAGAGAAAATGTTGCTGTTGTTGACGTTGCATTTTCACTGTCACACATGACAGATATAAATATAATTAGTAGTGTCACAATTTAACATTTGTAAATGGTTCAACATTTCTTTGTCTTCCATGGACTTCTTGTTGTATTACATCTTAAAACTACACAATGATGTGACAGAAGCATTACTCTATAAATAACAGCACTATTAAATTTAAAAGAAAATCGTAAAAAAACATTAATAAATGTCTCAGGCCCACCCATGTCCTTTTAGTGTGACCCCCCATTTATTTAAAATATCCAACAAGTGTGAGAAGTTATGGAGAAAAACAAATGGTATTTATAGTCTGATAAAAAATAAACAGCACTATATGAAGACGAGTATCCAACAATAAAGATAAATCACTCTCATGCTATTTATATATTATAAAAGGGGTGGTCCAGAGTGTATTTTTAAGACTTGGTTGTGTTTCTAAGATGCAAAGCATTATGTGCTCATGCTTCATTTGTAAAAAATCACATCATTTTTTTTTATATCTTACTTGCTACTCCGCTAACATGAAAATGATTGGTCAGCTAATATAATGTGCTGTGATTCGCGGATCGGCTCCTCGTCACCAGGAAAAGCGTCACACCCCTACAAGCACACACTTTTGCGCGGTGTAAATACTGTCAGTCAGTGTAGCTGTTAGCTGTATCAGTTTGTGCCTAAATCAGACAGAAAATGATACAGGACACAGCTGAACCTCACATCTGCTCTCAAAAATAAACCTCTTGTGTCTTTCACATATATTCGGAATAAGCATGTGTAAGTAATATAAAATGTTCACATATCTTTTGTGAATTTGTTATTTGAGATGTAGAACACAGGGAAATCGGCCGCACAGAGAGACGCTGTACGCGCTGCTGAAGACTGTGTTTACAGTTTGATGGATAAATATGAATTTGTAGCTAAACTGTTAACGGTGCCAAACAGCATTTCCCGTTGTTTACATCCTTGTTTACGTTTTTGCTACAACATACCATTAACGCTAGAAAATATGCATGTAATAAATCAAATTTAACAAATAAAAATACTTACAGGTTGTGGCTCACAATCCACAGCTTTGTCTATTGTGGTTGGTGCTGCTCCTTCTTTGAGAAGTTTTTAGCCGAATCCAGCACTGAACTGAGAGAGATTCTGGAAGCTCTCCTTTGTCAAATGCTAGCTATATATTTTATACTTCTCTGGAACATAATTAAAGTTAAACTGTAAGCACTTCTCTCTTTGTGTCATTTCCTTTGAAAGCCCAAATATAGAAACAGAAGAAGATTTTAGCGACATTTAGACGACATTTTAGCTTTCTCTGCTACATTACAGCGCCTCTGGCCATGCCCCTTTGCTGCACGTGGTGAATGCACGTAACCTGAAGCGTTTGCGATCTCACTAACCTGGATGTATTTTTTTTCGTTTGCTGTAGGCTAACTGTGTAAAAGCCAATGTCTCCCTTTGCATAGAACTTTGAGCGTATTACATTCAGAGATGTTGTTTATGTTCAAACAGCAACATTACACATCAACTAAAGTTTAAAATATGATATCGTAGTGGACCACCCATTTAAATTTAGTTTTTCTTAATAGTTTTGCTAAGTCACGCCATAGGACATACTGTATTTGAGGTACAATTCACTAAAAATGTAAAAAAAAAAAAATAGTAAAAAAGAGTTGAAAAATTAGTGAGCCTTTATATTTATGTAAAATGGTATTTTACAATAAATAAATAAATAAATAAACTCACTGCCTATTTGAAAGCTATCCAGAAACACTTACAGTCATCATGTCGTCACACTTCATGTCCGGTTCGTCTTCATCTTCACTCATGTTGTAGAACTTTCTGAAGAAGTTGAAGGCCACCACGGTGTAGAGGTAGACCACCACAGCCAGCAGACCCACCGTCATCACCAGCTAAACAGTCGCCATCAAGATTAACATCTGCAATTGATTTCTATCAAATATTAGCCAGATATGATGATTCGAAGAGCTGTACCTGTTTGCCATTGTGGGTTACAGAGGACAGGATGGTGCGCAGGGTTTTGACGCCCATGGCAATGTCGAGCAGGTGACAAGCGTAGAAGAAGTTGTTAAAGTGGCCAAGCAGAGACATAACCGTATACCAACATAGATACAGGAACGTCTATGGGCAGATTAAAAAGGCAAATCAATAGTAATAAACACCATTAGTGGACTGAAAAAAGCATATAAGGAAAGAGTCAATTCTGATTTTAACGAAACTCACATTATCAGTGAAAACCACTCCAAACTTCCAGATCTGGTATTTGATGTCGATAGACGTCAGCCTGTAAATTCATGATATTTTATATTAATATAATCTCTATATTATAATTACAGAATTTTTTTGTATTTATTAGTAGGGATGTCTAATTCTCAAAACAAATGACTACACACATTTAAATATATACATTTTAGTGAATAAAAATCCTACATTTCTGGGTGAAGTTTTTTTTTTTTTTTTAAATGACTAATCGTTAAACGGTTCCCCTTTTTTTTGTTTTTGCTTTGCAAGTATTCCAGAGAGCTGTGTAATGGGTGCCACCATGTTAGTCTGTGCTGCAGTGGAGAGATTAGAGCTGCTGGATTTATAACATGTTAATTCATCAACTTCTCCCAAAATGCATAAAGGTTAATTAATGTTTAACTGGAAGATGAATAGAATAAATTGTAACTGGTGTGTATCTGACATAAATAAAGCACATTGTCAGATTGTGTATAAAAATAATTATTATTACCATTTCCATGGACATCAGCATGTATTTTACAAACCATAAATGTTTTTTTGCAAGTTCTTATGTGTAAATGTCTCTTCAAATAAATGTTGTTTGTTTACAAACGATCCCGAGAAAACAGATTTGAATTTAGTAGCTGATATAATGTGATGCACAGTACGTTCTAATCACACTGGTGTGATCATACGCTTCAAAGAGTTACTCCTCTATAAAGTTTAAATAATAAATAATTATCACTGCACCCAAATTAACAATATTGTGCATATTCTTTTTTTTTTGTATTACTGAACATCAACATGTTATTTTATGTTGATGATATCTACACTAATTAGTGTGCCTTGCATCTTTCTGTACCATGTGAACATTGAGGGATCAGGCTGACGCTTCTTCTCGTGTGTCATAGCGCTGACATCAAGAGATGCTAGATCCATACCGAGCAGCTCAGCGATTCTTTCTCTACCATAGATATCTCCATACTTCTCCAGCACCTGCAAAACAGACATGTTCATTCACAAAAAAACTCACAATAAACAAAAGGTAACATCTGCACACATAGGTATGGCAAATCCCTGACCTTTCGCTTCACAAATTTGTCCCAGTAGTTATTCGGGAAAGTCCTAATTAGAAAACAGATGGAAAACCATTTCAGATCATCTTCACATTTTTACATTTTAAATAATAATGAAATAGTTGTATTACGGTGTATTGAGGACTAGTCGGTCCCACTGGCCCTTGATGTCGTCATCTTCTGGTTGTTCAGTTACATACAGACCATCAAACTCCAGTTTACGGGCCAGCTCCTTCTCTCTCTTAAAGATGACTAAAGGAACCTGGACAGGTAAAAACAAATTAGCAATTCATATCAGATTAACCAACTGACAGGAATATTTCATACCGCCTATGTTCCACAGAGCAATGAACACAATGAACACAATTTTTTGTTACTTGAAGTTAATTGAATTTCAGACTGCAATCATTTTACTAACTAATTTGCATATGCTGTGCACAACTTCAGTTTATAGCACTGTTCATGAAAGAATCTGCATTTTAATGCGCTATTTATACTGATTGTAACTTGTTTATTTCACAATGAATGAGCCATTTAAATGAATCAATTCAATGAAAAAGTGTGACCAGACACAATCTAGATGCTGTTTTGGTTTAATAATAATAATAATAATATTAATAATAATAATAATTAAAATAATAATAATAATAATGCTTTTTTTTTTTAAACATTATATTTAAAACTGTAATGTAACAACATTGAGTAAATTATGCATTTAAATACACTCATGCCACCTATGAACCTTATTAAATATACCGAAATGCCACTTTTCTATGCCATTTCCTTTAACTTCTTGTTTGGTAACTATTTCATTATTGTGCAATTATTATAATTTAAATTATTGTTTTAACTGAACATTTATTTTAAAAAAAAAACTATTTAATAATTTGACATAAAAGACAGATTTTGAAATTTAGAGGTTAGTAAAATATCCTTAGAAATAAATAAAACGGCCCTTGAAATTATCTTGAGAGCAAGTGGACCTAAAATGAAACCATGACGCCATGATTCAAAATCATAAAAATTTTCTAAAACTCTGTAAATATCTGTTACATCTGACAGGAACTGTAAACAGGCAGAAAAGGAAGCAGCCAAAAAAACATATTTCAGATGAAAGAGCAAACATTAAAGAATGAAAGTAAAGTCAAAGACAGTTCTTTTCATAATGAAATGTGTATTGTTTCTTGATTTTATGTCCAACATAAAATTAACTTTCTGTTTTTAAGCTTTGTGTTTTTAAGCTATGTAGATACAGTTGTAATATAAAAAATAGTTTTTAGCACAAATAAATAAAAACAAAACAAAACAAAAACAAAACCCTAACCCTGTGTCAACAAACTAAACAAAACCTAAAACAAAACCTAACCCTAACCCCGTGTCAACAAACAAAACAAAACAAAAAACAAAATCCTAACCCTGTGTCAACAAACTGAACAAAACAAAACCTAAAACAAAACCTATCCCTAACCCTGTGTCAACAAACTGAACAAAACAAAACCTAAAACAAAACCTATCCCTAACCCTGTGTCAACAAACAAAACAAAGCAAAGCAAAGCAAAAAAAAAAACAAACAAAAAAAAACAAAACAAAACAAAATAAAACAAAACCCTATCCCTGTGAAAACTTAAAACAAAACCTATCCCTAACCCTGTGTCAACAAAACAAAACAAAACAAAACAAAAACAAAACCCTAACCCTGTGTCAACAAACTAAACAAAACAAAACCTAAAACAAAACCTAACCCTGTGTCAACAAAACAAAACACAACAAAACCCTAACCCTGTGTTAAAAAACAAAAACAAAACCCTAGCTCTAACCCTGTGTGAACTAACTAAATGTCAACAAAAAAATCCATATGTAAACAGTGAGCTCCTGACCTTGAGGCAGTTGTAGCCAATGATGCACAGGAAGGAAATGATGGTGTGTAAGATGGAAAAGAAGGCCATGGCCGGCTCCATATAGCCAGTGCTCTCCTCCAGGAAGTAGTAGACAAAGCCGTCTTCCTCATCTTCCTCTCCATTCCAGAACCTTCAGCCTCTCCAGAGCCTTCGAAGACCCCAGAGCCCTCAAACACAGCAGAGCCTTCAAACACAGCAGAGCCCTCAAAGACTCCAGAACCCTCGAACATAGCAGAACCTTCAAACTCTTCCTCCTCTCCAGGCGGGCTGTCGGACACCTAAAGAAGGAAGCAGCTGGTTTGAATCTTCAAATTCAGCTCCTCAAATTATTACAGAGAACCACATGTCTTTAAGTTCTTTTGGTGCAGGGTTTTCAACTTTTGATGCTAAGGACTCCAAAATATGACTACCCTATTTCTAGTGGTGTATAAAGTACTAGAAAGCCACAGGTATGGGTATCTTACTAGAAAATGTATTTGGTAAAAGGTAAAGTCACTGTTTAGAATATTATTTGAGTAAAAGTATCTGACATTTATTGGACTTAAGTATAATATATACAGTTAAAGTCAAGATAATTAGCCCTCCTATGAAATTTTTATTCTTTTTCAAATATTTCACAAGTGCTGTTGAACAGAACAAGAAAATGTTTTCACAGCATTTCCTTTTGTATTTTTCTTCTGGAAAAAGTTTTTTTTTCTTTTAGTTTGGCTGAAATAATATAATTATTTTTTTAAAAGTAAAAACTGCTAAGGTCAATATTATTAGCTCCCTTAAGTAATTATTTGTTTGATTGGCTACAGAAAAAAACTACTGTTGTCCAATGACTTGCCTAATTACCCTAACTTGCCTAGTTAAAGTAATTAACCCACTTAAGCCTTTAAATTGAACTTGAAGCTTAATACTGGTGTCTTGAAAAACAAATATTACAATAATGCATTCTGTCATCATGACAAAGACAAAAGAAATTAGTTTAGACTTGAGAAAAAGAATTGTTAAGGCTCACAAAGAAGGAGAAGGATATCATGTTTATCAAAGCATTTTCAAGTGTCAAGAAGTGCCGTGAGAAGTATTATCAAGAAGTTTAATGAGATCTACACTGTAAAGAACATGACTGGCAGAGGTAGAAAGCGAAAGATTTCCAAAACTTTGAAAAGAAAACTAGTGAGAGAGGTTTCTAAAGACCCAAGAACAACTGCCAAGACACTAGTGAATGACTTAGCCAGGTCTGGAGTTATTGTCTCAGCAAAGACGGTCACTAGAGCCCTGCACAGGAGTGGACTGAAAGGTTGTCGACCAAGAAAGACTCCACTTTTAAAGAAGAGACACCTCCAAGCTAGACTAAAGTTTGCCAGGGACAATCTAGAAAAAAATAATGAATACTGGAAACGTATCCTTTGGTCAGATGAGACGAAACTAGAGCTCTTCGGCCATAGAGATGTTGCCTATGTTTGGAGGAAGAAGGGAGAGGCATTTAACCCAAAGAACACAGTTCCCACAGTGAAACATGGCGGTGGGAGTATAATGCTGTGGGGATGTTTCAGTGAGTTTGGAAATGGGGATCTTATCAGGGTTGAAGGAAACATGAAAAAGGAAGACTACCAGAAGATTTTAAAAAATAACCTCAAATAGTCTGCAACAAAACTTGGTTTGGGTCGATGTTTTGTATTCCAGCATGATAACGACCCAAAGCATACCTCACTTCTGGTGAAGAACTACCTCCAACAGAACAAAGTGAAAGTCCTTGAGTGGCCTGCACAAGCCTAGACTTGAATCCAATAGAAAATCTGTGGGGGACACTAAAGTCTAGAGTTCATGCCAGAAGACTGTGGGATTATAAATTTATATAATCTAGTTTCAAATGAACAATAATCTACATATAACTGAAAAGTTATATTTTTTGGTTTTTAATTATATCATTTCATTAACAGCCCAGCTATCTTTCTGACTACTGGCTGAGCCAGTGATGCAAATGTAACGGGCAGGCTTTCAATGACTCTCCCTTTGTCTTAGGGTGATACTTTCAGGCCAAAGAAATCCCTTTGTTGATTAACTTGTGTGGCAGGTTATCTAGCACCTACATGCCGGGTATCATGATGACTTCAATGCTGAATTTGCATGCTTTGTTTAGACATCTCCCCTCCTCCTAAGAATACAATATAGACAGGACATCTTTGTCTGAAATCAGACTTGTGATAAAACTAGCAGGCTGCAGAGCTCCAGTAGGCTCCTGCAGACACATGGACATCTTGAAGATGTTGTATGACTGCAGATTTAACCAACACGTCTCAATAAAAGAATTCTGCTTGTTTCGAGTCTCCTGGACTGGGTTCTCTTCTATCCAACATTTATTTGTTTACAACAACTTGGTGCCGTGACCCGGATAGAGACTGAAATCACCAAATTCTCAACAATTTGCCACAGAAGACTGAAATCCACCTGAAATTCAACTTGAATCTTCAAGCTCAAGGAAACTTCACTTCAGACGGAATCTTCAGCTCAACGGCAATTTAAAATCACTCAGCGAACGTCACAAATTCTCAACTATTTGCTGACTGCAACCCTGATGAACATTGAAGCAACCTGAAAACAAAGATCAGACTTCACTCCAGAATGAATCTTTTCAGCTCAACCTCAATTTGGTGAGTTTCACTCTATAAAAAAGAACCATACAGACCAGTCTATACACATGGTTATCCTCTGCTCCGTCAGAGAAGAGTTAACAAACAGCTGCAGGGTTTGTTTAACAGAAAGTTATCCTCTATTTTCAATAGAGAAGTAAAAGTTATCCTCTGTATAGGCAGAGAAGTTAAGCCTTAAGTGCTATTTTCTTTTTTTTATTTGTTTACCCTCTGTTCAACCAGAGAAGTTTAGCGATACAAGCTAATTTATGTTATCTCTTGTTCAGGCAAGGAAGTGTTAGCAACATGTGCTAATATTGTTACCCTCTGTTTTGGCAGAGAAGAAATTACTACACTTTCATCAGAAAAGTTTTAGTATTTTTACTTTGTGATAACAAACTCACAGAATGTTCAGAAAGAATACTAAACTGATTCCCACAACTGGAAAAGGTAGTTTAGCGACTCCTTTATTGTCAGATCAGGATTTCAAATCGCTGCTAGGACAGCAAATGGACTCAATAACAGAGTCAGTCAGACTAAATTTGACAAAGAAATTTAGCATTGACCCAGATAATGTTTGGACATTAAATGAATGCAAGAAAGTGCTTGGAGCATGCATTCGCAAAAACAATGTAAAAGGCATTATCTGCTGCTACAGAGAATTCAGTTTATCTCCAGCTAAACAACAAGCTCAGGCTAAATCAGAATTAGAGAAACAGATCCAAGAGCTTCATGCTAAGATAACCTCATTAACAAAACAACTGAACCTCAAGAAATCAAAAACTGACATTGAACAAGTTAGTCAGCCTGATAAAAAACATCCTGACTTACAAACTGTCTTTGAAACAGACATTTCCATACAGTCAGTAAATGATATGCCGGTAGGTTCAGTGGAGGTTTGCGGTGCTAGGACAAGCTCTAAGAGAACTGAGAGTTTACACAACAACACTTCTGTTGTTCAAATTCAAACCGTTTCCAGAACACTAGGACCTAAAGAAATAGAGAGACTGTCTCAAAGCTTACCTTCAGCACGCACACATTTTTCAGAGTTTAGCAGAGCACTGATCAGCAAAATGCGTCTTTATGACATGTCATTAACAGAAGTCACCCAGCTAATGTCTCAAATTCTCACAGAATCTGAATTCAACAGTTTTGAGCGTGCTGTGACCTCTGAATTACAACATGCCAGTAAGGATGATTTGAGAGAGGGTGTTTTGAAAGCTCTAAAGAACATTGTTGGCCCAAAGATCGATTGGTCAAAAGTGACTTGTGTGCAAAGGAAAGATGAATCTGTGAATGAATTCACTGAGAGATTTTGTTAATCCGCCATAACTTACAGTGGATTAGCTGATAATTTGGAAAGTGTGCTAAATGATAAGGGACCCCTAGTCCGCATCTGGTCGGATGGCCTTGCCGATGAATACAGAAAAGCTTTGCCATTTCTTAATATCACCTGGTCTACCACCACTCTTAGAAATAATCTGAACAGTTTAGCTTTGTGGGAAAGAGACTCTAAAATCAAAGACAGAGTCAGAATTGAAGCAGCCGCCACTAAGGTGAACACAGAGAAGACATCAAATAATAAATGTCTTAGGAAAAATATCTGTTGTAATTACTGTGGTAAAAAAGGACATTGGATGAGGGAATGTAGGAAGAATAAAAAGAACTTTAAAGAAATGAACAGGGTAAATCAACTTTTGAACAGTTTGCTAGTTGCCCTCAACATACCCCTCCCCTCATCACTGAATCCATTGAGCTGTCCACAAAGGTGCTAACCATTTTTGGCTGTGAGTGCTTAATGTTCCAGTTAGTTTACAATTAAGATGAAAGACTCTTTGTAAAATGACACAAAGGAAACTTCTTCCTTTTTATTGGGGAACTCTGCTCAAGTCCACTCACAGCCTTGAATGTGTTTACACATATTCCAAACACTACCCATTCAATGTTATGATGTCTGATAGGACTGATGATTATTGAATGATAGTTTGAGTCTCACATTTTAAAGTTTGTCCGCCACACTCAGGGACAGAATAGGACACACAAACCAGTGAGGAGCCCAGGGCAGAACTGAAAGCAACAGGCTTCAGGGGCCGCACCCTGTGGTGAAGACTCCCCTTTTCCCCATCTATTAGTCCTTCCTCACCTCACTGTTTTATAGGTGTCTTAACTTTAAGATCAGGAGACAGAAAATACAAAACACTATACGATCACCAACTTAACACAACCACTATACGATCACCTGAATAACTAGACACATGAACTGTATGATCATACCAGTCTATGCATGAATACTGCTGGTCTGCTGTTTCCTTGTTTTCTTGTGTGCAGGTAAACACATAAACACTGCATATTCTCAAGAAACACTATGATCCAGAGCATCACTACAGCGATCCATGAATGACAGGAAGTCATCAGATCAACTCTGCGCTGGAGAAGAACTACAAGAAACAGACCTCACAAAAGACTGCACACTATTCACAAGCCATGGCCTTTCAGAAGATCTACAGTTTTAACTACATGATTTTTTGTGTCATCATGAGGATTTATGACATTCCCATCGATTGCCATAAACATGTGAACAGTTTTGAAATCTACAATTACATCTACGTAGATATTGAAAATGACACAGAATAGGTTAAATGTGCCTGTAACTTTTTCAAGTTACATGACTGGAAGTTGGGGCCTATGTTATCAAACAGAAGCCATTGAAGGGATTTAGGAAGACTTTAAATTTATATTTTGTGAGAGTTTTTAAATAACTCTCAAAGGGGGAACTGTGGGATTATAAATTTGTATAATCTAGTTTCAAATGAACAATAATCTACATATAACTGAAAAGTTATATTCTTTGGTTTTTAATTATATCATTTCATTTAGAGCCCAGCTATGAGAGACATTAAACCTTTGTCTTTCTGACTACTGGCTGAGCCAGTGATGCAAATGTAACGGGCAGGCTTTCAATGACTCTCCCTTTGTCTTAGGGTGATACTTTCAGGCCAAAGAAACCCCTTTGTTGATTAACTTGTGTGGCAGGTTATCTAGCACCTACATGCCGGGTATCATGAGGACTTCAATGCTGAATTTGCATGCTTTGTTTAGCCATCTCCCCTCCTCCTAAGAATACAATATAGACAGGACATCTTTGTCTCAAATCAGACTTGTGATAAAACTAGCAGGCTGCAGAGCTCCAGTAGGCTCCTGCAGACACATGGACTTCTTGAAGACGTTGTATGACTGCAGATTAACCAACACGTCTCAATAAAGGAATTCTGCTTGTTTCGAGTCTCCTGGACTGGGTTCTCTTCTATCCAACATTTATTTGTTTACAACACTACTTTACAAACGCGTCTTCAGAGCTAGTATTTGAATGATTTTTAGTATATGAATGATTTTTCATAATATTTAAAGTGATGACAAAACAGGTGATTTTGCTGACATTTTAAGATTATAAGGCTAAACGGCATGAAATGCCATCAGTCTACAGAGATTTCCCAGAATTTCTCAGTTACAATTGGGAGATCACAATAATTAAACCCGAAAAAGCCAAAGCAGCGCCAACACAACCAGATAACTGTTGTGTTTGCGATAAGGAAAAACGCTAAACACATGCGGGCATTTCTTCTTTTTTTCTTTTCGCACACTCAATACACTACAATTACTATGGTATAAATACAGCACTACAACATACAAAAGACAGAGATCGACTTAGAATGTCATTTACCTGTTTAATAATGATTTGATCCCTTGTAGTTAGAAATTATGCTGTTTTTATCCTCTTAGGGTTTATTATGGGGTCCTGTCGCCATCTTGTGGATAAACAACGTCAACCGTCTTTGCTATTCTCAAAGACAGGCTAATGGCTGCCAACGCGCTGTCTCCCAGAAATTAGTTATAATTAAATAATTAAATATTTTAAAATAGGCACCTTATAAATAAACTGCGTAGTTGCAATCTAAACAACTACATTCTCAACTTAAAAAGCCTCAAAAGTACATTATGTTGTCCAACAGCAGCAATAATTCTCAAACTGTAGAGTGTCCTCTGCTTGTCGCTGTATGTGGGCGGAGTAATACACAAGAGTGAAGGGTTAAGAGGCTGGGCGAGTACTTTTATTTGCAGAATATCGCACGGCCATCAGCCAATCAGATTCAAAAACCAGACAGAACTGTGGTGTGTAATTATTAGTCCCCCTTTGATTTTTTTTCTCTTTTTTAAAAATTTCCCAAATGATGTTTAACAGTTCCCAGAGATGGGTTGCGGCTGGAAGGGCATCCGCTGCGTAAAATCGTGCTGGATAAGTTGGCGGTTCATTTCGCTGTGGCGACCCCGCAAGGGACAAAGCCGACAAGAAAATTAATGAATGAATGAATGATGTTTAACAAAGCAAAGACATTTTTACAGTATGTCTGATAATATTTTTTCTTCTAGAGAAAGTCTTACTTGTTTTATTTCGACTAGAATAAAATAAGTTTTTAATTTTTTAAACACCATTTTAAGGACAAAATTATTAGCCCCTTTAAGCTAATTGTTTTTCAATAGTCTATAGAACAAACCATCCTTATACAATAACTTGCCTAATTACCCTAACCTGCCCAGTTAACCTAATTAACCTAGTTAAGCCTTTAAATGTCACTTTAAGCTGTATAGAAGTGTCTTAAAAAATTATCTAGTCAAATATTATGTATTGTTATCATGGCAAAGATAAAATAAATCAGTTATTAGAAATGAGTAATTAAAACTATTATGTTTAGAAATGTGTTGAAAAAATATTCTACGTATATATATGTGTATATAAAACATTTTCTTACCCTTTCTTTTCTCAAAATATAGAACAGATACAATCTTTTGTATTCTTGCCATAAAAATAACAGAAGTTTCTACAAGTTTTTCAACATATGGGTTGCTGTAGCATCGTGGTCTGAACTCACTTCATGTTACGAATTAATCAATGACTGTCGCTCAGTAATATCCATCCAAACCTCTCACCAAATTTAGAAACTTGCTTATAATTTCTCATGATTACTTAATGTTTAGACTATAATATTATAGTTAAAAATATGTAAATGTCCCAAAGGTGGGACACTAACAGTTAAGCGAAAAGACATGATGATATACCTCAATGTGGTTGTGATCAGTGGGAACGGGCACAAACTGGGGCAGGCTCTTGCTGAACCACATTGTGATGTCTCTCTTCATGTTGATGGCGAATGGCTCAAAGCCCTCTTGGAGGCCACAGATGGCGAAGTAGCGCAAACTGCTAACATTCTGACCAAGGTTAATACGCCCAACCTGCGAAAGACCCAAAGTGCAAACTGGAATAAAGCCTAGAGGGAGGAGAACAGAAAAAAAAGAGTCTGATTTATAGCAGTGGCTGAAATATATCAATACTTGGTCACTATGTACTAATGTTTTATTACACACTCTGCAAATATGAATTAAACTTTTTATACTAGAATTAAAGCATCAGTTGCTTGTTCAGTCTATCATGCTATTGATTTATTGTTTGTTTGTTTGTATTTTATCTAAGAAAATTGCCACAGACAGCATTGGGAAGATATTGCTAAAACCAAGATGGCAGCATCTGTAAAAGAAATCAAAAAACAACATTCCATATTTAAATACAATGTACAGGGTAAATTGGGATTTTTTTGCTTTCAAATCTAAGGGATTAAAGAAATGGATTTTGACACGAGACTGCAAAGTGTGATTTAAAATACTAATATTATTTAGGAAAACCACAAAATGAGGGAAAAGTCTGTTGTGGGGAAAGGGGAAAGACCCTTTTATTTATACTATTTATTGATTGCTTGCCGCCTGTATCTACCCCTTTGTTTTATCGTTTACTCTTAAGATTATTTGTTGTATTACTGTCTGCTCCTGTATTGAACCTTGCCTGACACTTAATTAAAGCTGGATTTGGATCTCATCCCTGTTGTTACAGTCAAGATCCTTACAGTCAAACACAATTTTTAACCGTAATGACAATTTCTATGACAACTTTATATTACAATTTGTTGTCATATTTGAGACCACTGAGCCAGGCTAGCCTTTAAAAATCTATGGTTTGCAATCATACAAATTTGGAACAGCATGGGAGTAAAAGATCTCATTTTAGGGCTAATTATACCAAAAATCTATTGAATCTCTTTTAAAATAAAACAACAACCATTCTATCAGAAGTAAATAGTAATTACATTGCCTTTTAAAATCTATATGTGTCTGTGGAAACAAACCTCTTCAGGCTTGAGACTCTTTCAACTGCTTATTAAAAAAACACCATTACGCCTCAAAACATTTAGGCATAATTGAAATCCCACTGGTAAACACTAAAACAAGGTTATAGCCCAAATTCTCACCGTCTCCAATCTCAATGTCTTTGAAGGCCATTTCCGAACCAGAATCGCTGATCAGCATCTCTCCGTTGAGTGTGAACATGATGTTCATTTCAATGAGGTCTATCATGCAGCCAACAACATCACCAGACAGCCATTGACGACCAAACGGGTCATTACCAATGTGCCATCGCTGAGCCTGCAGGAAGAACAGAGTAATTCAGTGTTTATTGCAGCTATTCAAAACAATGTGGCTCCAATTAGCTGGAAAGATGTCCTATCTACCTCGTTCGTGCGCCTCATAGTGTTATGCATGAATTATGGGAGTAACGTCTATTAAATTGTAAACAGTCAGTGAAGTGTTGTAGAAAACACAAATACAACAAGGTGCCATTATTTTCCTCACAACTAATACATTGAATATTACAAAGAAACTTATTAGATTTAACAAATTTCTTTCAAGGGTGGGACTAAGCTGAAAAGAAAATGAATGAATGAATGAATGAATGAATGAATGAATGAATGAATGAATGAAATCTCTTTCAAGAGAGCATGAAGAACTGGAGAAAGTTTATCCGAAGCAATATTACGGACGTATATTGAATATTAAATTCGATATAACGCAGTGAAGTCAAAATAGCTTTGACCACAAATATGCTTGTGATACTAGCGTCATGTTAAAATATGAAACATAACATTACTGTATTTTCATGACAGAATAAAATGGAGCACAGTCAAAATCACTGTATCTCTCAGTCAGTTTTTACTATGTTTATGGATTATCAGGGTTCTCACTTTAAGCCAAATGTCAAATTCCCTGACTTTTCCATTGTTTTCTTAGTAAAAACAATTTTCCATGAGCTATCCACTTTCTTTTTCACATCAGATTTTTCACATCATTGTAAGGTAAATGTGTCAAGAATTGACATTCACTTCTATTAATTTTTAGCAAAAACAAAACAACGTTATGTTGCATGATAATTTTCTAATTGTTTTAATATATTTAATTGCCTGTTGACAAGCAGAAAATAAATATAATGGCGTGGAACAAATTGACCAGGGGTGTCCAAACTCAGTCCTGGAGGGCCGGTGTCATGCATATTTTAGTTCTAACCCTAATTAAACACACCTGAACCAGCTAATTAAGCTGTTTCTAGGTATATTAAAAACATCCAGGTGTGTTGAAGGAAGTTGGAGCTAAACTATGCAGGACACCGGCCCTCCAGGACTGAGTTTGGATACTCCTGAAATAGACTTGCTTTTAAAAGGAAAGTGAATTTTAAACAAAAATCCACACTCAAAAATATATTTTTTTTACTTGTTTCTACTTATTTAAAATGAGCTGAAACAACACAATTCTTGAGATTTCATTGGGACAACTTCATTTTTTTATATTCAATCCACATAAATTTGTTAAAAGTGTTAACTTAATTGATTTGTGTTGGGACAACATGAATGAATTGTGTGGAACCCTGCATTTTTTACAGTGCATGACATTCCAAGACTTAGACAACATTTTTTAAATTAAATTAAATTAAATTAAATAATAAATATGTCTGGAATAGACCTTTAAAGTCCTTCATATTCCAGAATTTCCATAACCCGTGGGAACCCTGGATTATTTATAGCACATCATGATTTTTAATAAATAGAGGCTGCCAAACTGTATGTGTAATCCATAATTTTGAAAGAAGTTGAAAAAAAGGTGGATTGCCTGGAATATAAAAGTATATGACAATACTGACCCTGTTTCCATTGAAGACATAGGCCAGCTCATCAGAACCAAGCTCAACATCAGAGCGGACGTTCGGTCGAGCCCAGCCGACCCTCATCTCTCCTGTAGTTACAGCTTCGAACTCAAAATACCATTTTCCTGAGGTAACACCATACTGCTTCTCTGCCCTGAAGATTCGCACTTTATCTCCACGCACATTCTCAACACCATGACCACCTGTAGAAATATGGAAAATTAAAACTTTAAAAACAACACAAAGCCTATCAGATATTTCAATCTGAAGTGGGGCAATGGTTTTATTAAGGTCTGTTTTATAATCTGGATCCCATTAAGTGATGCTGTAAGTGTAACGATGTGTTCCCACTTGTAGATCTGCTTTGTTGGTTCATTTGGTCTGGACAAAAAAGAAGACACATTTACCCCCGGTTTCACAAACAAGGTTTAAGGCTAGTCTTGGATTAAATTGCATGTTTGAGCTGTCTCAACTGAAAATAACTTGCAGTGAGATGTCTTAAAATATGTCAGTGTCATTTTTTGTTTACAGGTGCACACCAGTAATGTATTTTTCTAAGGCTGATTTTATAAATGTGGCTTAAATGGCCTAATTTAACTAAGGTCTAGTCCTGGCTTAAGCTAAACCCTGTTTGTGAAACTGGGCCTTAGTCTCCCAAACATTTTTAAGACTGAACCTAAAGATACAGACTCTTTTATGGTAACACCATGCTTGCTTCTTTTTAGTGGCCTCAGTCCATTTGTGTGTCGCAAACTAAAAGTCTGGGAGGCAGAGGTCACACTTCAAATGAACCACATTATCAGTACAATTGCAAGAGAGGAGTCTTTTATAATTGAAACAAACCTACTAAGTGTGAACACAAGTGAATCCAAACTCTTAGAAAGATACTGAGATGGTACGCACTAATGAAGCTAAAACAAAGACTCACTGCTCTCCTGATCTGGTGGCTCGATGTTGTATCCGTAACCAATCAGAGTGCGTACAGCATTGTTCACACTGTCCCGGTTCGTCTTCTTGGTTCTCTCGTCCAGCAAATTGTAGGGCACTAGACGAGGGTTACGCTTATTTACAATATCCTGGGGGTCACAAAGTAAAAAAAAATTTTTGTGGATTACCTAACCTTTGTTTAACCTGTATCAGTTTTTAGAATCTATGTTTTGCCTTTTGCCTCTCACCCTGTTTTGTGGATTAGCATTTTGTTTTTGCTTTGCCTGTCATGCAGTTATGTGGATTATCATTTTTTGTTTTGTAAATAAAAGCAGCACATGTATCTTACAGTTTTAAACCAAACCAAACGCTACTAATGGTACCAGCAGCTTTCTTTGTTTTTTCTTTTTTCCCCTTTTGTTCTGAATCTTTGAATTCTTCCTTCAGACTCTAAAGCATGTAGGTCTTGCCTTTGAATTTTGTCAGCCTTGTATCAACAGGTGATGGTGCTGGAGGCTTTGCCCAGAGCTTCCTTATAAAATGTCAACCAGACAAGAGCCTTTTCCCAGGATGGCTACCTACCAAGAGACTTTTTGTCAAAATGCCCGCCTACCCAGATCCTCTTCTTAAGGTGGCCAACAATTCAGAGTCTCTGTACAATGTGGTTGCCATCCCAGAGTATTCTTCCAAGATGACCAATTACCTAAAGTCTCTTCTCAAGATACTCTAAAGCCCAGAATTACTGCCTAAGAAGCCAACCAACCCAGAGTCTCTGCCTAAGATGGTCGCAAACCCAGGGTTTCTGTTCAAGATAGATATTTGCCTTAAGCAGGGGTGCTCAACCCTATTCCTGGAGATCTACCTTCCAGCAGAGCTTAGCTCCGACCCCAATCAAACACAACTAAACCAACTAAGGAGTACTTGGTAGTTAAGGACAGTTGTGTTTGATCAAGGTTGCAGCTGAAATCTGCAGGAAGTTAGGTCTCCAGGAACAGGGTTGGGCACCCTTGGCCTAGACGTATCTTCTCAAGAGGACCACCAGCCCAGAACCTCAACTCAAGATAGCCAACATGTTAGCTCCTTATGAGCCCAACATGCTGAAGATGGCTGCAGGCAATGGATCTCTGCTCAAGACGGCCACCAGTCCACAGTCTTTGCACATGATGACTTCTCTTCCCAGGATGGAAGTCAGTTTAGAATTTACTCCTGATCCTGTTCCAGTTTGCGAAGCCTCAGATTCCACTCCAGAGTCTGCACCAAGCAGAAATTCAGAAATCTTTTGTGAACTTATTCCAGCCTGGAAGCCCTCAGAAGCTTGTACTGTTCAGAGTGGGTGTCCCGAAGGCTGTCCTGGAGGCTGTCCCAGAGCCTGTGCCAAAGCATATTCCAATCTGTGACACTTATTTTAAGCTAGTTCCATCTGTGCTGCTGTGGTGGTCCTCAGCCCTGTTCAAGTGGTCGTCAACTCTATCTGCATCACCATGGTAGTCCTCAGCCCACTGAAATGGTCATCCACATCATCTGTCTGGTCTTATGTCCTGCCAGCTCCACCTGGCTTTATGCACCTGTTTATTCTTCTGTTCTGGATATCTGCCATGCTGACTCTAACTTGGTTTTCTGCTTGATCTTGCTGGTCTCACCATGGTTGTCTGTGATTTTGGTCCCCTTCCACCTCATGGGACTGGCCCACTGTCCCTACCCCTGATTCACCTCCATTCTACCTCCCTCCTGACTGTCTGTGCCAATATGAAATCCACTCTAACACTTGTTATGTCCTTGATAGCCACTAGAAAGAACTCTAGACTGGTCTAGTGATTCTACTGCATTTCTCATCATTCGCTGCACCTATATTCACTTAGCTGAATATAGAATCACTTATATAATATAATATATATATATATATATATATATATATATATATATATATATGACTTATTATTTAGCTGTTCTTTGTTTGTTTTTAATTGTCGCCCACAATAACTATTCCAGGTCTGTTATATTGGTGTGCTTCTTTGTTCCTGTCAACTCTGAATGTTTTTGTCGAGTTTGTATTTGTGGATTAGTTAACTTATGTGTTAACTTAACCTGCACCCAGCCTTGTGTTTTGGATACTATGTTTGCCTTTTACACTATCATGTGGATTATCATTTTGCCTTGCCTGTCACTCAGTTGTGTAGATTATCATTTTTGTTTTGTAAATAAAAACTGCACATGGATCCCTGGTCTAAGAGTTTTCATGACAGCTACTCCCTGCCAACAGTAAGTTTGTCACACTATTCTTTCTATTTTCTTTTCTGTCTTTGCACTTCATATGCACTTATTCTGATATAAGTTACTATAAACATCAAGTGAATAAAAGTGATTAATATAGCAAATGATTTATGCATGATTACAGTAGGTTATTTGTCTACAATTACCTAAATAAACAATGCTACAAAGAACTTATTTATGCCCCTTTATATAACAAAAATCTACATTAGAATATGGTCAGGAGTTACTAAATTGGCAAAATCATTGAAAAAGTTGTCTTCAACCAGGTTAACACGTTCTTAAACTTCAAGGGGTGTTTAGACAATATTCAATATGGTTTCAGAGCACATCACAGTACAGAGAGCGCTCTTATAAAGATAATCAATGATATCCGCCTACATACAGATTCAGGCAAACTAACAGTGCTGGTATTGCACAGCATACATCTGGATAGGCTGGAAAACTGGGTTGGGCTATCTGGGACGGTCCTCAAATGGTTCAGATCTTACTTTGAAGGGAGAGGTTACTATGTCAGTATAGATGACCATAGGTCAAGGTGGACACCCATGACATTTGGAGTCCCACAAGGCTTGATTCTGGCACCTCTCCTGTTCAATATTTATATGCTTCATCTGAGCCAAATAATGAGAAAAAAACAAATCTCCTACCACAGCTATGCTGATGACACTCAGATCTACTTAGCCTTATTGCCTAATGACTACAGCCCTATTGACACTTTGCCAATGCATTGATGAAATGAACAGTTGGATGTGCCAAAACTTTCTTCAGTTAAACAAAGAGAAAACTGAAGTCACTGCGTTTGGGAACAGAGATGAGGTTCTCAAGGTGAATGCGCACCTTGGCTCCAAAGGTCAAACAACAAAAAATAAGGTCAAGAATCTTGGTGTGACTCTGGAGTCAGATCTGAGTTTCAATAGTCATGTCAAAGCAGTCATTAAATCAGCATACTATCATCTCAGAAACATTGCAAGAATCAGATGCTTTGTTTCCAGTGAGGACTTAGAGAAACTTGTTCATGCTTTTATCAGCAGCAGGGTGGATTACAGTAACGGTCTTCTCACAGGCCTTCCCAAAAAGACAGTCAGACAGTTGCAGCTCATCCAGAACGCTGCGGCCAGGATTCTGACCAGAACCAGAAAATCAGAACACATCACACCTGTCCTCAGGTCTTCACACTGGCTCCCAGTTACATTCAGAATAGATTTTAAAGTACTATTACTTGTCTATAAATCACTAAATGGCATTGGACCTCAATACATTACAGATATGCTCACTGAATACAAACCTAATAGAACACTCAGATCTTTAGGATCATATAAACTAGAAATTCCAAGAGTTCAGTCAAAGCAGGGTGAATCGGCCTTCAGCTACTACGCCCCTCGCTGCTGGAATCAGCTCCCAGAAATGATCAGATGTGCTCCAACAATAGGCACATTCAAATCAATAGGCACATTCAAATCAAGACTGAAAACACATCTTAGCTGTGCCTTAACTGAATGAGCACTGTGCTACGTCCGACAGATCGTACTACAGTATTTTGTTTTTTTCTTCTTTTTCATTCTTTTATAACCTGTTTTAACACACTTTTATCTGTTTTTTTATTATCTGTTTTAATTTTTTCTTACACTTGTCTCTTTTATTCCTGTTTATGTAAAGCACTTTGAATTGTCACTGTGTATGAAATGTGCTATAGAAATAAACTTGCCTTGCCTTAAACGATTTTTAGTAAAAATATAAATATTATAAATTTTTTTATATTACTTGATGATAATTGTAGCTCTAATGCACTTGTCACACAAGTGTTATTAGATTTCATTTTAGAAAATTCATATAAGAAAGGTTGTTAACTTGTGAGAAAATTGTTTTCCAGAAAGGCCATTGATAACAGGTGGGTAGTGTGTTTTCCATTTTCCAAGCTAGCTTGCTGCAATTATGAAGATCAATATGTGTATAATTTTACTGTTGGACTTTAAATCAGTAGAGGATGAAGCAACAAAAGCTACACTGTAACAAATTATTTTATGAATAGCCAGTGTAATATTATTAACTCTACTAGTTACTTGGAAATGTAATATTATTGCTTTAACACTTTGCAAGTAACATGTTACTGCTCAACACTCCACATGTTTGGAATGACAAAATAATATGAATAATGACAATATTTTTCTGAACGTTCTCTTTAATTCAGCACTGTCCTAACAATTAATGATAAAATGTACATATTTTAATTTTTATTTTGCCATACACTATCAAAATAAATATATTGGCAATATATTGGCATTAAAGTTTGAATCTACTGATTATTCATTCATTTTCTTGTCGGCTTTGTCCCTTGCGGGGTCGCCACAGTGGAATGAACCACCAACTTATCCAGCACGATTTTACGCAGCGGATGCCCTTCCAGCCGCAACCCATCTCTGGGAACTTCCACACACACACATTCACTACGGACAATTTAGCTTACCCAATTCACCTGTACTGCATGTCTTTGGACTGTGGGGGAAACCGGAGCACCCGGAGGAAACCCACGCGAACGCAGGGAGAACATGCAAACTCCACACAGAAACGCCAACTGACCCAGCCCAGCCGAGGTTCGAACCTGCGACCCAGCGACGTTCTTGCTGTGAGGCAACAGCACTACCTACTGCGCCACTGCGTTGCCTCTACTGATTATATTACATATTAATTATGTATGTTTTAATGTATGATGAATTATTTAAAAAGGAAATACAAATGAGTGCATGTGCCTTTAGACATAATTCATATGTCATGTTTCTAGTTGTTACAGAATGCTGTAAATATTGAAAATGTTTTTCAGTATGTTCTAAAATGTGGTGTGCATGCAATACAATTTCATTATCTGAATTTTTTCACTTGCAGTAGGTAATAAAACTGATATCTCATGGTGACGGAATCAGAAAAGCACAACGTCAGATGTACCTGCACAATGCTGTAGGTCCATCCTTGTCTGACCCTGTCTCTTGCCCAAACATTGTGCCCATTTTCTGCCAGCTTTTCCACCAACTGGTTCTGATTGGGCGTCAGTTTGACATGATTGAGGTCCAAAGGAGCGGGTTTGTATCCGCTGCTCATCACGTAACTGAGTAAGAACAAGAAAAACATGACAAAGTAAAACCTTAAGCATTAAACACACACAAAAAGTAATGTTTAAGGTTTACATACGTTTTGGGCAATTTGATCTTCCTCAGATTCTCCTCTGCTTTCTCATCTCCCATGCCTACATGGCAGCCAAGAGCTAAGAGGGTTCTGGAAAGGTCAAAGAGAAAAAAAATGAAGTGAATGAATAAATTGGATAGACAGATGGATGCATAAGCAATGAACTTCAGATTTTGACATTCTGTAGACACTCACTTCAAGGTCTCTCCAGACATCTGAAGGTTATAATTTCTCTCAGGTTCTGGAAGACTTTGAAAGTCCACCAGACACGGGTGCAACTTCTTATTATCATCCCTGAACTGAAAGAGAGTTCACATTTATTCATTTTGTTTTGAAGGTATCCAACAGTAGGTTTACTTCCATAAAAGATAAAAAACACTTATAATTGATATTGCGATGGTAGAACAGTTGGGGTATACAGTTCTCAGTGATCCAGTCACAAGACGTCAGTCAAGAAATATTACCATTTCTACCTGGTTTTAAAATGCATGCATATGACATGCAATTTGTTCTTGGATTATGTCATCATTAACAATCAAATAGAATTCCAGTAGACACAAATTGTGAGTACAGAGAGCACATGAAATACAATATGTGTTTTTGTAATCAAGTATAAATCAAATGTAGACTAAGGGGCCGAGCGCACTAAGCGCAATTTTGAGTTCTGAAAACTTGAGGCACACTGCACTGCACTTTTTGTTGACTTTAGAAAATATAACTTTGTATTATTTTGTTAGGCAACCAACTGTATCAATGAAATTGATGCTGGAGGGCATTATGTTGACTTTTTTCAACTGCAGGCACTCAGAGTGCTTTGTCAAAAAATGCTAGGTGCAAAACACTAAAGGGCGTCACACACCGGATGCGCCGCGACACAGCGCGCACATGACAGTTGAAAGTATTGCACACCATATGCGCACATTCGCATGCTATTTAAAACAAAACTAATCAGATGTCGCTCTGTGGCACGGCAGAAATATAAACAGTGTCCTGAATAATGGCCGGGCGCCGCGGACAGTCACCAACTTGCGGCGACGGTGTGTGTACCCTGATAGAAACCTATGTTTAGAATTCTAAAATACGTGGTGCTGCGCGGAGCGGCGCTTCTGTTGTGTGACCGGCTTGCAAATTGCTCACTGCTAATAGAAAACTATTTAAAATAGATTATTATAACCACAAAAAATAAATAAATAAATCACACACTCTGGGCTCTATCTTAAGATCTAGGTGCAAAGTCTAAAGCACATGACGCAAAAGCATTAAGGGCATGTCTGATTCCACTTTTGCTATTTTAAGGGCAGAAAAATACACTTTGTGCCCCAGTCTAACAGCGTTGTGCTTATTTTCTGAATGAGTCATGGGTATGTTTTGAGTATAACCTGCATTAAACCAATTAGAGTCTTGTCTCTCATTCTCTTTAAGATTCAGTTGCATCATGCCATGGCGCATTTGCTATTTACATGGCGAATTTTGTTTTTTGACATTTTACTAGCGAGAAAATATTTAAACAAACAATCTGCGCTAGGATACAAGAACAAGCCTCCTCCATTCAGCCTCTTTACTTTCTCTGTACTTTACTTTTACTCTTTACTCCTTTACTTTTGTGGATAAGGAAACAGTGTTGTACGCACTCCACTGCAGACATCCATTAGCCTACATAATTAATTTTGTTTGTTAAGCACAAAGATTTCCTTCAAAACTCTTTCTAAATTCAGATCTAATTTCCAGCAAATAAATAAATGAACAATAATAACAATAATTAGAACAATAATTTGAAGTGTGGTCAAAAAACTTTTTCTAGTTACATCCAAACACACGTCAGTGTCAGTGTTCTGCCACTCTGGTCTTGTAAATTCTTGTTTTGGTGGCAGAGTCCAGACACTAACTCTGTCTTGTCCTGTATGTTGTGCTCGGCTCGAGTTTTCTCGGGTCGAGCACTCCTTTTCTATCATTGTGTGTCTCTGTATGAGCCCGCCATGATCGCGCTCAGGCCATGCGCACTCCCGCTTAATGCGGGCGCGAGGTCTGTGTGTGCTTGGGACGCACGCTTTTGTATTCGTCTTTGTTCTGTCAGCATCGTGCTGTTTCATTCTCAGACTGACAGTCTCAGTCTGGTTGGAAACAAGCACGGTGCATATGTGTGAGCGCACGGTAAGGTGTTCATTTATCGTGTGTTCATGTCTTGTGTTCTGTTTGTGTTGTCTAAGCACGTGGCTCTGTGTTTACATTGTGGCCACGTGCTTTAATGTTGTGCTTTAGTGTTGTCTAGTGAACACGTGGTTAATTTAGTTCTCTCATTGGCTGCGTGTTCTTGTCTTGTTTTATGTGAGCATATAAAGCTGCGGTCACTTTTCTCTAAATAGACTTCCATTCATATGCATGCGAATGCGTCAGACCGGATACGTAAGGTCATGTGGCAAGTTTCGCATTTCCCTGCAATGGAAAGTTTAAGCTTGGTGAACTCTGACCTGCGAAAATACATCACATGATTGCGTGATACTAACCGAGGATCAAAACATGACCTCTCTGGACAGAAGTTTAAAACATGGACCAATTGCTCTATTGGTGCCAATTGCTCAATGTCTAATCATCTTGTTGAATCCCACCCCTTTTCGCAGCGCTGTGCGATAGAATTTCACAAGCTCAAACTCTAGTGTGACCGCAGCTTAACTTGTGTTGTTTGTGTGTCATGTGCTCTCCTATCTATTGTCTAGTCCCACTCTCCTTGTTGACCCATTATTCGTTTCTTATGTTCACCTGTCTGTTTGTTAATTATTTCTGCTTATATTCTCCTCATGTCTGCTGTCCTGTGCCAGTTCGTTGTCGTTTCTCTCCTTGTACTGTCGTGTGCTCCAGCCCTAATCCCTGCCAGCCTGCCCAGTCAAGTTTGTTTGTTTGTTTTTTTTGATTTGCTAGTGTTTTCCCCCTTGGGGTAGTTCATTTTACTGTGTTGTCTTTTATTTTTTTATAAATAAATACCCATTTTTACTGCACTTGAGTCCTTGCTTCTTTTCCCTACACCAAACGTGACAGTCCTATTCTTATGCCCCATATGGTTATGCATACGTCTCCAAAACTCGACAGGTGGACAAATCTAAACTTGTTTTTATTAAAACAAATATAAATATGCATATAATAAATAATTATGTATATAATAATAAAAAATTATACTATAATAATAATAATAATAACAACAACATTATACAAAAGCAAATTGTCATGAATAAACTGAAAAAAAGCCCCCCAAGATGAAGAAGGAGGCAGTGGTTTTTATATTTATGTACAGAATAAGCATTTTTGTAATATTTTAAAACTTTAATTCGTTTTCATTTGTAAAGATGCTTGTGTATTGCTGTACATCCTGTGTGTATTAAGCAATGTGTACGCGTTTAAGGTGCACAGCTAATGCACTCTGCGCTGGACTTACGCAGTCTATATTAGTTCCTCAAAATAGCAACCCGCCAACAATGTGCCTTAACACACCTCTTTTCTACACCGGAACACCCATGAGTCTACAAAGTGGTGCAAATGTATTTACTATTTTAACAACGTGGCACAAAACGGGAAAATTAGGGTTGCGTTGGTCTAAAAATAGCAACAAATCACACCAAACATGTCTTGTGCCTTATTGCACTGGGTGTATGACAGGGCCCTCTGTGTGTGATAGAGCAGGTCTCAGCTCCCTCTGGTGGGAAAAACTGGGTTCGGGGGGGACAACAAAATAATAACACTTGATAGCACTCCAATGCACAGTGTTTTATTTACAGTGCAGGCAGGTGAATAAAAACAGTCCACAGTGGAGAATATATATATATATATATATATATATATATATATATATATATATATATATATATATATATATATATATATATATATATATATATATATATATATATATATATATATATACTGTACATACAGTTGAAGTCAGAATTATTAGCCCCCCTGTTTATTTTTTTCCCCAATTTATGTTTAACGGAGAGAAGATTTCTTCTACACATTACTAAACATAATCGTTTTAATAACTCATTTCTAATAACTGATTAATTTTATCTGATTTTATCTGTGATGACAGTAAATAATACTTTACTAGATATTTTTCAAGACACTTCTATACAGCTTAAAGTGACATTTAAAGGCTTAACTAGGTTAATTTGGTTAACTAGGCAGGTTAGGATAATTAGGCAAGTTATTGTATAATGATGGTTTGTTCTGTAGACTATAGAAAAAAATATATAGCTTAAAGGGGCTAATCATTTTGTCCTTAAAATGGCTTTAAAAAAAATAAAAACTGCTTTTATTCTAGCCAAAATAAAACAAATAAGACTTTCTCCAAAATACAAAATATTATCAGACATACTGTGAAAATTTCCTTGCTCTGTTAAATATCTTTTTGGAAATAGGGCTAATAATTCTGACTTCAACTGTGTATGTGTGTATTTGTAAAAAAAAAAAAAAAAAAAAAAAACTAAGACAGAGACAGAAATGCTTACCACTCCATAAGTCCAGCCCTGCTCAATACGGGTCACAGCCCAGAGCTCATGGATGTTTTCTGCAAGTTTCTCTCTGATCCGCTCCAAATGAGGAGGTAGAACAATCTACAAATAACATACACAGCACATATTCTGACCACCGAGTCAAAATGTTTTTGGCAAGCAACAGTGGACTGGACAGTGTGTAGTTAGTTTACCTGAGCCGTGTCAACAGGACAGGGAGTGAATGAGGTGTGTGTGAGGGACTGTGTGGGCCCTAACAGGTTTCTGACTCCGCCAAAGTCATGTTTATACTCTTTAATGGGCTCAATGCGCATCCTGTCTTTGGGAAGAAGAGCTTCATAACATGGTGCATAACCAGGAGGAGGCAAGAACTTAAAATCCCCATGACGGCCACCTAAAAGAAAGCGGGCTCTGAAAAACAAAAGACACGCAAGTGGTAAAACTCTGTAAATGTGCATAAATATATATATTTTAGATTTTTCATTAATAAATTATTGTTTTAAAATAAATATGATATTCAAAACTTGGGGGTGTTTAGGTTTTTGAAAGAAACATATTTTAATAAAATAATTTAAAATAAGTGTATTTTTTACATATTTAAAAAATGTAATTATTTGAATATTCTGATTTGGTGTTTAAGAAAGAATTCTTATATTTTTTTGTGAAAACTGTCATACATATTTTAAACATAAAAGCAGTATTTATTTGAAATCAACAATTTAGTAATATCATAAATTAGACACATTCATCAATTGTGCATCTTTGTTGAATAAAAGTAAAAACAAAAGATATGTATTGACCTAAAACGTTTAATTGACACTGTGTTATTTGAAAAAAAAAATTTATTTGTTAGATTTATAAGTACAATTGTAACTTTAATTAATCTTAATTGAATATATCATAAAATTCATAAGTTATATACAAACTAAAATAATCTGCTGCCAAAATGTTTAAATTAAAATCCATTCCATTATGTTGACATATTACCAACTGAAACTGAATATTGAGTAGTGGGCAGGGTTTAGTTTTGCACTCCTCCTCTTTCACTAGCAGCAAACTAATGATTAGAGTTGCATGGCTATGCATATCTTATCCAAGCCATCAAACTAATATCATCAGAAGAGGCCTGTCTGCCATTCCAAAGCAGAAGCAAATGATCAGATTTTGATTAAAAATCATTAAAACAGATTAAATTGCATGGATTACTTGTTCACATTAAAGCTACCAATTTACTTTTTGGGGTTAATTTCTTGATTTGTTTTGGCAAATCTACAACTCAAGTGCAACCAATGACCCCTAGATAAGCTGTATACTTTTTCTAGCTTTGATTGTATGTTTTTCTGACTAAGTGTTTTTTTTTCTCTTTCTTTCTCTTAATATCTTATTATTAGTGCTGGACAAAGATTAATCATATCCAAAATAAAATACACACATGCATGCATATATTTAAGAAAATGTTTATTTATATATTTTAAAATATATGTGTATATGACACAAACTATATATAAATTTCAATATATATGACATATTTGAATGTAAATATCTATTACAAAATAGTTTTTTATAGTTTTGTTTCTATGTATGTGTGTATCAAAATAAATAATACAAAATAAATATACATGTATATGCCCAGCAGTCGGGGCGACACAGTGGCGCAGTAGGTAGTGCTGACGCCTCACAGCAAGAAGGTTGCTGGTTTGAGCCTCGGCTGGGTCAGTTGGCGTTTCTGTGTGGAGTCTGCATGTTCTCCCTGCGTTCGCGTGGGTTTCCTCCGGGTGCTCCGGTTTCCCCCACAGTCCAAAGACATGTGGTACAGGTGAATTGGGTAAGCTAAAATTGTCCGTAGTGTATGAGTGTGAATGAGTGTGTGTGGATGTTTCCCAGAGATGGGTTGCGGCTGGAAGGGCATCCGCTGCGTAAAAACGTGCTGGATAAGTTGGCGGTTCATTCTGCTGTGGCGACCCCGGATTAATAAAGGGACTAAGCCGAAAAGAAAATGAATGAATGAATGCCCAGCAGTCACAGGACGTCAGAATAACATTGTACCCCAACGTCATGGGGATGTTGCAGTTTGTTTGGAAATGAAAATATGGTTGACGCCAGAACCCAACTTCAGGCTGACATCAATGTTCAACGTCCAACGTAAAATCAACCAAATATCAGCGTCTAATGATTTTACAGTTTGACGTTGTGTGGACGTTACCACTATGACGTCTATCAGACGTTGAATTTTAGTTGCCATATCTGACGAATACATCAATATGACATTGGTTTAAAATGTTGGCTCGAACACAACCTAAAATCAACCAAATATCAACAGTATTTGACATCATTATTGGACGTCAAAAAATGTCCTTATAGACGCTGACTAGACATTGAATTTTGGTCACCTGACGTCATGACCTAACTCTAAATCTAACCTAATATTTAACATCTTATGATGTTATGTGCCTGCTGGGTGATAAACACACACATATATTTTGTCAAAACAAACTTTTATTTTTGTGTTATTTGCTCAGCACTACCTATTATATGTCTACAGTACATGCCAATGTTTGTTCCTTCTTGTTTTGTGTATATGCAAAAAAAAAATGTAAATGTAAATATTTTAAAAGACTACCCATATACAGTATGTTAGCAAAATAAATTATGTAAAATTGGCTTTAAAGTTTAATAATAAAAAACTTATTTCAATTAAATAACTATTATTACAATAATGATTATCAAAATAGTAACGTTTAATTACTTCACTCCAGCAGAAAAGCTGATGGCAGGAAAGAACAAGCCATCTAAGTTGAAGTTCTCAAACATTCCCTGGACCGGATGGCCATTGATGCGGAAGGAGATACTGGGCACGCTCAGATCCAAACAACAACTCACGACATCATCAGCTGCCAAGGCATGCTGATTGGGTGAAGCCACCTGACGTGACACATGACCTACACAGAGGAAAATGATAGTTTAAAGAGCATAAAAACTCACATGCTGCATAAAGAATATCCATGATGCTTTGCCTGAATTATGGGAGCAACTTCAATTAAACTGTTAACATATAGTGATGTGCTATTAGTCTCCTCATAGTTCATCTATGAAGTATTAAAAAGAGCATCATTAGCATTAATAAATTACACTAGGCAGACCATGAATAACCTCAAAAACTGTAAATGAGTCTTTCCACAGAAATATTATGAATATAAATTGAATATTACTGTACTGTACAGTAAAAAGAGAGATAAAAAACAGAAGCTATCATACTAATGCTCACCACTGCCCAATGACCTTAGGTTGCGTGTCCACCGAAGCGTTTTTTTCTTGAGCTGAGTTTTTGTTATTTGTTGTTACCAATGGTAGCGCTGCGTTTTTTGCAGCACAGGCTCATTGTGGATGCGTACTTCTGTCTACGTTTCTGGAGAGCGCAAATTATGTAGCCAGAGGTACGTATAGCTGCATTTCGTCTTTAAAATGAATGCTACAGGGCAGTATGATACCGCCAACGGCTTCTGTTCAGTCCAGTTAAGAATGTTCCAGAAATCAGGTAAAAGAAAAGCAAAAATTAAATAAATAAACAACAGGCTGAAAACATGGTGAGATCACTTGGCTGCAACTGACTTTCTTTTTCTAGATTCTTTTCTAGATCGGTTGGGTTTAGAAACGGGGGTGGGTGAGTCAGTCGGTCTGTCAGTTAGTCAGATAACAGCAAGCTGGTCTGGGCGGCTAAAGTGTATATTGCACCCTCTGGTGGATTTAAGCGAGAAGAGAACAGGCCTCTGGTGGATTTGCTAAAACAAAAACTGCAAGCATTTGTTCAGTACCTCCAGAAATTTAGACCTGGGTACATATCTGTAAAGAGCCTGGGTTGATTTTTTTGAGCACCTGCAGCGTAGAAAGGTGCTGAGCAGGTGTTTTACGGTTTTATTCTCTGTGTTTTTTTTTTTCTGATGTTGCAAGTCCATCAATGTCACTTTTGAGCTAGCCGTCAAATCACAGTGGAGGAGTGGCGGGACAATACCATGCAACTGTCACCATCACCACAAAAATTTGTAATGGCAACCGACTCACAGCTGAACCTTTTTTGAATAGCACTCATGTTTCTGCAGTGCTCCGGTGGATATGCAGCCTTAGGATGACAGAAAACAGAGGGAAATATGCATTTAACCTGGTAAATATTAGTAGAACACTAATATGTGTGCTACAACTGTAACTTAACATTGGCATGTAGATGTCTTCAGAAGAGGACCCTTATCAAACATCTTAATTTTGGGGCAGATTGGACATAAAATGTCTAAGTTGAAACGCTGACGTTTGTAAGATTGCCACAGACATGTTCTTCAAAAAACTCCAGACTAGGGATGCTCAAAATAACCGCTTAACCGTTAACCGAAAGGGTGCGTTTGTAACCGATTAATGTTATCAGTTAAACGATTAAAAAATATTATTTTATATATTTTTAAAATGTGGCTGCATAAGGGACCGATCACCGAAAGCGCTTTTTGCGAGGCGCATATTTTGAAAAGTTTAAGCGCTGTGTATGCGTCCTGCGCGCCTCACATTATGCCATTGCGCGCTGTGCTCCCAGTTGAAATAAAAGTCAACTGAGCCGAAAAAGCGTTTTACGTCAGTCGTCTGTTTCATTCTTCAATTATGTTATGCTGCTCTCTTATATGTGCTAAATATAGCTACAAGTCACAGCACTAGTAGGCCTATTTATTTAGTAGAGGTCATGTTGCGCGGCTCCGGGCAAATTTTGATTTGGAGGGAAAATGACCAAAATGTAACGTGATGATTGAAAATGACTTGCGGGAAAATAAATAATATATTTCAAATCTCTGTACATAACAGAAAAATAAACAATGATAATGCACCAAAAATAGTGCATTTTTATTATAGTGGCAGAACTTGTCAATTTGTATATTTGCATTCACTTTTAAAAATATATTTATCTGTTTTTTAGTCCTGTCTGTAATTCTGTTGCACTGTAGAAGCTCTGTCACGAAAACAAATTCCTCGTAGGTGTGAACATACCTGACAATAAAGCTCTTTCTGATTCTGAAGTATAATTTTGGACAGGCCTCAAAAGTCAGCGGGCACTTTCACTTATAAAAATATAGCACTTAAATTATTTAATTTTTAACAATAAATTAAATTACACAGTGGTTTTATATCAAAAGTTGATAATGATATAAAAAATACTACACGTTGATGGTAAAAAATAAGCTTTTAAGCGATGGCTTTTATTTGTTTCAGTATTCAAACATTAAATATTGAATCCATCAAGTTAAATAAAAAACGAATATGAAACAACACAAAGGAGGATATAAAGCATATAAAGGACTATTATATTTAGCAAAATGCTGCTTTTTTATCTTTGTATTTTTATCCTTTTATTTCTGTTATTTTAATTATTTTTTTCTCTTCATAATTAACTAACGAGCTACAGACACATTCCCGCTTGACATTTTAGAAAATATTTTGCGCAGCTGCCCAGTATATATTAAAGATAACCGAGAAAAAAAAACACAGAAACATGTTACATGTCCCTAAATGTCCAACTTATTTAACTGAATCGTATAATGGCCTAGGTTATAGCTGAAATGTTTAAAATTGCTCATTTTATTTTTTATAAAACATTTGTCAAGACATATTGATTTTTTTTTTGAGTAAAAACATTACCGGCATTTAACAATCCATATTTATTTTATTTATTCATTCATTTGACTTGTTTATTGGTGCTTTTATAGGCTAATATTTAAATCCAACACAATAATGAGCACCTCGGACAGTGCCACTCCATAAAGCTTTCATGCAAAGTCCAAAAAACTTAAGAAAGATTACACTTTCTCCGGTGACGGCCGACACGCCGTAACCGTCTTTCAGGTGGTATAGCTGGCATTAAATTACAAAACAAGCATGCTGCAGTCTGGTTTTTGAATTAAAAAGTGCAATTATTTCCTTATTGTTCAAGGAGTCTGCAAGTTTGTGCTCTATGGATATAGCGATCTTAAGCGTTTTTTTATTCGTTGCGCCGCAGGAAAAAAAAGGTTTTTCAGCAGTGCATGTAGTCGTTGGTAAAGTTCTCAGAGCGAGTTTTGTGCTAGCAAATACAGCACGGCATGCAATAAACTCACGTTTAGTCAGGCGAAATAAACATCTCTGCCTAGGATGTCAATTACATTAATGAAGCTCAAGTTACGAGTAAAACAATAGGCTATTTTATTATTTTAAGATTTTAGATGGCGGGTTAGTAATTATACACGTAACTATATTCAAGTCAATTAAATAATAACTTTGATAAATAAAATATGTTCGTAAGAATGTGGTGGGCCAGTGACTCCCTTCTCTGCCAGAGACTGCTCTGTGGTTTTAAAACCTTTTTCAAACTGTATCGTTTAGACCTGTATCAGTTTTTCATGTTAAATGTAGTGTAGTTTACTTGTGGATGTCTGATGAGTAGCCCGCTTCCGCTGAGCCAAGTGGTGGCAACGGAGCCGCGACGTCAACACACAGAATCAGTCGGCACAGTTCAGCACGGTTGTCTAACCCTGCCGAGAACGGTTTGTAATTGTGCCGCGCCGTTTCAGGCTCAGTGGAGAAACAACCCTAAACGTACCGAAGTGTTCTTAGAACGGTTTGGCACGATAGTGGAAAAGCGGCTATTGTCTTTCATCACATGCTTCGCGCGCACATGAACGGTGAGTGAGAAGAGTGAGATGCAGGAAATAAGTCATTATGACATAATCTTTAGGCTAATGACTTCTATTAAAAATGTTAAAAGGGTTTTTGTGATATAATAATAACAGCGGAGCATTAATCAAATGTATATTTTCTGTGGAGCGATCGATTTGAGGTAGCCTGATATTTTTTTGACAGAAGAAAAAAAAAACATGATTGAACAAACAGCCTTTGCTGGTTCTTAAAAAGGGTTCAGTGTTTTCGTTTTGTAATTTAAATGTGTCATTTAAGTGAAAAATATCTAGGGCAAGACTATTTATTTTATTCTTTTATTTAGTTTAATCTTTTTTTCTATGCTGTTGGAAACATACAGGTGCTCTGTTATGTATGCTGCTGTTTGCATGTTAAAATAAATCAGTATTTTAAAATGCAATATTTAATGTGTCACACAAAATAGACACGTCAATTTTTTTTTCAAATAATTATATATATTAACCGGTTAATATCCGGTTAATGAGCAGCGGTTGTCGGTTAGTAAAATTAACCGAAATGAGCATCCCTACTCCAGACCTTCACAATTTAACATCACATATGCCCTTGGATTAGACTGACCAAACTTGGTGTTGATCTGATTAAATCTCTAGAAGGAGTGTAAAACATGCCATTTCCTGTTGCCACAGGTGGCACTATGAATGTAACTAAATACTGGCATGTACAGTAGTTGTGTTCAGGTCATGACACTTATAAAATGTTAATTTTGAGGCAGACCAGACATTGCACCAAAGCCTGTTGAAGGCAAGCCTGAAACCTTTAGCCTAAAGAGAATAATGGCTAATGCTGGCAATGGCAAAGCTGACTCTATGGCAGTATGGGGATTAAATGTCCCTATTTGATTGGCTAAGATGTGCATCACATGACCATGTTAGCATTGCAGGTTTTCCATGGCAAGTACAGACTTTTTAATCTTCCCCATAGTAAGAAAACCTCTAATTGCACGCTTAATTTATAACAACTTCCCACTTCTTGGTGAACCATCAAAATTTGTCAGGTTGTCAAAAACTCTCAATCTTCACAATTTAATACTGAAAAATGCTTTAGATTACACTGCCTACATTTGATGTTGGCATGATTACATCTCTAAGAGGAGATTGTTAAAATACAATGGCCTAAAATGGCAAAAAATATACTTGTTTTTGCTGAGAAAATGAAAAATAACCAACTTCCTGTTGGATTTCAGACCTCGTTCCAAAAGAGAGAGATGTTAAAACACCAAGTGTAATGTAATGTACAAGATGTATAAAAATAAAGCACCGAATTAAAAGTACCTCTCACTCAGTTTTCACCATAATACAGATTATATGTGGCACAGTCTTATTACTTTAAGTGATTGGCTGTAGTTATTTTGAATGGAAGTTCCCAAACCAGAAGTTTATCATTTTGAAACGTTGTAGTCATACAGTATGTGTAAAAAAGTAGATAGAAGATCAAGCATGTACCTGACCACAAGTGAAGTCCATCAAAGCCATAAGAGTAGAGGTCATCACCCACACCGTTTCCCCCCCCAGCCCTCTCCTCCTCCTGGGTATGGGCTGAAGCCTTCAGTCATGGCCCAGCCTACACGCAGATGAGTGGCCTGAGCTGTCACAAATGACTCCACATAGTCCACCATCACCTCAAAATACCACTTCTTATACTGGGTGGAACCTTCACAAGTTCCCAAGAAGATATTGGGCCTCACGCTATGAAGAGAAATTTATGCAGTTAACAGTTTGAAATCATTTCAGTTTATTGAATTTGTACATCTTTAGAAAAATCTCATACGGGAAAAAAAATGTAATAAAATATTTTAAAAAGCTATATTTAAAAGCACATAAAATATATTTAAAAAAAATACACATTACAATAAAGCATTTTTTTGCAAATGAGTGCAATTCTTATACATATTTTCGTTCTATAAATAATGGATACTTTAGATCTCCGAACTGTAAAAACCTTCACTTAAAAGCTTGACTTTACTGAAAAAAGTGAGTAAACATGTTACTTTCAAAGCAATTATTCATTCATTCATTTTCTTTTCGGCTTAGTCCTTTTATTAATCTGGGGTCGACACAGCGGAATGAACCGCAAACTTTTCCAGCATATGTTTTACGCAGCGGATGCCCTTCAAGCCGCAACCCATCCCTGGGAAACACTCATACTCATTCACACACACTCATACACTACGGTCAATTTTAGCATACCCAATTCACCTGTACCACGTCTTTGGACTTGTGGGGGAAACCGGAGCACCCGGAGGAAACCCTCACGAACACGGGGAGATCATGCAAACTCCACACAGAAATGCCAACTGACCCAGCCGAGGCTCGAACCAGCGACCTTCTTGTTCTGAGACGAACGTGCTACCCACTGCGCCACTGAGTCGCCTTAAAGCAATTATTTGACTTTAAAAAGTGAGTAAAGCTCTTGCCTTAAAATTAAGTAAATTAGCTATAACTTAAAACTTGAAAGTTCCAAGTTACAACAGGTTTACTGAGTTATTTTACAAGTAAAGTCAAATTATTGATTTTAAGGAAACACATTTACTCATTTTTTAAATTAAAGCAATCGCTTTTTGCAGTTCATCAATATACTATTGTGAGCTCAGATTTTCTTCCGAAATAACATTTTGTGGGTGTCACGGTAGCGCAGTGGGTAGCACGATCGCCTCATAGCAAGAAGGGCGCTGGTTAGAGCCCCGGCTGGGTCAGTTGGCCACAGTCCACAAAGACATGTGGTATAGGTGAATTGGGTAAGCTAAATTGGCCATAGTGTATGTATGTAAATGAGAGTGTATGGATGTTTCCCAGTGATGGGTTGCAGCTGGAAGGGCATCCGCTGCGTAAAACATGTGCTGGATAATTTGGCGGTTCATTCCGCTGTAGCGACCCATGATTAATAAAGGGACTAAGCCAAAAAGAAAATGAATGAATGACATTTTGTATGTATATATGTTAATTAAAAATATTTATTTCACTTTATTGAGTTGTGGCTGGAAGGGCATCCACCACATAATACATAAGCCAGAGAAATTGGCAGTTAATTCCACTGTGGCAGGCGCTAATAAATCAGGGACTAAGCCTAAGGAAAGCGAGTGAGAATATTTCACTTTATTTTCACTTTTTTATTTATTTTACAATTTTATTAAGCCTCACAGTTACAAAATATATTAAGTATATAGTATTAATCAGTAAATCTATATTTGTTTACCATATGGTATATGGAAAAAAGCGTTTTAGCCTTAGAAATTAGTCAAAATTAGTATTTTTATACAAATGTTACCTTGAAGCATAGTTAACAATGTTAGTCTGCAGTAGCAGGTCACGACCCGGAAGTAAATTTTCTGTGATGAGGTTTTGATTGGACCTCACAGCAACACCGTTACACACACACAGAGACCGCAACACGTCCAAAACCTGTCCAGAAAAACAGAGAGGTTGAGATCTTCTATGTGTGATAAAATGATAAACGTTAGTTTAACTTAAATAAAATTTGCTCTCAGACCTTATGGTTTCGTCCGTGTTTGTCTAAGAGAGAAATGATGGACTTGATGTGATTCTCCTGAATGATGTTCAAGACTTCAGGACTTTCAATCAAAACACAGTACAGCACCTCGAGAATGCCTGGATATCAAGAGATCAACAAACACTTATGAAGAGTAGAAACTATGTGTGACAATACCTAATGTTGGGTAAGTTACTTCAAAAAAAGTCATTACTTTTATTTATTAATTATACATTACAATTGCATTTAAATTACTTTTTGAAACATAATGGCCCAGTTTCACAAACAGGGCTTAGCTTAAGCCAGGACTAGACCTTAGTTAAATTAGGCTATTTAAGCCACATTTATAAAAATGGCCTTAGAAAAGTATATTACTGGTGTGCACCTGGAGAAAAAAATGACACTGATGTATTTTAAGACATCTCACTGCAAGTTATTTTGAGTTGAGACAGCTCAAACATGCAATTTAATCTTGACTAGCCTTAAACCTTGTTTGTGAAACCGGGGGAATGTTTACTTAAAAGTGATCTAATACTACTTAAAATCCAAACAAATCTTAAAGCGTATATAGAATACAAATGAAAAGGTTTTAATTTGAGTCGAACTGAAATGTTATGTTTTATTTTTTTCATGAACACCTTAAAAACTTCAAAGTGTTTCAAATTAAAGACACCACATGTCATACATGCCATATATTTCTTAGTTCATTGTTTCTCTGGCATGTGCAATTGTTTGACAGGTCTAACATTCTTTTGTTGACAAAAAATCAGGATTGGGGTTAGGGTTAATCCTATGCAAAATATATAAATATAAAAACTACAAATATATACATATATACATATATAATACATATATAAGCATATACATATACATATATACATATATAAATATATACATATATAAAATACAAAAACTATATATACCATATACTGTATATGTACACAATTGAATGTATAGCTTATATTTTCATGAACTAATTACTCAGTCAACTATTTTTTTAAGCATACTGCATGCAATCATCCGGATAAATGTAACCGTCTATTGATGAAAAATAGAATTGCTCTGCAAAATATGTTCAAAATACAATTACTCTGTTCCTTTGAATTGATTTATACAGATCTGTCAAATTAATGTACAGAATTTGAGACAAGCAGGTTATATGTAATTGTAATTAAATTGCACAAAAATTACTTTTTAGCAGAAAGTAATTTAATTACATTATTAGTAACTTTGTAAATAATTACACACAACACTGGTTTTGATATGTAAATAAAAAAGATGTACCTGATGAAGCTTCCAGACGATCTAGTTTACTGACCAGCCAGTCCAGATTATCACAAAACAGAGCACAGTTAGAACGGTTTCCTCTGATCAGAGACGCTGAGAAAAGAGAGACATATTCACACACAGTATTATTAAAAAAATTAAAATAAATAAATTAAAAACCATTTGCAATTTTAAAATAAAAAGCTGCTATTTTAAACTGCACTATTTCACAATATTACTATTGTTACTGTATTTTTTAAATAAAATAAATGCACCTTTGGTGAGCATAAGAAAACGTAAAAAACGGGGTCTCAATATATAGCATATTAGCTTCATTTGTTTGATTAATAGTTCAAAAACCACAGTAATATTGTGAAATATTTTTGCAATAATAAAGTACTTGACAGTATAATTATTTTTAATATAATTTATTTACATGATGCAGATCCAACTTGATGCTAGATTATTATTAACAGTTATTAATGTACAAATAATAATAGTGGTTCTTAATATTAAAGTTGCAAGCAATTTTTTTTTGTTTTACATTTTTGTCAAAACAATCAATTGATCATCATTTATATTTAATATAGAAATCGTTTGCATCTTGAGTGTCTTTATTCACTTTTGATCAATTTAAGGATATTAACCCTATTAAGGAAAATATATTAATTTATAATTTAAAGGAAAAAAATATATATTTTTATCAATTCTTTTACATTTGCCTTAAATGTTAAAATCACAGTATTTGAGAGTTTCCAAAAAATACTGAGTAACAATACTTGATTTTAACTTTACAAACTTATAAAAACAACATATTAAAATGAATAAAGCAGGCATGTGTAAGACTGAAGTATGTGGAAAAATTCAGTTTTGCCATTACATGAATGAATGACTTTTTAAATGCATTAAAATAAAGTTCTTTTAAACTATAGTATTTGTATATTTAGTCACCAAGCAGTTCATAGAGCAAATTGACGATCTCTTTCCAGGATTCAGCTGCTTCCTCTCCAGCAAACTCAGAGAAGTGTGCAGCAGTGTTGTAGACGTTCAGCCGGTCGATACACTCCAGCACGATGGTGATCATCCCCTGAAACACAAACATTAAACAATCTCAGAAATGCAATCTCAGACACATGCACTCAATAGAGTTAGTGATGTCACTGTGAGGGGCGGGGTTAGGTTTATGCATGGCATGAAGTCTCAGCTTGCTTGTGCAACTAGTCTGCAGCCAGACCCCTCTCAATCTAGCAGGATTCCGCAAAATACACTTAACTCTGTTTTTCTTACTGTTTCTTTTATTTTCTAAGCTATTATTGGAAAGCATTTTGGCCAACATGTGTTGTTTTTAAATGTGCTATACAAATAATAAACATAAACGTACACAATAATTCAATTCAGGAGAATGTTTGCATATAAATATACACACATAATGAAAAGATGATACAACATTTATTACTTTGGAAAATATAATGTTTAAAGAGAACCAGAAAAGAAAAATGCACTCACTATTTACTCAACCTCAGGTGGTTTCGAAGCTTTATGAGTTTCATTTTTTCTGTTATTGTAATTTCTGGTATGATATTTTGAAGATATGTTTGTGTTCAACAGAAGAAAGAAACTCAAACAGGTTTGGAACAAGTGGAGGGAGAGTAAATGCTAACAGAGTTTTAATTTTTAGCTGAAATATCCCTTAAATGTATAAATGACACCCTGATGCACGCACACACGCACACACACACACACACACACACACACACACACACACACACACACACACACACACACACACACACACACACACCTCCTCTTGGAAGAGGTTCTGTCGGTTGCGTAGCGAGCGCAGTTTGGTCTGTTTCTCCTCGTGTTCCAGCTCTTCCTCTGGAGGTCTGAAGTAGTGGATCAGATCCTGAAGGGACAGAATCACTCCATCCAGAGGCAGAGACACCGGACCGGGCGATTTGTTCTTCCCGCTGAGAGAGTCCAGACCTCTGACGTCCAAGAGAAAGGAGAGGACACATGTGCATTCACACAAGACACAAACACACACAAGAGAATTTAAGGTATACTGTATGTCTTCCTGCAAACCTACAAATGTGATCATTTAAACTAGATAACCTAGTTAAGCCTTAAAATGTCACTTTAAGCTGTATAGAAGTGTCTTGAAAAATATCTAGTCAAATATTATTTACTGTCATCATGACAAAGATAAAATAAATCAGTTATTAGAGGTGTTATTAAAACTATTATGTTTAGAAATGTGTTGAAATTTTTTTCTCTCTGTTAAACAGAAATCGGGGGAAAAATAAAGGGGGGCTAAAAAATCTAACTTCAACTGTGTGTATGTATGTATATATATAGTATGTATATATACAGTATGTTCTTGACACACACGTGCCTGAAATGTACTCATGCATGAGTTTTCGGTCCCTAACAAACAGTTAAATATCAAAATAAATTAATTAATAAATAATTCAGCTAAAAATCTTCTTAATTAAAAAAAAAAAAAGAAAAAAGTCACCTACTGTACATGGCCTGAGCGTGAGTAAATAAGCTGTTAATTTAGATTTTTGGGTAAACTATCCATTTAAATTTTATAATAAAATGTAAAAAATTGGAAGACTTTTCTTTTATCAAAAGTAACAAAAAAAAACATTATCGGATGGATAATTAATAATATTGATATTAATGCTGATAATATTTTTTTTCTCATTTTATCTATGTTAAAAAATGTATTTCTATATTTTTTTGGGAATCTAAGATGTGTTTTTTATTCAGGGTTTATTGATATACAAAATATTTTTTGTATTATTATAAATGTATTTGCAGTCATATTTGATTAATTCAATGCTTGGGTAAATTTTTTTTTATAACAATAATAATAAAATTGAAAAAAATTGATTCTCCCAAATTCTTCAGAATTTTTGACATAGTCAAAATACAATACCTAACAGAAGTAATTACAATATTATTTTAATTTTTTATTATGTCATTTGTAATCAGAAAAAACACACACACAAAAAAAAGCATTTGGCCAAATTTCCAATTACCACTACTTACACATTAAACCATTTTTTCACTTATCAAACAATAAATGTAGCCGCTAACTATTGCAAAATTCTCACAATGTCTATGCAGGACTCAATATTCAGTGTCATAGCATCCTATACTGTAAAGTATGCAGAATGTTATAATGTGATGAACTGCCGTACTTGATGAACTGTGTAAAAAGGCCCGTGGTGCTGTAGATCATACGAGCCGCCTGGGACTCTTCTGTCTGAGAGCGAGAGCAGGTCAGTGCGTCATCCCTATGGCCCTCTTTATGTAACATGACCTGAAAAAAAGACAGTAAGACTTTGATTTATATGTTCAATCCTAACACTGTAAAAATGGCTTGACATTATATGCAACCCAGACTTATAAAAATGATGAACTTGAAGTTACATTTTTTCTTGCACATTTTGCAGCAGTTCTGACATTAAAATGCCAAGCAAGTGGTAATAAAAAAAGCGTGTTCAGTGGCAATGCTTTATTTCATTAGTTCAGACATTATTGTGGCAGTTCAGAAATTATGCTAACACGGGTAATGTGTTAGCATATTAAAAATAATCTAAGTATGATTTTAAAGTAATCGTGTTATTTTTTTAAATATGTTATTTGGCTTTTACACTGCTTCTGTTGAGCTAGAATGTTATTTTAACATGTTGTGTTGAACAGAAGAAAGACACGAATAATCAGTTTTGGATAAACTATCACTTTTAGGGATGAATCTTTTGCTTTGATAGACATGCACAAAAAAAAATGTTGTTTTAAACTTACTTTGACTTCATATGTTATATATTGTGATTTTTACAAATAAATGCTGATTCTTGAATCACAAGAATCGCAATGGTTACCAAAGTAACCCTCGTTCCCCGAGGGGGGGAACGGAAATGCAATGTGGAAACTTCCACTATGGAGATTTCGCCAGAATCCAATCATCTGAAAGAGAATAAAAATGGGCCAATGAAATGCTAATGAGTTGGCGGCGTCAGCGTGTACAGCTGATGTCAATGACAATCAGCTTGTCATTAAAGCCCTGCACGTGCCCAGCTGAGGCATCCTTTTCTAGCTGAAGAGCCTTTTACGGCTGCCAGCTAAGGGACAATCGTTGTGACGAAGGAACATAGCATTTCCGTTCCCCCCCTCGGGGAACGAGGGTTACTTTAATAACCGTTGCGTTCCCCATCAGGAGGGGAACTCCAATGCTATGTGGAAACTTCCACTATGGGGAAATCTATGGAAAACACCACAACGAAAGAACCTTACCAAGCCTCTGGTGAGGGGTGCGCCACGCAGCAGCGCGAGCGCACCTGCATCACCAGAGGTGCAGCCTTCCAACATGTCCCCTGGCCCTTACTTACCTTACTTACCTGTCCTGGTTAAGATATATTTTTCGGGGAGTCATAAAAATACACCTAGTTAAATTCTAGGATTTTTAAATACGACAGTATGTTGGGAAAGCATGCAGTCCCGATAGGGAGGACACTGCGGAGGCCACCTGCAGCCCGAATGTGGAGACCTGATGGCAAATAGCATATGGACAAGCCCTGAGAAGGGGGAGTGCTCATATGAGAAGATGGTTAGTGGGGAGGGAAGACACGAGTGGAGTGGGCTCTCACCCCTGGGGGACACGGCTCGCCCTGGCTCTGGTAAGCGAGGGAGATGGCATCCACGATCCAGTAGGCCAACCTCTGATAGTGATACAGCACTTCCCTTCTGCCGACCGCCGTAACAGACAAAAAGCTTCTCAGAGGATCTAAGCTCTGAGTGCGGTCCACATAGATTCGCAATAAGTGAACAGGACACAGCAATGAAAGGGCTGGGTCTGCCTCCTCCACAGGCATCGCTTGCAGGCTCACTACCTGGTCCTTAAACGGTGTGGTAGAAACCTTGGGCACATACCCAGGCCAGGGTCTCAGGATAGCGCGAGAGCCGGCCCGATTTCCAGGCACGAGTCACTGACCGAAAATGCCTCCAGGTCCCCTACTCGCTTAATCGATGCCAACGCGACCAGCAGAGCTGTCTTCAGGGACAGAATTCTCAAGAATACTGAGTTGAGTGGTTCGAACAGATCTCTGCGTAGGCTCGTAAGCACAGCGAGATCCCAAGAAGGCATGAGAGGGGGGCAGGGTGGATTTAATCGCCTCGTGCCTCTGAGGAACCGGATGATGAGGTTATGCCTTCCCACGGTGCTGCCATTCACTGCGTCATGATGCACAGAGATAGCAGCCATGTAAACCTTTAGTGTGGAGGGCGACAGCCTCCACTCCAACCTATCCTGGATGAAAGAAAGCACAACGCTGATCTGGCAAGTTCGGGGGTCTTCTCGGCAAGAAGCGCACCACTCAGTGAATAGACTCTACTTCAGGGCGTAGGCATGCCTCGTAGAGGGTGCTCTAGCCTGAGTGATGGTATTAACCACTGCCATCGGTAGGTTACCTAAGTCTTCCTCGCTGCATCCATGGACCACATGTGGAGGTTCCGTAGAGCTGGGCGAGGGTGCCAGATGGTACCCTGTCCCTGAGAAGAAGGTCTTTTCTCAGAGGCATCTGCCAGGAAGGGGCCGTCGCCCTGATATTCAGGTCAGGTTGGGCCAGAAAGGCGCAACTAACAAGACCTGCTCCTCGTCCTCCCTGACCTTGCACAGTAACTGTGCGAGCAGGCCACTGGGGGAAACGCATATTTGAACGCATACATTGACGTATGACTCCAGAGGAGCAGACGGCGAGCGAGCTGAGACATGCTACCATTGCCATGCTGTCCATCCTGACCAGCACGTGTTGCCCCTCTAGCACCGGTGAAAAGCGGCGCAGAGCGAGAAACACTGCCAACAGCTCCAGGCAATTGATATGCCAATGCAACTGGGTTCCCTTCCACAGGTCCGCAGCTGCATGCCCGTGACACATGGCCCCCCAGCTCATACTAAAAGCATCCGTCGTGACGGATTAGCGGTGCCCTGGGGCGGGGACGCTGGATGCCTGCGGGGTGCTCGGCGCTGCCGCTTGGCCGGAGGCGCAGGCAGGGGCGGCGGAAAAGGTCTTGAAGTCACAGGCGGGCGCCCTCGGCGAGGAGCAGTGGATGTGGATGGTTCGGCGGGGGAGCGGTCTTACGGTCCCGCCGATAGATGACTTTACCCATTGCATCCGACTGCTCCACGTGGACCACCATCCTGCTCCACCATCCAGGGTGGTGAGGGCAGAGGCACACGCAGATCGGCCAGAGAAAGGTGCCCTCCAAGACTGCGTGAGCCTACTGTGCACTTCCGGGACGAAGGGGACGGAAGGCTTAGAAGGTTTGCCCTTCTTTGTATCGTCCATGTAGCACCCATCTAGTTGGTCCGGCCGTGGGGCTGGGGGATGAACCATCTCCAGACCCACGGCCGAGGCAGCCCGGGAAAGCACGGCTAGCATATGCGCTTCTGAAACTACGAAAATCCCCATAGTGGAAGTTTCCACATAGCATTGGAGTTCCCCTCTCGATGGGGAACCCGAGTTAGATGGGTTTTTTCAGCCTATGCTGTTTCAGTTGATAACAAAAGTGAAAACCTTTACAAGACACAAAGTGTGCAGAACTCCCATCCCAACAATGTTTTTTATTTACTTTTGATAAAATTTTATCACAATATTTAAAGAGATAGTTTACTCAAAAATCAAAATTAAGAGTTCATTTACTCACCCTCAGGCCATTGAATATGTAGAATGTGACATTTTTTTCCTTCAGTAAATAAGATTTTTAGCTGAATTATTTATTTAATTTTATATTTAATTTTTTTTGTTAAGGGACTGTAAGCTTAAGCTTACTACACTTGTGGGCTGTTTGCCTAGGCTGTGAATTAATGCTAATAATATTGTAAACAATGTTTAATTTCTTGTACAGACCAAACATTAAGCTTCATAAGACCTCGAGATCCACAGAGATTGATTTGGACTTGTTTGTATGTGTTTATGTTTTATCTAAAAAAGGTTACCATTGACTTGCATTGCTGTACACAAAACACCAGGGACCAGATTCATCATAAGATTCAGCAAAGAATATGCAGTAATGATTTACAGGTGAAAAGTCACCTACATCCTCAATGGCCTGAGGGCAAGTAAATTTATTGTACATTTTCATTTTAGGGTGAACTATCCCTTTAAGGATAAACGAATGCTGATTTGATGTTCTGTTGATCTTCTTTATGGTTTGACAGAATACAGTACAAACACCTCAAAACTCCTTAGACATCATTTAACAATGTCATTTAGCATTATACTGAATTTACCTCACACATTTAATGTCTATAGTTCAGGGTTGTACTGGCTCTTATGTTTACTTCATCTTTAAACTAAAGTGAATTGTGTGTGTGTTATTCCACATTTTTTGAGTTGGTGTGAAACATGTTATCATGTGGTTTGGAATTTACTGAGCTTCATTACCCTTCTCTTCATGGTTCCCAGGCAAGCCGCTTTAGCATCTAAAGCAGCATATGTGAGCCACAGGCCTGTAGAAATATGCTGCATAAAGCACATGGACTCGCCATACTTGATCTCAGGAATACCCATTCCCTCAACATCCCGCTTCTTCTTCTCCCCTCTCCACTTTCTCCTGTTCTCCGTGAAGAAGAAAAATAAAGAGAGAAAACAAAAGCGGTTAGTATTTGTAGACTAACTTTTCAAGTAGTGTTAATATGAGCTGAAACAGACTTTTGAAGCACGGAAAGAGAAGGCAGATTGTTTGGTGTTTGCTTTCTCTGGATCCAGAACCATCAGGCCCTTCTCCTCATCCAGACTCAGATATCGACCTGTTGTGATGTGGCGAACGCGGAACGCCTGACCCCAGAAAGATTGTCTCACCCGATTCTCAGGGGCTCAAGTCTCCACAATGAGCGGGCCTGACTACATACCGCCCCTCCTTCATACTGAGCAATCCTAGACAGAAATGGACATTATAAAAAATTATAAACAACACAACAAAGGGATAGTTCAACCAAAAAAAAAAAAAAAAAAAAAAAAAGGTCATTATTTATTCCCAATTCACTTGTTCAAAACCAATATGAGTTTCTTCCTTCTGTTGAACACAAAAGAAGATATTTTGAAGAATGTTAGTAGCCGGCACCATGGTATTTTTTTATTACTTATGGACCCTTTTTTACAAGACACATTTTATAGTCATCAGCTTTTTAACTCCTTGAAATTTATTTTCATATTTAAAGACTATATAATAAAATAAGTATGAGTGTGTGTGAATGTTTCCCAGAGATGGGTTGCGGCTGGAAGGGCATCTGCTGGTAAAACACATGCTAGATAAGTTGGCAGTTCATTTTGCTGTGGCAACCCAGATTAATAAAGGGACTAAGCCGAAAAGAAAATGAATGAATGAATGAATGAATGAATAATATAATACAAAGTACAGCTTCATAAATGTACATACAATTTTATATAATAAAATAATAGTCTTATTTTATTATTCATAACATCCATACACACTCATTCACACGCATACACTACGGACAATTTAGCCTACCCAATTCACCTGTACCGCATGTCTTTGGACTGTGGGGGAAACCGGAGCACCCGTAGGAAACATGAGAACATGCAAACTCCACACAGAAACGCCAACTGACCCAGCCGAGGCTCGAACCAGTGACCTTCTTGCTGTGAGGCAACAGCACTACCTACTGCGACACTGCGTTGCCTCTATTATATCATATTTGCATCAAATTACAAAAATAGTTAATTAAAAAATAGTTAACACTTTACTGAGGTGTTTCTAATGCAGCGTCTATGAATGGGACAGTACATTTGACATTGTTCTCTTCTGGCAGCTGATATCAGTCTCACATTATTTTTTTTTTTATAAAAGTCGTGATAACACTATCAATATCGAGTTTTTCTATTGTTATTTGAGCAAGTTGGAATAAAAAAAAAGTATTTGTGGTACTCTCCCATTCACTGCTCTCTGAGAAACTCAGACATGTGAAAATGGTCTATTGTTGAAGTTAATAGGTCCCAGCAAACAGCCTTCTTCAAAATAAAAGGTGTATAATCACATGAGGGGAAAAAAGATGGGTTAATTTTTATTTTTAGGAGAGCTATTCTCTTAAACATTCAATGTGTAATATGCAGTGTGAAAAGCTTAGAGTTCACCATTTCAGAGGTCAAACACATACAGTAAAATAACAAAAAGAGTGCACTTAATTGACTCTTCACTATTTTGATTGACAGCTTAGTTGACTAATTATATTGCTGATATTATAAGGTCCCTGTCACAATGCAGATGTGGATGATGCAGAATTGATTCTCTATGATTTTCTATTTCTGAATGTTAATTGATAAAGTGATTCTGATGGAACGCAAAAGGAGAAACTCTGAAGCTCAGAACAAGGGTAGCGCTCGGACACTCTGTGGCCTGCACACATAACAGATGCATGATGGTGGCGTGCGAAATCAGACTGGCACCATCTGTGTAAAAAGTAGCGTAAGGAAGCACTTTTGCTTTGGTGATGATGAAGGGTGAAAAATCTTGGACAAGAGCCTCACGCATTATATCCTGAATATAATCATTTGAATGTATATTTCATATCTTTTTATATGAGATCAACATGTAATTTCTTAACAAATTTTTCATCAGTTTCCCTGGAAGGGCACACATTGAAGGCAGGAGCACCATGGCTAGAAGCAGAAATTTGTTGGGTGAGTATTGCGGAGGATAAGGACACCATAGGAAATGTTATTGTTTCCATATCAGGACATACAATGTCATCTAATTTGGGAAATAAATCCTCAAATTAACAATAGCATATACAGTAGCATAAAAATTAGGAGCCTTTAGGTACAGTATGTGTTAACACCCAAATCCTGTTTAATTGCTGGGTCATGAAACAAGACAATGACCTTGTCTGAGGTTTTATCTTCTAAAAAGACCGGCCAAGGACCATAAAGTGTTTATATATATATAAATATAAATATTTATATATATATATATATATATATATATATATATATATATATATATATATATATATATATATATATATATATAAATATTTATATTATATTATATATATATATATATATATATATATATATATATATATATATATATATATATATATATATATATATATATATTTATATATATTTATATATATATTTATATTTATATATCGTCACCTTAGAATTATAAGGTTCTACCTGACATTTTTGTCAAAATTGAGTTATTGACATATTCTTATTAAAGGACAACTTATTTACATTATGGGATGTTTTTTTAGAAGTTGTTTACATTTTAAGACACTTTATTTAAAAAACAAATGTTACACATGCACTGTTTGCTACGGAGTGTAAAAACTTTGAAGCTCAATATCTCAAAATCAGTCAGAACGCAGATAGAACCTTATAATTCCAAGGTGACGATATATATATATATATATATATATATATATATATATATATATATATATATATATATATATATATATATATATATATATATATATATATTTTTTTTTTTTTTTTTTTTTATTGGGCATCCTATTTTTTTTTCATATAACTGTATATCAGATTGAGTAGTTCAGAAATGTTACTGGAATAGGCAAAATTGTGACATTAACATAATTAACATTGCAGATAAATGATCTTCAAAGTTTATCACACTAAGCATCTACAATGCTCAAACCCACTGACCTGAGAAACAACATAGTGTTTCTAAACCTGCTAGGGGAGTAGCCAATCAAATATTTAAAGCTGTTGCCACACATTTTTTTAAAAGTTTATTTATAACAGTTTAAAAACGTGTATATGTCACTTCTATAAAGCCTCAATGACAGGGATCTGTAACATTATGACAAATATGTTGTTCTCATTTTAAGAATCCCTAATCTTAACCTTTTACAGTAACTTTATTTTTAGATTTTTTTTCTTTGGTTAAGCTGTGTTTCTGACAGTACATTTTGAGTGTTTCGTATCAATAATAATGATTGGATAGTGACAACAAGGCAGATTTTAATAAAACCATCAGGCAGTCATGATTCAAAACAGATGGTAGCATGCAGATAATTCAAAGGGTAATCATTAACAGGTAAAAGATTGTGGCAGGCGGCAAAACAAACATAAACATAAAAAAACAAGGGTCAAAACATGGCTAGACTAGACAAGGAAAATTTTGGAAATTCTCACTACAGTGAAAACAAGACTCAGCCTGGATGTGTGTGTGGTTGGTGTGTATGTAGTCAAAGTAATCAGTCTTGATCAGCTTCAGCTGTGTGTGTGTGATCAGGAGGTGAACTGAAACTGGTGTGTGACTGATGGGCATGATGGTATTTGTAGTTTGGTAGAATGACAGGATGTGTTCTCCAACAGCCTGCAAATGCAACACTGCTGGTGATCACAACAGATTAGAGCTGAAGATCTTTCTCCCGAACCTGAGAGAACACAAAGGGACCCGACGGGTTCGGGCTTAATTTCTATCATTTTAGACAGGGTTGTGCCGGGCCTGGGCTTGCGCGGTAAAAGAACGGTCATGTGACGCATTTCGATTAGCGTGAGAAAGTAATCAAATCGTTTGTTAAAACATCAAAACGCATCCCTGCAAAGGTGAAACAAACGATGACAGAGAAGTCAAAAAAAGCTAATTTTGCAGAGTGGGAAAATGTACAGCAAGCTGACAAGGAAAATGACGAGGTCACTCGCTACACTGAAACCACTGTCATGGAAAATAAAATGGATGTTCTTGGCTGGTGGAAGATGAACAAACAATCCTACCCAAAACTTGCAAAATTAGCCAGATCAGTATGTTGGCATTATTCTTTTATTATTCAAATACCTGTCATAATTTAGAATTTATTTTTATATAATTTGTTAGGAAAAACTTAGGAAAGACTTATTTTTATTGGTGTGTTGGCCAATTTAAAGGCTATGTGTATGTACCTAGGCCTATTTAGAGTGCTGAGATGTTACGATGTTACAGAGGACTTATTTTATTTCTTTGTTCCAACTTCTGAGTGGCCTATAGCCTACAATCGTTATGAATAAATTATGTTAAAACACGTATAAACGACTCATTCTTGAAAAAAGGCAAAAGAGCTGTGTGCATGTGCACATTTGAATAATGTCTGGCTGTAAACAGGTTTGTGATTTAATCCAGGAATCATGGACTCAAAATACTAATAAAGTACAGTATTTACTGCATGAAGCGATTCATTGAAACACAAGGTGTTCTGTGTGAAACGGCTGAAATACATTCAAGATTGAGAGCCCTGTTGTCATACTTGCGCTGCTCCTCTCCCTGATCAGGTGTTGAGATGGCCAGACACTCATCCATGTGACCATGAAACAGTCTTAAGACATGACCTCCAGTTAAGTACCCTGAAAATATAGCCATTTACAGCTCAAGCATCTTTTGTGAATTACAGAGAAATTTCAGAACATTTATAATTCATAATTTAACATTTTTTTTTATTATAATGATTGATAATCTTGCTGAAGTCTCACCCTCTGCCAGCTCGCAGCCTGAACAGACTGGATTCATGTTCCATAAGGTCTGCATGAAGGAGGCATCAACCATCAGGTCTCCACTGGCGTATGACAGATGCTGCAAAGAATGTCACAGACATCAGCTATGCAGAGGTTTGTGTTTGATATTATTGCCGTTTTGCTGAGGACTTAGAAAGCCTTACAAGGTATCTCTCTGATGACACGCTGACCAGGATCAGGTCATCTCCTACTCTGACCTTCTCACCCTCCGACCTCTGTTTGGATGCAGGATGGATGGTCCACCAACATGCTTCCCCTGAACACAGTAAAAAAATAAACTGTTAAATTATTCTAACATACATTTGTTTGATATACTGACACAATTAAAAATATATATTATTATATAATGTTTTATTTTGCAATGTGTAAGGTATTTTATGTAAATATGCAAGACTTCCGATTAATTAACTGATATACTGTGGGTAAATAAGGATAACAAAGAGCAGTAAAGCAAATGAAATCAAATTATTTGCACTATTTACCAGTATGTGACTGTATTCATGACAACACATTCAAGCAATAAATAGAAGTAAAACAATACAATTTGGCACTATTAAGCAGCATAACAAGCTTATTGGTTAAGCTAAATAACAAGAGCTAATAAAAAAATTAATAATAATAATAATAATAATAATAACTATTATTATTATTAGTAGTAGTAGTAGTAGTAATAAACAATAAATAATTATCTTTATTAAATAATAATAATAACAATAATAATTTATTATTATTATTATTATTATTATTATTATTATTATTATTATTAATAAATAATATTTTTTAATTAATCATAATAAACAATTATTATTTATAATAATAATAATTATTATTATTATTAGTAGTAGTAGTAGTACTATAAACAACAATAATTATCATTATCTTTATTAAATAATAATAATAATTATTATTATTATTATTATTATATAAAGATAAATATTATTTTAATTAATCATAATAAACAATTATTATTTATAACAATAATAATAACAATAATCATTATTATTATTATTAATTATGCTTTTCATCAGATAAAATAATGCAACTAATACATGTAGTAAATAAAATAAAGTAAAATATAACAATTAATAAATGTGTATTCCTGTTATACACAAAATAATATGTAACAGTAGTACTAACAATGTTTTTAAGTGTTAAACACAGTCCAGCACATCAGTAAACATATTTAGATTTTTTTTTTTACTGGATTGCCCTGAACAAACACAACACAACATAAGATCCACACATTGGTCTTGATCAACAATGGAAATTAATTTGATATTTATCAGGTAATTTCATGACACAGAATGTAGTGTACCTGTAGCATCCCCCTGCAGGCCCACATCAAAGGCCAGCTTGTCTGTTAGTGAACGTGATGTCGTCAGGCAGCTGAGATTCTGCAATTCAGCAGAACACACATCTCCTTAATAACAATGCCATCAAATGAAACATTGGTAAATGGTGAAGAAGACTTGTCATGCATTTCTGACCATGCTAGAATGGTAGTGTCTCAGGAGGATGGCATGACCATAAAGCAGCGTTCGGTGTCCTCCTCCCTGAGATGACTGTAGATAAAAGTACAAAACACAAAATGAAGTTAAAAAATGTTTTCATATCAACAAACGGTGCTGTGAGGGCTCAGAAAAGTTGGCTATATATGTTTGATGATTTTACAGAAACTGAAGAGATCCATCTTTTTGGTGACATGATGACAATAAAGAGACAAAACAGTGGACGTTTTAAAACAAAAACATTGTTATGAAGGGAGAAAAGAAAATACCAAAACTTCCTTCACATCCGTTCACATTCACAGGAAGTGGGTTACAGTACCATGAGGAGAGCATACATAAGTACAGAAACACTCAATGAAGAGTGGAGTCAAAGGTCACACCAAACCAGGTGGATTCACATTCGTCCGCCATGACGACAACAAACACATCGTGTGGACGGCTTACCTTTTCTCAACATCCAGTAAGGTTTAAAAGCAAGAGAACACGATTATTGTTGCTATTAGTGAGTTTATTTCTATAGTATCATTCTATTTATGAGTATGATTACATAATGATGAGAGAGAGAGAGAGCACCACAGCAGACCTGAAAGAAAACTCAATTATTAATCAACCGTACGTCGCTCCAAATCCAAATATGACTTTCTATTCCTCTTTCTATATATGGGATATACTGAAAGTTACTGCTCGTTCTTTGCTATGAAAGTGGACCACTTTATACAGATGACATTTTTTTTAAAAGTTTTATGTAGATGCTCTTTTTTTTTTAAGTAACTGATGTGTAGATTAAATACGGAACGCTAAGCAAGTGTGGATAGCACATGTATGTCTGTAAGACATATTTTAAAACGCATTTGGTCTTGAAAACATCTGCTGTGTACAATGTTCTGATAAACATCTTTAAAGGTGCTGTATGTAAGTTTTTGACTCTTCTAAAGCATAAAAATACCATAATATGTGTGCAGATATTTAAGAAACATCCCAAGTGAACATACTTGTTTAACTGAAAAACAATGCTGAAGTCAGATATTCTGCTTTGAAAATGGGTTTTCCGTGCCGGAACGTTGTCTTTGTTTACATAAATTTCATATGCACGATGCCAGTTTAGCCAATTATATGTCAGCACCCTGGGTTGCCTTGTTGGAAAACAGCGTATTTCATTCATTCATTCAGAAAGACTCTGAAAGCATGCGTCCGTGACCAAAAAGAACAGTATGGGAGACAGATGCAGTTCCACATGAGGTTATTAATTAGCAAATTACATAAATATTACGAACGTAAACATTAGGTGAGCAGGTTACATTGTAACCGCGTGTCCTAACAACACGCTGTGACGAGAGAGGCAGTGATCAGCTATTTGGCTGTTTGCACCAGACGAAACACGGCAGAAATGTAATTACAGCCTTTCAGAAGCACAGAATATGCACTCGCTCACCAAACGGTAAGGTTTAGAATCTATTTAATACATGTTAACCCACTTCAACATCAATGTAGATGCTGAATCACTCATATGTGTTTAGTTCTAAAGTTCAATTTCAGACGGTTTATTGTATTTTCAAGATCTGAGGTGAACTTTCTGCTTTCAGTATATGGCAACAAATGCCATGTAAAATGCATTCAAACTCGCATTGTTAGCATTTAGCACAGAATAAAGCACACAAGGCTTACCTGAGGTGATCTAGCTGTCATAGGTTTCTGTTGTTCAGCTGTGAGAAATAGAAGCCATTTCTAATATATCAATTCGAGGTGTTGGTTAGGACAAAAACTCCTTTTAATATGGAAAATATTCCCTCTATCGCGTGTCGTTGCTTTTATTTAGAACACAGTTTAAATCACTCGCTCCTGTACACAATCTGGCATCCTAGCGTACTTTTATTATGATCCAGAAGTGCAATACCTAGTTCAACCACTTGGTGTCAAACTTACATACTGCACCTTTAAAAGGTCTGCTTTACAAACATTCTAAATTATTCATTCATTCATTTTCCTTCGTCTTAGTCCCTTATTTAACAGGGGTTGCCACAGCGGAATGAACTGCCAACTATTCTGGCATATGTTTTACACAGCAGATACCCTTCCAGCTGCAACCCAGTACTGGGAAACACCCATACACACTCATTCACACACACTCATACAATACGGCCAATTTAATTTATTCAGTTCGCCTATATCACATGTCTTTGAACTGTCTGGGAAACAGAGGAAACCCACGCCAACACAGGGAGAACATGCAAACTCCACACAGAAATGCCAACTGGGCCTCAAACCAGCGACCTTCTTGCTGTGAGGCGACAGTGTTAACCACTATGCCACCGTGCCACCTACATTCTAAATTATAAACATCTTAAAGACATATTGTAAATGTTTATTTATTGTCTGAAAGGAGACATCCAATAGACAAAGTAAATGAGCAAACACTCATCAAACATTTTTTAGAAGGTAGACGGAAAACATCAGATAGACATCTCTGCGATGTACATGTGCTATTGCGATTAGCGTTTTCTAAAATAACTTGCTTCTGTCTTATTCAATAGTATCTGGATGCAGCCTTTATGATGCAAGCTGAGATTGCATCACTTAGCGATGCAATGTCAGACACAATGCACTCTATGGAGCGCGTGACGTCACTGTGACGGGTAGGGTTAGGGGTGGGGTTAGGTGAGCCCATTAAAAGTCATTGGATGCAGCACAGATTGCACTGCACCAGGTCTGCATCCAGACCCCTCTCGTCTTATTACTTGATCAAAAAACAAATTTGATCACAATCGGGAGCTATCTAACAGTGCTTGTTTAAAATGTGTTTTGAGTTGGACAGTGTTAACAGTCTTATAAATGGTTAAAAGGACATTTAGAATATGTTTATAATTCCAGTCGCTCTCCATGGTAAGCTTATCCGCTTTCTAAGTTAACTTGCTACAATGTTGACACTGCAGTGAAGAGACATCTAATTTGTGTGAATCTTCTTCTGGAACATGATTTTTTTTAGAGCGTTTACTCATTTGCAATATGTCTATTAGGTGTTTCCTGATAGATGTTAAAAAGGCATTTATGATAAATCTATCATATATATCAAAATATTTTAAGATGTTAAAAATTTTGAATGTTTGCAAAACAGACTTTCTATAGATGTTTATCAGATCTTCGGACAGATAGATATATATACAGTTGAAGTCAGAATTATTAGCCCCCCTGAATTATTAGCCCCCTGTTTATTTTTTCCCCAATTTCTGTTTAACGGAGAGAAGATTTTTTTCAACACATTTCTAAACATAATAGTTTTAATAACTCATCTCTAATAACTGATTTATTTTATCTTTGCCAGGATGACAGTAAATAATATTTGACTATATATTTTTCAAGACACTTCTATACAGCTTAAAGTGACATTTATAGGCTTAACTGGGGCTGCATTTACACTGCAGATCTTGATGTTCAATTCCGATTTTGTGACTGTATCCGATTTTTTGCTGACCTGCTTACATCATCTTTTAAAAGTGACTCATATCTGATTGTCTGCATTTACACAGCACAAGGCAAAGGCGCAAAGACCAGGAAAAAAAGAGCGGGTGCTGATTGACAGCTGATAATAAAAGCGCGCTCTTTTCTCCATTCCTTTATTTATTCTGTTCGCAGGTTGTTTTTTTTTATTCTTTTTGACAAGTTGTTTTACAATAGTTTATGACAGAAAACAGCAGACACATACTATTTGCAACCCCTATATATATTTCTGGAGATCGCAAATTATGTAGCCAGAGGTAGGTATGGCTGCATTTCGTCTTTTAAATGAACTATAGGGCGACATGACGATGTTCCTTTTTGCACATCCCAGCTGACCGCTTACCTCCGCTTTACCTGTGAATGGCTTTTCTGCTGTTATCAGTTTGTCCAATGGCTTGCTGCGTACGTTGGCGGACTTATAAAGTGGAGCAGAGTTGACCGTTTGGGGTTTGAGTCCGGTGAAGAACGGTTTCAGAAAGCAGGTAAGACAAAAACAATAACAGGGTGAGAATGTGTTAAAATCTGAAAATGTGGTAAAAATTAGGGATGCACCGATGCCGATACTTGCATCGGATATCGGTTCGATATCGAATATTTTGGCTGGATCGGGTATCAGCTGGTCCGATCTTGCGTGTGCGCTATATTCTGTGTTTATAAGCCAACTAATACATGAAGCCTATTTTAAGGCACTAGAACGTTGTCATGTAGGCCCACTATATCCGAAATATTCTGAAGCCATTCTACAGTTTAATGTGAAGTACAGATGAATATTTAAGTGTTTAAATTCATGTTCAGTTCAGCCCTTCCCGCCGCTGCGCCCGTCAATCATTCTCCATTCATTCACAATTCAGTCTGCTTCTCGCATTTGACAACAGGAAAGACTTTCTCTAAGACTATTTGTTCCTGTTAGTTTAAATAATTAGTGGAGAAATGCATTTAGTTTTGCATTAAATGGGTTCATTTTGACCTGCAGCAGGAGTTCATTTCATCATATTTGAGCTGCTGTGTGTGTTAGATCAGATCGCATTCGCAATACTGGGATGGAGACGGTTATTACCTGCTCTTCACACACACAGTAGGCCTACCTGAAATGTTTAGAAAAGCCTCAATAATGCATTGGACAGATCCTCAACACACTTATTTCTTCCATTTGAGCTGCTGTTTTGCAAATGTCTGCAGATACCGGAGCGCTGCGCGCTTTGTCTCCGATGCATCAAGCGCTTTCATTCACGTGCCGGCTGCATGCGCAGAGGCGACGTATGCCGCTCCGTTTAAGATTATTCTTACAATGAGTTTGTTCTCCCATCCTTCAGACTGAGTTTATTTTTCTAAGGTGAATACTTTAAGTGCTGCGAAAAATTTTAAAGCCTGGCCCATTGTGGTCAAAGTAGTTTATTAAATAAATTAAAGGTGAAACTGACGGGCGCAATATGGATTGTTATTAACAGAAAATGATTTAGCCTAATATAGGCTATTCTGAAACTGTGAACATTTCACTGTAATTTTATATATTAATATTTTGTTTAACAGTTTGTGTTTTGGCTCTGAAGCATATAAGCGGACCTTGTTTTGAACTTTCTCCGTCTCACTCACGGCGAGATTTGGAGAGGAATTATTAAGGAAAACTGGCATCAGATGGTTTAGTTTAATCTGCATCAAACCTGCAGGAAAATATCAGGCTTTAATTTAATAAAATTAATAAATTTAATAAAAGGCTGATTATTTTACCAACGATGTAAATAGCCTGAAGATTTCAAAGAAAAATCTTAATATTAAAAAGGAAGGGACAATATCACAAGAAATGCTCAAATAATGTAGCCTAGTTCACAGCAAGCATGTTGTAGATTGTGCCGTCTGTCATGTATACCTATAGGTCTGTTATTCTTTATTAAAGAAGATATATGATTTCAGTTTAGCACCAGAGCTATAGAAACTGCTCATTTCGGTTAATTTTGGCTCGTTAACCGAATGTTAACCGCTAACAGATTAATATTAAAATATTAATAAAAAAAAATAATTGACGTGCCTATATTTTCTGTGACACATTAAATATTGCATTTTAAAATACTTATTTATTTAACATGCAAACAGCATACAGGACATAATATAGCATCTTCACCTGCTGTGTTTTCAGCAGCATATAGAAAAACAGAATAAGCTAAACAAAAAGAATAAAATAAATCCTGCTCTAGATCTTTCCCCTAAATGACAAATTTAAATTACAAAACGAAAACACTGACTGAATACTTTTTAAGAACCGGCAGGCTGTTTGTCCAATCATGTTTTTTTCTTCTTCCATCAAATAAAAATATCAGGCTACCTCAAATAGATCGCTCCACGGAAAATATGCATTTAATTAATGTTAATTAATTAATTAATGTTAAACATTACAAATCTCCTGTCAACATGTTTAATAGATTTCATTAGTTTAAAGTTTATGTCTTTAATTACGATTATGACTTATTTCCTCTGTCTCATTCGCGGTTCATGTGTGCGTGCACTGCGTGTAATGAAAGACAATGAACCTAAAGGCTCTATGTTGACTTTTTGTAAAATGTATTGGCTACTACATAGCATATAACAATTTTGTTGTTTACATATGATATTGCATTATTTGCATACATGTTTTTTTAAGCTGTAAAATGAAAGCCTCAGTTTGGTGCGAGGTCCATTATGCAAAAAAAAAAAAACTTTAGATTTGTTTGATTGGTAGATTAGGCTATGTAGGCTATTTAAAAAAATATATTATATAAGAACTATTAATAACTGTAATTTTCCAAATGGAAAAAAGGTTGGTTAGTTGGTTGAACACTAAATCACCAATAGCCCATTTATTGAGTTTATGACACGGCTCTGGCAGCACAGAGGCGATCCGCATCAGCGCTCGCTGGTTTGTCAACAATTCTGTGTCAAACTGTGAGCAGAAATATCCTTCTTTCATTTTGCTTCTTTGACAAAATATGTAGGCACGTGTGGTTGCACGTTACTGTTACTGCACGCGCTTTTCCATTCCAAAAACGAGAGGCGCACCGCACTGCCTTTATTGATGACAAGAAAAAGAGGAGTGCGTTGCTCTTTTTATGTCACTAGGAAATTACTGAATCCGCTGAGCCGTATTGTGCGCGAGTGTTCCTGTCAGTAATTGTAATTTTTAATTGCATTATGATATTCAAGATTTGTAAAGTCATACAGCTTTGAATGACTTGAAACAGCGACCACAAGTTTCTCCTCCATCATTAAAAGCTCGCCGAAGTCGTCTTGACAACACAGACACTGCTGTCACCTCAAAGAAAACCCAGCCTCTGCTTTCATTTGATTGAAGAATGAAAAAGACGAGACTGACGTAACACGCTTTTTCTGCTCGAGAGCACATAGCGCGCAACGGCAAAACATTAGTAAACCATGCAAAAGATGCACCTATCAGTCTCAACGCAAAAAAAAGCATTGGGGTCAAAAAACTGCACAGTATCGGGATCGGATCGGTATCGATCGATATTTAGAATTTTGGTATCGAGATCGGATCGGTTCGAAAAAAATGGTATCGTGCATCCCTAGTAAAAATCAAGCTTTTCTTTTTCTGGGTTGCTTTTGAAAACACTGTGGGTTGGGTTTAGGGGAGTGGGTGGCTGCTAGTCAATCGGTGCTTTTGAAAACACTATCGGTTGGGTTTAGGGAAGGAGGAGGGTGGGTCAGTCAGTCAGTGAATAGCTGCCTCTGGTGGATTTAAAGGAGAACAGCAGGCGTAAATGGCACGTGCGAGAGAAATTTAAGATCTCAGAAAGCGTACACAGCGGCCTCTGGTGGATTCGCTAAAACAAAAACTGCAAAAAACTTAACTCCTAGGGACGTATTTAGCGCTCTCCAGAAATGTATATAGGGTTACGTAATCAGAATGAGCCTGGATTGACTGTTTTCATCTAGGTACTGTACATTAACAGGACGCAATAATAGCAAAGAGTGTAAATTACTATATTTATTACAATTAAACTCTTATCTTTATCAGGGCTCAAAATTCCGACCGTTTTGGTCGCATATGCGCCAGAAATTTTATCTATGCGACCTCAAAATATATTTGGGAGCATTTGTGCGAGTGCATAAAATTGATGTCGTGAGACCAGTTTTCACAGCAAAATGTTCACCACATGCGCGGATTTAAGAGGCATTCACGCATTAAGCATTTTTGCACCTAAAAACACCAAACGCAGCGCTCAGGAATGGTTTCAAACAGTTGACATGTCAACTTGCTGCAGTAAACAAAGCCTGCAATGCTTGCCCCGTGTTCAAGCTCTTCTTATTTGCCCACTGCGCTAGAACAGAACGCGAATGGATTGGTTAATATCAGCTGTTAATCACTCCATTCCGATGACAGGGAGCTACAGCCACAAAAACGTATAGGTCTGGATCTGAGAGAATGAAAACAACACTGACAGATTTAGTTTTAGAAACCACCTGTATGGCAACGTTTAAAATAAAAGTTGTTGTTCAAAAAAAAAAAGGTTACAAATAATGGCACATCTGATTAGTGATCATGTGCTGAATGTCAAGCCAGCATTTACTCTTTTCCAAGAGTGGATAAAAGACTTCCAGTGTTTAAAGTCAACTATGAAAATGACTAAAGCATTCACCGTAAATCCGGTGGGACGGAGTTTTCGGGTAACAGTGTTTGCCACTGAATCTAAACATTTTAAGCACGAGATGTTCTAACATTATTTAATCCTTCATTTAACCGTCACGATGCTGTCAGTCGTGCGATTTTTGTCTGGTGCGCCTACATTTTTAGAAGTTAGGAGCACCGGTGCTACCAAGAAAAAAGGTTAATTTCGAGCCCTGTTTATCAATCCCTCATTAGGCAATTCCACTTTTTGAACATTTACTTCATTTATATTGAAAATAAATTCTAATGTTATATGAAACGGGAAAAGTGAAAAGAGCGAAAGCTGGACTCGAACCCATTTAATTGATTAAAAGTTAAGATTACCATGCTTCTTAAACCACTGCAGCCTGTAGTCATGTGTGATTAAACTGGTATGACATTTGAGGGCAAACATGCTTGTTTTTGAATGAATGCATTAAGAATATTTTATTGCCATGACACAATCAAAAAAAGATAATCAAATATCATTTTCTGATCAGGAAATTCCACCTTGATTTAGAAAATTTTAAATATTTGTACTTGAAATACAAATAAATACTAAGAAAAGCATTTATAAAGCGAGCATGATTGTGTTTAGGGCTGCAGAATATATCATTTCAGCATCAATATCGCAATGTGATCATTCGCAAGTCACATCGCAGGATATGCAATGTTGATTTTGTTTAATAATTGATCATTTGCATGTGTTTTTGAGGCCTGTGACTGTATAATGATTTAAAAGCACTCAGGCATAAGAAAACATACCATTTGTAACTTTAATAATTATTCATTAATTTATTTTTATGTTTATCATTTAATTACTGTACCTGGATACTGTTACATTCAGAAAACACTCTTAATTTTAATTGTATCTGTTTCTTTATTGTTTTTAAAGATTGTTTGTTAGATTTTCTACAGATGCACTCCCACTGCAGAATTATCCCAATCAATCTAATATTATAAACTCTTTCCAAATCGAGATATTAATTAATCTGGTAAAATTGTATTCATATTGCAATATATATATTGAAAAAAAATAAATAAAATTTTGCAATGTCAGATTTTTCCAGTATCTTGCAGCCCTAATTGATTTAGTTATTTTCATTTATTTAATTTGTTTACTTAAATTCATTTCCTTTTCGGCTTAGTCCCTTTATTTATCAGGGGTCGCCACAGCGGAATTAACCCCCAACTGATCCAGCATATGTTTTACGCAGCGGATGCCCTTCCAGCTGCAACCCATAGGAAACACCCATACACACTCATTCACACACGTACACTACGGCCAATTTAGTTTATTGAATTCACCTGTAGCGCATGTGTTTGGATTGTGGGGGAAACCGGAGCACCTGGAGAATACCCACACCAACATGGGGAGAACATGCAAACTCCACACAGAAATGCAAACTGACTCAGTCGATATACATATTTTGCCAATATATTTTGCTTTAAAAAGTAGGAGAAGGGTGAAAGAAACTCTGCGTTTACTAAAGAAAACCTGCTTCTGATCAGGTTAGGTTCATAGATTAAGTTAACAAGGTAACATTTCAGGGTTAACCTACTTGTTTTCACTCATCCTCCTCTCTGAAAGGGGCAGCAGTTCCCCACACCATCCCAACTCATAACATCACTGTATTTTTGCTGAAGAGAATTCCTTCTCCTAAAAAAATGGATTAAAAGCTCTATACCTCCTTAATATAATTACGATTATGATCCGGTTCGCTTGAGTATCACAGATAGCGAAAAGCACGATTTAACAGACTGTCGAGTTCGGCCATTTCGTGTCAAATAAGTATCGGTAAACTGAAAGTACAGAATCATCTCAACATTTACCTCAGACCGCTTCAACGAGTTGTGCGCATTTGACCCAAACAGGGCGTTTATTTATTGATTTATTACTTTTGTGTGTACTCGTGTAAGTGCCACTTAACCTTACACGGTCATAATTGATAAGTAAATGTGGATTTACAGAGCATAACGTTACCTGTTCTGTGTTCACCTGTCGCAGGCACTTCATTTTCAATAAGCCTCCAGCCACGCCACGTTTGATCAACTAAATTAATGCTTAAATATATTTACCTAAAGTATTATATCTTAATTAAATAACATTATCAATACTGTCAAATTAAATAGAAAGAAGTCACTTCGGCATTTCACCGAAAGTATTAGCTCTTGCAGATCTCCACTCGAGCAGTCCGGCGGTGGGCGAAAGCATATGGGCGTTGTGATTGGACGGATCACCTGTCAATCAAACGGCCAACGAAAGGTCAAGTGATCTTTTACCTGCGACACCCCAGAGTCCCAGCTCCGAATTGAATGCGGTGTTCGGCCTTCTAGACATCATTTCCATCTAGAAAGTCGAGAAAATCCTGATTGGGATTTTTCTGGAACGCAGAAAAAAACTTTGTGTTTTAATCGCCGCAATGCATTGTGGGAAACGTAAACAATTGCTAATTAAACGTTTTTAATTGCTAATTAACGCATATTTTAACAATGAAAACAGCTCCATGTTGTCTGTAAACGTGTGTTTATTGTATTTTAGTAGGATTTAGCAGCAGTTAAAAAATGCCCCACCGTCGAGAACAAGCATGTCTCATATGCATGATATAAAAACCTATCAGTTTCACAGTTATGGTTGGATGTGTGGGAGGCACCTGGTACGGTGCGGACGGGCCACCACCGTCCCCCAGAGCTCCATGCTTGCATGTTGTAGCTCAGGCCGGTTGACACAGGTGGCCCTGTCCACTCCCATATGATCCCCCGAAGCTCGTGCGCCCCTGGCGTGCGGGTGGAGGCTTTTTGCAACTTGTCCACACCAGCGTTCGTTTATTTATATAGGAAATTCCACTATTTATTTATATAGGAAATTCCACTATTCACCTCATGCGTTGGAGAATTAGCAATATATTTAGACAGCTTACCTTTGTGTGTCTCTCCTATATTAATGGAATAATTCAGAATAGACCAAAGTAAACGCTGCAGACTCACTCATTTGACACCTTTTATTTGAACAAATCAAACTAATTTTCCGCGGCCGCCACACGGCAGAGTAGAAGGTGCAAAATGCCGGCAGAAAGCAAGTCCTCCAGCCGGGCCTCGAAGCCTTAACCTTGTGGTTGTAAGGCGAGAGCGCTAACCACTGGACCACTGAGACGCAAAAGCGGCGGCGGGGGAAAAAAAAGGCTTTTATATGTGTGTATAGGCAGAAGTCATTTGTTAAAATAAAAGGTGGCAAATGAGTGAGCTTGCAGCGTGTACTTTGGTCTATGTCGCCATCTGATGTCGGAACAATGTAACGTCAACTAGCAGTCGCTGTGGATTGTAATAATACACAGCATTCTGAATTATTGCAGCATTTTAGGAGAGAAACACAAAGGAAAGCTGTCTATATATATTGCTAATTCTCCAACGCATGATGTGAATAGGTTGAATATCCTAAATAAATGAACGAACGCTGGTGTGGACAAATAGCAAAAAGCCTCCACCCGCACGCCAGGGGCGCACGAGCTTCGGGGGATCATATGGGAGTGGACAGGGCCACCTGTGTCAACCGGCCTGAGCTACAACATGCAAGCATGGAGCTCTGGGGGACGGTGGTGGCCCGTCCGCACCGTACCAGGTGCCTCCCACACATCCATCCATTACTGTGAAACCGATAGGTTTTTATATCATGCATATGAGACATGCTTGTTCTCGACGGTGGGGCATTTTTAAACTGCTGCTAAATCCTACTAAAATACAATAAACACACGTTTACAGACAACATGGAGCTGTTTTCATTGTTAAAATATGCGTTAATTAGCATTTAAAAACGTTTAATTAGCAATTGTTTACGTTTCCCACAATGCATTGCGGCGATTAAAACACAAAGTCTTTTTCTGCGTTCCAGAAAAATCCCAATCAGGATTTTCTCGACTTTCTAGATGGAAATGATGTCTAGAAGGCCGAACACCGCATTCAATTCGGAGCTGGGACTCTGGGGTGTCGCAGGTAAAAGATCACTTGACCCTACGTTGGCCGTTTGATTGACAGGTGATCCGGCCAATCACAACGCCCATATGCTTTTGCCCAGCGCCGAGGACTGCTCGAGTGGAGAGCTGCAAAACCGGTAATATACTTCCGGTGAAATGCCGAAGTGACTATTTTCAATTTCATTTGACAGTATTGATAATGTAATTTGGTTAAGATATTATACTGTAGTTAAATATATTTAAGCTTTCATTTAGTTGTTCAAACGCGGCGAGTTGATGATGGCGTGACTGGAGTCTTATTGAAAATGAAGTGCCTGCCCCAGGTGAACACGGAGGAGGAGGAACTGGTAACACTATGCGCTGTAAATTCACATTTACTTATCAATTATGACCGTGTAAGGTTAAGTGACACTTAACACGAGTACACGCAAAAATAATAAATCAATAAATAAACGCCCTGTTTGGGTCAAATGCGCACAACTCGTTGAAGCGGTCTGAGGTAAATGTTGAGATGATTCTGTACTTTCAGTTTACCGATACTTATTTGACATGTAATGGCCGAACTCGACAAACAGCACTTAACAATCACCTTCAATGATTTACCAAACTGCAGTTCGGTCTTAGTAACGTACAGTCTGTTAAATCGTGCTTTTTGATATCTGTGTTACTCATGCGAGCTGAATTATGATCATAATTATATTAAATATGTATAAAGCTTTTAATTCAACAGGGTCTGACAAAATGACGTTCACTGTGTGCAGGAGTAAACATTAACTCCAAGCTACAATGTTACCTTTGCTACTTTATGAACCTAACCTGATCAGGAGCAGGATTTGCCTAATGAGTGTTTAATACAAATAAAAGTATAACTGTAATAAATATAGTCATTTACACTGTCCGCTATTATTGCATCCGGTTAATGTACAGTACTGAGATGCAAATAGTGTTTGTCTACAAGTATACACGTATATAGCATTAGCATATCTAGTTATTATAATTTACACTTATTGCAAATAACTGCTACATGGTACAGAATATATCTTGAGCTAGATCTATTGTAACTAGTGCTTGCACTCAGGGGCGGAGTGGACATTTTAAAAGTGGGGGGACAGCTGTATGAAATCCAAAAGTTTACATTCTTAATCACCTGTTTCTAAATGGTCTGTCTCTAAAAGTGAGGGGGACATATCTCCCTCGTCCCCCCCGGTTGCTACGCCCCTGCTTGCACTTATTTTAATTGATCACTAAGGAAGTATGCTAATTGCACTTAGTGTAACATTCTATTTGTGCAGTAAAAGACTTGCATACATAAGTTTAAATCATATTTAACCAAGGACGATAAATAATAAAAGCAAGGTTATCCCAAAGAGATTTAATGTAAGTGCAGTTGAATATTATAGAACGTCTTTTTTCAGACCAAAAACAGTGATAAGCATATCGAAAACTCCAGCGTAGTGTGGACGGATGGAGTAACCGTAGCAAAACTTATGCGTTTTAAAACGAAAACGCATTAGTGTAAACGGGGTCTCCGAGAGAAAAGAAAAATAATTCTCGGCCATCAGAATCAGGTCATAGCAGGGGTCGGACTGGCCATCTGGCAGACTGGGCAGTTTCCCGCTGGGCCGACGTACTCATTTGCTAAAACATTTAAGTTTGTGACTGTTCTTGAACGTCCCAGCCAGAGCCCTGACTTAAACCTAATTGAACATCTAAGTTCATTTTTTCCCTCATTAATGTACACACAGCATCCCATATTGACAGAAAAACACAGAATTATTGACGTTTTTCCAGATTTATTAAAAAAAAACTGAAATATCACATGGTCCTAAGTATTCAGAGCCTTTGCTCTGTATTTAGTAGAAGCAAACTTTTGAGCTAGTACAGCCATGAGTCTTTTTGGGAATGATGCAAGTTTTTCACACTTAAATTTGGGGATCCTCAGCCATTCCTCCTTGCAGATCCTCTCCAGTTCTGTCAGGTTGGATGGTAAACGTTGGTGGACAGCCATTTTAGGTCTCTCCATAAATGCTCAATTGGGTTTAAATCAGGGCTCTGGCTGGGCCATTCAAGAACAGTCACGGAGTTGTTGTGAAACCACTCCTTCGTTATTTAAGCTGTAAATATGGGGTGTTGTGTGTACACTAATGAGGAAACTTATATGATTTTAGCAAATGGCTGCAATATAACCGAGTGAAAAATTGAAGGGGGTCTGAACTCTTTTCCAATGCTCTACGTTTCTATTGTTTTTTAATGTAAACATGTGCTTGATGGATGTGTGTATCCGTTACGCTCGCGCCATTTTTCTAGATGCCGTGTCAATTTAAAAGACTTCCGCTGCGCCCCAATTCACAATACTATCTGTTTAAAATAGTATTCAAAATAGAATATGGCAGCATCTATTTACACTAAGTGCAATTAGCATACTTTATTAGTACTCCATTAAAATAAGTGCAAAGTTACAATAGATCTAGCTCAAGATATATTCTATACCATGTAAGAGTAGCAGTTATTGGCAATAAGTGTAAATTAGTTATGCTATATATGTTTATACTAGCCAGGGCTCTGAACCGGTTCAAGGAACGGAAACGAAAAACGGAAACGAATGACATTTTGCAGGAACAGAAACGAAAAACGAAAAAAAGATAAACTTTAATCGTTCTGAACAGAAACGTTTACAGTTAACCGCTTAATAACGTTATTTTATCGTTCTCTTTATTATATGAATTTGGGAGACAAAAAGCATTCATTTAAAGCACGTGAACAAATGCAACGGTGAGGCATACAACGTGAAATGCCCGCGAAGCAGACGTCATCAGCGAGAGTCGTTTCTGATGCGACGTCCAGACATCGATACCTAGATGCCACATAAAAGTCAAGTCGCGAAACTGAGGTCAGGACCAGCTGAAGCCCTTGCGAAATGTCAAAACAGCACTGAAATTAACAATCCATTACGCTATAACTAACTTGCATGTTAGTTATAGCGTAAAACGCCCATAATGATGCTCTAAACAGGGTGGAGTAACAACTTCTTTAGAGAAGAACCCCATCATTTCTTTGTGCAAATTATATTGTTTTACACAAACACGCATTTAAAAAAAAAATCCAATATTAGTTTTGGTAAAAACATGCACTCGCTTTCCATATTAATTGAAATATATGTAACTGGCACATATAGGGCCTATGCTTCCTTTCTAATATTATAGAGAAGTTGAACATTAGATATTCTATTCTAAAACATAAAATCACTTACAAAAGCTAACACTATTCTAATATCAAATATAAATCATAGAAATAAATAATGATGCGATTTATTATAAATATACTTTAATAATAATATTAATCATATTAATGATGATGATGATGATTATTATTATTATTAAGTAGGATATTGTTTATTTTTTTTATTTTTTTAAAGTCTACTTTTACAATTTGACATATGCAAACCACAGCAGAAAGTTCTAACCAACAGGCCCATGTCATATACAGTACAGATACTTAATAAATAACCTACTATAAATAAAAAGAATTAACGTATGCTGTGTTTTTTATTTTCACAAGCTTTGGAGATGTAACATAAATTCCGCTTTTTAATAGTAGCCTAGGTTACCTATAGCTTTCGCCATGAGCCTGTGTTCTACATGATATCAATGTTTTCAAAGGGCACTGCGAATGGAGCGCAATTGTAAACATGAAGATCGCTAAAACTGAACTGTAAAAATACTTTGAAAGCAAATTACACCTAAGAGTGATGACTTTAATGCTTTTTTATTTTTTTAATAATTCCAACTTTGAATGTAAGAATGTTCTAAATGAATAGGGCATAGGGGGGATAAGTGAGAATAGAACACAGCCAGGCATAGGTGGAGCGTGTGTAAGGCTGGGGAAGGCTTAGCCTCCCCCTCGCCAGAGACCACGGAGATAGCAGCAAAGACAAAACTGCATTGAAAACATGTAACGGGTGTAAGGCGGAAAATGAAGGTAATTTAATGTTGTTGATTAACAGAACACTTTAATTAGTGTAAGTTTGTCAATCAAATTTAAAGTCCTCCTCCGCACTAAAATGGAACTGTCCAACCCCACGTTTGCACTGATGAGCGCTGTTTTTGACTGGAGTTCGCAGCAGCTCTGAAAACTAAACCAAAAGTGCTGACCAGCGGACTGTTCTGATTTGCTGGTCTAGGACATAAGTAATAAAATGACAAAAGGGTATTACGAGAGAGGTATAATAATATATTATTCTGCTTTAACTTGTTTTCAGCATTAAATGAAATTGGTAGTTTCATTGTAACGTATTGTAGCCTAGTGTAGTAATCGTGTTTAGGCGATCGTTTGGAGTTTTAAATTTCAAAGGTCTGAAAAATATAACAGGACATGCTGATCTTATTTGCAGTGTTGGGGAAAAGTATTAGGCCTACATTACAATCTAAAGTCACTTAAAAAGTAGCTAAATGTATTACTTAGTTTCTTTTTAGGGAAAGTAATGTGATGTGTGTTGTTTATTTATATGCGTTCTTTAAGAGTAGCTTTAGGCTTATTTAAAACACTGCTTATTTGCAGTTCTTAAGCATAAACTTAATTTTTCATAAATGGGCTTAATTCAGTATAATTGTACTTCACTTTATTTAATCAAATGTAGGCCTATAGATTATTTGGTTGCATTTAAAACTTATAACAGCGCCGTTTACTGTTCTACATTCTTCACTGGTCATCATTACTGATCTGAATGCCCAACCTACTGGCGGATAATGATTTTGCATTGTAATTCTGTGAAGTGTTTTTTAGAGCGTTGATTAATGCAGTTTAATGTCACAACGTCAAGATATGTTTTTAATTATGTTTTAGTGTGTATTTTGAAATAATATAAATCTAATTTAAATATACAATTACTCACGCTAGTTAATGGCTACTGGATCACCGTTACTCTGCAATGGTTGCCTCTTATTAAATTGCCAATAAGCACATAATAACGCAAATAAACTCCTAGTTTATGTTGTCATATTTTCATTGTCCTTTTTGTTGTTTCTAGCTTAATAAATAAAAAATAAATTCAGTATCTGAATCACAGTTTTAAAATGCTTATATTTATATATTTATTGCTGAATTACAAGTTCAGTTTTCACCGAAAGTGAATGATTTCGGATTCATTTCTGCTATTTATTTATTTATTTTTGCAAAAGTGTTGGATTACTCAAAAAATGTTTTAAAATTTCTGGCCTCGCCCCTGGCTGTATATCGAAAGTGACATAACCACAAGACTAAACAACAAAGACAACATCAACGCTTATAATGCCCGGTCTAAAAGGAGGATTTTACTGTATAAGGTAGGGCAGTGGCTATTATTTATATTGACTGCCATGCCAAAACACATTTTTGTTTGTTAGAAAAAAGGCTACCATTAATCTATAATATAATATAATATAATATAATATAATATAATATAATATAATATAATATAATATAATATACAATTTATTATTATTATTATTATTATTATTATTATTATATAGATTAGTGGGTTAGTTTAATAAAATATTTTAATGTGTGTGTTGAATAAAATAGACGTTTGTTGATAGGCGGAGCTTTTGTTAAAACCTCTTCTTTGTCGGTTGCAAATCTTTTTAAATGCATCAAAGGGTAGCGGATATATTAGCCTTACCCTGGAGTTTGTTCACCCTCCGCCTATGCAGCCAGGAACTGTTTCCAACTACAGCTCCAGAGGTGTCGTTTCAAGTGCTCAAGTTTGCGATTGTTCGTGGGAGCGATGGATTTGGGAACATTATTTCTACAGAACTTGCGACCTAAGTTGGCTAACGATGGTTTTGGGAAACGCACCCCAGAGCGAGTTTTTGTGCTACCAAAATACAGCGTTGCATGCAATTCACATTCAGTCAGGCGAAGTAAAGGTCTCATTGGATCAATTAATTAATCAAATTAATCAAGCTCTAGCCACGAATAAAATAATAGGATTTTTTTATATTTTAAGATTTTAGACGACGGGTTAGTAGGCCTAATTATATTATACATGGTTAATTATAGGCTATTCAAGTCAATATAATAATAACTTTAATAAAAAAAATGTGGTGGACCAGTGAAAAAGCAGATGTAGGCCTAGTGTACTGTTTAATAATCAATTTAAATGATGTCATAAATAAATAAATAAAAAAGCAGCATTAATTCCCGCCCTGTTATTTGCGCTAAAAAATGTAATTCATAACATCCGAACTGTAGATCGGCAGTGTGTAGCCTAAACTGTATACAGGGGGTGTTGGTCAATAGCCTACAGCACATAATTGAACAAATACATCAGAGGGAGATTATGTTAGCCTAATTTAAGAGATTTAAAAAATGAAAGACACTTTAAAAAAAAGGAACATGCAAATCGGCACCAAATAAAACTGTGTCCCGTGTTTCAGCACTTTCAGCTGGATACCAAGTAGTGGGGCTGTGTGTGTAGCGCCTTTAAGCAGCCTGTCAATCAACTGCTGCTGGTGAGGGAGAGCGCGCATAAGTGCGCAAAGACGGTATACCTAGATATAACCAAAAGCAAGTTCATATTATAAATGTTTCTTTAAGATACTTATCGAAAATTCATTTAACTTTACCCCTCGAATAGAATTTTTAGTTGCACCATTAAGAAATCAGGGCACACTAGAGCCCTGCAATACTTTGTAATAAAATAACGTTCTAACCGTTTTTTTTTCTTCTAGAAAACCGTTTTCGGAATTTTTGTTTAATGAGGAACGCAAAAACAGAAACGAAAAAAATATCAATTCTGCTCGGAGTGAACCGATTGAATTTTTTTTAGTTTTTAAGCCCTGACACTAGCAGACACATACTATTTGCAACCCCTATATATATTTCTGGAGATCACAAATTATGTAGCCAGAGGTAGGTATGGCTGCATTTCGTCTTTTAAATGAACTATGGGGCGACATGACGATGTTCCTTTTTGCACATACCAGCTGACCGCTTACCTCCACTTTACCTGTGAATGGCTTTTCTGCTGTTATCAGTTTGTCCAATGGCTTGCTGCGTACGTTGGCGGACTTATAAAGTGGAGCAGAGTTGACCGTGACGACGGGGTTTGAGTTCGGTGAAGAACGGTTTCAGAAAGACAGGTAAGTATCAGCTGGTCCGATCTTGCGTGTGCGCTATATTCTGTGTTTATAAGCCAACTAATACATGAAGCCTATTTTAAGGCACTAGAACGTTGTCATGTAGGCCCATTATATCCGAAATATTCTGAAGCCATTCTACAGTTTAATGTGAAGTACAGATGAATATTAAAGTGTTTAAATTCATGTTCAGTTCAGCCCTTCCCGCCGCTGCGCCCGTCAATCATTCTCCATTCATTCACAATTCAGTCTGCTTGTCGCATTTGACAACAGGAAAAACTTTCTCTAAGACTATTTGTTCCTGTTAGTTTAAATAATTAGTGGAGAAATGCATTTAGTTTTGCATTAAATGGGTTCATTTTGACCTGCAGCAGGAGTTCATTTCATCATATTTGCGCTGCTGCGTGTGTTAGATCAGATCTCATTCGCAATACTGGGATGGAGACGGTTATTACCTGCTCTTCACACACAAAGTAGGCCTACCTGAAATGTTTAGAAAAGCCTCAATAATGCATTGGACAGATCCTCAACACACTTATTTCTTCCATTTGAGTTGCTGTTTTGCAAATGTCTGCAGATACCGGAGCGCTGCGCGCTGTCTCCGATGCATCAAGCGCTTTCATTCACGTGCCGGCTGCATGCGCAGAGGCGACGTATGCCGCTCCGCATAAGATTATTCTTACAATGAGTTTGTTCTCCCATCCTTCAGACTGAGTTTATTTTTCTAAGGTGAATACTTTAAGTGCTGCGAAAAAATTTTAAAGCCTGGCCCATTGTGGTCAAAGTAGTTTATTAAATAAATTAAATGTGAAACTGACAATATGGATTGTTATTAACAAAAAATGATTTAGCCTAATATAGGCTATTCTGAAACTGTGAACATTTCACTGTAATTTTATATATTAATATTTTGTTTAACAGTTTGTGTTTTGGCTCTGAAGCATATAAGCGGACCTTGTTTTGAACTTTCTCCGTCTCACTCACGGCGAGATTTGGAGAGGAATTATTAAGGAAAACTGGCATCAGATGGTTTAGTTTAATCTGCATCAAACCTGCAGGAAAATATCAGGCTTTAATTTAATAAAATTAATAAATTTAATAAAAGGCTGATTATTTTACCAACGATGTAAATGGCCTGAAGATTTCAAAGAAAAATATTAATATTAAAAAGGAAGGGACAATATCACAAGAAATGCTCAAATAATGTAGCCTAGTTCACAGCAAGCATGTTGTAGATTGTGCCGTCTGTCATGTATACCTATAGGTCTGTTATTCTTTATTAAAGAAGATATATGATTTCAGTTTAGCACCAGAGCTATAGAAACTGCTCATTTCGGTTAATTTTGGCTCGTTAACCGAATGTTAACCGCTAACAGATTAATATTAAAATATTAATAAAAAAAATAATTGACGTGCCTATATTTTCTGTGACACATTAAATATTCCCTTTTAAAATACTTATTTATTTAAACCTAGGCTCTATGTTGACTTTTTGTAAAGTATTGGCTACTACATATCATATAACAATTTTGTTGTTTACATATGATATTGCATTATTTGCATACATGTTTTTTTAAGCTGTAAAATGAAAGCCTCAGTTTGGTGCGAGGTCCATTATGCAAAAAAAAAAAAACTTTAGATTTGTTTGATTGGTAGATTAGGCTATGTAGGCTATTTAAAAAATTATATTATATAAGAACTATTAATAACTGTAATTTTCCAAATGGAAAAAAGGTTGGTTAGTTGGTTGAACACTAAATCACCAATAGCCTATTTATTGAGTTTATGACACGGCTCTGGCAGCACAGAGGCGATCCGCATCAGCGCTCGCTGGTTTGTCAACAATTCTGTGTCAAACTGTGAGCAGAAATATCCTTCTTTCGTTTTGCTTCTTTGACAAAATATTTAGGCACGTGTGGTTGCACGTTACTGTTACTGCACGCGCTTTTCCATTCCAAAAACGAGAGGCGCACCGCACTGCCTTTATTGATGAAAAGAAAAAAAGGAGCACGGTGCTCTTTTTATGTCACTAGGAAATTACTGAATCCGCTGAGCCGTATTGTGCGCGAGTGTTCCTGTCAGTAATTGTAATTTTTAATTGCATTATGACATTCAAGATTTGTAAAGTCATACAGCTTTGAATGACTTGAAACAGCGACCACAAGTCTCTCCTCCATCATTAAAAGCTCGCCGAAGTCGTCTTGACAACACAGACACTGCTGTCACCTCAAAGAAAACCCAGCCTCTGCTTTCATTTGATTGAAGAATGAAAAAGACGAGACTGACGTAACACGCTTTTTCTGCTCGAGAGCACATAGCGCGCAACGGCAAAACATTAGTAAACCATGCAAAAGATGCACCTATCAGTCTCAACGCAAAAAAAAGCATTGGGGTCAAAAAACTGCACAGTATCGGGATCGAATCGGTATCGATCAATATTTAGAATTTTGGTATCGAGATCGGATCGGTTCAAAAAATTGTATCGTGCATCCCTAGTAAAAATCAAGCTTTTCTTTTCTGGGTTGCTTTTGAAAACACTGTGGGTTGGGTTTAGGGGAGTGGGTGGCTGCTATTCAATCGGTGCTTTTGAAAACACTATCGGTTGGGTTTAGGGAAGGAGGAGGGTGGGTCAGTCAGCCAGTGAATAGCTGCCTCTGGTGGATTTAAAGGAGAACAGCAGGCGTAAATGGCACGTGCGAGAGAAATTTAAGATCTCAGAAAGCGTACACAGCGGCCTCTGGTGGATTCGCTTAAACAAAAACTGCAAAAAACTTAACTCCTAGGGACGCATTTAGCGCTCTCCAGAAATGTATATAGGGTTACGTAATCAGAATGAGCCTGGATTGACTGTTTTCATCTAGGTACTGTACATAAACAGGACGCAATAATAGCAAAGAGTGTAAATTACTATATTTATTACAATTAAACTCCGACCGTTTTGGTCGCATATGCGCCAGAAATTTTATCTATGCGACCTCAAAATATATTTGGGAGCATTTGTGCGAGTGCATAAAATTGATGTCGTGCGACCAGTTTTCACAGCAAAATGTTCACCACATGCGCGGATTTAAGAGGCATTCACGCATTAAGCATTTTTGCACCTAAAAACACCAAATGCAGCGCTCAGGAATGGTTTCAAACAGTTGACATGTCAACTTGCTGCAGTAAACAAAGCCTGCAATGCTTGCCCCGCGTTCAAGCTCTTCTTATTTGCCCACTGTGCTAGAACAGAACGCGAATGGATTGGTAAATATCAGCTGTCAATCACTCCATTCCGATGACAGGGAGCTACAGCCACAAAAACGTATAGGTCTGGATCTGAGAGAATGAAAACAACACTGACAGATTTAGTTTTAGAAACCACCTGTATGGAGGGGGGCGCTATCGCGCGTCGAGAATGTAGGACGTGTTTTAGATCGCTCCTGGAGAAGGTAACAGATTTAATCATATATTGAACAGCACAACAACCTTTTTGTTGTTCCATTACTTAAAACTTGCCCCGTAAACCCCGAGGCTATTCTTGCATTTGCTATAACCTGTAAACATGACGTCGTCTCGATCCAAAACTGACGGTAAAGGAGGCCGCGGTAAAGCCTCGCTCCTCTTAGGCGATGCTAACGAGTCCTTGGTTGGTGTAAACTCCGGAGAAAACTCGCCAGGGAATGTCACTTGTCTTCAGACATTGTTGGACTCTGTCAAGAATGAGATTTGTCAGAAAATTGACTCGCTATCTTCTGATTTACGCTCGGAGATCACTACAGTGCGATCAGACGTCAAGAGTTGGCTGGAGCCTTTGCAACAGATGGTCGAAGTCAACACTAGCACTGTTAAAGAATTGGAAAAAGCTTCGTCAGATCATAGTGGCCGTATAACGGAACTTGAAAAACTGATAACGTCGCTCAGCGATCGAGTAACACATCTGGACGTCAAGTGCGAGGATTTGGAGGGGCGCTCTAGGAGAAATAATCTTCGTCTGGTGGGTCTTCCCGAGGGCAGCGAGGGCTCGCGTCCTACTGAATATGTGGCCCAACTTCTACAGGAGATTCTGCGACTTCATGATAAACCCATGTTAGATCGGGCACATCGTACACTCCGTGAAAAACCGAAAAAAGGAGAACCTCCTCGTCCTCTTGTCATTAGAGTGCATTACTTCCAGGTTCGTTCTGAGATTCTCCAAAAGGCTGCGGAACTCTCTCCTCTTACATACAATGGAAAAAGGCTGTCCATTTTTGCGGATTACACTATGACTGTGGCCAAAAAGCGGGCCTCATTCAGGGATGTTAAACGTGCGCTCCATTCGTGTCCTGAAGTTAAGTTTGGCTTGCTCTTTCCTGCGGTGCTGAGGATCACACTGCCTGATGGAGCCTCACACAAGTTCACGGATTCATCTGCCGCGCTGGACTTTGTTCGCAAAAACGTGAAGCCTAGACCTGCTGCTTCAGGTAACGCTAATGACACATAGGTTAACGTTACAAATGGGACAAATATTGGCCTGAATAACATGGACAGACCTAATAAAATTTATGGCACTGGCCTATTACTGTGACTGTTAATAGCCTATACGTCCTTATTGAGGGGCTACAGCTCAGCTAAGCTCAACTCAACGCTATAGCCAGTCTACTGTTTTATTGAACTGTTCGATGTTTCTGAATGGGACTTAATACAATTTAATTATTGCTGTTTTTTTTTTTTTTTGTTGTTGTTATGTACTTATACTTAAAAAATGTTACTTTCTCCGAAGCAACATGACGTGAGTTAGTTAGCGTCAGTGCTGCCACAGTGTGTGAAAGTTGTTATGGGAAGGGTTAACTTTGTGTCTTGTTTGGGGAGACGCTGGGGGGTGGGGCGGGGGGTTATTTTATTATTATTATTAATTTTATTTTTTCAATTAGTTTTTCTGCCAACCATACACAATGCTCTTCGAGATGTTTTCTTTATTACTTGTACTCTTGATCTGATACTTTTTCTTTAAAGGTGCTGTATGTAAGTTTTTTTACTCTTCTAAAGCATAAAATTACCATAATATGTGTGCAGATATTTAAGAAACATCCTAAGTGAACATACTTGTTTAACTGAAAAACAATGCTGAAGTCAGATATTCTGCTTTGAAAATGTTTTTTCCGTGCCGGAACGCTCTCTTTGTTTAGGTAATTTTCACATGCACATGCCAGTTTAGCCAATTATAATTCAGCACCCCGGGTTGCCATGTTGGGAAACAGCATACTTCATACATTCATTCAGAAAGGCTCTGAAAGCATGCGTCCGTGACCGAAAAGGACAGTATGGGAAACAGATTCAGTTCCACATGAGGTTATTAATTAGCAAATGACATAAATATTACGAACGTCAACATTAGGTGAGCAGGTTACATTGTAACCGCGTGTCCTAACAACACGCTGTGACGAGAGAGGCAGTGATGAGCTATTTGGCTGTTTGCACCAGATCAAACACGGCAGAAATTTAAACACAGCCTTTCAGAAGCACAGAATATGCACTCACTCATGAAATGGTAAAGTTTAGAATCTGTTTAATACATGTTAACCCACGTTAACATCATTAAATGTAAAATGGCATTCAAACTCATATTGTTAGCATTTAGCATTGAATAAAGCACACGAGATTTACCTGAGCTGATCACTGTCATAGGTTTCACAAGTTCAGCTGTTAGAAATAGAAGCCGTTTCTAATAAATTCAATTCGAGGTGTTGGTTAGGACAAAAACTCCCTTTAATATGGAGAATATTCCCTCTATCGCGTGTCGTCGCTTTTTTTAGAACAGTTTAAATCACTGGCTTCTCTGGCATCCCACGCATGCTATTGTTTTGATCCAGGAGTGCAACACCAAGTTTAACCACTAGGTGTCAAACTTACATACTGCACCTTTAAAGATGTCACAATCTAAGAATGGCTGTCAACCAGTAGGTAACAACTTGAGGTTTGTTAGTTGGAATTGCAAAAGGGTAAATGAGCCAGTGAAACGTAGTAAGGTGTTACATCACCTTCATAACTTAGGGGCACACATTGTTTATCTCCAAGAGACTCATCTTAAAAATAAAGACCATCAGTTTTTAAAAAGAAAATGGGTTGGCCAGGTTTACCATTCCACATTTCAGGGAAAAGCTAGAGGGACCGCAATCCTAATACACAAATCAGTGCCCTTTATATGTTCAGATGTTAAAACGGATCCAAATGGCAGATTTGTCATAGTTTCTGGGAGAATTGGTAATATTGCACTTCTATTGGTTAACATTTATGCCCCTAATTGGGATGATGACAATTTCTTTAGGCGTTTATTTTCCTCACTGCCAGACATTTCCTCATATTTTATTGTTTTGGGAGGGGACTTTAATTGTTGGCTTAATCCCGATCTTGATCGTTCTTTCCTCAAACGTAGTTCACCCTCAAAATCGGCACGTGTTATTCAGTCCTGTATGGAAGAACTAGCTGTTTCCGACCCTTGGCGTTTTTTAAATCCATCTGGTAAAGCATTTTCTTTTTTTTCCCATGTCCATCAAACATTTACACGCATTGATTATTTTTTAATAGATAACAAACTCATCCCATCTGTCAAATCATGTGACTATAAGGCTATTGTAATATCGGACCATGCACCACTTACTATGAATATTTACTTTGAAGGGCTGGATGGCACACGCCCACTGTGGCGATTAAACACTCGTATGTTATCAGATCATAGATTTGTGGAATTTATTTCTAATCAAATTGATTTTTTCATATCCACAAATAGCAGTCCTGAGATATCGGCATCTCTTCTTGGGGAGGCTTTGAAGGCATTTCTTAGAGGTGAAATGATTTCATATACTTCTCATAAGGTAAAGCTAAATAGAAATAGGTGTTCTGAGATAACAGAGAAAATAACCCAATTAGATAATAAATACGCTGCTACGCCATCCTCAGACATTCTCAAGGAACGTAAATTATTACAAGCTGAGTTTGATATTCTCTCGACAAGTTATGTGGAGAATTTACTTCTCAGAACTAGATCTAGGTATTATGAAGATGGGGATAAAGCAAATAGGTTATTATCACTCCAACTGCGGCAGGAAACATCCTCCCATTTTATCCCCCAGATTAAAACACCTTCAGGAATAACAACAGATCCCATACAAATTAATAATCATTTTAAGGAGTATTATACTTCTCTTTATGCATCTGAGCAAACTGCCAACCTCTTAGACTTTGATCATTTTTTTAGTTCCCTTAGTATTCCTACAGTTGATTCCAAATTGATTGATCAGTTGGAATTACCCATTACTATAGAGGAAATTGCTAAATCTGTTTCATTTATGCAAGGTGGCAAATGTCCTGGACCAGACGGGTTTCCAGTCGAATTTTATAAAAAGTTTTTCAATAAATTGGGCCCCCTATTAATAGATATGTACAATGAATCATTTAAATCATCAAAACTCCCACAAACATTAAATCAGGCGTCCATCTCTTTGATCTTAAAAAAAGGGAAAAATCCTTTAGACTGTTCTTCATATCGTCCTATTAGTTTGCTTAATGTTGATTTTAAAATTTTATCCAAATTATTGGCCGTGCGTTTAGAATCTATTTTGCCTTCAATTATATCTTCAGACCAGACAGGGTTTATCAAAGGCAGGCATTCCTTTTTTAATATCAGGAGATTATGTAATATTATTTATAATTTATCTCCCCAAAATCCTATCCCAGAAGCTGTCCTATCACTAGACGCTGAGAAAGCATTTGATCGGGTAGAATGGGGATACCTTTTTTATACGTTAAATAAATTTGGTTTTGGTAAAAATTTTATCTCATGGGTTAAACTTTTATATTCTGCTCCCCAGGCCTCAGTTAGGACAAATAATATGCGTTCAGAATACTTTAATCTTTATCGTTCCACCCGCCAGGGATGCCCACTTAGTCCACTTCTTTTTGCTATTGCCATTGAGCCTCTTTCCACTGCTTTAAAATTGGACCCATTAATAAAAGGGGTAACTAGATTAGGCCTTGAGCAGAAGGTATCATTATATGCAGATGATATTCTTCTTTATATCTCAGATTTTTCTGTCTCAGTTCCTGCAGTTCTTAAGGTTTTAAAATTATTTGGTTCTATTTCTGGTTACAAGCTCAATTTAAGCAAAAGTGAATTTTTTCCATTGAATCCAGTGGGCAAAAAATACCCTTTAACTACTTTACCATTTAAAATCGCACAACATAATTTCAAATATCTTGGGGTTAGTATAACCAATAGATTTCAAGACCTTTTAAAATTTAATTTTGACAATCTACTGCTCCAGACCCAAAAAGATTTTGAACGGTGGTCGGTGCTTAATGTGTCTGTAGCTGGCAGAATCAATTCTGTAAAAATGAATATCCTCCCAAAGTTTACGTATTTGTTTCAGTGCATTCCAATTTTTCTTTCTCAATCCTTTTTTCACAAACTGGATAGATTAGTGTCAGAGTTTATTTGGGACAAAAAGACTGCTAGGATTGGCAGAGCACTTCTTCAGCGACCTAAATCTTTGGGGGGTATGGGCTTACCCAACTTCAGACATTACTACTGGGCTGCAAATTTCAGGATTTTTCAATACTGGTTAAACCAGTGCAGACCAGAATGCAAACCTATGTGGCTTGCCACAGAAGCCACTTCGTGTATCCCTACTACACTGACTGCCCTGTTATACTCCCCTATTAATAGTTCACATTCTCCCTATACAAAAAATATCATTGTAAAAACGTCATTACGAATCTGGAGACAATTTAGGCGTTATTATGAATTACAACAATTTTCAATATTAGCCCCTATAGCATCAAACTTTGCTTTTCCACCATCAATGATAGACAGCACTTTTTCACAATGGACAAATTATGGCTTATCAACGTTTAAAGATTTATATATAGATGATGTTTTTGCATCCTTTCAACAGCTTTCAGATAAGTTTTCGTTGCCCAGAAACAATTTTTTCCGATATTTACAGGTCCGCAGCTTTATCCGTAATATGTATCCTCAGTTTCCTCGCCTCCCCTCCCCTACTCCCCTAGATTTAATTCTTGAACCAGTATCTGTTGGGAAAGGTATGATTTCAGTTATGACAAAATAGGTTCTCTACATAGAAGCTCACTGACATCCATAAAAACCCAATGGGAAGAAGATCTAACGGAGGACATTTCAGATGAACTGTGGGAAAACATTTTATACAGGGTACATGCTTCATCTGTGTGTGCTAAACATGGTTGGATTCAATGCAAAATACTTCATCGTTCTCATTGGACTAAGGTCAAGCTTTCAAAAATTTACTCTGATGTTGATCCTCTCTGTGACCGTTGTCGCCAAGCTCCTGCAACACTGGCACATATGTTTTGGCTTTGCCCAAATCTATGTGCATATTGGTCAGAAATATTTGAGACAATGTCTCATGTAGTTGGGCAAGCAATTAAACCTGCATCTACAACAGCACTGTTTGGTACACTTCCTTTGTCAGTTCATTGTTTACGATACAAAGCAGATTTTGTTGCTTTTGTGTCCCTCCTGGCCAGACGCCGTATTCTACTGCATTGGAAGTCATCTGCTTCACCTACTCACTCCATGTGGATTAATGACGTTTTTCACTTCATAAAACTGAAACAAATTAGATACTGTCTGAAGGGCTCTTCCAAAAACTTTTATAAAATTTGGGGTTCTCTCCTTGAATATATGGAAATGTATACTCCCTGCATACTGGATGATAGTTAATTCTTACATTTTTTGCTGCTGTGTGAAATCTCATGTGACATCATGACCAGGCTTTTAGTTTGGTGTATAAACAACTGTTTTGGTTGGTTGGTATTTAAATTTTTTTATTTATTTATTTATTTTTATTTAATTTAATTTTTTTTTTATTAATTAATTTATTTTTTATTTTATCTTATTATTATTATTATTATTATTATTTAATATATAAATGTATCTGAGGGTCAATAATTGTCACAATCATTTAGATTCCTTTTTACTTCTCTCTCTCTAAATAAAATGTAAAATGTGAAAATGTAAAATGTGAAAAAAAAAAAAAGTGTAAAATGTGTGATATTTGTAAATTTTTGAAAATTTCTATAAATAAAGTTGGGGAGAGAAACCACCTGTATGGCAATGTTTAAAATAAAAGTTGTTGTTCAAAAAAAAAAAAGGTTACAAATAATGGCACATCTGATTAGTGATCATGTGCTGAATGTCAAGCCAGCATTTACTCTTTTCCAAGAGTGGATAAAAGACTTCCAGTGTTTAAAGTCTACTATGAAAATGACTAAAGCATTCACCGTAAAGCCGGTGGGACGGAGTTTTCAGGTAACAGTGTTTGCCACTGAATCTAAACATTTTAAGCACGAGATGTTCTAACATTATTTAATCCTTCATTTAACCGTCACGATGCTGTCAGACGTGCGATTTTTGTCTGGTGCGCCTAAATTTTTAGAAGTTAGGAGCACCGGTGCTACCAAGAAAAAAGATTAATTTCGAGCCCTGTTTATCAATCCCTCATTAGGCAATTCCACTTTTTGAACATTTACTTCATTTATATTGAAAATAAATTCTAATGTTATATGAAACGGGAAAAGTGAAAAGAGCGAAAGCTGGACTCAAACCCATTTAATTGATTAAAAGTTAAGATTACCATGCTTCTTAAACCACTGCAGCCTGTAGTCATGTGTGATTAAACTGGTATGACATTTGAGGGCAAACATGCTTGTTTTTGAATGAATGCATTAAGAATATTTTATTGCCATGACACAATCAAAAAAAGATAATCAAATATCATTTTCTGATCAGGAAATTCCACCTTGATTTAGAAAATTTTAAATATTTGTACTTGAAATACAAATAAATACTAAGAAAAGCATTTATAAAGCGAGCATGATTGTGTTTAGGGCTGCAGAATATATCGTTTCAGCATCAATATCGCAATGTGATCATTCGCAAGTCACATCGCAGGATATGCAATGTTGATTTTGTTTAATAATTGATCATTTGCATGTGTTTTTGAGGCCTGTGACTGTATTATGATTTAAAAGCACTCAGGCATAAGAAAATATACCATTTGTAACTTTAATAATTATTCATTTATTTATTTTTATGTTTATCATTTAATTACTGTACCTGGATACTGTTACATTCAGAAAACACTCTTAATTTTAATTGTATCTGTTTCTTTATTGTTTTTAAAGATTGTTTATTAGATTTTCTACAGATGCACTCCCACTGCAGAATCATCCCAATCAATCTAATATTATAAACTCTTTCCAAATCGAGATATTAATTCATCTGGTAAAATTGTATTCATATTGCAATATATATAGGAAAAATAAAAAAAATTCGCAATTTCAGATTTTTCCAGTATCTTGCAGCCCTAATTGATTTAATTATTTTCATTTATTTAATTTGTTTACTTAAATTCATTTCCTTTTCGGCTTAGTCCCTTTATTTATCAAGGGTCGCCACAGCGGAATTAACCCCCAACTGATCCAGCATATGTTTTACGCAGCGGATGCCCTTCCAGCTGCAACTCATAGGAAACACCCATACACACTCATTAACACACGTACACTACGGCCAATTTAGTTTATTGAATTCACCTATAGCGCATGTGTTTGGATTGTGGGGGAAACCGGAGCACCTGGAGAATACCCACACCAACATGCGGAGAACATGCAAACTCCACACAGAAATGCAAACTGACTCAGTCGATATACATATTTTGCCAATATATTTTGCTTTAAAAAGTAGGAGAAGGGTGAAAGAAACTCTGCGTTTACTATAGAAAACCTGCTTCTGATCAGGTTAGGTTCATCGATTAAGTTAACAAGGTAACATTTCAGGGTTAACCTACTTGTTTTCACTCATCCTCCTCTCTGAAAGGGGCAGCAGTTCCCCACACCATCCCAACTCATAACATCACTGTATTTTTGCTGAAGAGAATTCCTTCTCCTAAAAAAATGGATTTGTGATTTGCTGAATCGCAGACTCATCTGGCTAATTGTCAATCAAAGACCACAAAAGAGTAATTGATTAAAAACAATGTGCTCATTTAGTATTTTTTACAACTAAAGGGTGTTATTTGTTTGTGAATGAAACCAGATCTTTCCCAGAGATGGGTTGCAGCTGAAAGGGCATCCGCTGCGTAAAACATGTGCTGGATAAATTGGCGGTTCATTCAGCTGGGACTAAGCCGAAAAAAAATGAATGAACGAAACCAGATCTGGTACTCATCCTCAAGTATGAAGGCGAAAACAGCAGTATGGAGCTAATAGCTACATTTACCCCGTCGAAACAGACCGTATAGGAGTTCATTTACTCCTGCACACAGAGAATGTCATTTTCTCAGACCCTGTCGAATTAAAAGCTCTATACATCCTTAATATAATTACGATTATGATCCGGTTCGCTTGAGTATCACAGATAGCGAAAAGCACGATTTAACAGACTGTCGAGTTCGGCCATTACGTGTCAAATAAGTATCGGTAAACTGAAAGTACAGAATCATCTCAACATTTACCTCAGACCGCTTCAACGAGTTGTGCGCATTTGACCCAAACAGGGCGTTTATTTATTGATTTATTACTTTTGTGTGTACTCGTGTAAGTGCCACTTAACCTTACACGGTCATAATTGATAAGTAAATGTGGATTTACAGAGCATAACGTTACCTGTTCTGTGTTCACCTGTCGCAGGCACTTCATTTTCAATAAGCCTCCAGCCACGCCACGTTTGATCAACTAAATGAATGCTTAAATATATTTACCTAAAGTATTATATCTTAATTAAATAACATTATCAATACTGTCAAATTAAATAGAAAGAAGTCACTTCGGCATTTCACTGAAAGTATATTAGCTCTTGCAGATCTCCACTCGAGCAGTCCGGTGGTGGGCGAAAACATATGGGCGTTGTGATTGGACGGATCACCTGTCAATCAAACGGCCAACGAAAGGTCAAGTGATCTTTTACCTGCGACACCCCAGAGTCCCAGCTCCGAATTGAATGCGGTGTTCGGCCTTCTAGACATCATTTCCATCTAGAAAGTCGAGAAAATCCTGATTGGGATTTTTCTGGAACGCAGAAAAAGACTTTGTGTTTTAATCGCCGCAATGCATTGTGGGAAACGTAAACAATTGCTAATTAAACGTTTTTAAATGCAAATTAACGCATATTTTAACAATGAAAACAGCTCCATGTTGTCTGTAAACGTGTGTTTATTGTATTTTAGTAGGATTTAGCAGCAGTTTAAAAATGCCCCACCGTCGAGAACAAGCATGTCTCATATGCATGATATAAAACCTATCAGTTACACTGTTATGGTTGGATGTGTGGGAGGCACCTGGTACGGTGTGGACGGGCCACCACCGTCCCCCAGAGCTCCATGCTTGCATGTTGTAGCTCAGGCCGGTTGACACAGGTGGCCCTGTCCTCTCCCATATGATCCCCCGAAGCTCGTACGCCCCTGGCGTGCGGGTGGAGGCTTTTTGCAACTTGTCCACACCGGTCCACACCAGTGTTCGTTTGTTTATTTAGGATATTCAACTATTCACCTCATGCGTTGGAGAATTAGCAATATAATTAGACAGCTTTCCTTTGTGTTTCTCTCCTAAATTGATGGAATAATTCAGAATAGACCAAAGTAAACGCTGCAGACTCACTCATTTGACACCTTTTATTTGAACAAATCAAACTAATTTTTCCGCGGCCGCCACACGGCAGAGTAGAAGGTGCAAAATGCCGGCAGAAAGCAAGTCCTCCAGCCGGGCCTCGAAGCCTTAACCTTGTGGTTGTAAGGCGAGAGCGCTAACCACTGGACCACTGAGACGCAAAAGCGGCGGCGGGGGAAAATAATGGCTTTTATATGTGTGTATAGGCAGAAGAAGTCATTTGTTAAAATAAAAGGTGGTAAATGAGTGAGCTTGCAGCGTGTACTTTGGTCTATGTCGCCATCTGATGTCGGAACAACGTAACGTCAACTAGCAGTCGCTGTGAATTGTATTAATACACAGCATTCTGAATTATTGCAGCAATTTTTGGAGAGAGCAAGACAAAGGAAAGCTGTCTATATATGTTGCTAATTCTCCAACGCATGATGTGAATAGGTTGAATATCCTAAATAAATGAACGAACGCTGGTGTGGACAAATAGCAAAAAGCCTCCACCCGCACGCCAGGGGCGCACGAGCTTCGGGGGATCATATGGGAGAGGACAGGGCCACCTGTGTCAACCGGCCTGAGCTACAACATGCAAGCATGGAGCTCTGGGGGACGGTGGTGACCCGTCCACACCGTACCAGGTACCTCCCACACATCCAACAATAGCCGTGATACTGATAGGTTTTTATATCATGCATATGAGACATGCTTGTTCTCGACGGTGGGGCATTTTTAAACTGCTGCTAAATCCTACTAAATACAATAAACACACGTTTACAGACAACATGGAGCTGTTTTCATTGTTAAAATATGCGTTAATTTGCATTTAAAAACGTTTAATTAGCAATTGTTTACGTTTCCCACAATGCATTGCGGCGATTAAAACACAAAGTCTTTTTCTGCGTTCCAGAAAAATCCCAATCAGGATTTTCTCGACTTTCTAGATGGAAATGATGTCTAGAAGGCCGAACACCGCATTCAATTCGGAGCTGGGACTCTGGGGTGTCGCAGGTAAAAGCACTGTTGCCAACTTTTTTCAACGAAAAGGCGCTAAGCTCTGCCCGAAATGTCGCTAAAAGTCGCTAGATTACGTCATACGCTAATTTGCATATTACTGACGTCATCACGTTCTACCCTTTCTGTTTATTTAACAGCCTATGGTCAATAAAGGGGTATTTACGCTTTATGTAACGTTATGCATGTCAACTTCACTAAATTTATTGCTGTTTGAATACAGTATATCATTATAGATGTGTAGTGAATTTGGAGTAATCTCTCAAACGTAATAAACTCAGACAAGTTCTGAAACTCACTTAAAATATCTGTGATTGTGAACAAGAAAAGAATAAACGGTCAAAATAAATTTTTAAATTAAAGGAGAAGCAGATCGGTTTGACTGTACAAGGGAAATACCTTCAAACTGCCGGTGCTAATTCATTTGGCGTCGGTACGCAGAAGAGTGATCTGCTGTCAGGCTGCAGGTGGGAGAGAGACTGCTTTACTAGAACTGGGTCGCCTGTCAGTGCTCTGAGGCAGGGGAGGGGCATCACCCGCAGCTCGTTGAGAAGAGTAGGGACGGTACAGTAATGGACAAATAACAGTCTATAAACATCTCCAGTAACAAACAAAAAAGTCGCTAGATTTGTCGCTAGTCGCTTTTTTGAAAATTTGTCGCTAGGGGGGTCTGAAAAGTCGCTAAATCTAGCGACAAAGTCGCTAAGTTGGCAACACTGGGTAAAAGATCACTTGACCTTTCGTTGGCCGTTTGATTGACAGGTGATCCGGCCAATCACAACGCCCATATGCTTTTGCCCAGCGCCGAGGACTGCTCGAGTGGAGAGCTGCAAAACAGGTAATATACTTCCGGTGAAATGCCGAAGTGACTATTTTCAATTTCATTTGACAGTATTGATAATGTAATTTGGTTAAGATATTATACTGTAGTTAAATATATTTAAGCTTTCATTTAGTTGTTCAAACGCGGCGAGTTGATGATGGCGTGACTGGAGTCTTATTGAAAATGAAGTGCCTGCCCCAGGTGAACACGGAGGAGGAGGAACTGGTAACGTTATGCTCTGTAAATCCACATTTACTTATCAATTATGACCGTGTAAGGTTAAGTGCCACTTAACACGAGTACACACAAAAATAATAAATCAATAAATAAACGCTCTGTTTGGGTCAAATGTTACAACTCGTTGAAGCGGTCTGAGGTAAATGTTGAGATGATTCTGTACTTTCCGTTTACCGATGCTTATTTGACATGTAATGGCCGAACTCGACAAACAGCACTTAACAATCACCTTCAATGATTTACCAAACTGCAGTTCGGTCTTAGTAACGTACAGTCTGTTAAATCGTGCTTTTTGATATCTGTGTTACTCATGCGAGCTGAATTATGATCATAATTATATTAAATATGTATAAAGCTTTTAATTCAACAGGGTCTGACAAAATGACGTTCACTGTGTGCAGGAGTAAAAATTAACTCCAAGCTACAATGTTACCTTTGCTACTTTATGAACCTAACCTGATCAGGAGCAGGATTTGCCTAATGAGTGTTTAATACAAATAAAAGTATAACTGTAATAAATATAGTCATTTACACTGTCTGCTATTATTGCATCCGGTTAATGTACAGAGATGCAAATAGTGTTTGTCTACAAGTATACACATATATAGCATTAGCATATCTAGTTATTATAATTTACACTTATTGCAAATAACTGCTACATGGTACAGAATATATCTTGAGCTAGATCTATTGTAACTAGTGCTTGCACTCAGGGGCGGAGTGGACATTTTAAAAGTGGGGGGGCAGCTGTATGAAATCCAAAAGTTTACATTCTTAATCACCTGTTTCTAAATGGTCTGTCTCTAAAAGTGAGGGGGACATATCCCCCCGTCCCCCCCGGTTGCTACGCCCCTGCTTGCACTTATTTTAATTGATCACTAAGGAAGTATGCTAATTGCACTTAGTGTAACATTCTATTTGTGCAGTAAAAGACTTGCATACATAAGTTTAAATCATATTTAACCAAGGACGATAAATAATAAAAGCAAGGTTATCCCAAAGAGATTTAATGTAAGTGCAGTTGAATATTATAGAACGTCTTTTTTCAGACCAAAAACAGTGATAAGCATATCGAAAACTCCGGCGTACTGTGGACGGATGGAGTAACCGTAGCAAAACTTATGCGTTTTAAAACGAAAGCGCATTAGTGTAAACGGGGTCTCAGAGAGAAAAGAAAAATAATTCTCGGCCATCAGAATCAGGTCATAGCAGGGGTCGGACTGGCCATCTGGCAGACTGGGCAGTTTCCCGCTGGGCCGACGTACTCATTTGCTAAAACATTTAAGTTTGTGACTGTTCTTGAATGTCCCAGCCAGAGCCCTGACTTAAACCTAATTGAGCATCTAAGTTCATTTTTTCCCTCATTAATGTACACACAGCAGCCCATATTGACAGAAAAACACAGAATTATTGACGTTTTTCCAGATTTATAAAATCTCTGAACCGGTTCAAGGAACGGAAACGAAAAAGAATGACATTTTGCAGGAACAGAAACGAAAAACGAAAAAAAGATCAACTTTAATTGTTCTGAACAGAAACGTTTACAGTTAACCGGTTAATAACGTTATTTTATCGTTCTCTTTATTATATGAATTTGGGAGACAAAAAGCATTAATTTAAAGCAGGTGAACAAATGCGACGGTGAGGCATACAACGTGAAATGCCCGCGGAGTAGACGTCATCAGCGAGAGTCGTTTCTGATGCAACCTTGTCTTAAAGGTTACAGAGAACCTGCTCTTTCATGTACAAAGTTATGTTTCGGTTTAAGTTTTTGCTATTAAAACTTGAATTTATACAAAACGAATTATTGATTGTCGATTGTTTTTAGATGGGTCTCCATAAAGAAAATCCTTTTGTTAATATTTCTCTTATGACAAATCATCTGATAAATCGATCTGTATATTGAAGGATGAGGGGCAGCTCATAAACATGATAGATAGCCTAAAGTTTTGAATGATATGATATATTATTAAACCACCCAAACATTTTACATTCTGAGAATTACAGTAATTAATAGCTTAGTCCTTATAAACAATGCATTAATAAAATACATTATTTACAAGGCTACTGAAGAAATAACCGAATATGCATCTGCATATGAGGTAGGCTAAGTGCTCGTTTTTATATAAACTATAAATATCTGGCCGTGATGCATATTTATGCCAGTCTATAAAAAGATAACATAGCTCGAAACACTTAAAAATTTTAGAGAAAGTACGTTAAGTTTGCACAACCAATGTTTAGTCTTATTAACCTGCAACCCATAATTAGACGTCATGTAGCCTACTTTTTGATTACTTGACCCGCGGACTAGCCTATAGCATGTGTGTTTGGAAATAACTCAATCTTTGGACAACACTTCATTATTATTGTTCATTTATTCGTTTGCTGGAAATTAGAACTAAATTTAGAAATAGTTTTGAAACAACTCTTTGCGCTTAACAAACGAAAATAATTATGTATAGGCTAATTGTTGTATGTGCGTACAACACCTTTCCTTATGCACAAGAGTGAAAGTGAAAGTAAAATATGAGGAAGCTTATTTCTTGGCTGCAGATGCTCTGTTTAACTGTTTTCTCGCTAGTGAAGCGTTTAGTTTTTACACTTACAAAGTCCGCCATGTAAATAGCAAATGGAGCAACGCAACTGACTCTTAAAAGGAATGGGATACGAGAATCTGATTGGTTTATTCTCAAAGCACATCTATAACTCATTAAAAGATTAAGCTCAACCCTGTTAGACCATGCGCTGTGGCGCAGAGCAGATCTTTCCGTTCTTAAAATTGGGGCTCTTTAATGTTTTGCCTTGGTGCGCCTTTTTTTCTTAGGTGGACCACGCATTGCAATGAATGTATACAATTTTATAATCATGTTAAAGATAAATAAGGCAAGAAAATGAGAATGATACTTTTTATATCTTTAAACCAACAAAAATATCTTGTGGTATGCACTTGTTTAATAAAAATCTTTGTTATTGTATTCAACATATAAAGTGCCATCAAAAAAAAACTAAACCACATAATCTTTTGTATATACAAGTAAAATTAATACTAGGCCTATGCCTAAATCCAAAAAGCACTAAATAATTTATATATTTATAAATTACATAAACTAAATAACTATATATTACGTTAAATAACTAAAATAGGCTATAATCTTATTCTCTGATTAAAGCAAAACTGATTTAGCAGTGCCACACCACTGACACAATTAATTGCATTTTTCGTTTGATAAAAATATACGGAAACGAAATAAAATCAAAAAGTGGCTAGTTTGTAATTTGTTTTAATATTAATAAAATAACATGCTTGGACTAATTAAGTTTAACGGCTATACGCTGCCAACAGGCCTTTAAAAATATTACTTTACTGTGTACTGGTTTATAATATATATTTTGCAATAAAAACTAAATATAGCATGTATCACTGTCATTTAAAACATGTAATTCATAACACATCAGAACTGTAGACCTGCAGTGTGTAAACTGTATACAGTGGGTGTTTGTCAATAGCCTAGCACATAACGCTATTGAACTAATATCTCAGAGGGAGATTATGTTAGCCTAAAAGATTTAAAAAATAAAATACATTTTTAAAAAGGAAGGCGTGTTTCAGCACTTGCCGCTAGATTAAGTAGACGGGGCTGGCTGTGTGTAGCGCCTTTAAGCGGCGTCTGTCAATCAACTAGCCTACTGCTGGTGAGCGGGAGCGCGCGTAAGAGCGCAGAGCCTGTATAGATAAAACCAAAAGCAAGTTCATATTATTAATATTTCGTTAACAATACTTATAGAAAATTCATTTAATTTTACCCCTCGATTAGAATTTTTAGCAATACTTTTGCAATACTTTGTAATAAAATAACGTTATTAACAGGTTTTTTTTTCTTCTAGAAAACAGTTTTCGGAATGTTTTGTTTAATACTGAAAGCAGGAACAGAAACGAAAAAATATCAACTCTGCTCGGAGTGAACCTAATGGATTGTTTTTACGTTTTTAAGCCCTATATGGCGATATAACGATTTTTCTAAAAAAGTGGATCGTGCAGTAATTATGATCGTCCACGATCAAATATCGTGTTATCGCACAGCCCTAAGGGGCGGAGTGGACATTTTAAAAGTGGGGGGACAGCTGTATGAAATCCAAAAGTTTACATTCTTAATCACCTGTTTCTAAATGGTCTGTCTCTAAAAGTGAGGGGGACATATCCCCCCCCCCCCCCCCCCCCCCCCCCCCCCCCGTCCCCCCTGGTTGCTACGCCCCTGCTTGCACTTATTTTAATTGATCACTAAGGAAGTATGCTAATTGCCTGGCCATCTGGCAGACTGGGCAGTTTTCCGCTGGGCCGACATACTCATTTGCTAAAACATTTAAGTTTGTGACTGTTCTTGAATGTCCCAGCCAGAGCCCTGACTTAAACCTAATTGAGCATCTAAGTTCATTTTTTTTCCCTCATTAATGTACACACAGCATCCCATATTGACAGAAAAACACAGAATTATTGAATAATTTTTCCAGATTTATAAAAAAAAACTGAAATATCACATGGTCCTAAGTATTCAGAGCCTTTGCTCTGTATTTAGTAGAAGCAAACTTTTGAGCTAGTACAGCCATGAGTCTTTTTGGGAAAGATGCAAGTTTTTCACACTTAAATTTGGGGATCCTCTGCCATTCCTCCTTGCAGATCCTCTCCAGTTCTGTCAGGTTGGATGGTAAACGTTGGTGGACAGCCATTTTAGGTCTCTCCATAAATGCTCAATTGGGTTTAAATCAGGGCTCTGGCTGGGCCATTCAAGAACAGTCACAGAGTTGTTGTGAAACCACTCCTTCGTTATTTAAGCTGTAAATATGGGGTGTTGTGTGTACACTAATGAGGAAACTTATATGATTTTAGCAAATGGCTGCAATATAACCGAGTGAAAAATTGAAGGGGGTCTGAACTCTTTTCCAATGCTCTACGTTTCTATTGTTTTTTAATGTAAACATGTGCTTGATGGATGTGTGTATCCGTTACGCTCGCGCCATTTTTCTAGATGCCGTGTCAATTTAAAAGACTTCCGCTGCGCCCCAATTCACAATACTATCTGTTTAAAATAGTATTCAAAATAGAATATGGCAGCATCTATTTACACTAAGTGCAATTAGCATACTTTATTAGTACTCCATTAAAATAAGTGCAAAGTTACAATAGAAATAGCTCAAGATATATTCTATACCATGTAAGAGTAGCAGTTATTGGCAATAAGTGTAAATTAGTTATGCTATATATGTTTATAAAAGTTCTTACTTGACCATCTTCTTTTAGGCAGTTTAAACCAGTAGGCATCTTAATGTAATGCCCATGGCGGGATTTACGCACAGTTTTATATTTGTATTCTTTACGTGGTGGATGTTACACTCTCTCTCTATCTCTCTCTCTCTCGTTAACATGTTTAAATACGTGTGCTATGTGACAACATAAAAGCTTTTTTTAGTCCTCGTGTATGAAATGTAAGGTTTGAGACTCTGCTGAAGTCTGTTCTGAAATTATAGCGTCAGACTTGACGTCATTCGCTATGGTTTTTAATGATGCGTGACTCGCATTGACTGGTGAAAATCCAATCTACCTGCTTACACTGCAGACACGAGGGCACAGATTTGATTCGTATCGGATAAATTTCCACATATGAACAAGGCCTGAATCTGATTTGAGTAAATCGGAATCCATGTGATTTTTTCCTGCTTACATGCAAATGGACCATATCCGATCTGTGCCACATGAGAGAAAAAAAAAATCAGAATTGAGTCATTTGAACTATGCAGTGTAAATGCAGCCTATGTTAATTAGGTTAACTAGGCAGGTGAGGGTAATTAGGCAAGTTATTGTATAATGATGGTTTGTTCTGTAGACTACTGAAAAAATATATAGCTTAAAGGGGCTAATAATGTTGACCTTAAAATGTTTTTTAAAAAATTTAAAACTGCTTTTATTCTAGCCGAAACAAAACAAATCAGACTTTCTCCAGAAGAAAAAAATATTATCAGACATACTGTGAAAATGTCTTTGCTCTGTTAAACATCATTTAAGGGAATATGTAAAAAACAAAAACAAATTTAAAGGGGGGCTAATAATTCTGACTTCAACTGTATATCTCAGATATTTACCAGACATTTCAGACCAAATGCTCTTTAAAATGCATCTTGCAGACATACAGTATATCTGCTATCTAGGATACAAGAGTTGTGACACTAATGCAAATGAATCTAGGAATGATTGTATGGTTGGATTTCAAACCAGTAGCAGTTGAGGAAACACAAATAATAATAGTGTATGATTACAAAATATTTATACTTTCCACTAGTAGTTACTGGGAAAATTTAATATTGATGTAATATATTTATGGATAAGGCAACCACATTCTTTAACAGAAATCAAATCCATAATTTTTCAGGACCGACTGTAGCAAAAAAGCTTATTAAATATAAACATTATTTCATTTCTTTTCTTTTCAAGTTTAGTCGCTGTTGTACTAAGAATGTAGACTTCCATTCATACTTTCATGATTAAAGTGTTGCATTTTTAAACTGCTGTGTAAGGACATTTTGAGACTCGATTAGTACACAGTTAGACCAAATAGTAAATGCAGATGTCAATACTAATACATACTCTGACAGTGAGAATCATGTTCCATAGAAAGTCATACATGTTTAAAGCGACATAAGGGTGAGTAAAGAATGACACAATTGTCATTTTGAGGTGAATCAACCACAATGTTGTATTGTATTGAACTGAAATACGGCAGATATTAGTTTCTGTGTTGTCATTGATCTCCCAAATCCATGACATGACATCATTCTTATTAATATACCCGATAACAAACTGTCTTCGAGTTATGCTAACCACAAACATATTTTTACACATACCATGTGTAAAAACACACTGAAATCTCTTGAGGTTAGTTTGGTAATTGATTTCAGTAATTTGGCAACTGTTAAACATTGACTTGAAAATGGTTGGGTTTAGCTGGTTTCCAGCTAAATAAAAAAAGATAATTAATTAATAGGTTAAAAAAAATTGTGTTCGATTTGAGACAACACTAAACTCATACACTAATTGGTTGACAGTATAAGTGGATAGTGTACATCCTAGCATTTGTATGTATGTATGTATGTATGTATGTATGTATGTATGTATGTATGTATGTATGTATGTATGTATGTATGTATGTATGTATGTATGTATGTATGTATGCATGTATGGAGATATATGATGTACCATAAATGTTGATATGTTGCACAAAAAAAAAAAAGATAAACTTTAGAGGAGATAACATTGTGAAAGCAATGTCATGTCATTTATATCAACAACCCAGTCAATATATTGTTTCCAACTACTAAAAATACCAATAAAAGCCACTTTGCTACACTTTCCAACATCAAAAGCTATTAGAGCAGAGATTATTAAGGGATAGTTCACCAAAAAACAAACATCTACTCACCAAACACGAAGGTTAAATTGAATTGAATTGAATTGAATTGTAATGTCATAATTTTCAGTTTTGGGTGAACTGTCTCATTAAGGTCTCATTATGCAATTTGAAAAAAATCACAAAATATCCAAAAAATATGCATTTTTTTGGTGAGACATTACATTGCTGAATTAAACATTTAATTACAGTTTAATAAAATTAACTAAAGCACTCTTAAATATTTAAATAAACACACTATATAGTTAAATGTTTTGGAAATCTGTGTGATAGATAGCCAGGAATAAATGTCAGGGTATGTTTACACAACATTAAACCAATCAAAATAGCAATACTACATAAGGTACAGCACTGTAATCTGCAATTGTTGTTTTAGCTGTCAACTATCTGACCTTCCTATTAAGTCTGACATCACACATTACGTCTAAAGCCTGTTTCACACCGCAAGCGAAGGCAGAGCGTGAGCAGTGCGTGCGCAGCGCGTATGGAGAGCAGAAGCAGCACGCAGGCGTTTGCCTTTCACAACGACTGCATCTGCAGCGCACAGCTCATCGGCAGCTGCACGGATCAATCTATCGCTGTCTATTCTATCTAGTTACTTACTCTCTCTATACAGTATATACACTTTTTTTTTACTCTTCATCTGCACCAAGGCCTGCGGCAACTTCCTCCTATGCCGTTTCCTTAACCAGCAAGTCTTTATTTTACAAATTATATAGCTCATACAGTACTGTATGCTTCTCAAGCTCTATTCATTTATGTCAGGTGCACTCAGAAGACAATCGCCTGTGATATCATGTCATTTTATTTTTGATTGTCAGGATAATTAATGTAGGCCTATAGTTATGATAATATTTATACAATATAGATCTATTGATATTTATACATGATCAAACTAGTGTAAATTACTAAGCAAAAGTGATACTAAAATTGTTTTACATTTGGTTTTGTAGTTCGGGTCTAAATAAAAATTTGTTGCCGTTTTTAATCGTTTAAGTTCATTTGATTGAATATATAAATATCAGTGGATTTTATCAATGCATTTATTGGGTAAAATTGTTCCTTTTTACTGTCATTCAGTGTGTTTTTGGTCAATATTAGTGCACTGTCACTTTACTTGAGCGTGAGCAGCGCGGCAAAATAGACCCAGCGAAACTATCACGCACTGCTGCTTCAGCGATGCTCACGCCTCACGCTGACGCGCTGCTTCTGTGTGCAGTATGAAAGCTCTAATCTGTTAACATGGACGCCGAAAAAACACGCGCTGCTCATGCACTGCTCACGCTTGCAGTGTGAAAGAGGCTTAAGGCTCTATCAGATGTCAAAATCGAATATCAAATGCTGCTAACATATGCTCATAATGTTCTGAAATAATATTGACCGTTTTGTATTGCTTATATCCGTGCCCAATCTCCAGTGGTCAGACAGCGATTCATTGATTATAAATTATTCAAATATTAGTGTCTTGGATGCAGCAAGCTCAGAGATTGTAGAGAACACCTTGATTTTGTTGAAAAAAATTATATGTGTAGGGCTAAGCAATGTTCATAAACAGCAAATGAGATCTGCTTAGGGGTCTCATTTATAAACATGGCATATACAGTTGAAGAATTATTAGCCCCCCTGAATTATTAGCCCCCTGTTTATTTTTTTCCCCAATTTCTGTTTAACGGAGAGAATTTTTTTTTTACATATTTCTAAACATAATAGTTTTAATAACTCATTTTTAATAACTGATTTATTTTATCTTTGCCGTGATGACAATATTTTGATAATATTTTATTAGATATTTTTCAAGACACTTCTATACAGCTTAAAGTGACATTTAAAGGCTTAACTAGGTTAATTAGGTTAACTAGGCAGGTTAGGGTAATTAGGCAAGTTATTGTATATCGATTGTTTGTTCTGTAGACTATCGAAAACAAATATAGCTTTAAGGGGCTAATAATTTTGACCTTAAAATAGTTTTTAAAAAATTAAAAACTGCTTCTATTCTAGCCGAAATGAAACAAATAAGACTTTCTCCAGAAGAAAAAATATTATCAGACATACTGTGAAAAATTTTCTTGCTCTGTTAAACATCATTTGGGAAATAATTAAAAAAGAAAAAAAACATCAAAGGAGGGCTAATAATTCTGACTTCAACTGTACATAACAGAGGTGGAAAAGTGCATATGCCACTTCTCATGTAAAGGTTGTTCTATAAAAAACAGACTTGACAGAAGAATGTGTGCAGCTGTAAGTAAATTCTATAGTAAGTAAACATGTTTAACTTAAAGGTGCAGTATGTAAGTTTGACACCCAGTGGTTGAACTAGGTATTGCACTCCTGGAGCAAAATAGACGCAAACGCGGGATGCCAGATTGAGTACAGGAGCGAGTGATTTACACTGTGTTCCAAATAAAAGCAACGACACGCGATGGAGGGAATATTCTCCATATTAGAAGGACTTTTGGTTCTTACCAACACCTGGAATTGATATATTAGAAACGGCTTGTATTTCTCACAGCTCAACATGTGAAACCTATGACAGTGATCACTTCAGGTAAACCTCGTGTGCTTTATTCAGTGCTAAATGCTAACAATGTGAGTTGAATAGATTCTAAACCTTACCGTTTCATGAGTGAGTGCATCTTCTGTGCTTCTGAATGGCTGTATTTACATTTCTGTCGTGTTTCGTCTGGTGCAAACAGCCAAACTGCTCATTACTGCGTATCTCGTCATGAAGCGTGTTGTTAGGACACAATGTGACCTGCTCACATAATGTTTACGCTCAGAATATTTATATCATTTGCTAATTAATAACCTCATGTGGAACTGAATCTGTCTCATTTCCACATCTGATACTGTCTGTTTCGGTCACAGACGCATGCTTTCAGAGCCTTTCTGAATGAATGAATGAAATACGCTGTTCTCCAACAAGGCAACCCGGAGTGCTGAAATATGATTGGCTAAACTGGCATTGTGCAGGTTAACTTTACCTAAACACAGACAGCGTTCCGGCACGGAAAAACCATTTTCAAAGCAGAATATCTGACTTCAGCATTGTTATTCAGTTAAACAAGTATGTTCACTTGGGATGTTTCCTAAATATCTGCACACATATTATGGTATTTTTGTGCTTTAAAAGAGTCAAAAACTTACATACAGCACCTTTAAAGATTGATTTTAAACTCACTTTAAATCATAATATAAGCCATAATTATTATTGAATGAATCAAAATGTATTCTACCATAGATTCACCTTTAGGAAGGTTCTATGCAAAGTTTCAACCCATTCTCACCCCGAAGGCGTCAAAATCTGAAGCATGGTCAAGCACCTTGCGCGTCAGTATGAAGACGCTGAAAGCGACCCCTGGCGTCAGTATGCCGACGCAAAAGGAATTCCATTGGTTTCAATGGGTTGCCCTGAGGCGTCAAATGGAGACGCTCAAAGACAAGTATAATTACCAATTGATGTCAACGCAATTTTTTAAACCTGGTTTACGCCTATTATCGCAGTTTTCTTATTTAAAACTATGTGATTTTTGTTTTGTTTATGAAAAGCGTCTGTAAACAGGGTCGAGACAACTGTAAACAAGGATACACGCAGGTCAACGTTACTTCCATTCAACGGTGAGTTTAACATCGCTCAGCTATTGGTCAAACTGCTTCACCGGTGAGTTCACCGGTGAGTTTGACTCCATGACACGTGCAACAATACGTGGTAGGTTAATGCTGCATAATGTATTTTTATTATTATTGGAGATTAGTTGGTGTTGATAAATATGTTATATGTCATATACTTTATATTGAATGAGTGAAATTATAGTCGATTGCCCAGTTTAGGGTAAATATGCCTAATAATATCATAAATAAAACTGATTAATTCATTTTTATTTGTATTTTTTTACTTCAAAAAATATTACATTTAAAGTACTAAGTTTAAAAAATATTTTAGCTGATCTTTTTATTATCAAATTATTCATTGAAGTTGGGGGTCATTGTATATCGCGCTCTATTTTTTTACAGTCTATGGTCGCGATCCCAAGGTTCATTGCGATCCCAAGGTTCACTGCGGTTTTCCACTCGGTAAGTAAGAAGTAAATAAATAAAGACGATTTGTTGATTCACATTAGGGGTTTGCTTAGAACATTTATGAAAGCAAGGTAGATATCTCCTGATGCAGTACATGACTGCAGACTTGATATAAATAAAGCATGTACTGTAAACTAGCAACGTTATCTAATTACATCCAAGTTTATTTATTAAAAAATATATATTTTTCCCACATTTAGTCATGCATAGCTCAGAACTATATAGTTATACATTTTAAGATGAGGAACAGTTACCAGATTGTTGCTTTCCACAACAGTAATCGTCCAAAATCTATATAAATGGTGCAGATAAATGAATATATGCAATAAAAATTACCTCTAATAATAAAATTGTATTCGTAACTGCATCAATATTAAAGCAAATCAAGAGTTTCTAAAAAGTTTAAAGGCTACATTGTAACTACAATTATTTCCCATGCCTTAAAAGAAACAAAAAAGGCAGAAATAACAGAAATTCTGCATGTCTGAGCACATTTTATTCATTGTACAACACAAAACTAACCAAAAACTGCTTAATCTATCAAACATATATATATATATATATATATATATATATATATATATATATATATATATATATATATATATATATATATATATATATACATACATGCATACATACATACAGTTGAATTCAGAATTATTAGCCCACCTTTAATTTTTTTTCTTTTTTAAATATTTCCCAAATTATGTTTAACAGAGCAAGGAAATTTTCACAGAATGTCTGATAATATTTTTTCTTCTGAAGAAAGTCTTATTTGTTTTATTTCAGCTAGAATAAAAGCAGTTTTTAATTTTTTAAAACACATTTTAAGGTCAAAATTATTAGCCCCTTTAAACTTTATATTTTTTCCGATAGTCTACAGAACAAACCATCGTTATACAATAACTTGCCTAATTCCCTTAACCTGCCTAGTTAACCTAGTTAACCTAGTTAATCCTTTTAATGTCACTTTAAGCTGTATAGAAGTGTCTTGAAAAAATATCTAATAAAATATTATTTACTGTCATCATGGCAAAGATAAAATAAATCAGGTATTAGAAATGAGTTATTAAAATTATTATGTTTAGAAATGTGCTGAAAAAAATCTTCTCTCTGTTAAACATAAATTGGGGAAAAAATAAGCATGGAGGCTCATTATTCAGGGTGGCTAATAATTTTCACTTCAACTATATATATATATATGTATATATATATATATGTATGTATATGTGTGTGGGATAAGTCTATTAAGAAAAGCAGATTGTTGCAGATGATTATGCCCTTATTTAAGTTAAAACGCAACTTTTCATCATTCGAAGTATAACATAAGCTTTAGTATATCAGAAAGTTTGGTAAAGGGACACAACAAGCTGTCTTCTCTGTCAAATATTAGTGTCAGTCATGATGGTAATGGTAAAACTCAAGGATTACCTTGGACCTTTTCAGAAATTTACTATTGATCATATGTATAACAAGAGGCAGGATTTTTTAAATGCAAGACATGCTTTTTGTCTTTCCAAAACAAGCTTTGTTGCCAAAACAAATTCCTTGTGTGTGAAGCACACTTGGCAATAAAACTGATTCTGATTCTGATTTTAAATCCTAATCTTAAACAGATTAAGGCTCATTTTAGACTACACTTAAATGACATTACAATTGCTTAATGCAGTACTAATGTATCTAGTAGTTTAGTGGGTTTAACTAATGTCACATCTGTTTTTATTCATTTCAGATGCAGAAACTTTAGACACTGGATTACAAGTCCAATGTATTTATTGCAAAACAGTAGAAAAATCTGCAAATAAGTGGGTTGCAGACATAATTACTCCTCTGTCTTCCACACTTGTAGCAATAGAATGCAGAGGCCATATGAATTCATCTTGACTAAGGGTAAGGTTTTTGTCCAGAATTAGTCATTATTTTAAATCATTGTATTTTCTTTGTTAATATGTACAGATTTGAAAAGAATGTACTTCTAATAAAGATCTCTTCACAGCACAGCATCTGAACAGTCACAACCTCACAGAGCAGCACAACCGCCCCACTCAGGATCAGTGTAATGGTGCCATTTTGAAGCTGGAACCTCATTTTGTGTACAGAAAAGGCAGAGTTGACTGGTTGTCTTGCATTGTGTGGTAAGTCATAGTCTTATTAATTGTTCAATTTCATTGCAACACTAAGTAGTCCATTCTGTGGCCAATATGATATAAAGGGCATAAAATGAGACTGACATGATCATTGTTTTGATTTCTAATTAAGTACTCAAGGGGCTACACGCATAGCTGAAGTTAGCTACATTGAGTAGGACATATCTTTCAGTATACTCTTAAAGAGATGCTTCACCAAAAAATGAAAATTCTGTTATAATGACTTATCCTTCACTTGTTCCAAATGTGTCTGAGTGGCTTTCTTTAGTTGAACACACAAAAAAGTTATTTTAAAGAAAGATGAAAACCTGTAAACATTGACTTACATAGTATTTGTTTTTTTCATACTATGTATGTCAGGGGTTTCAGGTTTTCAGCTTTCTTCAAAAAACTTCCTTTGTGTTCAACTTCAACACAAAGAAACTTGCAAGTTTTATAAAAAAAAAGGTTTACAACCACTTGACGGAGAAGAAGTACTGAACTATTCCTTTAACCCAAACTAGTTGACTTTACTAGAAAATTGTATAGAAACCCATTGCCTTAAACCCTTTACATTATATACAAGGTAAAATTTAACAGCCCTACTTGAATTAACATATTACCATAAGTCCAATAAGATTGTAAAGGTTCTGAGTTAATTCAAGTAGGGCTGTTTAATTTCACCTTGTGTAAAAACATAAGTGGTTTAAGGCAACAGGTTTTTATGCAGTTTTCTAATAAAGTCATGCTGTTGTAGTTTTCAAAGAATTGATGAGACAAACAGTGTGTTTTAAATAGCAAGCAGTGATCAGTGCAGTCACTATTCTCATCTCTGACTCTGTAGAACTGTCAGATCTGCTTGGAATACATGAAACATGCTGAAACTGTTTAAACTTATTTAAGCAGCTAATTCAAGAGTGCCAGGTTTAATGACACTTTACAGATATAAATAAATATCACTGAACTTTCTAAATCAAACCTAACAATCATCTTGATTCTTTGTTTTTTAATGATGTTGTGCACTTCTGATACTTTACAGTGGCAAAACCTGAGATAACACATGGGAGCGTTCCAGGAATTCCCGACACTTTACTCCCAAGTCTCCTCATGCCAACCAGTTTGCAGTATGACAGTCTAGTCACCATAAACACCTGGACTCGCCAAGCACACTTTGGTTCTCAGTGTTTTGTAAAAAATGTTTTTACTATTCTTCAGTAAGTACTTGAATATGTTTTTGAATAGTGTCATAGCTTTTAGGCACTTTTGATGTTTAAGTTTAGAAAGTTGTCATTATAAACATAATTTGCATTTGTCATGAATTTGACTTGTTGTTGTGAAAGCTGTTTGTTATAATGGCATTTCCAAAGGCATCATTTGAAAAGATTTTTTGCAGTGCAATTTTACTTGAGCTCGACACACCAGATGTGAAATGAATAAATACCAACAAATAAATATAATAATAATAGTAATAATAATAATACAAAATATACATTTCCTTCAATTATAATTGTTTTAACCATTTATATATGTATGGTATAAAATATTGCAATAAAAACTGTTATAAATTACAGTTTTTTGGTGTTTGCATGTTTGTGTGATTTATTTTTTGTGGTATTATAAATACATTAAAAAAATATTTCATTAAAATGTATTGTGTTTATTTGCATACTCATTTACAATGAACTTCTATTTTTACTATTTAATGGGCACTAAATTTGTCATGAAGTTTGACATGTCGTCACCTTAGAATTATAAGGTTCTATCTGTGTTCTGAATGATTTTGAGATATTGAGCTTCAAAGTTTGCATTCCATAGCAAACAGTATGTGTGTAACATTTGTTTGTTTTTTTAATAAAAAGTCTTAAAATGTAAACAACTTATAAAAAAACATTCCATAATGTAAATAAGTTGTCATTTAATAAGAATATGTCAATAACTCAATTTTGACAAAAATGTCAGATAGAACCTTATAATTCTAAGGTGTTGAAATATTTATATTTATATACCAACAGGATGCAGGGTTCATTTACAGGAAATGCTGAACTATATATGTTTTCAAACATGACATTTATTATTTTATTATTCATTTCAAATGTAGTATACAGCCTATGATCTGGTTTCACTGTGATCACTTTCCACATCAGGTTACCCCCACAAAGGAATTTGTCACTGTAAATATACATTTGTATTTTTAATAAGATATAATAATTAACATGTAATATTAATATGAATTTCAATATTAAAATAAAAGGTTACTATAATCTACCTTCAGCCGGAAGATTACCAAATAGAGACATCAAGTGTGACGTAGATCGCGACGTTGTGGTTGGACTAACTTTAAAGCCAAATTAAAAGATGCTTCGTGTTGCTAACTATGTTTTGCTAACTTTGCCACATTCCTAACAGTGTCATTTATCAATGAGATATCGCTATGTTTCAAATATTTACCGATTAACCAAGATCGTAACCCTAAACTTAACCCTAACTGCACCTTTTAAAGAACTACAATTTAGTAGCCATGTTTTTCTCGTCCCATCTATATAGTGACAAAGGCTTGTGGGTAATGTAGTTTAAAACCTTTTTGTAATAAAATGTAATAAATACTATCTTTAATTAACATAAGACTATCTAAATAATGCCATTGTTCCTATATTTATGACATATATGAAAGCCAGGCATACATTTGTTATTTTACAATGAGTGTTTTTTTAAACAGCTTTTATTGACATATCAGAAAACTATGTCCAACATTATTTATTGAACATAACATATTGTAATAGTCTTGCGGATTTTCTCTTATATATTCTAATTTGACTTCGAGTTAGAGCCGTTTGCAATGTGAACACTTTTTCCTTTTCCATGGGGCTCTACACATCCCCTGGGAGTAGGGCAGCAAAACCTATATAGATGTATCATCTTCAACATGGACAACAAATTGTATTGTCACATGTACAGTTGTGTTAAAAAAATAAGCTGTACAACATTAGTATCCTCTTAAATCACTAGTTATCACCAATATGATATATGTTCCTCACAAATTATATGAGTAATTGGTTAATTCATTGAATAGTAAGTGTTCAGAATATTATGTGTGGATTTTCTGACACTGGATTAATTCTGGAAAAGAAATTGTTTCAATAATGGTCGTTTGATGTTTAATTGATTACACTTTATTTGAAATATGGATAAAAGCTATTTTAAAATATGTAAATGTTTATAAATGTAACCTTTTTAAAGGTATTGTATTTGTTTTAAAAACAACTCTTTATCTGAACATTACTAAATAACATTATTAATATTTACTTTCTAAATTTTCAACTTGTGTAACTACACTTAGAAATAAAGGTACACGAGCTGTCACTGGGGTGGTACCTTTTCAAAAGGTACATGTTTGTAATTAAAGGGTTCATATTGGTAGGCTACCTCAAAAGTATATAAAATTTTAAGTTTAAATTTAAATTTGTACCTTTTGAAAAGGTACCACCCCAGTGACAATGGATGAACTTGTATTTAATCTAGGAAATAATGATTCCACATAATTTCTTTATCCTGCATGTGTCCCTATACTAATCTTTAAACAGTTTTCAGTTATTACACAGCATACTACACGATGATACTGACAAACGTGGCCTTTGTTGTCTTTCTTCAGCCAAGGACTAAAGTCTGAAATAAAAATTTCTCCTTTATCATATACCATATTTCTTCAAATTAGTATTACGCCATGCAACTTATTGTGAAACTCAATCTGGATAATTTTGTAGACACTGCATTTAATTATTGTTTTCATCATGGGTTAATTTGTTAATTATTTTATTTATTAATCAAATGATTTTGTAAGAATTGCTACATTGTAAGAACTATGAAAATAGTGGGAAATGAGGTTACAATGACGAAAAGATATCTTTACAAATTCTGTGAATAGTTCAAACCTCCAAATGATTAAAAATGCATAGCCATTAATCAAAATAAAAATGCAAGCCTTCACATTATCTAAACGAGATGTAAAATAATTTTGTGCTGTACTTATATGCAAGTATAAGCTACTGAGATGTTTTATGTATACAAAAAAATTAATATTTTATTTTTTGTTTGTTTTGAAAATGTTTTATTTGGCATTATTTTATTTTCTTGCATTAAGTAGAATATTATACAATTTTTATTTTATTGTTATTAATATTATTTTATTTTTAAACAGAACAACAGTGGTACTGGTATCTTGTAACACGTACAGCAGTTTTTGTTAGACATTCTAACAAATGCATACAAATACTTCAAAGCAAAAGCAAAAATAAAAGAAGATTATAAAACAAATTTAGAAAGACATATAGTCACTGAGTACCCTCAAGAAAAATCCAGAAGGAGGACCAAATGTGCCAGAACACATCAGATCTTTGATGTAAATCTCAGGTTAATTTTTCCAGTGGTAGAAGTCTGTTTACCGGTCTCAGCCACATATTGACTGGAGGTATCTGAGCAGTTGACCATAATAATATTAATAATTATTATTATATACATTTCTTTGGCCAAGTATATGCAAAAATTCAATACACATTCTTTGTCATAAAATTCATATTTTAAAAGCTTTTAATGTCAGTTAATGCATTTATTTTATTTTCATATAGAGTACCTCAAATCTATACATGTAAGCAGTTACAATAATGCTCTTAATTTACACCACTAATTGATTTTAGAGGCATGCATACATATTGTACATATCTATGTATTTGGAGAAGAAGAGACAACAATTGGGTTATGATCAAAATCAGATTTTATTACATGCTTTAGATTCAGGGTTAAGGTCATTGTCTTCTTTCTTTACATTAAAAGAAAATCCATAGTCAATGTCATACTCATCAGCTGGAGCTTTATTTAAAAAAAATGTATGTTCTCTGCTCCAGCCAAAACTTGCAGGTACCTTGCAGGTCTCTAGCACCCTCGTATCGTTGTTTTTTTCTCAGTTATATTGTTCCTTTCCGAGAATGATGATCCACAGACCTTTCAACCCCTCTTCGTTTAGGCCACATGTTGAATCTTAAAAGAAAAACACAACAACATTAACATTTATTAACATCCTTTGGACTGGATAACCCTATGCTTGTGTTAGTGCCAAATAATATAAATACATACTTTTCAATGGCAAACAAGCAGGACAGTTCTCTGAAGGATCCAGGATGAGTTGAAAGGTATTTGTAGTGGTTGGCCATCTCTGCCACAAGAATCCTCTGCTTCTCCTAAAGAATCCTTACTAGCATGATGATGTTGAACGCCCTTCTCCTCGTTGTTAGATCGACAGAGTCTGAAATGCATTCATAAGAAGAAAGTTGTATCAATCATATGGATTATACATCAACTTTTAAAGAATCAAAACTGGCAGAAGTCTAGTGTACATACCATGCCATCAGGCGAAGACATCCGCATCATTGCTGTTTTTTGTTGTCTTTGCTTCTGCTAGTGGAAAAAATTACAAAAATAGTAAAACTTACAATTATTCATGACAACATGTAATAGTAATAATAACTCCCTCACCGTCTGCCCACTCCTCTACATCACAGACCCAGTCTTCCAGTTGGTTTCCAGTCACTGCCAGTTTCATGGATTCTGTTTTGCAACTTGCTTTGCAGAGCTTTTGTGGTCTACAGTGATAAGCAATGAAAAATCATAATACTATTCAAATAGGTTACTGAACATCTAAAACAAATTCTACTGGATGTCGTTACCTTCTGATACCAACAGGTCAGCGGGATGGCCAAATTGTTGAACATCTGCTAATTCCAGCACATGACCATGAGAGTTACAGTAGCATGTCTGGTCACTGCATTCCTAGAGAGGAAACATTGCACTGTTCCAACCTCCTCCCCAAGAGTTAAACCACACCTATCCTGGTATGCCTCACTCCGTTTCACCTGGTTAACATATACAAACAAACAAACAAACAAATAAGTAAACCAATAACAAAGTTTTGGCATCAGTTTAAGATAATCACGTAGTTCTCACCTATCTCACATTTAAATTCATGTGCTTTGGCATGAAACACCAAAATTAAGGGCTTAAAGAGGGTGCTGGAATTTTGGACAGCTTTTTGCAACTCTTTGGTGGTCGTGTCATTAGTTAATGTAGTCCACAAATCTTCCTGTTAATCCTTAATCCTTAGCTGTAAATACACATTCAAATAATGCCTGTGTTTGAAAAAGAAAAAAAACAGTACAGAACAAGTACATGACAGTTTATATATTATAATCTGATTTTACTAGGTGAACATCAAAGAGGTGTTTTCTTGTTAATTTAGTTTCAACACATACAGTTTAAAGTACCTAGTGCATTCTTGAAATGATAATGCTTATGGTTCACATCTACTTAAATTGGCAGTTTATCTGGTGTGGAAGGACAGAAAAGGGCTCTTCCTTGCAAATACTATCCACCTTGTATCGCACAGACTCCCACTCAAAAATATCTCAGAAAACTGTCTGCTGAGATCTTGGCAGTCTATTAAAAATAATTATACCAACATCTTTTCCACCTACAATGGAAAGAATATAAAAATATTTTAGGATATATCACTTTCATTCTTGCATGACCAAATCGGAGATAAAAAGGCCATCATTATGCCTTAGTTTAAATAAAACCAAATTTTTACTCTAGCCCACTGTCACCTAGGTCTACAGATACAGGGATTAATGGAAACAATAAAATACACACCAACAGTCACTGGAGCAAGGCCTTCTCACAGTTGGGAAGATCAGAGTTCCTATGATCTGTACCAGATAAAGCAACAGAAAATGAACATTTATAACATTTCCAACTTATCCTAAGACTAGTAGAGCAGCAGCATAAGCAGACTTCTAATTTCCTGGACAACAATGTCGACAGTCCAATCAGTTTATGGTCTATAAGGTGTCATACAATTCCGACAAAACAAAATACTTTCTGATAAAGAAAAAAAAAAGGTTGGCCACTATCAACACCCAGAACAAATTGTTTTAAACAGTTAAGGCACAATCTTTTGTGAGCTTATACTGTAGTATAATGTTTTTAATAAACAATAGTAATAGTAAAACTAATGTGTCTCTTTCCGTTAATACAATAGTAGTGGAAGAATAAATACATGTAAATTTTATCTCATACAACCATATATGTCTAAACATTGTAGATATTTAATATACATGGAATGAAAAACTAACCCTTGACTGATTCCAGATTGGTCTTGGCCTTCCTTACACAATGTGTCTGTCTCTTTCTCCAACATACCCTTGATTATGGTGTCTTTACTGGTGGTGCTTCCTGCAGATCACCAAGTTGTCATCAAGACTTGAGCTTATAATTGAGATCTTGATGATCAATTCGAGTATCAAGGTTCATAGGTTCCTTATGGAGTTCTGTATCACTCATGGTGATAGGCAGAAACAGACTGAAAGACAGAAGGTCAAGGATTAATCAAACAAATACAAATATGTTAACAGAGATAGAGAGAGGGACATGTGCAATTTAACAATATAGGCATGGGTTATAAAAGTGCCTTTAGCTTTTGCTTGTTAGAAAATAAAATTGGAATTTTAAAGTAATTTGAAGGACCTGAAAAGAGCAAAGAAAAAAATATATATAAAAAAAATATATATACACACACACACAGTTGAAGTCAGAATTATTAGCCCCCATTTATTTTTTTTCTCCAATTTCTGTTTAACAGAGAAAAGATTTTTTTTAGCACATTTAACATTATATAAACATAATAGTTTTAAATAGTTTTAATAACTCATCTCTATTAACTGATGTATTTTATCTTTGTCATGATGACAGTAAATAATAATAGACTATATACATTTTTTAAGACACTTCTATACAGCTTAAAGTGACATTTAAAGGCTTAACTAGGTCAATTAGGTTAACTAGGCAGGTTAGGGTAATTAGGCAAGTTATTGTATAACGATGGTTTGTTCTGTAAACTATCAGAAAAATATAAAGCTTAAAGGGGCTAATAATTTTGACCTTAAAATGTGTTTTAAAAAGTTAAAACTGCTTTTATTCTAGCCGAAATAAAACAAATAAGACTTTCTCCAGAAGAAAGAATATTATCAGACATACTGTGAAAATTTCCTTGCTCTGTTAAACATCATTTGGGAAATATTTAAAAAAGAAAAAAAATCAAAGGTGGGCTAATAATTCTGACTTTAATTGTGTGTGTTTATATATATATACAGGGCTTTACATTAACACCCGCCAACCCGCCAAGTGCGGGTAGATTTCAGTGGTGGCGGGTAAGACAGACACTCCACTAGCCACTTTGGCCAGTTGAAAATAATTTTCCCGGATAATAATTCATAAAAGCAGGGTTTGACAATAAGGATGGTCCAATATGCATGCAAAGGCGATCTTAGAATTAAGAAGCAACACGACTGACAAAAATAATTACGTTCGCGTGAGCAATAAAAAAGCAGATGAATACCGAATGAAACGATGATCTCTCGCAGCTGAGGTGATGCGCGCGACTGTTTAAAACGAGTGTTCACAAGCAACTGTGTCTAGAAACACAGCTGATGTGATCGGTTCTCTTTCAAATAGACTAGACAAAAAGTGATGAACATGCACCCACAGTCTTGCTGGTTTCAAGAGCTCCAGATTTGTATTTTTGTAAGCAGCACCGGTTTCTTTCACTTTCACCATTATTTGAACAGATTATTTATGGGTCTAACATTAACCGTGTGCGTTATAATCCTTTCATTATCACACAGTATGTTTTTACCTGCTTTCTTTTGCGTAATGTGGTTTAATTATAATTTTTTTACAATATCATTGCTTTAAATGGGAGATTACTCCCCATTTATGTGTAGTTAACTGGTGATCTGAGAGATCTTTAGCCAGGACAGATTACTGTGCACATGTTTTGTTGAATAAAAAGTATAGTAAACAGCTATATTATGCTTGTTTTGACACATTTATAATTTGTGGCTAAGAAATAATGAATTGTTTATGTTTGGTGTGGTCAGAGATAAATTTGGTAAATCCTTCATATTGAGCTATGAAAATTATGTGAAAAAAAATCTAATTGTAATACTATGAAACCATGACCCATTTGCTCATGAGCATTTAGCAAGCTCATACACGACACACAAAAAGTGAAATGAATGAGGCATGTGGAGAAAACGCAACATCTAAATCAAGTAGTTTTAGCATGTCAAAGTCATATTTATGTGTATAAAATATATTTTCCCAACAATAAAATTGTGGCTAGTGAAAATGGCGAGTGGCTAGTAATGTTGGAAAACTACTAGCCACCGTGGCTGGTGATCAAAAAAGGTCAATGTCAAGCCCTGTATATATATATATATATATATATATATATATATATATATATATATATATATATATATATATATATATATGTTTGGTAGATTAAGCAGTTTTTGGTTAGTTTTGTGTTGTACAATGAATAAAATGTGCTCAGACATGCAGAATTTCTGTTATTTCTGCCTTTTTTGTTTCTTTTAAGGCATGGGAAATAATTGTAGTTACAATGTAGCCTTTAAACTTTTTAGAAACTCTTGATTTGCTTTAATATTGATGCAGTTACGAATACAATTTTATTATTAGAGGTAATTTTTATTGCATATATTCATTTATCTGCACCATTTATATAGATTTTGGACGATTACTGTTGTGGAAAGCAACAATCTGGTAACTGTTCCTCATCTTAAAATGTATAACTATATAGTTCTGAGCTATGCATGACTAAATGTGGGAAAAATATATATTTTTTAATAAATAAACTTGGATGTAATTAGATAACGTTGCTAGTTTACAGTACATGCTTTATTTATATCAAGTCTGCAGTCATGTACTGCATCAGGAGATATCTACCTTGCTTTCATAAATGTTCTAAGCAAACCCCTAATGTGAATCAACAAATCGTCTTTATTTATTTACTTCTTACTTACCGAGTGGAAAACCGCAGTGAACCTTGGGATCGCAATGAACCTTGGGATCGCGACCATAGACTGTAAAAAAATAGAGCGCGATATACAATGACCCCCAACTTCAATGAATAATTTGATAATAAAAAGATCAGCTAAAATATTTTTTAAACTTAGTACTTTAAATGTAATATTTTTGAAGTAAAAAAATACAAATAAAAATGAATTAATCAGTTTTATTTATGATATTATTAGGCATATTTACCCTAAACTGGGCAATCGACTATAATTTCACTCATTCAATATAAAGTATATGACATATAACATATTTATCAACACCAACTAATCTCCAATAATAATAAAAATACATTATGCAGCATTAACCTACCACGTATTGTTGCACGTGTCATGGAGTCAAACTCACCGGTGAACTCACCGGTGAAGCAGTTTGACCAATAGCTGAGCGATGTTAAACTCACCGTTGAATGGAAGTAACGTTGACCTGCGTGTATCCTTGTTTACAGTTGTCTCGACCCTGTTTACAGACGCTTTTCATAAACAAAACAAAAATCACATAGTTTTAAATAAGAAAACTGCGATAATAGGCGTAAACCAGGTTTAAAAAATTGCGTTGACATCAATTGGTAATTATACTTGTCTTTGAGCGTCTCCATTTGACGCCTCAGGGCAACCCATTGAAACCAATGGAATTCCTTTTGCGTCGGCATACTGACGCCAGGGGTCGCTTTCAGCGTCTTCATACTGACGCGCAAGGTGCTTGACCATGCTTCAGATTTTGACGCCTTCGGGGTGAGAATGGGTTGGATATATATATAAGCCAAAGCCTGAACCGAACCAGCAAGTGTGACAGCTCTAAAGTCATTCGAAAAACAAACAAATTGGGTGACCCCATCAAAACATTGTTTGTTACTGTCATCAGTGAGTTATATTTGATATATATATGTCCTTTTGATATGCGATTTTTTTTAGAATTACTTGAAACTTAAAAAAACTTTTTTATCTTTTTAACCTTATATTATTTGGTAACACTTTACAATAACAGTACATGAATAATGATGTATTAATGTGCAAACTAAACATTACTTTATTATGAATTAATGATGAGTTAGGGTATGTACTAATCATGAAGTAACTTGAACTACAACATGAGTCACATGAGTTCATGTGTGAATTACGGCTACCTTAATTACTTGTTAGTACATGTTGTTAATTAATGTGTTAATTAACATTTAAGTTTAAGCTAAATGTAACCAACATGAACTCATGAGCTGTTAATGTATGATTATGTCATGACTTTACTTGGAGGGGCACATCATCATTAACTCATGCTTAACTACTCATGAACTCCTGTTAATGCTGATGTTGACAGAACACTTTTCTATTGTTATTCAGTGTAAACTGACTAGTTGGATGTGCATAAGGAGTTCATGAGTAGTTAAGAATGGGTTAATAATGATGTGCCCCTTCAAGTAAAGTCACAACATAATTATATATTAACATATCATGAGTTCATGATGGTTAAATTAAGCATAAACCAATGTGGTAATTAATACATTATTTAACAAACAATCATGTACTAACAAGTAATTAAGGTAGCCGTTATTCACACATGAACTCATGTGACTCATGTTGTAGTTCAAGTTAGTTCATGATTAGTGCATACATTAACTCATCATTAATTCATAATAAAGTAATGTTTAGTTTACATATTAACACATTATTATTCATGTACTGTTATTATAAAGTGTTACCTATTATTTTAACCTTGTGTATCAGGAGTCAAGTAATGCCACATTAGAGCTTATTCAAAGGTAAGTATTATACTGTATATGAACTACATACATTTAAAGGCGAAATTAAAAAATCTCTCTTAAACAGCAATTCCATACATCTTTTGCAGAGGCTCAATGAAGTTGACTGGAAAACATCAAATGAAGTAAGTAAAAGTAGTATTTGAAGAATAAAGGGTTTCTTAAATAAATGCATAAATCAGGTTATTTGTTTTGTTTTTTATTACTACAAACTGGAGTTTGTTAATTAATTAATTTATATTGTTTTTTATTGGATATGTGATTGTGATAAATGTTGGCAGTTGCTTAAATGTTGTCAAACTCAGTTCCTGGAGGGCTGCAGCCAGCAGAGTTTAGTTCCCACCCTGCTTCAACATACCTGTTGATTTCTAATAAGCCTCAATTAGTTTGATCAGGTGTGTTTATTCATTCATTCATTTTCTTGTCGTCTTTGTCCCTTGCGGGGTCGCCACAGCGGAATGAACCGCCAACTTATCCAGCACGATTTTACGCAGCGGATGCCCTTCCAGCCGCAACCCATCTCTGGGAAACCAGGTGTGTTTAATTAGAGTTAACTCTAAACTGTGCTGACCTGTGGTCCTCTGTTACATGTCAGACGATATTTAAATGTTTGACACCTGTGTGTTATATACACTGCATGGCTGCGTCCGAAACCGCCTACTATTCAGTAGGTACTGCATTTGAATTTCACGTACTACTGGGCCGTTAGAAAAGTACGTTCTATACAGTATGAATGTAAGAAGTATGAATGGAATTTTGTCATGGTCACGTGACCTACCTGCGTCAGTTGCGTCGCTTCACTTCCATTCATGAATTCTCTCGCGGGGGCATCATGGATAGCACAGCGTGCATGGGATGCGCACTTCAGAATCTCGCCGGAAGTAGTAAGTCATCCGGGTACTTCTCGCATACTGATTTTCGAATTCTATGAATACGGACATACTACTCGGCTCGCATACTGATTTTAGCGTACTGTATAGTATGGAAGTATGCGGTTTCGGACGCAGCCCATGTGTTGTGTATTAATGAACCTTTTGAAATGTATTGATATCTGCTGATTTCTTTAATTTTGTTGAACATTTTCGGTTGTTTGCTTGTTTGCTGCCAAAACAATAAAATACATTGGTCTGGAGAATTTATATGCTTTCTAATTTAATAAAACTTAAGAATACTGATTAATTTTAGTAACACTACAATAACTATAAATGACAAACCATTAATGTGTATGCAGTATAATGCTGTGAATTGTAACATTACAGTACAGTAATCAACTGTAAGCAGTTTCCAGTTAGTTATCGCTACTGCTCTATTACAGTAATTAACTGACAACATTGTTGCCAGCTACTCACTGTAATGGTTCGGTTACAGTAATAACCTGGCAACACTGTTGCCAGTTATTCACTGTAATGGTTTGGTTACAGTACTTAACTGCCAATACTGTTGCCAGTTACTCACTGTAACCAAACTATCACAGTGGCTAACTGGCAACAGTGTTGCCAGTATTCTACTGTAAAAAAGCCCGGTAAGGTCTAACAGTGTAGATATAGGCATTCTAGGTAATTTAGGCACATAAACATCAGTATCCTTGGACACAACATCAGCATCACTTAACTGAACATCCATGATTGTTTGATAAGCAGTCATTTCCCTTGGTTGGCCACTAAAAGGGAGTATGTTTTTTTCCATACTCAAAATTGGTCCTCTACTCTTAACCCATCACACATTGTGTGGTTTATTCACTCCCTCCATCTGCCGGGGTTACAAGCCCAACTCACTATCCATTAGGCCACAACTGACCAAAACGTTTGCTACACATGAAACCCAAAGATTAACGAGATTTCATATGTTGTTCAGAATACTCTTTCTGAACTTGCTTCATAACTGCTTAATTTCTATTTTACCAGTGAAGTCAGGGTGCATTTTGTAGACTGAGGTGGAATACAATAAAAAAAAAAACCTCTCTGTAACTTGGTCTCCAGAGTGTACTCAATCGTTGCTTTTGAAAACACTATTGGTTGGGTTTGGGGAAGAAGGAGGGTGGGTCAGTTGATCAGTTAGTCAGTCAGTCATTCAGTAAGTCAGTCAGTTGGAACATTTCTTTGTGAATTCCTTGAAACTTTGCATGGCTCACTCTGCCAAACCATTGGATGAGGGGTGGTACAGTGCAGCAGTTCCATGACATAAATGATTTAATTGCTTCACTTACAAAACATTGATCAATCATACAATCATTTCAGGAATTCTATGTAAAGAAAAACGTAAAAACTTTTCATAAACACTATAATGTAGTTGCTGAATTTACATATGTATATATCCATCAGTCCACTTCAAGGGAGTAAGTGGGCATTCATAGGATTTTTTCAATGTTCTCGACAAACCATACAATCTTTTACTTGAGTTTCAATATCAGCATCTAGAGATGGGCACTATAGATAGCTCCTGGCCAATACTTTCAGTTGACAGTCTTCAATTCACACAATAAACTGAGTTGAGGTTTGTGGTCAGTACACATAACAAATTTATGACCATACAAGTATTTGTGAATTTTCCAAAAAAATTCCAGACACAACCAGTGATCTTTCGTTCTCTACTTGTAAGTAGCTCTTTTCTGCAATTATTAGTGTTCTAGACAAAAATACATTAGGTCTTTCCATCCAGCAGTCATATGATGTGCCAATATGGCCCCTGCACCATATGCTAATGCATCACATGAGGAGATGACCTTTTTCTGGTCACCATAGTTATTCAGGACACAATTAGATTGAAACAATAAAACCACTTCCATTTCCATGAACTTGCCATTTTTTTTAGTCGTAATTCAAATTCCAGTGTCTTCAGATGATCTTGGTCATTTCTTCTTATCAACAAAATATCATCCAAAATAGACAATGACTTTTGGAATGTCCTTCAATATTCCTTCTTTTGTTCTTTGGAAAATTGCAAGTCTTAAACTCACTCCTAACTGTAAGTGGGTGTAAGTAAAGAGGCCTTTATGCATTTTGACAATGACATTGCTTGGATATTTTGTCCAGCAAAATAAAAAAAAAAATGCTTGGCTCATATCTAATTTTATGTATTTATCAGCTCTCCCATTCTTACTGCAAAAAAGTCTTAAGGTGGGCAACAGTACGGGGTCTTTGTTGTCGAATTTTGCACTTCAAAATGTGCCATGCATTCTATATTGGAGACAGGTCGGAACTGCAGGCAGGTAGGCCAGTCAAGTACCTGTATTCTCTTCCTCAGCAGCCAGGACTTCACAAAGTGTGCTGAATGTGGTTTTGCATTGTCTTGTTGAAATATGCATGGGTGTCCCTGGAAAAGAAGGCAGCATATTGTGCTCCAAAATCTCTATGTACTTTTCAGCGTTAATGGTTCCATCACAGAAGTGCAAGTTAGCTTTGCCATGACAGACCCTGGCCTTTAGACTTGTTGCTGGTAACAGTCTGGATGATCCTTTTCTTCCTTGGTCTGGAGAACATGGCGTCCATTTCTCCCAAAAAAATACCTGAAATACTGATTCATTTGACCACAGTACATGTTTCCACTGTGTGATGGTCTAGCCTCTGAGCCCAGAGAAGTAGACAGCCATATTGGGGGCCGCCAGCAATATCTGCCCACAACAGGATGGGTGATTGTTGCGACTCCCCTCACTCAGACACTTCTCTGCAGATCACGGCTGGAGGTTCCCTACATCGAGAACAGCAAGCGGATAGGAGCCTAGAGAAGTGCTGGTCACCAGCCTGTTACTCCGTGATCAAGAATGGTCTGTTGTACTGGGTCGCTCGGCGGCAGGGGGAGGAAACATGCCGCCTGGTGGTTTCGCGCTCCAGGATGCTCCATGTAACTCTGCACGCACATCGTGGGGTAACGGCCACCCTCTGAGAGCTCCAACAGTGATTCTACTGGCCAGGACTAGAAGCGGAGGTACGTAGACACTGTCAGCAGTGTTCGGACTGCCCACGTACCCCCCTTGACATTCCCCAAACCACCAGTCCCGCCACCCATCTGGGTGTCCTTCAGCTGCACTGTTTGACAAATGGTGAGACAGGAATTTATACTCATTATCCCTCCCTTCTACCCCTGTGTTCTCTCCTCTGTGTCAACAGCTTTCATCTGAGGACCAGGTCGATGCTTAGGAGGTGGGGATGTGGCAGATCTGCCAGTGTGGCATCAGTGTCGCCATGGACATGACTCCCTCACTGTAATCACTGCTCCTGTTGTGCTAATCAGGGACAGCTGCTGCTCATTGGAAGGGGAGTATTTGAGATGACGAGCAAGATGACAGAAGGAAACCGGCTAAGTTCTCCCCTTACACTGGCACCCTGACCAGCACTTCCCACCACAAAATCACCGGACCCCTGGACACTGAATTCATTGCCCTGCACATCCCAGCACACTTATCCTTTGCTCCCTTGAATCAATAAACAGCCCTATGGGGATTTTCACTGTCTCTGTGTCCATGTGATCTCTCACCTGCGAAATCTGGTGGAGAATGCGGGCAATTTGAGGGGTCAAACGTGACACGGCTAATTAAAATATGGACTGTTTTTCTCCATAGGGTCCCACTCTTCTGCTTACCACCAGCACCTAGGCTGAAGATGGACGACATATGCCGTCAGCTCGAGGAACTGGATCACCGTCAGCTCTGGCTCACAGAGCTCGTCACTGGGAGCGAGGAGGAGAAGCAGATGTAGAAAAACCCCAGGAGTTTTTGACCTTCCCAGGCCAAAATGGAGAGTGTGCGATGCACTGGTACCATCAGTGGGCACTGGACGAGCGTGCCTCAGCCAAAGAGCAGGCCAAGGCAATAATAGATCTGGCCTGCATTTGGCTGCTTCAAGACCAACCATTAGCTGCTCAGGTTGTTGAAAAGCTAGTGATCAACTACCTGCTGCAAACATTGCCCTCCTTGACAACACGTCCTGCGCCACAACTGTGCCACCTGGTCGGAGCTGATAAAAGGAATCGAGCTGGCGGAAGCATTCAAACTTCAGGAGGCAAGAGAGAGAGAGAGAGTGGAGGAACCCCGGAATTGGCAACCTGCGAAGGGCACCATGCATCCAGTACACAGCAGTACTTGCAGCCCCCTCTATCTTGAGTGCGAAGCCGTCTGCACCATCTGGGGATCGGGTATGCTTATTCACCAGGCCCACTCCCCAAGCCCCCTTGAGATGGACAGTCCCAGTCCCCTGGAATATGAAAAGGCATCGGACGATACTCAACCGTGGTCACCAGCAAGATCTGCCCACCACCGTGAGTGGTGAGTGTTGCAACTCCCCTCCCTTAGACACTTCTCTGCAGGTCAAGGCTGAAGGTTCCCTACACCGAGAGCAGCGAGTGGATAGGAGCCTCCGGAAGTGCTGGTCTAGAGTACAGCTGGTGCACCAGGAGGTTTGCCAGTCCGCACCTCACCCAGCCTGTCACTCCGTGACCAAGAATGGTCTGTTGTACTGGGTCGCTTGGCGGCGGGGGGAGGAAACATGCCGACTGGTGGTGTCTTGCTCCAGGATCCCGGAGCTCATGACTACCGTACATGTAACCTCGCATGGACATCTTCCTCTTCTTCTTCTTCATATGCATAAACTTGATGTAATGCTGCCAGATGACATTACAGGCTGAATCACTTCAATGGTTTAAAGTACTGAAACCAAACTTAATCTGTGTGATCTAGACCTGACATTGACCAAACTACATCAGTTTGCACCACTTTCTGGGTAAAATTGACAAACAATTAAATTCTATCAATAGAAATCATACAAAATTCATCACATGACTTTTGAATGGTTTTATTCATTGTCATGAGACTGGTCTTGTTAGATTCCTTGCATCATACAGAGAACATTGATATAATTTATTCCCTAATTGACACAACTTTCTGTCCACCATCTTCAATTAGTTTAAAAATCTGTTGTTTTGAATTCTCCATAGATAGTTAGCCCAATGTCCACCAAATTTGGCTCAGACCATGCTGCCAAAAAGTTATAGAATTTTCCAGTTGCTCTGTAACTTGTTGCCGTGCTTGTTTATGATGTGGCCACTGGGCTGCTTGGCCGCGATAATTGCTATATTTATTATATATATATATATATATATATGGGCGATGTGGTAGTGCAGTGGGTAGCACGATCGCCTCACGGCAAGAAGGTTGCTGGTTCAAGCCTCAGCTGGGTCAGTTGGCATTTGTGTGTGGAGTTTGCATGTTCTCCCCGTGTTTGCGTGGGTTTCCTCCAGGTGCTACGGTTTCCCCCACAAGTCCAAAGACATGTGGTATAGGTGAATTGGGTATGCTAAAATTGACCATAGAGTATGTGTGTGAATGAGTGTGTATGGATGTTTCCCAGTGATGGCTTGCAGCTCGAAGGGCATCCGCTGTGTAAAACATATGCTGGAGCTTGGACGACTGCATCCATACATCTTTTAAAATATCACAGAATCCTCCAGAAATTATTTTAATTTGAGGATTTGGGACTAAAGAAACTTTTCTTAATGTTGAATACAGCTGTGCTGCTCTTTAGCCAGCTTATAAGGCTTTTGTGTCATTTAGATAAGATTTACTTAAAAACTGGGAGAAAGTTAATAGTTTGTTTTTCCAGCAAAGAAATTAGTTTTGAATAAAATATTTAAAATTAAAAAGTGTTTATCAAACAATCTGTTCCATAAAGAATCTATAAAAAAGTATTATTATTAAATATAATATTTAAGCACTAATAGCAACCCATATGGCACTTTACACATGTATTTAGGATATTTTCAAAATGTTAAATAATGTATTTGTATTTTTCTTACATTTATTTTATATTTGGCTGTTTAAAATTATGTGTCAAAAAGTTGAATATTCTTATGTATCTGTGCTTATCTCAGGATGACTATATTGAACCATTTACTTTTGACAAATAAACACTGGCATAAATACTGATGTATTTTAAAATGCACATAGTTTAAGTTACTGAAGAATTGTATTACAAGATGACGCCTACAAATTTACACAATAAAAGAACATACAAAGAAACAAACAACAGAACAGAATTCAGACAGCAGTGTTCTTTAAAATACTGGAATCTGTTTAATGTGCATTGAAACCCAGGATTCAGCCTGATACACAGTCAGATCCAGAGAAGAGTTCATTTCTTCCCACTGTGAGCAAAACAAACCAAAAGACCTGAACACACGCTCTCAATGTGCCGCCGCAACATGTCAGCAAAACAGAACAAGGTGAATCATGCGCATTTGAGTTTGTTTTAGTCGCCTGGAGACGCCTGATGCACAAAAACCAGAGACCTACACCTATACTTCATCTATATTCAACAAAAATAAAGTATGAGATTTCGCCAAAAAGAAGAATACAAATCTAAAAGGCAAAAACACATTGTATTTGTTACCTCTATATAACTTAACTTAACTCACATTCCTTTTCCGATTTTCTACTAAATTCTAACCTAAATCTCCCCCCACCCCAAAAAAGGTACATAAAACTCACTTGTGATGCAGAGTATCTTAAGTATTTAGAGTTCCAACAAAAATATATCATCTATGTATTTAGGTGGATAAATTAAGTAAAGTTGCAGAACGACACAGCATAGTTCACGTCAAGGTCTTAAAGAAACACTCTACTTTTTTTTAGAATAGGCTCATTTTACAAGTCACCTAGAGTTAAACAGCTGAGTTTTACCATTTTTTGAATCCATTCAGCCGATCACCTGTCTGGTGGGAGCACTTTTAGCTTAGCTTAGCATAAACCATTGAATCAGATTAGACCATTAGCATTTTGCTAAAAAAAAAAAAAATAGTTTTGCTAATTTTCCTGAAACTATTCCTTAATTAGGTAACAGACAATGCTGCATAATATCAATGCCCTTGCTGCAGTCATGGTACAGAAAATAATCAACAATATTTTTTAAGCATGATGCTAATGGTCTAATCCAATTCAAAGAATTATGCTAAGCTAAGCTAAAAGTGCTCCTGTTAGACTCAAAAATCAGCTGAATGGATTAAAAAATGGTAAAACTAAACTATTTACCTCTAGGTGAGTTGTAAAATGAGCCTATTTGCAGAAAAACAGAGGAGCGTTCCTTTAAATGACAGATTTTCAACATCGATATTACTGTGCATATAGACACGATTCTTTCCATAATCAGAGTAAAAGGACATCATCTTGTAAAATGTCGAGAGGAAGTGTTCGATAAAACAAAGGACTCTCTTCAACTCTCTATATTTGTAATACAGCATTGTGTGCCTGGGATTGATAAATGTCCCAATATAAGACTCTAGAGTGCAAAACAGGTGGTTTCACATTTGTACAAAGTTAATCTTCTTAGATCATTTGCAATTCTTTGAAACTCGAAACAGAGAAATATCTGGGTTGTAATACTTTCCTCTTGAAAATGTTAAGATATATCGGTTTCAAGCATCCTCACATTCGCTCGATGTGCCAGGTGAAAAACAAAATCCTGGCTTAATATGTCAAAATGCTCTTCATTTAAGTCATAGAGCAGGATGTTACCACTCATATGGCTATATGTCTGTGGTATACGTCAATAAATAAACATAAGCTATGTATTATATAAACTAAACAGCTACTCTACACAAAAATATCGCTACAGACTATCAATCAGAAAATCATACTTTAATCCTCACTGTACTTTTAAGATTCAACATTAGGCACTGAGATTTTGTAGATTCGTAGTGACAGACAAACAGAGGAGAAAAGGGAAGGTTTGTTTATGGGGCGTTTGTTCATTTTGGCTTGATACAGATTCAAAAAGTCCTTGGTGAAGAAGAAAAGGCCATGTAGTGTTTATATACAGTTTAAAATACTTCCTTCTGTCATCTGATATTGGCTCGTTTCTGTCATTTACTCAAACGCAAGGGGAAATCAAAGGTTTTAAGTGTTTGTGTGAGGTGTTGTTTGAAGACAAGGGTCAGGAGAGTTAAGTCAAGGCTACAGTCGGTCATTTATTTATCTATTGTTCCCTTCTATTGGCTATTTTTTCCGCAATATTCTCTTTGACCCTCATTCCTGAAGTAATGCTCTTCCATACAAACACACACTTTCCAGGCTGCTAGTTGAAATTAGCCAAGCTGATCCTCATACTGCTTCCTAAAACAGTCACCAGCTGGAAAGAAGTCCCAGCATCGCTCCTGGTACATTTTCCACACGTATGACTCCTGGAAAGAGAGATAAAACAATTTTGCATATGTAGATTTAGCAAAGTATTAAATACATAAACATATCAAAGAGTTAAAGACAAAACAAAGTGACTTTCAAGCATCACAACAGTATAATGTAGCATTGTTTTGTAAAATTTGAATTAAAAGCAAAAAACAAAAATATGACATCCAATAAAATGTCATTCAGTTCACAAGTTATCCATCATGTCACTAGGTTTTAATCATTTGTCACCCACAATTTTTTGAAAATAAATAAATTAATGTACTATGATCACTTTTTAAAATTTGATTTATTTTAATAAGTCTAGTACTAAAAGGTGCAGTAGGTGATCTGCCAAAATGCAAACCGTTAGCATAATAGCACACATTCCCTCCCCTGCCGTCCAAAGTTACGCCTCCTGAAATCACGAACGCACACCCTAAAGATCACAGTAGACAACTCACTAGATCATGTCATTCGCCAGTTAGAAAATTTTATAGTACAATTCCGAACAAAAGATCTGTGTTATATCCAGCACGTTTCAGTTGTGCAGTTAGCAAGCAAAACTTGTCACAATGTGCAATATTTCATGCATGCAAGGATCGCTGGTCTCGCTCTCTCACCCGCTTTGTCCTAAAGTGACTATGGTGCTTGGCCGGTGGGGTTTAGGAATTACACTTATTACTAAGTCATACTTACATGCTAATTTAGGATCGAATATTCAGAGTAGCATGGTAAACAAAATAGGAAGCGCTATATTATTATGGAAAATTTAAAATGGATGAACATTTTTTAGTCTTATGCCTTACCAGAATATAAAAATACATATAAATTAGTGGTGGGCCGTTATGGGTGTTAACGCGTAGCGTTAACGCGAGACTCTTATCACGCGATAAAAAATATCGCCGTTTATCTATTCTCAAAGTTGGGTTGGGAGCTGGGTCTATTCTAAGCAAGCTATGATGACTTTCATCTTGATATTTTAGCGCGGATGTATACCTGACCGGTGAGTCGTCTGACAAAAAAGTGCCTCTCTGAATCAAATCAGCAGGACGCCTTTCTGGATCCTTCACTTACTTCGAAGACACTACTGACTACGCTTACATGGACATCTGCAATCTAGTTATTTACATTAACAGACAATAAAATAATTAAGGTGTTTACGTGAAGTGCTTTCATGTAAGAGTTTCACTTTAACTCATGAACATTTCATTCATGCCCCCGTGACAAACTGGGGTATTAGACGCAAATAAGGAGTAAGGACTGGTGAGAGTGTTATGGAATTTAATAACGCACGCCGAATGGAAAGAAAAAACTTCCGCATTTCACGATGTGTGTGTGTGTGTGTGTGTGCGGTCCTTTACTGACAGTCGCATGTGTGGATCTTGTCGGAAAATATGATGAAAAGTCCTACATGACGGTAATAGTTTGATTACGGTGTTTACTTCAATAATGCCACTAATATATGCATACTCCACGTCTTAATTCCATTTCTGTTTAGTTCAGTTATGACTTTAGTCAGATTAAGGTAATCAAAAATCGCTGTTTCGAGCTTATGTAGGACTACAGTTCAAAATTCATGTTTAACCAAATAAACAGTTAGCACAAGTACATCTTATTGAACATAATTTATTTTCATTATCATAGTAGAACAGTTTCTCAAGCAGTTTGTGATGCATTTTGATATGAGCCCCTGGTCTAATGTGCCACCTGGCTTGAGAAACCCATTCTCAAAGACTTACTTTTAGTCATTATTTGGGTAGCACACATATTCTGATCTAGATTAAAAAAAATTATTTATGCCCACCTATAATATAAATACATTTAGATAATTTATTGTTACTACTGGAATGTGAAGAGACTCATCATCCAGCACAACAACAAATGTTTCTGAAGACAATCACCTACTGCACCTTTAATTTTTACAAAATTATATCTATTACACTGAATGATGAAGAAACATTTTTACCTATAATTAAAAAGAAAATTTTCACAAAAGTTACTTTAAACAATAGAGAACATTTACCACATACACAGTGTCCAAACGTTAAGATTAAATTGATCAAAATTCACATTAATATCTAAAATAAAAACATTTTGGACAGAGATTAAAAATAACACTGACCTGTCCTGTGTGCTCCGTTTCATCTTTATTGATTAAATACATCAGGAAGAACCTGCATGGCACAAAAGATGTCATTTTCAAATACGTAAACAAATAATTAGCCATCAGGAATAAACAAAAAGTTTCTACAATACACTTACATGTAGTTGGCTAAATTGTGCTCCTCCAACGTATGCGTCTCAAAGCCATGTGGAGTCGAATCAAAGTAATCGCTTCCAATTCCACAGATGAAACACTTAGTCTTTGGAAAAACAACAAAAGAAAGGTTTTATTGTTTTCAGAGTGTGTCAGGCAGTAATACGTAATGCGATACAAGTATGAGCTGGATTCCTAGCAAACAAAAGTAGTGTTGTGGTACACTGGAAGAAAGAAGGGCCGTTGTCTCTTTTAGTTTGCTTCATGACAACAGTTTAAACACAACCTCACTAAGAAATCTTGCTGATTCCTGTGTCTGATTATACCTACATATGCAGCAAAAAAGAGATACGTATTAAAGTATATCTAAATTCACAGTATTTGTAGAGCGATAGACCAAAAGTACCCGAACCTACAGTGCTACATCTCCTGAGATGTTCAAGTGTGTATTCAATAAAACACTTTACAATCCCATGGCAATAAAACAATGCATTTTTGGGCACTTGAATGAAACATTGCTGCAGGGCTCAACGTTTTTGGTTGCATAGGAATTTGAAATGGGGTATATGTACAGGGATTTAGAATTTTCAGTCAGTCAGCTCAAGCGTCTCCCGCTAACGGTCATGCCATTACAAAAATCGCTACGTTTAAGATGTGGTTTCTTTTTTAAAAATCAGTGATTTTCACTGCCTGATTGAGATACGATATAAAGTGGGTCTCAGACTGGACAAGAAGCACTGCATTAAATTGTTCCACGCCATGTCTCTAAAATATAGAAATATATTTTACCACAGTATTTTCAATGAAGTTTCTGCACACCCCTGCTGCCCCTAGAGGTGGTTTAAACTGTCTTTCATCTTGTTACACTTGAAAAACTAAATGAATGCTTAAGTCTATTTACCAGATTCTATTTTAATTCACTTATATTATGGATGCTGTAAAAGATACCTTATGAAATTGAAAATAGTCACTTCAACCACTTTCACCAGAAGTTTATTGGTGGCTTAAAACACCTGCTGTGCATATAGCCAATTGAATCTGTGTGACCTTAAAACAGCAGCTCATTTTTATTTAAAAAGAGATTAAAAACATTAAAAAGTGTGTGCTTTAACTAAAGAGCACATTTACATTACATTATGTAATAATTGATCCATGAGCTACTGTATTTTGAGCTAAAACTTCTCAGGCCCCATCCACATGGAGATGTAAAAATTGTGTATCATATAGGGTTTTCGTCCAGACAGAACCAGTGTTTGGGAGAGTGAAACCACTATTTTTTGAAACTAGGTCCCAGAGTGGATAAATCTGAAAATGACTGCTTGGTACAGCACAGTTCCTTTCAACTCCAATTTTGGGGGCTTTTCCAGTCTGTTCCCTACCTAACATGTTACTTTTTTGTAACACCTCCTGTGAGGTTCGAACCAACCCGTTACCGAAATATGACTTATACATTGTTTGTCATCAATTGGCTCAAGTAAATCATCACTACCAGCATCTTTAGATTTACAATAATAGATAAGGCAAAAAAAAAAAAGCTCTGGTTTTGTATGGATGTAGCCTGTAAAAATGTAAGACAAACTTTACCTCCATGTCCTCTCGGACCTGCTCCTGCTGATCTCTCAGCTCACCAAAGGCATCAATGATCAGACCTGCACACAATGCATACATTTAATCTTGACAGACATTCTGACAAAAAAAAACCCTGCTCTGAAACAAACATTTTCCTCACCTTGAATGATGGCTAGCAGGATGACAATCACAAAAAAGAAGAAGGTGATGTCAAAAACCACACGGTAAAGTTCATATTCGTCTCCAGCTGGGTCTTCAATCTCATCTCCTATACCGCCACCAGCTCGAACACCCACGTACATATGGAACAGATAACACTGAAACAGAAGACATGATTTCAGTCAAGCGTGAAGTGAGAGAAAATGTAACTGAACCAAATGTAGAAGGGTTGTTGACGTTGCGTTTTCAATGTCACACATGACAGATATGAATATAATTAGTAGTGTCACAATTTAACATTTGTAAATGGTTCAACATTTCTTTGTCTTCCATGGACTTCTTGTTATAAAAACTGTTGTCGTATTACATCTTAAAACTACACAATGATGTGAGCGAAGCATTACTCTATAAATAACAGCACTAATAAATTTAAAAGAAAATCGTAAAAAAACATTAATAAATATCTCAGGCCCACCCATGTCCTTTAGTGTGACCCTCCATTTATTTAAAATATCCAACAAGTGTGAGAAGTTATGGAGAAAAACAAATGGTATTTATAGTCTGATAAAAAATAAACAGCACTATATGAAGACGAGTATCCAACAATAAAGATAAATCACTCTCATGCTATTTATATATTATAAAAGGGGTGGTCCAGAGTGTATTTTTAAGGCTTGGTTGTGTTTATAAGATGCAAAGCAATATGTGCTCATGCTTCATTTGTAAAAAATCACATCTTTTTTTTTCATATCTTACTTGCTACTCCGCTAACATGAAAATGATTGGTCAGCTAATATAATGTGCTGTGATTCGCGGATCAGCTCCTCGTCACCAAGAAAAGCGTCACACCCCTACAAGCTCACACTTTTGCGCGATGTAAATACTGTCAGTCAGTGTAGCTGTTAGCTGTATCAGTTTGTGCCTAAATCAGACAGAAAATGATACAGGACACAGCTGAACCTCACATCTGCTCTCAAAAATAAACCTCTTGTGTCTTTCACATATATTCGGAATAAGCATGTGTAAGTAATATAAAATGTTCACATATCTTTTGTGAGTTTGTTATTTGAGATGTAGAACACAGGGAAATCGGCCGCACAGAGAGACGCTGTACGCGCTGCTGAAGACTGTGTTTACAGTTTGATGGATAAATATGAATTTGTAGCTAAACTGTTAACGGTGCCAAACAGCATTTCCCGTTGTTTACATCCTTGTTTACGTTCTTGCTACAACATACCATTAACGCTAGAAAATATGCATGTAATAAATCAATTTTAACAAATAAAAATACTTACAGGTTGTGGCTCACAATCCACAGCTTTGTCTATTATGGTTGGTGCTGCTCCTTCTTTGAGGAGTTTTTAGCCGAATCCAGCACTGAACTGAGAGAGATTCTGGAAGCTCTCCTTTGTCAAATGCTAGCTATATATTTTATAATTCTCTGGAACATAATTAAAGCTAAACTGTAAGCACTTCTCTCTTTGTGTCATTTCCTTTAAAGCCCAAATATAGAAACAGAAGAAGCTTTTAGCGACATTTAGACGACATTTTAGCTTTCTCTGCTACATTACAGCGCCTCTGGCCATGCCCCTTTGCTGCACGTGGTGAATGCACATAACCTGAAGCGTTTGCGATCTCACTAACCTGGATGTATTTTTTTCGTTTGCTGTAGGCTAACTCTGTAAAAGCCAATGTCTCCCTTTGCATGGAACTTTGAGCGTATTACATTCAGAGATGTTGTTTATGTTCAAACAGCAACATTACACATCAACTAAAGTTTAAAATATGATATCGTAGTGGACCACCCATTTAAATTGAGTTTTTCTTAATAGTTTTGCTAAGTCACGCCATAGGACATACTGTATTTGAGGTACAATTCACTAAAAACGTAAAAAAATAAATAAATAGTAAAAGAGTTGAAAAATTAGTGAGCCTTTATATTTATGTAAAATGGTATTTTACAATAAATAAATAAATAAACTTACTGCCTATTTGAAAGCTATCCAGAAACACTTACAGTCATCATGTCGTCATGTCCGGTTCGTCTTCATCTTCACTCATGTTGTAGAACTTTCTGAAGAAGTTGAAGGCCACCATGGTGTAGAGGTAGACCACCACAGCCAGCAGACCCACCGTCATCACCAGCTAAACAGTCGCCATCAAGATTAACATCTGCAATTGATTTCTATCAAATATTAGCCAGATATGATGATTCGAAGAGCTGTACCTGTTTGCCATTGTGGGTTACAGAGGACAGGATGGTGCGCAGGGTTTTGACGCCCATGGCAATGTCGAGCAGGTGACAGGCGTAGAAGAAGTTGTTAAAGTGGCCAAGCAGAGACATAACCGTATACCAACATAGATACAGGAACGTCTATGGGCAGATTAAAAAGGCAAATCAATAGTAATAAACATCATTAGTGGACTGAAAAAAGCATATAAGGAAAGAGTCAATTCTCATTTTAACAAAACTCACATTATCAGTGAAAACCACTCCAAACTTCCAGATCTGGTATTTGATGTCAATAGACGTCAGCCTGTAAATTCATGATATTTTATATTAATATAATCTCTATATTATAATTACAGAATTTTTTTGTATTTATTAGTAGAGATGTCTAATTCTCAAAACAAATGACTATACACATTTAAATATATACATTTTAGTGAATAAAAATCCTACATTTCTGGGTGAAGTTTTTTTTTTTTTTTTAAATGACTGTAATCGTTAAACGGTTCCCCTTTTTTTGTTTTTGCTTTGCAAGTATTCCAGAGAGCTGTGTAATGGGTGCCACCATGTTAGTCTGTGCTGCAGTGGAGAAATTAGAGCTGCTGGATTTATAACATGTTAATTCATCAACTTCTCCCAAAATGCATAAAGGTTAATTAATGTTTAACTGGAAGATGAATAGAATAAATTGTAACTGGTGTGTATCTGACATAAATAAAGCACATTGTCAGATTGTGTATAAAAATAATTATTATTACCATTTCCATGGACATCAGCATGTATTTTACAAACCATAAATGTTTTTTTTGCAAGTTCTTATGTGTAAATGTCTCTTCAAATAAATGTTGTTTGTTTACAAACGATCCCGAGAAAACAGATTTGAATTTAGTAGCTGATAATGTGATGCACAGTACGTTCTAATCACACTGGTGTGATCATACGCTTCAAAGAGTTACTCCTCTATAAAGTTTAAATAATAAATAATTATCACTGCACCCAAATTAACAATATTGTGCATATTCTTTTTTTTTTTTGTATTACTGAACATCAACATGTTATTTTATGTTGATGATATCTACACTAATTAGTGTGCCTTGCATCTTTCTGTACCATGTGAACATTGAGGGATCAGGCTGACGCTTCTTCTCGTGTGTCATAGCGCTGACATCAAGAGATGCTAGATCCATACCGAGCAGCTCAGCAATTCTTTCTCTACCATAGATATCTCCATACTTCTCTAGCACCTGCAAAACAGACATGTTCATTCACAAAAAAACTCACAATAAACAAAAGGTAACATCTGCACACACAGGTATGGCAAATCCCTGACCTTTCGCTTCACAAATTTGTCCCAGTAGTTATTCGGGAAAGTCCTAATTAGAAAACAGATGGAAAACCATTTCAGATCATCTTCACATTTTTACATTTTAAATAATAATGAAATAGTTGTATTACGGTGTATTGAGGACTAGTCGGTCCCACTGGCCCTTGATGTCGTCATCTTCTGGTTGTTCAGTTACATACAGACCATCAAACTCCAGTTTACGGGCCAGCTCCTTCTCTCTCTTAAAGATGACTAAAGGAACCTGGACAGGTATAAACAAATTAGCAATTCATATCAGATTAACCAACTGACAGGAATATTTCATACCGCCTATGTTCCACAGAGCAATGAACACAATTTTTTGTTACTTGAAGTTAATTGAATGTCAGACTGCAATCATTTTTACTAACTAATTTGCATATGCTGTGCACAACTTCAGTTTATAGCACTGTTCATGAAAGAATCTGCATTTTAATGCGCTATTTATACTGATTGTAACTTGTTTATTTCACAATGAATGAGCCATTTAAATGAATCAATTCAATGAAAAAGTGTGACCAGACACAATCTAGATGCTGTTTTGGTTTAATAATAATAATAATAATAATAATAATAATAATAATAATAATAATAATAATAATAATAATAATAATATTAATAATAATAATAATAATTAAAATAATAATAATAATAATGCTTTTTTTTTTTAAACATTATATTTAAAACTGTAATGTAACAACATTGAGTAAATTATGCATTTAAATACACTCATGCCACCTATGAACCTTATTAAATATACCGAAATGCCACTTTTCTATGCCATTTCCTTTAACTTCTTGTTTGGTAACTATTTCATTATTGTGCAATTATTATAATTTAAATTATTGTTTTAACTGAACATTTATTTTAAAAAAAAAACTATTTAATAATTTGACATAAAAGACAGATTTTGAAATTTAGAGGTTAGTAAAATATCCTTAGAAATAAATAAAATGGCCCTTGAAATTATCTTGAGAGCAAGTGGACCTAAAATGAAACCATGACGCCATGATTCAAAATCATAAAAATTTTCTAAAACTCTGTAAATATCTGTTAGATCTGACAGGAACTGTACACAGGCAGAAAAGGAAGCAGCCAAAAAAAACATATTTCAGATGAAAGAGCAAACATTAAAGAATGAAAGTAAAGTCAAAGACAGTTCTTTTCATAATGAAATGTGTATTGTTTCTTGATTTTATGTCCAACATAAAATTAACTTTCTGTTTTTAAGCTTTGTGTTTTTAAGCTATGTAGATACAGTTGTGATATAAAAAATAGTTTTTAGCACAAATAAATAAAAACAAAACAAAAACAAAACCTAACCCTAACCCCGTGTCAACAAACAAAACAAAACAAAAAACAAAATCCTAACCCTGTGTCAACAAACTGAACAAAACAAAACCTAAAACAAAACCTATCCCTAACCCTGTGTCAACAAACAAAACAAAACAAAGCAAAAACCAAAACAAAACAAAACCCTAACCCTGTGAAAAACTAAAACAAAACCTATCCCTAACCCTGTGTCAACAAACAAAACAAAGCAAAGCAAAGCAAAAAAACAAACAAAAAAACAAAACAAAATAAAAAAAAACCCTATCCCTTTGAAAACTTAAAACAAAACCTATCCCTAACCCTGTGTCAACAAAACAAAACAAAACAAAAACAAAACCCTAACCCTGTGTCAACAAACTAAACAAAACAAAACCTACAACAAAACCTAACCCTGTGTCAACAAAACAAAACCCTAACCCTGTGTCAACAAACTGAACAAAACAAAACCTAAAACAAAACCTATCCCTAACCCTGTGTCAACAAACAAAACAAAGCAAAGCAAAAAAAACAAAACAAAACCCTAACCCTGTGAAAACCTAAAACAAAACCTATCCCTTACCCTGTGTCAACAAACAAAACAAAGCAAAGCAAAAAAAAACTAACCTTGTGTCAACAAAACAAAACAAAACAAAACCCTAACCCTGTGTCAACAAAACAAAACAAACCCCTAACCCTGTGTCAACAAAACAAAACCCTAACCCTGTGTCAACAAACTGAACAAAACAAAACCTAAAAAACCTATCCCTAACCCTGTGTCAACAAACAAAACAAAGGAAAGCAAAGCAAAAAAAAAAAACAAAACAAAACAAAACCCTAACCTTGTGAAAACCTAAAACAAAACCTATCCCTAACCCTGTGTCAACAAACAAAACAAAGCAAAGCAAAAAAAAACTAACCCTGTGTCAACAAAACAAAACAAAACCCTAACTGTGTCAACAAAACAAAAACAAAACAAAACAAAACCCTAACCCTGTGTCAACAAAACAAAACAAAACAAAACCCTAACCCTGTGTTAAAAAACAAAACAAAACCCTAACTCTAACCCTGTGTGAACTAACTAAATGTCAACCAAAAAATCCATATGTAAACAGTGAGCTCCTGACCTTGAGGCAGTTGTAGCCAATGATGCACAGGAAGGAAATGATGGTGTGTAAGATGGAAAAGAAGGCCATGGCCGGCTCCATATAGCCAATGCCCTCCTCCAGGAAGTAGTAGACAAACCCGTCTTCCTCATCTTCCTCTCCATTCTCCTCCATTCCAGAACCTTCAGCCTCTCCAGAGCCTTCAAAGACCCCAGAGCCCTCAAACACAGCAGAGCCTTCAAACACAGCAGAGCCCTCAAAGACTCCAGAACCCTCGAACATAGCAGAACCTTCAAACTCTTTCTCCTCTCCAGGCGGGCTGTCGGACACCTAAAGAAGGAAGCAGCTGGTTTGAATCTTCAAATTTAGCTCCTCAAATTATTACAGAGAACCACATGTCTTTAAGTTCTTTTGGTGCAGGGTTTTCAACTTTTGATGCCAAGGACTCCAAAATCTGACTACCCTATTTCTAGTGGTGTATAAAGTACTAGAAAGCCACAGGTATGGGTATCTTACTAGAAAATGTATTTGGTAAAAGGTAAAGTCACTGTTTAGAATATTATTTGAGTAAAAGTATCTGACATTTATTGGACTTAAGTATAATATATACAGTTGAAGTCAAGATAGTTAGCCCTCCTATGAAATTTTTATTCTTTTTCAAATATTTCACAAGTGCTGTTGAACAGAACACGAAAATTGTTTTCACAGCATTTCCTTTTGTATTTTTCTTCTGGAAAAAGTTTTTTTTTCTTTTAGTTTGGCTGAAATAATATAATTATTTTTTTTAAAAGTAAAAACTGCTAAGGTCAATATTATTAGCTCCCTTAAGTAATTATTTGTTTGATTGGCTACAGAAAAAAACTACTGTTGTCCAATGACTTGCCTAATTACCCTAACTTGCCTAGTTAAAGTAATTAACCCACTTAAGCCTTTAAATTGAACTTGAAGCTTAATACTGGTGTCTTGAAAAACAAATATTACAATAATGCATTCTGTCATCATGACAAAGACTAAAGAAATTAGTTTAGACTTAAGAAAAAGAATTGTTAAGGCTCACAAAGAAGGAGAAGGATATCATGTTTATCAAAGCATTTTCAAGTGTCAAGAAGTGCCGTGAGAAGTATTATCAAGAAGTTTAATGAGATCTACACTGTAAAGAACATGACTGGCAGAGGTAGAAAGCAAAAGATTTCCAAAACTTTGAAAAGAAAACTAGTGAGAGAGGTTTCTAAAGACCCAAGAACAACTGCCAAGACACTAGTGAATGACTTAGCCAAGTCTGGAATTAATGTCTCAGCAAATATGATCACTAGAGCCCTGCACAGGAGTGGACTGAAAGGTTGTCGACCAAGAAAGACTCCACTTTTAAAGAAGAGACACCTCCAAGCTAGACTGAAGTTTGCCAGGGACAATCTAGAAAAAAATAATGAATACTGGAAACGTATCCTTTGGTCAGATGAGACGAAACTAGAGCTCTTCGGCCATAGAGATGTTGCCTATGTTTGGAGGAAGAAGGGAGAGGCATTTAACCCAAAGAACACAGTTCCCACAGTGAAACATGGCGGTGGGAGTATAATGCTGTGGGGATGTTTCAGTGAGTTTGGAAATGGGGATCTTATCAGGGTTGAAGGAAACATGAAAAAGGAAGACTACCAGAAGATTTTGAAAAATAACCTCAAATAGTCTGCAACAAAACTTGGTTTGGGTTGATGTTTTGTATTCCAGCATGATAACGACCCAAAGCATACCTCACTTCTGGTGAAGAACTACCTCCAACAGAACAAAGTGAAAGTCCTTGAGTGGCCTGCACAAGCCTAGACTTGAATCCAATAGAAAATCTGTGGGGGACACTAAAGTCTAGAGTTCATGCCAGAAGACTGTGGGATTATAAATTTATATAATCTAGTTTTAAATGAACAATAATCTACATATAACTGAAAAGTTATATTCTTTGGTTTTTAATTATATCATTTCATTAACAGCCCAGCTATCTTTCTGACTACTGGCTGAGCCAGTGATGCAAATGTAACGGGCAGGCTTTCAATGACTCTCCCTTTGTCTTAGGGTGATACTTTCAGGCCAAAGAAATCCCTTTGTTGATTAACTTGTGTGGCAGGTTATCTAGCACCTACATGCCGGGTATCATGATGACTTCAATGCTGAATTTGCATGCTTTGTTTAGCCATCTCCCCTCCTCCTAAGAATACAATATAGACAGGACATCTTTGTCTCAAATCAGACTTGTGATAAAACTAGCAGACTGCAGACCTCCAGTAGGCTCCTGCAGACACATGGACATCTTGAAGATGCTGTATGACTGCAGATTTAACCAACACGTCTCAATAAAAGAATTCTGCTTGTTTCGAGTCTCCTGGACTGGGTTCTCTTCTATCCAACATTTATTTGTTTACAACAACTTGGTGCCGTGACCCGGATAGAGACTGAAATCACCAAATTCTCAACAATTTGCCACAGAAGACTGAAATCCACCAACTTGAATCTTCAAGCTCAAGGAAACTTCACTTCAGACGGAATCTTCAGCTCAACGGCAATTTAAAATCACTCAGCGAACGTCACAAATTCTCAACTATTTGCTGACTGCAACCCTGATGAACATTGAAGCAACCTGAAAACAAAGATCAGACTTCACTCCAGACTGAATCTTTTCAGCTCAACCTCAATTTGGTGAGTTTCACTCTATAAAAAAGAACCATACAGACCAGTCTATACACATGGTTATCCTCTGCTCCGTCAGAGAAGAGTTAACAAACAGCTGCAGGGTTTGTTTAACAGAAAGTTATCCTCTATTTTCAATAGAGAAGTAAAAGTTATCCTCTGTATAGGCAGAGAAGTTAAGCCTTAAGTGCTATTTTCTTTTTTTTATTTGTTTACCCTCTGTTCAACCAGAGAAGTTTAGCGATACAAGCTAATTTATGTTATCTCTTGTTCAGGCAAGGAAGTGTTAGCAACATGTGCTAATATTGTTACCCTCTGTTTTGGCAGAGAAGAAATTACTACACTTTCATCAGAAAAGTTTTAGTATTTTTACTTTGTGATAACAAACTCACAGAATGTTCAGAAAGAATACTAAACTGATTCCCACAACTGGAAAAGGTAGTTTAGCGACTCCTTTATTGTCAGATCAGGATTTCAAATCGCTGCTAGGACAGCAAATGGACTCAATAACAGAGTCAGTCAGACTAAATTTGACAAAGAAATTTAGCATTGACCCACATAATGTTTGGACTAGGGATGTCAGTTTCTACAAAATCCCATGATCGATGATCATTTAAATTAAGGATCAATCAATCGATTAATCGTTAATCCTTATAAACCATATGTTTGTAAAATACATACGAATAGGCTACTAAAGAATGAGCCGAATATGCAATGCATTATGGTTCTTGCTTAATCGTCACAACAAAATAATCTAGGCATTCATTTTATAGATATAAACTATAAAAATAAAAAATAAGAAATTTTAAGTAATCAACATTATATGTAAAAAACCCAAACTAGGCTACAGGCTGAATGCGTCAGAGGTGAACATGCGGCACACGCTTCTGTTAAAGCTTCAGTGAAGAACAAACCATTTAGGCTATGACAGACCAATGCTATCTCACGGCTAGTGTTGGGCAATATAAGACATTTTCAGATTGCCATATAGTCCCCCTGTGAGATCGCCGACACGGTATATGGGCGCTGCAGAGTTATGTTTCTAATTTGCTAATTTATTTAAACATTTTTAAACGTATTTAATAGGCCTAAACTTTCGGCTGCTTTTTAAAAACTTATTTAATAATCTACTTCATTTGCATTATGTTTTATCTCAGAAAATAATTCAAACCAATGCAAATCACTGCGCTCTTACAGCTAAACTGTGTGGCGCGGGACAAGATTTGAAGGTGATTTCGGGTGGTTCGATGGCTCCATGCCGTTATCAGCGGGACTGCTGCAAAATGCATATAATATAAATGGATGCAAGCAAATGAAATTATATTTATCTGCACACAGAAGAAACAAGGATGCATGCATTAAAGTCCTTTCAGACGGGAGGCGGACAGTGGACTTACCGCCTGCACGTGTTTTCTATTGCGTGCGTTTATCCATGTTTTGTTTTTCAGTAGAGCGCGCCGCGGCTTCAGGTATGATCTTCATCACAAAAGTAGTCATTAACAGTGTCACCTCTGTATTTGCTCAAATCTAACACAATGTTGCGCTTGGGATATGTGTTTATTGTTTGTCAGAGTTTTGTTTAGACTATTGCCGACGCGCCGCAGCTCTGGCTCTAATATTAGCCTACATACAAAACATTTCACTGAGCTCAGTAAAATGTTCTTTGATAAGTTATTAATAATCTGTTCAATAATTCGTTAAAGCCAAAACGAATGGTAATTTAATATAGACTATTAAAATATATAATAGAAAAAATATATATATATATATATATATATATATATATATATATATATATATATATATATATATATATATATATATAGCCTATATAAATAAATATAGGCCTAACATATTTTTAAATTAAATAAATAGGCTATTTTCTGAAATATGCGCATGTCTGTGTTTATCATTCCATCGAATTAATTCGATTGCAGCACCTGTTATTCCAGAACAGATCATTTGAGATGGGTTTAGTTCTTATAATTTTTTTTCTGTAGTTTCATTTTTACAAATAACTTTATTTAGTTTGTCTGTTAATTAAATTTAGTTATTTAGCCTTTTATTTTTATGCAACAAAGTTGCAAATCAATTTGCAATGAGATGTGGCTGTGTATGGCAGTGCCCTCACGTGCAGCGCGCGTCGGCTGCTGCGAGAGAGAGAGAAAGAGCGCAATGGAAATAATAAATTTTTCACATGCTGATGTGTGTGAAATTGCGAATACATGTCTATAATCGCTTTGCAATTTAAAAAATTATTGTATCTTTCCCTTTAGGAAGGAAAGTCTATTTCAGTTCAAGCTAAAGATGCGTGGTGGTGAAGTCCGAAAGTGCCGACCCAGTGATGTTGATGTAAACAGCTGAAGCTGTTAAATTATTTGTAGTTCGTTTATTATTAATGATGATGATTAAAAATAATAATGCTGTTCATTTTATATAATAATGTAATTAAAACATGTAATATATCATCCGAAACAAGCTATTTCGTCTTTAAAGTCGTCATGGGTCCCAGCTCTCTGCGATATATTTGCCTATATCCTCAATACACAATATCCTCCTTTAAATCAAGTAATTTTGTTAAGCAGGACAGGCTTGCAAAAAACAGAAATGTGCGCACATCTAAATAATCTTGAAGGCAGGTGCTCGATCAGAAATAAACACTGTAGCAAAAGATCAAAAAAAATCAGCAACACTGCCACTTTAGCTCTCAAAAAGTCTTTAATAGGCTAACACTCAAACACAACGTTTCGACCTACATGGTCTTCATCAGGTAAAGCAATACAATGAGAATCCTCAATAAATAGTAAAGCAGCTCTACACATAACACCTGTAGTCAATCACCACAATCAGCCAACCAGCCCGTGAACAGGCCCATCTACATACAAAATTATATATAAAAATTATACATATAATGACAATATGAGATACATACAATTACACAAACATTTTTTTACACAAATTTTTTTTTTAAAATACCAATCACAATCTTTAATTCCTCAAAGACAGAGTATTCAATGTACAAGTCTAGCGCATCACACCTGCAAACAATAATCACGTCAATCAACCACAGGGCAAGTGAACCCAAGGGGAAAAAAGATCAAGTACACACATATTTAGTATACAACAGTGTAGGATCTAAATACACTTACAAAAAAGATTTCAAATCAAAATCCAAATTCAAACCTCTTGGAGATAACGTCTTCAATGTGTAAATGTAGAAAGCTTCCCTCTGTAATAAAAGTCTGTCAATATCCCACCCCTTCTCGGAACCTTCACTTGTTCAATGCCAATATATCGTAATGTTGAAAGGTTATGTTTCAATGCATTAAAATGAACAGCGATAGGATTTCGTTGATCATTTAATCGTATATTACTTCGGTGTTCAGCAATACGTGTTTTTAAACACCGTCTTGTTTTACCGATGTAGGCTAAACCACAAGGGCATTTAATCATATAGATCACATTTTTTGTGTTGCATGAAATCACACCTTTAATCTTTAATTGCTTACCTGAATGGGGATGACTAAAAAACTGACATTTAGTTGTAAAGTTAAACTGTGCGCATTGACCACATCTATAGTTACCTTCAGGGACTGAAAAAGGATTATCAGACCGTTCAGAACCTTGATCTGCTCTCACTAACATTTCGAAACATACGAAATCCTATCGCTGTTCATTTTAATGCATTGAAACATAACCTTTAAACATTACGATATATTGGCATTGAACAAGTGAAGGTTCCGAGAAGGGGTGGGGATATTGACAGACTTTTATTACAGAGGGAAGCTTTCTACATTTACACATTGAAGACGTTATCTCCAAGAGGTTTGAATTTGGATTTTGATTTGAAATCTTTTTTTGTAAGTGTATTTAGATCCTACACTGTTGTATACTAAATATGTGTGTACTTGATCTTTTTTCCCCTTGGGTTCACTTGCCCTGTGGTTGATTGACGTGATTATTGTTTGCAGGTGTGATGCGCTAGACTTGTACATTGAATACTCTGTCTTTGAGGAATTAAAGATTGTGATTGGTATTTTAAAAAAAAAATTTGTGTAAAAAAATGTTTGTGTAATTGTATGTATCTCATATTGTCATTATATGTATAATTTTTATATATAATTTTGTATGTAGATGGGCCTGTTCACGGGCTGGTTGGCTGATTGTGGTGATTGACTACAGGTGTTATGTGTAGAGCTGCTTTACTATTTATTGAGGATTCTCATTGTATTGCTTTACCTGATGAAGACCATGTAGGTCGAAACGTTGTGTTTGAGTGTTAGCCTATTAAAGACTTTTTGAGAGCTAAAGTGGCAGTGTTGCCGATTTTTTTGATCTTTTGAAGCAGGACAGGCTTAACAAAATTCGCAGCACTAAACATGTTCCCAGACTGAGAGTGATTGATGATGAGAGAGCAGAAACCTGAGAACGGTGATTTTTAAAATGAAAGCATATTTGTTACAGTCTGTCAAGATTGCTTAAAATACCTTAATATTTTAGAGAAAATAGTTAAAGTTTCCATAACCAATGATCTCATCCATGCGTGACCCACCCATACTTAAATATCATAAGACCTATTTTTTCATTACCTGACCTGCAGATTAACGGCAACACCTGTAAATATAACCGAGATCCCCGCGGGTTTTATGCATCGCCCAATAAGTAGTGTCAAGAAAGTCACTCCTTGGTCATGTAAACTGTACACTGATTATGTAATGTGTAAAGTCGTGAATAAGTGTCTCGCAGTGCAAAGCATATCTTATCCTTTAAATGTCCATGCTTAATTGGTCATCGATAAGCTCTATCGATTAAAGGCTTATCGACAATTAATCGATGATCGAGTAATCGTTAACATCCCTAGTTTGGACATTAAATGAATGCAAGAAAGTGCTTGGAGCATGCATTCGCAAAAACAATGTAAAAGGCATTATCTGCTGCTACAGAGAATTCAGTTTATCTCGAGCTAAACAACAAGCTCAGGCTAAATCAGAATTAGAGAAACAGATCCAAGAGCTTCATGCTAAGATAACCTCATTAACAAAACAACTGAACCTCAAGAAATCAAAAACTGACATTGAACAAGTTAGTCAGCCTGATAACAAACATCCTGACTTACAAACTGTCTTTGAAACAGACATTTCCATCCAGTCAGTAAATGATATGCCGGTAGGTTCAGTGGAGGTTTGCGGTTTATTTGTTTAAACACTACTTTACAAACGCGTCTTCAGAGCTAGTATTTGAATGATTTTTAGTATATGAATGATTTTTCATAATATTTAAAGTGATGACAAAACAGGTGATTTTGCTGACATTTTAAGATTATAAGGCTAAACGGCATGAAATGCCATCAGTCTACAGAGATTTCCCAGAATTTCTCTGTTACAATTGGGAGATCACAATAATTAAACCCGAAAAAGCCAAAGCAGCGCCAACACAACCAGATAACCGTTGTGTTTGCGATAAGGAAAAACGCTAAACACATGCGGGCATTTCTTCTTTTTTTTCTTTTCGCACACTCAATACACTACAATTACTATGGTATAAATACAGCACTACAACATACAAAAGACAGAGATCGACTTAGAATGTCATTTACCTGTTTAATAATGATTTGATCCCTTTTAGTTAGAAATTATGCTGTTTTTATCCTCTTAGGGTTTATTATGAGGTCCTGTCGCCATCTTGTGGATAAACAACGTCAACCGTCTTTGCTATTCTCAAAGACAGACTAATGGCTGCCAACGCGCTGTCTCCCAGAAATTAGTTATAATTAAATATTTTAAAATAGGCACCTTATAAATAAACTGCATAGTTGCAATCTAAACAACTACATTCTCAACTTAAAAAGCCTCAAAAGTACATTATGTTGTCCAACAGCAGCAATAATTCTCAAACTGTAGAGTGTCCTCTGCTTGTCGCTGTATGTGGGCGGAGTAATACACAAGAGTGAGGGGTTAAAAGGCTGGGCGAGTACTTTTATTTGCAGAATATCGCACGGCCATCAGCCAATCAGATTCAAAAACCAGACAGAACTGTCGTGTATAATTATTAGTCCCCCTTTGATTTTTTTTCTCTTTTTTAAAAATTTCCCAAATGATGTTTAACAAAGCAAAGACATTTTTACAGTATGTCTGATAATATTTTTTCTTCTAGAGAAAGTCTTACTTGTTTTATTTCGACTAGAATAAAATAAGTTTTTAATTTTTTAAACACCATTTTAAGGACAAAATTATTAGCCCCTTGAAGCTAATTGTTTTTCAATAGTCTATAGAACAAACCATCCTTATACAATAACTTGCCTAATTACCCTAACCTGCCCAGTTAACCTAATTAACCTAGTTAAGCCTTTAAATGTCACTTTAAGCTGTATAGAAGTGTGTTGAAAATTATCTAGTCAAATATTATGTATTGTTATCATGGCAAAGATAAAATAAATCAGTTATTAGAAATGAGTAATTAAAACTATTATGTTTAGAAATGTGTTGAAAAAATATTCTACATATATATATATGTGTGTATATAAAACATTTTCTTACCCTTTCTTTTCTCAAAATATAGAACAGATACAATCTTTCGTATTCTTGCCATAAAAATAACAGAAGTTTCTACAAGTTTTTCACATATGGGTTGCTGTAGCATCGTGGCCTGAACTCACTTTACAATGTTACGAATTAATCAATGACTGTCGCTCACTAATATCTATCCAAACCTCTCACCAAATTTAGAAACTTGCTTATAATTTCTCATGATTACTTAATGTTTAGACTATAATATTATAGTTAAAAATATGTAAATGTCCCAAAGGTGGGACACTAACAGTTAAGCGAAAAGACATGATGATCTCTCATATACCTCAATGTGGTTGTGATCAGTGGGAACGGGCACAAACTGGGGCAGGCTCTTGCTGAACCACATTGTGATGTCTCTCTTCATGTTGATGGCGAATGGCTCAAAGCCCTCTTGGAGGCCACAGATGGCGAAGTAGCGCAAACTGCTAACATTCTGACCAAGGTTAATACGCCCAACCTGCGAAAGACCCAAAGTGCAAACTGGAATAAAGCCTAGAGGGAGGAGAACAGAAAAAAAAAAAAGAGTCTGATTTATAGCAGTGGCTGAAATATATCAATACTTGGTCACTATGTACTAATGTTTTATTACACACTCTGCAAATATGAATTAAACTTTTCATACTAGAATGAAAGCAACAGTTGCTTGTTCAGTCTATGATGCTATTGATTTATTGTTTGTTTGTTTGTATTTTATCTAAGAAAATGCCACAGACTGCATTGGGAAGATATTGCTAAAACCAAGATGGCAGCATCTGTAAAAGAAATCAAAAAACAACATTCCATATTTAAATACAATGTATAGGGTAAATTGGGATTTTTTTGCTTTCAAATCTAAGGGATTAAAGAAATGGAATTTGACACAAGTGTGATTTAAAATATTAATATTATTTAGGAAAACCACAAAATGAGGGAAAAGCCTGTTGTGGGGAAAGGGGAAAGACCCTTTTATTTATACTATTTATTGATTGCTTGCCGCCTGTATCGACCCCTTTGTTTTATCGTTTACTCTTAAGATTATTTGTTGTATTACTGTCTGCTCCTGTATTGAACCTTGCCTGACACTTACAGTAATTAAAGCTGGATTTGGATCTTATCCCTGTTGTTACAGTCAAGATCCTTACAGTCAAACACCTTTTTTAACCGTGACATGACAATTTCTTTAATGACAATTTCTATGACAACTTTATATTACAATTTATTGTCATATTTGAGACCACTGAGCCAGGCTAGCCTTTAAAAATCATGTTTTGCAATCATACAAATTTGGAACAGCATGGGAGTAAAAGATCTCATTTTAGGGCTAATTATACCAAAAATCTATTGAATCTCTTTTAAAATAAAACAACAACCATTCTATCAGAAGTAAATAGTAATTACATTGCCTTTTAAAATCTATATGTGTCTGTGGAAACAAACCTCATCAGGCTTGAGACTCTTTCAACTGCTTATTAAACACCATTACGCCTCAAAACATTTAGGCATAATTGGAATCCCACTGGTAAACACTAAAACAAGGTTATAGCCCAAATTCTCACCGTCTCCAATCTCAATGTCTTTGAAGGCCATTTCCGAACCAGAATCGCTGATCAGCATCTCTCCGTTGAGCGTGAACATGATGTTCATTTCAATGAGGTCTATCATGCAGCCAACAACATCACCAGACAGCCATTGACGACCAAATGGGTCATTACCAATGTGCCATCGCTGAGCCTGCAGGAAGAACAGAGTAATTCAGTGTTTATTGCAGCTATTCAAAACAATGTGGCTCCAAGTAGCTGGAAAGATGTCCTATCTACCTCTTTCGTGCGCCTCATAGTGTTATGCATGAATTATGGGAGTAACGTCTATTAAATTGTAAACAGTCAGTGAAGTGTTGTAGAAAACACAAATACAACAAGGTGCCATTATTCTCCTCACATCTGATACATTGAATATTACAAAGAAACTTATTAGATTTAACAAATTTCTTTCAAGAGCGGGACTAAGCTGAAAAGAAAATTAATGAATGAATGAATGAATGAATGAATGAATGAATGAGTGAATGAATGAATGAATGAATGAATGAATGAATGAAATCTCTTTCAGGAGAGCATGAAGAACTGGAAAAAGTTTATCCGAAGCAATATTACGGACGTATATTGAATATTAAATTCGATATAACGCAGTGAAGTCAAAATAGCTTTGACCACAAATATGCTTGTGATACTAGTGTCATGTTAAAATATGAAACATAACATTATTGTATTTTCATGACAGATTAAAATGGAGCACAGTCAAAATTACTGTATCTCTCAGTCAGTTTTTACTAAGATTATGGATTATCAGGGTTCTCACTTTAAGCCAAATGTCAAATTCCCTGACTTTTCCATTGTTTTCTTTGTAAAAACAATTTTCCATGAGCTATCCACTTTCTTTTTCACATCAGATTTTTCACATCATTGTAAGGTAAATGTGTCAAGAATTGACATTCACTTCTATTAATTTTTAGCAAAAACAAAACAACGTTATGTTGCATGTTAATTTTCTAATTGTTTTAATATATTTAATTGCCTGCTGACAAGCAGAAAATAAATATAATGGCGTAGAAACAAATTGACCAGGGGTGTCCAAACTCGGTCCTGGAGGGCTGGTGTCATGCATATTTTAGTTCTAACCCTAATTAAACACACCTGAACCAGCTAATTAAGCTCTTTCTAGGTATATTAAAAACATCCAGGTGTGTTGAAGGAAGTTGGAGCTAAACTATGCAGGACACCGGCCCTCCAGGACTGAGTTTGGATACTCCTGAAATAGACTAACCGTAAAAATAATAAGCAAAACATGAGAAAAAATGCAATAAAAAAAACATGACATAGGAAAAAAAATATTTTGATAGAAAAAAATCCTTTTAAAAGGAAAGTGAATTTTAAACAAAAATCCACACTCAAAAATATATATTTTTTACTTGTTTCTACTTATTTAAAATGAGCTGAAACAACACAATTCTTGAGATTTCATTGGGACAACTTCATTTTTTTATATTCAATCCACATAAATCTGTTAAAAGTGTTAACTTAATTGATTTGTGTTGGGACAACATGAACGAATTGTGTGGAACCCTGCATTTTTTACAGTGCATGACATTCCAAGACTTAGACAACATTTTTTAAATAAAATAAAATAAAATAAAATAAAATAAATTAAATTAATAAATATGTCTGGAATAGACCTTTAAAGTCCTTCATATTCCAGAATTTCCATAACCCGTGGGAACCGTGGATTATTTATAGCACATCATGATTTTTAATAAATAGAGCCTGCCCACACTGTATGTGTAATCCATAATTTTGCTTTTGAAAGAAGTTGAAAAAACATGGACTGCCTGGAATATAAAAGTATATGACAATACTGACCCTGTTTCCATTGAAGACATAGGCCAGCTCATCAGAACCAAGCTCAACATCAGAGCGGACGTTCGGTCGAGCCCAGCCGACCCTCATCTCTCCTGTAGTTACAGCTTCAAACTCAAAATACCATTTTCCTGAGGTAACACCATACTGCTTCTCTGCCCTGAAGATTCGCACTTTATCTCCATGCACATTCTCAACACCATGACCACCTGTAGAAATATGGAAAATTAAAACTTAAAAAAAACACAAAGCCTATCAGATATTTCAATCTGAAGTGGGGCAATGGTTTTATTAAGGTCTGTTTTATAATCTGGATCCCATTAAGTGATGCTGTAAGTGTAACGATGTGTTCCCACTTGTAGATCTGCTTTGTTGGTTCATTTGGTCTGGACAAAAAAGAAGACACATTTACCCCCGGTTTCACAAACAAGGTTTAAGGCTAGTCTTGGATTAAATTGCATGTTTGAGCTGTCTCAACTGAAAATAACTTGCAGTGAGATGTCTTAAAATATGTCAGTGTCATTTTTTGTTTACAGGTGCACACCAGTAATGTATTTTTCTAAGGCTGATTTTATAAATGTGGCTTAAATGGCCTAATTTAACTAAGGTCTAGTCCTGGCTTAAGCTAAACCCTGTTTGTGAAACTGGGCCTTAGTCTCCCAAACATTTTTAAGACTGAACCTAAAGATACAGACTCTTTTATGGTAACACCATGCTTGCTTCTTTTTAGTCGCCTCAGTCCATTTGTGTGTCGCAAACTAAAAGTCTGGGAGGCAGAGGTCACACTTCAAATGAACCACATTATCAGTACAATTGCAAGAGAGGAGTCTTTTTTAATTGAAACAAACCTACTAAGTGTGAACACAAGTGAATCCAAACTCTTAGAAAGATACTGAGATGGTACGCACTAATGAAGCTAAAACAAAGACTCACTGCTCTCCTGATCTGGTGGCTCGATGTTGTATCCGTAACCAATCAGAGTGCGTACAGCATTGTTCACACTGTCCCGGTTCGTCTTCTTGGTTCTCTCGTCCAGCAAATTGTAGGGCACTAGACGAGGGTTACGCTTATTTACAATATCCTGGGGGTCACAAAGTAAAAAAAAAATTTTTGTGGATTACCTAACCTTTGTTTAACCTGTATCAGTTTTTAGAATCTATGTTTTGCCTTTTGCCTCTCACCCTGTTTTGTGGATTAGCATTTTGTTTTTGCTTTGCCTGTCATGCAGTTATGTGGATTATCATTTTTTGTTTTGTAAATAAAAGCAGCACATGTATCTTAGAGTTTTAAACCAAACCAAACCAAATGCTACTAATGGTACCAGCAGCTTTCTTTGTTTTTTCTTTTTTCCCCTTTTGTTCTGAATCTTTGAATTCTTCCTTCAGACTCTAAAGCATGTAGGTCTTGCCTTTGAATTTTGTCAGCCTTGTATCAACAGGTGATGGTGCTGGAGGCTTTGCCCAGAGCTTCCTTATAAAATGTCAACCAGACAAGAGCCTTTTCCCAGGATGGCTACCTACCAAGAGACTTTTTGTCAAAATGCCCGCCTACCCAGATCCTCTTCTTAAGGTGGCCAACAATTCAGAGTCTCTGTACAATGTGGTTGCCATCCCAGAGTATTCTTCCAAGATGACCGATTACCTAAAGTCTCTTCTCAAGATACTCTAAAGCCCAGAATTACTGCCTAAGAAGCCAACCAACCCAGAGTCTCTGCCTAAGATGGTCGCAAACCCAGGGTTTCTGTTCAAGATAGATATTTGCATTAAGCAGGGGTGCTCAACCCTATTCCTGGAGATCTACCTTCCAGCAGAGTTTAGCTCCGACCCCAATCAAACACAACTAAACCAACTAAGGAGTACTTGGTAGTTAAGGACAGTTGTGTTTGATCAAGGTTGCAGCTGAAATCTGCAGGAAGTTAGGTCTCCAGGAACAGGGTTGGGCACCCTTGGCCTAGACGTATCTTCTCAAGAGGACCACCAGCCCAGAACTTCAACTCAAGATAGCCAACATGTTAGCTCCTTATGAGCCCAACATGCTGAAGATGGCTGCAGGCAATGGATCTCTGCTCAAGACGGCCACCAGTCCACAGTCTTTGCACATGATGACTTCTCTTCCCAGGATGGAAGTCAGTTTAGAATTTACTCCTGATCCTGTTCCAGTTTGCGAAGCCTCAGATTCCACTCCAGAGTCTGCACCAAGCAGAAATTCAGAAATCTTTTGTGAACTTATTCCAGCCTGGAAGCCCTCAGAAGCTTGTTCTGTTCAGAGTGGGTGTCCCGAAGGCTGTCCTGGAGGCTGTCCCAGAGCCTGTGCCAAAGCATATTCCAATCTGTGACACTTATTTTAAGCTAGTTCCATCTGTGCTGCTGTGGTGGTCCTCAGCCCTGTTCAAGTGGTCGTCAACTCCATCTGCATCACCATGGTAGTCCTCAGCCCACTGAAATGGTCATCCACATCATCTGTCTGGTCTTATGTCCTGCCAGCTCCACCTGGCTTTATGCACCTGTTTATTCTTCTGTTCTGGATATCTGCCATGCTGGCTCTAACTTGGTTTTCTGCTTGATCTTGCTGGTCTCACCATGGTTGTCTGTGATTTTGGTCCCCTTCCACCTCATGGGACTGGCCCACTGTCCCTACCCCTGATCCACCTCCATTCTACCTCCCTCCTGACTGTCTGTGCCAATATGAAATCCACTCTAACTCTTGTTATGTCCTTGATAGCCACTAGAAAGAACTCTAGACTGGTCCAGTGATTCTACTGCATTTCTCATCATTCGCTGCACCTATATTCACTTAGCTGAATATAGAATCACTTATATAATATAATATATATATATATATATATATATATATATATATATATATATATATATATATATATATATATATATATATATATATATATATATATATATATATATGTATGACTAATTATTTAGCTGTTCTTTGTTTGTTTTTAATTGTCGCCAACAATAACTATTCCAGGTCTGTTATATTGGTGTGCTTCTTTGTTCCTGTCAACTCTGAATGTTTTTGTCGAGTTTGTATTTGTGGATTAGTTAACTTATGTGTTAACTTAACCTGCACCCAGCCTTGTGTTTTGGATACTATGTTTGCCTTTTACACTATCATGTGGATTATCATTTTGCCTTGCCTGTCACTCAGTTGTGTAGATTATCATTTTGTTTTGTAAATAAAAACTGCACATGGATCCCTGGTCTAAGAGTTTTTATGACAGCTACTCCCTGCCAACAGTAAGTTTGTCACACTATTCTTTCTATTTTCTTTTCTGTCTTTGCACTTCATATGCACTTATTCTGATATAAGTTACTATAAACATCAAGTGAATAAAAGTGATTAATATAGCAAATGATTTATGCATGATTACAGTAGGTTATTTGTCTACAATTACCTAAATAAACAATGCTACAAAGAACTTATTTATGCCCCTTTATATGACAAAAATCTACATTAGAATATGGTCAGGAGTTACTAAATTGGCAAAATCATTGAAAAAGTTGTCTTCAACCAGGTTAACACGTTCTTAAACTTCAAGGGGTGTTTAGACAATATTCAATATGGTTTCAGAGCACATCACAGTACAGAGAGCGCTCTTATAAAGATAATCAATGATATCCGCCTACATACAGATTCAGGCAAACTAACAGTGCTGGTATTGCACAGCATACATCTGGATAGGCTGGAAAACTGGGTTGGGCTATCTGGGACGGTCCTCAAATGGTTCAGATCTTACTTTGAAGGGAGAGGTTACTATGTCAGTATAGATGACCATAGGTCAAGGTGGACACCCATGACATTTGGAGTCCCACAAGGCTTGATTCTGGCACCTCTCCTGTTCAATATTTGTATGCTTCATCTGAGCCAAATAATGAGAAAAAAACAAATCTCCTACCACAGCTATGCTGATGACACTCAGATCTACTTAGCCTTATTGCCTAATGACTACAGCCCTATTGACACTTTGCCAATGCATTGATGTAATGAACAGTTGGATGTGCCAAAACTTTCTTCAGTTAAACAAAGAGAAAACTGAAGTCATTGCGTTTGGAAACAGAGGTGAGGTTCTCAAGGTGAATGTGTACCTTGGCTCCAAAGGTCAAACAACAAAAAATAAGGTCAAGAATCTTGGTGTGACTCTGGAGTCAGATCTGAGTTTCAATAGTCATGTCAAAGCAGTCATTAAATCAGCATACTATCATATCAGAAACATTGCAAGAATCAGATGCTTTGTTTCCAGTGAGGACTTAGAGAAACTTGTTCATGCTTTTATCAGCAGCAGGGTGGATTACAGTAATGGTCTCCTCACGAGCCTTCTCAAAAAGACAGTCAGAAAGCTGCAGCTCATCCAGAACGCTGCGGCCAGGATTCTGACCAGAACCAGAAAATCAGAGCACATCACACCTGTCCTCAGGTCTTCACACTGGCTCCCAGTTACATTCAGAATAGATTTTAAAGTACTATTACTTGTCTATAAATCACTAAATGGCATTGGACCTCGATACATTACAGATATGCTCACTGAATACAAACCTAATAGAACACTCAGATCTTTAGGATCATATAAACTAGAAATTCCAAGAGTTCAAACATAGCAGGGTGAATCGGCCTTCAGCTACTACGCCCCTCGCTGCTGGAATCAGCTCCCAGAAATGATCAGATGTGCTCCAACAATAGGCACATTCAAATCAATAGGCACATTCAAATCAAGACTGAAAACACATCTTAGCTGTGCCTTTACTGAATGAGCACTGTGCTACGTCCAACAGATCGCACTACAGTATTGTGTTTTTTTCTTCTTTTTCATTCTTTTATAACCTGTTTTAACACACTTTTATCTGTTTTTTTATTATCTGTTTTAATTTTTTCTTACACTTGTCTCTTTTATTCCTGTTTATGTAAAGCACTTTGAATTGCCACTGTGTATGAAATGTGCTATAGAAATAAACTTGCCTTGCCTTAAACGATTTTTAGTAAAAATATAAATATTATAAATTGTTTTATATTACTTGATGGTAATTGTAGCTCTAATGCACTTGTCACACAAGTGTTATTAGATTTCATTTTAGAAAATTCATATAAGAAAGGTTGTTAACTTGTGAGAAAATTGTTTTCAAGAAAGGCCATTGATAACAGGTGGGTACTGTGTTTTCCATTTTCCAAGCTAGCTTGCTGCAATTATGAAGATCAATATGTGTATAATTTTACTGTTGGACTTTAAATCAGTAGAGGATGAAGCAACAAAAGCTACACTGTAACAAATTATTTTATGAATAGCCAGTGTAATATTATTAACTCTACTAGTTACTTGGAAATGTAATATTATTGCTTTAACACTTTGCAAGTAACATGTTACTGCTCAACACTCCACATGTTTGGAATGACAAAATAATATGAATAATGACAATATTTTTCTGAACTTTCTCTTTAATTCAGCACTGTCCTAACAATTAATGATAAAATGTACATATTTTAATTTTTATTTTGCCATACACTATCAAAATAAATATATTGGCAATATATTGGCATTAAAGTTTGAATCTACTGATTATTCATTCATTTTCTTGTCGGCTTTGTCCCTTGCGGGGTCGCCACAGTGGAATGAACCACCAACTTATCCAGCACGATTTTACGCAGCGGATGCCCTTCCAGCCGCAACCCATCTCTGGGAACTTCCACACACACACATTCACTACGGACAATTTAGCTTACCCAATTCACCTGTACTGCATGTCTTTGGACTGTGGGGGAACCCGGAGCACCCGGAGGAAACCCACGCGAACGCAGGGAGAACATGCAAACTCCACACAGAAACGCCAACTGACCCAGCCCAGCCGAGGTTCGAACCTGCGACGTTCTTGCTGTGAGGCAACAGCACTACCTACTGCGCCACTGTGTTGCCTCTACTGATTATATTACATATTAATTATGTATGTTTTAATGTATGATGAATTATTTAAAAAGGAAATACAAATGAGTGCATGTGCCTTTAGACATAATTCATATGTCATGTTTCTAGTTGTTACAGAATGCTGTAAATATTGAAAATGTTATTCAGTATGTTCTAAAATGCGGTGTGCATGCAATACAATTTCATTATCTGAATTTTTTCACTTGCAGTAGGTAATAAAACAGATATCTCATGGTGACGGAATCAGAAAAGCACAACGTCAGATGTACCTGCACAATGCTGTAGGTCCATCCTTGTCTGACCCTGTCTCTTGCCCAAACATTGTGCCCATTTTCTGCCAGCTTTTCCACCAACTGGTTCTGATTGGGCGTCAGTTTGACATGATTGAGGTCCAAAGGAGCGGGTTTATATCCGCTGCTCATCACGTAACTGAGCAAGAACCAGAAAAACATGATAAAGTAAAACCTTAAGCATTAAACACACACACAAAGTAAGGTTTAGGGTTTACATACGTTTTGGGCAATTTGATCTTCCTCAGATTCTCCTCTGCTTTCTCATCTCTCATGCCTACATGGCAGCCAAGAGCTAAGAGGGTTCTGGAAAGGTCAAAGAGAAAAAAAATGAAGTGAATGAATAAATTGGATAGACAGATGGATGCATAAGCAATGAACTTCAGATTTTGACATTCTGTAGACACTCACTTCAAGGTCTCTACAGACATCTGAAGGTTATAATTTCTCTCGGGTTGTGGAAGACTTTGAAAGTCCACCAGACACGGGTGCAACTTCTTATTATCATCCCTGAACTGAAAGAGAGTTCACATTTATTCATTTTGTTTTGAAGGTATCCAACAGTAGGTTTACTCCCATAAAAGATAAAAAACACTTATAATTGATATTGTGATGGTAGAACAATTGGGGTATACAGTTCTCAGTGATCCAGTCACAAGACGTCAGTCAAGAAATATTACCATTTCTACCTGGTTTTAAAATGCATGCATATGACATGCAATGTGTTCTTGGATTATGTCATCATTAACAATCAAATAGAATTCCAGTAGACACAAATTGTGAGTACAGAGAGCACATGAAATACAATATGTGTTTTTGTAATCAAGTATAAATCAAATGTAGACTAAGGGGCCGAGCGCACTAAGCGCAATTTTGAGTTCTGAAAACTTGAGGCACACTGCACTGCACTTTTTGTTGACTTTAGAAAAGATAACTTTGTATTATTTTGTTAGGCAACCAACTGTATCAATGAAATTGATGCTGGAGGGCATTATGTTGACTTTTTTCAACTGCAGGCACTCAGAGTGCTTTGTCAAAAAATGCTAGGTGCAAAACACTAAAGGGCGTCACACACCGGATGCGCCGCGACACAGCGCGCACATGACAGTTGAAAGTATTGCACACCATATGCGCACATTCGCATGCTATTTAAAAAAAAACTAATCAGATGTCGCTCTGTGGCACGGCAGAAATATAAACAGTGTCCTGAATAATGGCCGGGCGCCGCGGACAGTCACCAACTTGCGGCGACGGTGTGTGTACCCTGATAGAAACCTATGTTTAGAATTCTAAAATACGTGGTGCTGCGCGGAGCGGCGCTTCTGTTGTGTGACCGGCTTGCAAATTGCTCACTGCTAATAGAAAACTATTTAAAATAGATTATTATAACCACAAAAAATAAATAAATAAATCACACACTCTGGGCTCTATCTTAAGATCTAGGTGCAAAGTCTAAAGCACATGACGCAAAAGCATTAAGGGCATGTCTGATTCCACTTTTGCTATTTTAAGGACAGAAAAATACACTCTGTGCCCCAGTCTAACAGCGTTGTGCTTATTTTCTTAATGAGTCATGGGTATGTTTTGAGTATAACCTGCATTAAACCAATTAGAGTCTTGTCTCTCATTCCATTTAAGATTCAGTTGCATCATGCCATAGCGCATTTGCTATTTACATGGCGAATTTTGTTTTTTGACATTTTACTAGCGAGAAAATATTTAAACAAACAATCTGCGCTAGGATACAAGAACAAGCCTCCTCCATTCAGCCTCTTTACTTTCTCTGTACTTTACTTTTACTCTTTACTCCTTTACTTTTGTGTATAAGGAAACAGTGTTGTACGCACTCCACAGCAGACATCCATTAGCCTACATAATTAATTTTGTTTGTTAAGCACAAAGATTTACTTCAAAACTCTTTCTAAATTCAGATCTAATTTCCAGCAAATAAATAAATGAACAATAATAACAATAATTAGAACAATAATTTGAAGTGTGGTCAAAAAACTTTTTCTAGTTACATCCAAACACACGTCAGTGTCAGTGTTCTGCCACTCTGGTCTTGTAAATTCTTGTCTTGTCTTGGCAGAGTCCAGACACTAACTCTGTCTTGTCCTGTATGTTGTGCTCGGCTCGAGTTTTCTCGGGTCGAGCACTCCTTTTCTATCATTGTGTGTCTCTGTATGAGCCCGCCATGATCGCGCTCAGGCCATGCGCACTCCCGCTTAATGCGGGCGCGAGGTCTGTGTGTGCTTGGGACGCACGCTTTTGTATTCGTCTTTGTTCTGTCAGCATCGTGCTGTTTCATTCTCAGACTGACAGTCTCAGTCTGGTTGGAAACAAGCACGGTGCATATGTGTGAGCGCACGGTAAGGTGTTCATTTATCGTGTGTTCATGTCTTGTGTTCTGTTTGTGTTGTCTAAGCTTGTGGCTCTGTGTTTACATTGTGGCCACGTGCTTTAATGTTGTGCTTTAGTGTTGTCTAGTGAACACGTGGTTAATTTAGTTCTCTCATTGGCTGCGTGTTCTTGTCTTGTTTTATGTGAGCATATAAAGCTGCGGTCACTTTTCTCTAAATAGACTTCCATTCATATGCATGCGAATGCGTCAGACCGGATACGTAAGGTCATGTGGCAAGTTTCGCATTTCCCTGCGTTGGAAAGTTTAAGCTTGGTGAACTCTGACCTGCGAAAATACATCACATGATTGCGTGATACTAACCGAGGATCAAAACATGACCTCTCTGGACAGAAGTTTAAAACATGGACCAATTGCTCTATTGGTGCCAATTGCTCAATGTCTAATCATCTTGTTGAATCCCACCCCTTTTCGCAGCGCTGTGCGATAGAATTTCACAAGCTCAAACTCTAGTGTGACCGCAGCTTAACTTGTGTTGTTTGTGTGTCATGTGCTCTCCTATCTATTGTCTAGTCCCACTCTCCTTGTTGACCCATTATTAGTTTCTTATGTTCACCTGTCTGTTTGTTAATTATTTCTGCTTATATTCTCCTCATGTCTGCTGTCCTGTGCCAGTTCGTTGTCGTTTCTCTCCTTGTACTGTCGTGTGCTCCAGCCCTAATCCCTGCCAGCCTGCCCAGTCAAGTTTGTTTGTTTGTTTTTTTTGATTTGCTAGTGTTTTCCCCCTTGGGGTAGTTCATTTTACTGTGTTGTCTTTTATTTTTTTATAAATAAATACCCATTTTTACTGCACTTGAGTCCTTGCTTCTTTTCCCTACACCAAACGTGACAGTCCTATTCTTATGCCCTATATGGTTATGCATACGTCTCCAAAACTCGACAGGTGGACAAATCTAAACTTGTTTTTATTAAAACAAATATAAATATGCATATAATAAATAACCATGAAAAATAATTAAAAAAATTATACTATAATAATAGGCGGTTCATTCCGCTGTGGCCGACAAGAAAATGAATGAATGACTATAATAATAATAATAATAATAACAACATTATACAAAAGCAAATTGTCATGAATAAACTGAAAAAAGCCCCCCAAGATGAAGGAGGCAGTGGTTTTTATATTTATGTACAGAATAAGCATTTTTGTAATATTTTAAAACTTTAATTCGTTTTCATTTGTAAAGATGCTTGTGTATTGCTGTACATCCTGTGTGTATTAAGCAATGTGTACGCGTTTAAGGTGCACAGCTAATGCACTCTGCGCTGGACTTTAGACCAGGTTTCAGCTGGTCAATTACGCAGTCTATATTAGTTCCTCAAAATAGCAACCCGCCAACAATGTGCCTTAACACACCTCTTTTCTACACCGGAACACCCATGAGTCTACAAAGTGGTGCAAATGTATTTACTATTTTAACAACGTGGCACAAAACGGGAAAATTAGGGTTGCGTTGGTCTAAAAATAGCAACAAATCACACCAAACATGTCTTGTGCCTTATTGCACTGGGTGTATGACAGGGCCCTCTGTGTGTGATAGAGCAGGTCTCAGCTCCCTCTGGTGGGAAAAAACTGGGTTCGGGGGGGACAACAAAATAATAACACTTGATAGCACTCCAATGCACAGTGTTTTATTTACAGTGCAGGCAGGTGAATAAAAACAGTCCACAGTGGAGAATATATATATATATATATATATATTATATATATATATATATATATATATATATATATATATATATATATATATATATATATATATATATATACTGTACATACAGTTGAAGTCAGAATTATTAGCCCCCCTGTTTATTTTTTTCCCCAATTTATGTTTAACGGAGAGAATATTTCTTCTACACATTACTAAACATAATCGTTTTAATAACTCATTTCTAATAACTGATTTATTTTATCTGATTTTATCTATGATGACAGTAAATAATACTTTACTAGATATTTTTCAAGACACTTGTATACAGCTTAAAGTGACATTTAAAGGCTTAACTAGGTTAATTTGGTTAACTAGGCAGGTTAGGGTAATTAGGCAAGTTATTGTATAATGATGGTTTGTTCTGTAGACTATAGAAAAAAATATATAGCTTAAAGGGGCTAATCATTTTGTCCTTAAAATGGCTTTTAAAAAAATAAAAACTGCTTTTATTCTAGCCAAAATAAAACAAATAAGACTTTCTCCAAAAGACAAAATATTATCAGACATACTGTGAAAATTTCCTTGCTCTGTTAAATATCTTTTTGGAAATAGGGCTAATAATTCTGACTTCAACTGTATATGTGTGTATTTGTAAAAAAAAAAAAAAAAAAAAAAAAACTAAGACAGAGACAGAAATGCTTACCACTCCATAAGTCCAGCCCTGCTCAATACGGGTCACAGCCCAGAGCTCATGGATGTTTTCTGTAAGTTTCTCTCTGATCCGCTCCAAATGAGGAGGTAGAACAATCTACAAATAATATACACAGCACATATTCTGACCACCGAGTCAAAATGTTTTTGGCATGCAACAGTGGACTGGACAGTGTGTAGTTTAGTTTACCTGAGCCGTGTCAACAGGACAGGGAGTGAATGAGGTGTGTGTGAGGGACTGTGTGGGCCCTAACAGGTTTCTGACTCCGCCAAAGTCATGTTTATACTCTTTAATGGGCTCAATGCGCATCCTTGTCTTTGGGAAGAAGAGCTTCATAACATGGTGCATAACCAGGAGGAGGCAAGAACTTAAAATCCCCATGACGGCCACCTAAAAGAAAGCGGGCTCTGAAAAACAAAAGACAAGCAAGTGGTAAAACTCTATAAATGTGCATAAATATATATATTTTAGATTTTTCATTAATAAATTATTGTTTTAAAATAAATATGATATTCAAAACTTGGGGGTGTTTAGGTTTTTGAAAGAAACATATTTTAATAAAATAATTTAAAATAAGTGTAATTTTTACATATTTAAAAAATGTAATTATTTTGAATATTCTGATTTGGTGTTTAAGAAAGAATTCTTATAATTTTTTGTGAGAACTGTCATACATATTTAAAACATAAAAGCAGTATTTATTTGAAATCAACAATTTAGTAATATCATAAATTAGACACATTCATCAATTGTGCATCTTTGTTGAATAAAAGTAAAAACAAAAGATATGTATTGACCTAAAACGTTTAATTGACACTGTGTTATTTGAAAAAAAAAAATGTATTTGTTGGATTTATAAGTACAATTGTAACTTTAATTAATCTTAATTGAATATATCATAAAATTCATAAGTTATACACAAACTAAAATAATCTGCTGCCAAAATGTTTAAATTAAAATCCATTCCATTATGTTGACATATTACCAACTGAAACTGAATATTGAGTAGTGGGCAGGGTTTATTTTTGCACTCCTCCTCTTTCACTAGCAGCAAACTAATGATTAGAGTTGCATGGCTATGCATATCTTATTCAAGCCATCAAACTAATACCATCAGAAGAGGCCTGTCTGCCATTCCAAAGCAGAAGCAAATTATCAGATTTTGATTAAAAATCATTAAAACAGATTAAATTGCATGGATTACTTGTTCACATTAAAGCTACCAATTTACTTTTTGGGGTTAATTTCTTGATTTGTTTTGGCAAATCTACAACTCAAGTGCAACCAATGACCCCTAGATAAGCTGTATACTTTTTCTAGCTTTGATTGTATGTTTTTCTGACTAAGTGTTTTTTTTTCTCTTTCTTTCTCTTAATATCTTATTATTAGTGCTGGACAAAGATTAATCACATCCAAAATAAAATACACACATGCATGAATATATTTAAGAAAATGTTTATTTATATATTTTAAAATAAATGTGTATATGACACAAACTATATATAAATTTCAATATATATGACATATTTGAATGTAAATATCTATTACAAAATAGTTTTTTATAGTTTTGTTTCTATGTATGTGTGTATCAAAATAAATAATACGAAATAAATATACATGTATATGCCCAGCAGTCGGGGCGACACAGTGGCGCAGTAGGTAGTGCTGACGCCTCACAGCAAGAAGGTTGCTGGTTTGATCCTCGGCTGGGTCAGTTGGCGTTTCTGTGTGGAGTCTGCATGTTCTCCCTGCGTTCTCGTGGGTTTCCTCCGGGTGCTCCGGTTTCCCCCACAGTCCAAAGACATGCGGTACAGGTGAATTGGGTAAGCTAAAATTGTCCGTAGTGTATGAGTGTGAATGAGTGTGTGTGGATGTTTCCCAGAGATGGGTTGCGGCTGGAAGGGCATCCGCTGCGTAAAAACGTGCTGGATAAGTTGGCGGTTCATTCTGCTGTGGCGACCCCGGATTAATAAAGGGACTAAGCCGAAAAGAAAATGAATGAATGAATGCCCAGCAGTCACAGGACGTCAGAATAACATTGTACCCCAACGTCATGGGGATGTTGCAGTTTGTTTGGAAATGAAAATATGGTTGACGCCAGAACCCAACTTCAGGCTGACATCAATGTTCAACGTCCAACCTAAAATCAACCAAATATCAGCGTCTAATGATTTTACAGTTTGACGTTGTGTGGACGTTACCACTATGACGTCTATCAGACGTTGAATTTTAGTTGCCATATCTGACGAATAAATCAATATGACATTGGTTTAAAATGTTGGCTCGAACACAACCTAAAATCAACCAAATATCAACAGTATTTGACATCATTATTGGACGTCAAAAAATGTCCTTATAGACGCTGACTAGACATTGAATTTTGGTCACCTGACGTCATGACCTAACTCTAAATCTAACCTAATATTTAACATCTTATGATGTTATGTGCCTGCTGGGTGATAAACACACACATATATTTTGTCAAAACAAACTTTTATTTTTGTGTTATTTGCTCAGCACTACCTATTATATGTCTACAGTACATGCCAAAGTTTGTTCCTTCTTGTTTTGTGTATATGCAAAAAAAAAAATGTAAATGTAAATATTTTAAAAAGACTACCCATATACAGTATGTTAGCAAAATAAATTATGTAAAATTGGCTTTAAAGTTTAATAATAAAAAAATTATTTCAATTAAATAACTATTATTACAATAATGATTATCAAAATAGTAACGTTTAATTACTTCACTCCAGCAGAAAAGCTGATGGCAGGAAAGAACAAGCCATCTAAGTTGAAGTTCTCAAACATTCCCTGGACCGGATGGCCATTGATGCGGAAGGAGATACTGGGCACGCTCAGATCCAAACAACAACTCACGACATCATCAGCTGCCAAGGCATGCTGATTGGGTGAAGCCACCTGACGTGACACATGACCTACACAGAGGAAAATGATAGTTTAAAGAGCATAAAAACTCACATGCTGCATAAAGAATATCCATGACGCTTTGCCTGAATTATGGGAGCAACTTCAATTAAACTGTTAACATATAGTGATGTGCTATTAGTCTCCTTATAGTTCATCTATGAAGTATTAAAAAGAACATCATTAGCATTAATAAATTACACTAGGCAGACCATGAATAACCTCAAAAACTGTAAATGAGTCTTTCCACAGAAATATTATGAATATAAATTGAATATTAGTGTACTGTACAGTAAAAAGAGAGATAAAAAACAAAAGCTATCATACTAATGCTCACCACTGCCCAATGACCTTAGGTTGCATGTCCACCGAAGCGTTTTTTTCTTGAGCTGAGTTTTTGTTATTTGTTGTTACCAATGGTAGCGCTGCGTTTTTTTGCAGCACAGGCTCATTGTGGATGCGTACTTCTGTCTACGTTTCTGGAGAGCGCAAATTATGTAGCCAGAGGTACGTATAGCTGCATTTCGTCTTTAAAATGAATGCTACAGGGCAGTATGATACCGCCAACGGCTTCTGTTCAGTCCAGTTAAGAATGTTCCAGAAATCAGGTAAAAGAAAAGCAAAAATTAAATAAATAAACAACAGGCTGAAAACATGGTGAGATCATTTGGCTGCAACTGACTTTCTTTTCTAGATTCTTTTCTAGATCGGTTGGGTTTAGAAACGGGGGTGGGTGAGTCAGTCGGTCTGTCAGTTAGTCAGATAACAGCAAGCTGGTCTGGGCGGCTAAAGTGTATATTGCACCCTCTGGTGGATTTAAGCGAGAAGAGAACAGGCCTCTGGTGGATTTGCAAAAACAAAAACTGCAAGCATTTGTTCAGTACCTCCAGAAATTTAGACCTGGGTACATATCTGTAAAGAGCCTGGGTTGATTTTTTTGAGCACCTGCAGCGTAGAAAGGTGCTGAGCAGGTGTTTTACGGTTTTATTCTCTGTATTTTTTTTTTTCTGATGTTGCAAGAGTCCATCAATGTCACTTTTGAGCTAGCCGTCAAATCACAGTGGAGGAGTGGCGGGACAATACCATGCAACTGTCACCATCACCACAAAAATTTGTAATGGCAACCGACTCACAGCTGAACCTTTTTTGAATAGCACTCATGTTTCTGCAGTGCTCCGGTGGATATGCAGCCTTAGGATGACAGAAAACAGAGGGAAATATGCATTTAACCTGGTAAATATTAGTAGAACACTAATATGTGTGCTACAACTGTAACTTAACATTGGCATGTAGATGTCTTCAGAAGAGGACCCTTATCAAACATCTTAATTTTGGGGCAGATTGGACATAAAATGTCTAAGTTGAAACGCTGACGTTTGTAAGATTGCCACAGACATGTTCTTCAAAAAACTCCAGACTAGGGATGCTCAAAATAACCGCTTAACCGTTAACCGAAAGGGTGCGTTTGTAACCGATTAATGGTATCAGTTAAACGATTAAAAAATATTATTTTATATATTTTTAAAATGTGGCTGCATAAGGGACCGATCACCGAAAGCGCTTTTTGCGAGGCGCATATTTTGAAAAGTTTAAGCGCTGTGTATGCGTCCTGCGCGCCTCACATTATGCCATTGCGCGCTGTGTGCTCCCAGTTGAAATAAAAGTCAACTGAGCCGAAAAAGCGTTTTACGTCAGTCGTCTGTTTCATTCTTCAATTATGTTATGCTGCTCTCTTATATGTGCTAAATATAGCTACAAGTCACAGCACTAGTAGGCCTATTTATTTAGTAGAGGTCATGTTGCGCGGCTCCGGGCAAATTTTGATTTGGAGGGAAAATGACCAAAATGTAACGTGATGATTGAAAATGACTTGCGGGAAAATAAATAATATATTTCAAATCTCTGTACATAACAGAAAAATAAACAATGATAATGCACCAAAAATAGTGCATTTTTATTATAGTGGCAGAACTTGTCATTTTGTATATTTGCATTCACTTTTAAAAATATATTTATCTGTTTTTTAGTCCTGTCTGTAATTCTGTTGCACTGTAGAAGCTCTGTCACGAAAACAAATTCCTCGTATGTGTGAACATACCTGACAATAAAGCTCTTTCTGATTCTGAAGTATAATTTTGGACAGGCCTCAAAAGTCAGCGGGCACTTTCACTTATAAAAATATAGCACTTAAATTATTTAATTTTTAACAATAAATTAAATTACACAGTGGTTTTATATCAAAAGTTGATAATGATATAAAAAATACTACACGTTGATGGTAAAAAATAAGCTTTTAAGCGATGGCTTTTATTTGTTTCAGTATTCAAACATTAAATATTGAATCCATCAAGTTAAATAAAAAACGAATATGAAACAACACAAAGGAGGATATAAAGCATATAAAGGACTATTATATTTAGCAAAATGCTGCTTTTTTATCTTTGTATTTTTATCCTTTTATTTCTGTTATTTTAATTATTTTTTTCTCTTCATAATTAACTAACGAGCTATAGACACATTACCGCTTGACATTTTAGAAAATATTTTGCGCAGCTGCCCAGTATATATTAAAGATAACCGAGAAAAAAAAACACAGAAACATGTTACATGTCCCTAAATGTCCAACTTATTTAACTGAATCGTATAATGGCCTAGGTTATAGCTGAAATGTTTAAAATTGCTCATTTTATTTTTTATAAAACATTTGTCAAGACATATTGATTTTTTTTTTGAGTAAAAACATTACCGGCATTTAACAATCCATATTTATTTTATTTATTCATTCATTTGACTTGTTTATTGGTGCTTTTATAGGCTAATATTTAAATCCAACACAATAATCAGCACCTCGGACAGTGCCACTCCATAAAGCTTTCATGCAAAGTCCAAAAAACTTAAGAAAGATTACACTTTCTCCGGTGACGGCCGACACGCCGTAACCGTCTTTCAGGTGGTATAGCTGGCATTAAATTACAAAACAAGCATGCTGCAGTCTGGTTTTTGAATTAAAAAGTGCAATTATTTCCTTATTGTTCAAGGAGTCTGCAAGTTTGTGCTCTATGGATATAGCGATCTTAAGCGTTTTTTTATTCGATGCGCCGCAGGAAAAAAAAGGTTTTTCAGCAGTGCATGTAGTCGTTGGTAAAGTTCTCAGAGCGAGTTTTGTGCTAGCAAATACAGCACGGCATGCAATAAACTCACGTTTAGTCAGGCGAAATAAACATCTCTGCCTAGGATGTCAATCAAATTAATGAAGCTCAAGTTACGAGTAAAACAATATGCTATTTTATTATTTTAAGATTTTAGATGGCGGGTTAGTAATTTTACACGTAACTATATTCAAGTCAATTAAATAATAACTTTGATAAATAAAATATGTTCGTAAGAATGTGGTGGGCCAGTGACTCCCTTCTCTGCCAGAGACTGCCCTGTGGTTTTAAAACCCTTTTCAAACTGTATCGTTTAGACCTGTATCAGTTTTTCATGTTAAATGTAGTGTAGTTTACTTGTGGATGTCTGATGAGTAGCCCGCTTCCGCTGAGCCAAGTGGTGGCAACGGAGCCGCGACGTCAACACACAGAATCAGTCGGCACAGTTCAGCACGGTTGTCTAACCCTGCCGAGAACGGTTTGTAATTGTGCCGCGCCGTTTCAGGCTCAGTGGAGAAACAACCCTAAACGTACCGAAGTGTTCTTAGAACGGTTTGGCACGATAGTGGAAAAGCGGCTATTGTCTTTCATCACATGCTTCGCGCGCACATGAACGGTGAGTGAGAAGAGTGAGATGCAGGAAATAAGTCATTATGACATAATCTTTAGGCTAATGACTTCTATTAAAAAGGTAAAAGGGTTTTTGTGATATAATAATAACAGCGGAGCATTAATCAAATGTATATTTTCTGTGGAGCGATCGATTTGAGGTAGCCTGATATTTTTTTTGACAGAAGAAAAAAAAAACATGATTGAACAAACAGCCTTTGCTGGTTCTTAAAAAGGGTTCAGTGTTTGCGTTTTGTAATTTAAATGTGTCATTTAAGTGAAAAATATCTAGGGCAAGACTATTTATTTTATTCTTTTTATTTAGTTTAATCTTTTTTTCTATGCTGTTGGAAACATACAGGTGCTCTGTTATGTATGCTGCTGTTTGCATGTTAAAATAAATCAGTATTTTAAAATGCAATATTTAATGTGTCACACAAAATAGACACGTCAATTTTTTTTTCAAATAATTATATATATTAACCGGTTAATATCCGGTTAATGAGCAGCGGTTGTCGGTTAGTAAAATTAACCGAAATGAGCATCCCTACTCCAGACCTTCACAATTTAACATCACATATGCCCTTGGATTAGACTGACCAAACTTGGTGTTGATCTGATTAAATCTCTAGAAGGAGTTTGTTACAGTGTAAAACATGCCATTTCCTGTTGCCACAGGTGGCACTATGAATGTAACTAAATACTGGCATGTACAGTAGTTGTGTTCAGGTCATGACACTTATAAAATGTTAATTTTGAGGCAGACCAGACATTGCACCAAAGCCTGTTGAAGGCAAGCCTGAAACCTTTAGCCTAAAGAGAATAATGGCTAATGCTGGCAATGGCAAAGCTGACTCTATGGCAGTATGGGGATTAAATGTCCCTATTTGATTGGCTAAGATGTGCATCATATGACCATGTTAGCATTACAGGTTTTCCATGGTAAGTACAGACTTTTTAATCTTCCCCATAGTAAGAAAACCTCTAATTGCACGCTTAATTTATAACAACTTCCCACTTCTTGGTGAACCATCAAAATTTGTCAGGTTGTCAAAAACTCTCAATCTTCACAATTTAATATTGAAAAAAGCTTTAGATTACACTGCCTACATTTGATGTTGGCATGATTACATCTCTAAGAGGAGATTGTTAAAATACAATGGCCTAAAATGGCAAAAAATATACTTGTTTTTGCTGAGAAAATGAAAAATAACCAACTTCCTGTTGGATTTCAGACCTCGTTCCAAAAGAGAGAGATGTTAAAACACCAAGTGTAATGTAATGTACAAGATGTATAAAAATAAAGCACCGAATTAAAAGTACCTCTCACTCAGTTTTCACCATAATACAGATTATATGTGGCACAGTCTTATTACTTCAAGTGATTGGCTGTAGTTATTTTGAATGGAAGTTCCCAAACCAGAAGTTTATCATTTGAAACGTTGTAGTCATACAGAATGTGGAAAAATGTAGATAGAAGATCAAGCATGTACCTGACCACAAGTGAAGTCCATCAAAGCCATAAGAGTAGAGGTCATCACCCACACCGTTTCCCCCCCCAGCCCTCTCCTCCTCCTGGGTATGGGCTGAAGCCTTCAGTCATGGCCCAGCCTACACGCAGATGAGTGGCCTGAGCTGTCACAAATGACTCCACATAGTCCACCATCACCTCAAAATACCACTTCTTATACTGGGTGGAACCTTCACAAGTTCCCAAGAAGATATTGGGCCTCACGCTATGAAGAGAAATTTATGCAGTTAACAGTTTGAAATCATTTCAGTTTATTGAATTTGTACATCTTTAGAAAAATCCCATACGGGAAAAAAAATTTAATAAAATATTTTAAAAAGCTATATTTAAAAGCACATAAAATATATTTAAAAAAAATACACATTACAATAAAGCATTTATTGCAAATGAGTGCAATTCTTCTACATATTTTCGTTCTATAAATAATGGATACTTTAGATCTCCGAACTGTAAAAACCTTCACTTAAAAGCTTGACTTTACTTAAAAAAGTGAGTAAACATGTTACTTTCAAAGCAATTATTCATTCATTCATTTTCTTTTCGGCTTAGTCCTTTTATTAATCTGGGGTCGACACAGCGGAATGAACCGCAAACTTATCCAGCATATGTTTTACGCAGTGGATGCCCTTCAAGCCGCAACCCATCCCTGGGAAACACTCATACTCATTCACACACACTCATACACTACGGTCAATTTTAGCATACCCAATTCACCTGTACCACGTCTTTGGACTTGTGGGGGAAACCGGAGCACCCGGAGGAAACCCTCACGAACACGGGGAGATCATGCAAACTCCACACAGAAATGCCAACTGACCCAGCCGAGGCTCGAACCAGCGACCTTCTTGTTCTGAGACGAACGTGCTACCCACTGCGCCACTGAGTCGCCTAAAAGCAATTATTTGACTTTAAAAGTGAGTAAAGCTCTTGCCTTAAAATTAAGTAAATTAGCTATAACTTAAAACTTGAAAGTTCCAAGTTACAACAGGTTTACTGAGTTATTTTACAAGTAAAGTCAAATTATTGATTTTAAGGAGACACATTTACTCATTTTTTAAATTAAAGCAATCGCTTTTTGCAGTTCATCAATATACTATTGTGAGCTCAGATTTTCTTCCGAAATAACATTTTGTGGGTGTCACGGTAGCGCAGTGGGTAGCACGATCGCCTCATAGCAAGAAGGGCGCTGGTTAGAGCCCCGGCTGGGTCAGTTGGCCACAGTCCAAAAAGACATGTGGTATAGGTGAATTGGGTAAGCTAAATTGGCCATAGTGTATGTATGTAAATGAGAGTGTATGGATGTTTCCCAGTGATGGGTTGCAGCTGGAAGGGCATCCGCTGCGTAAAACATGTGCTGGATAATTTGGCGGTTCATTCCGCTGTAGCGACCCATGATTAATAAAGGGACTAAGCCAAAAAGAAAATGAATGAATGACATTTTGTATGTATATATGTTAATTAAAAATATTTATTTCACTTTATTGAGTTGTGGCTGGAAGGGCATCCACCACATAATACATAAGCCAAAGAAATTGGCAGTTATTCCACTGTGGCAGGCGCTAATAAATCAGGGACTAAGCCTAAGGAAAGCGAGTGAGAATATTTCACTTTATTTTCACTTTTTTATTTATTTACAATTTTATTAAGCCTCACAGTTACAAAATATATTAAGTATATAGTATTAGCCAGTAAAACTATATTTGTTTACCATATGGTATATGGGAAAAAGCGTTTTAGCCTTAGTAATTAGTCAAAATTAGTATTTTTATACAAATGTTACCTTGAAGCATAGTTAACAATGTTAGTCTGCAGTAGCAGGTCACGACCCGGAAGTAAATTTTCTGTGATGAGGTTTTGATTGGACCTCACAGCAACACCGTTACACACACACAGAGACCGCAACACATCCAAAACCTGTCCAGAAAAACAGAGAGGTTGAGATCTTCTATGTGTGATAAAATGATAAACGTTAGTTTAACTTAAATAAAATTTGCTCTCAGACCTTATGGTTTCGTCCGTGTTTGTCTAAGAGAGAAATGATGGACTTGATGTGATTCTCCTGAATGATGTTCAAGACTTCAGGACTTTCAATCAAAACACAGTACAGCACCTCGAGAATGCCTGGATATCAAGAGATCAACAAACACTTATGAAGAGTAGAAACTATGTGTGACAATACCTAATGTTGGGTAAGTTACTTCATAAAAAGTCATTACTTTCTATTTATTAATTACACCATTACAATTGCATTTAAATTACTTTTTGAAACTTAATGTGTTTACTTAAAAGTGACTTAATACTACTTAAAATCCATACAAATCTTAAAGCGTATATAGAATACAAATGAAAAGGTTTTAATTTGAGGTCAAACTGAAATGTTATGTTTTATATTTTTAAAGAACACCTTAAAAACTTCAAAGTGTTTCAAATTAAAGACACCACATGTCATACATGCCATATATTTCTTAGTTCATTGTTTCTCTGGCATGTGCAATTGTTTGACAGGTCTAATATTCTTTTGTTGACAAAAAATCAGGATTGGGGTTAGGGTTAATCCTATGCAAAATATATAAATATAAAAACTACAAATATATACATATATACATATATAATACATATATAAGCATATACATATACATATATACATATATAAATATATACATATATAAAATACAAAAACTATATATACCATATACTGTATATGTACACAATTGAATGTATAGCTTATATTTTCATGAACTAATTACTCAGTCAACTATTTTTTTAAGCATACTGCATGCAATCATCCGGATAAATGTAACCGTCTATTGATGAAAAATAGAATTGCTCTGCAAAATATGTTCAAAATACAATTACTCTGTTCCTTTGAATTGATTTATACAGATCTGTCAAATTAATGTACAGAATTTGAGACAAGCAGGTTATATGTAATTGTAATTAAATTGCACAAAAATTACTTTTTAGCAGAAAGTAATTTAATTACATTATTAGTAACTTTGTAAATAATTACACACAACACTGGTTTTGATACGTAAATAAAAAAGATGTACCTGATGAAGCTTCCAGACGATCTAGTTTACTGACCAGCCAGTCCAGATTATCACAAAACAGAGCACAGTTAGAACGGTTTCCTCTGATCAGAGATGCTGAGAAAAGAGAGACATATTCACACACAGTATTATTAAAAAAATTAAAATAAATAAATTAAAAACCATTTGCAATTTTAAAATAAAAAGCTGCTATTTTAAACTGCACTATTTCACAATATTACTATTGTTACTGTATTTTTTAAATAAAATAAATGCACCTTTGGTGAGCATAAGAAAACGTAAAAAACGGGGTATCAATATATAGCATATTAGCTTCATTTGTTTGATTAATAGTTCAAAAACCACAGTAATATTGTGAAATATTTTTGCAATAATAAAGTACTTGACAGTATAATTATTTTTAATATAATTTATTTACATGATGCAGATCCAACTTGATGCTAGATTATTATTAACAGTTATTAATGTACAAATAATAATAGTGGTTCTAAATATTAAAGTTGCAAGCAATTTTTTTTTTGTTTTACATTTTTGTCAAAACAATCAATTGATCATCATTTATATTTAATATAGAAATCGTTTGCATCTTGAGTGTCTTTATTCACTTTTGATCAATTTAAGGATATTAACCCTATTAAGGAAAAGATATTAATTTATAATTTAAAGGAAAAAAATATATATTTTTATAAATTCTTTTACATTTGCCCAAATGTTAAAATCACAGTATTTGAGAGTTTCTAAAAAATACTGAGTAACGATACTTGTTTTTAACTTTAAAAACTTACGTATAAAAACAACATATTAAAATGAATAAAGCAGGCATGTGTAAGACTGAAGACTGTAGAAAAATTCAGTTTTGCCATTACATGAATGAATGACTTTTTAAATGCATTAAAATAAATTTCTTTTAAACTATAGTATTTGTATATTTAGTCACCAAGCAGTTCATAGAGCAAATTGACGATCTCTTTCCAGGATTCAGCTGCTTCCTCTCCAGCAAACTCAGAGAAGTGTGCAGCAGTGTTGTAGACGTTCAGCCGGTCGATACACTCCAGCACGATGGTGATCATCCCCTGAAACACAAACATTAAACAATCTCAGAAATGCAATCTCAGACACATGCACTCAATAGAGTTAGTGATGTCACTGTGAGGGGCGGGGTTAGGTTTATGCATGGCATGAAGTCTCAGCTTGCTTGTGCAACTAGTCTGCAGCCAGACCCCTCTCAATCTAGCAGGATTCCGCAAAATACACTTAACTCTGTTTTTCTTACTGTTTCTTTTATTTTCTAAGCTATTATTGGAAAGCATTTTGGCCAACATGTGTTGTTTTTAAATGTGCTATACAAATAATAAACATAAACGTACACAATAATTCAATTCAGGAGAATGTTTGCATATAAATATACACACATAATGAAAAGATGATACAACATTTATTACTTTGGAAAATACAATGTTTAAAGAGAACCAGAAAAGAAAAATGCACTCACTATTTACTTAACCTCAGGTGGTTTCGAAGCTTTATGAGTTTCATTTTTTCTGTTATTGTAATTTCTGGTATGATATTTTGAAGATATGTTTGTGTTCAACAGAAGAAAGAAACTCAAACAGGTTTGGAACAAGTGGAGTGAGAGTAAATGCTAACAGAGTTTTAATTTTAGGTGAAATATCCCTTAAATGTATACAGTAAATGACACCCTGATGCACACGCACACACACACACACACACACACACACACACACACACACACACACACACACACACACACACACACCTCCTCTTGGAAGAGGTTCTGTCGGTTGCGTAGCGAGCGCAGTTTGGTCTGTTTCTCCTCGTGTTCCAGCTCTTCCTCTGGAGGTCTGAAGTAGTGGATCAGATCCTGAAGGGACAGAATCACTCCATCCAGAGGCAGAGACACCGGACCGGGCGATTTGTTCTTCCCGCTGAGAGAGTCCAGACCTCTGACGTCCAAGAGAAAGGAGAGGACACATGTGCATTCACACAAGACACAAACACACACAAGAGAATTTAAGGTATACTGTACGTCTTCCTGCAAACCTACAAATGTGATAATTTAAAGTAGATAACCTAGTTAAGCCTTAAAATGTCACTTTAAGCTGTATAGAAGTGTCTTGAAAAATATCTAGTCAAATATTATTTACTGTCATCATGACAAAGATAAAATAAATCAGTTATTAGAAGTGTTATTAAAACTATTATGTTTAGAAATGTGTTGAATTTTTTTTCTCTCTGTTAAACAGAAATCGGGGGAAAAATAAAGGGGGGCTAAAAAATCTAACTTCAACTGTGTGTATGTATGTATATATATAGTATGTATATATACAGTATGTTCTTGACACACACGTGCCTGAAATGTACTCATGCATGAGTTTTCGGTCCCTAACAAACAGTTAAATATCAAAATAAATTAATTAATAAATAATTCAGCTAAAAATCTTCTTAATTAAAAAAAAAAAAAGAAAAAAGTCACCTACTGTACATGGCCTGAGCGTGAGTAAATAAGCTGTTAATTTAGATTTTTGGGTAAACTATCCATTTAAATTTTATAATAAAATGTAAAAAATTGGAAGACTTTTCTTTTATCAAAAGTAACAAAAAAAAACATTATCGGATGGATAATTAATAATATTGATATTAATGCTGATAATATTTTTTTTCTCATTTTATCTATGTTAAAAAATGTATTTCTATATTTTTTTGGGAATCTAAGATGTGTTTTTTATTCAGGGTTTATTGATATACAAAATATTTTTTGTATTATTATAAATGTATTTGCAGTCATATTTGATTAATTCAATGCTTGGGTAAATTTTTTTTTATAACAATAATACTAAAATTGAAAAAAATTGATTCTCCCAAATTCTTCAGAATTTTTGACATAGTCAAAATACAATACCTAACAGAAGTAATTACAATATTATTTTAATTTTTTATCATGTCATTTGTAATCAGAAAAAACACACACACAAAAAAAGCATTTGGCCAAATTTCCAATTACCACTACTTACACATTAAACCATTTTTTCACTTATCAAACAATAAATGTAGCCGCTAACTATTGCAAAATTCTCACAATGTCTATGCAGGACTCAATATTCAGTGTCATAGCATCCTATACTATACAGTATGCAGAATGTTATAATGTGATGAACTGCCGTACTTGATGAACTGTGTAAAAAGGCCCGTGGTGCTGTAGATCATACGAGCCGCCTGGGACTCTTCTGTCTGAGAGCGAGAGCAGGTCAGTGCGTCATCCCTATGGCCCTCTTTATGTAACATGACCTGAAAAAAAGACAGTAAGACTTTGATTTATATGTTCAATCCTAACACTGTAAAAATGGCTTGACATTATATGCAACCCAGACTTATAAAAATGATGAACTTGAAGTTACATTTTTTCTTGCACATTTTGCAGCAGTTCTGACATTAAAATGCCAAGCAAGTGGTAATAAAAAAAGCGTGTTCAGTGGCAATGCTTTATTTCATTAGTTCAGACATTATTGTGGCAGTTCAGAAATTATGCTAACACGGGTAATGTGTTAGCATATTAAAAATAATCTAAGTATGATTTTAAAGTAATCGTGTTATTTTTTTAAATATGTTATTTGGCTTTTACACTGCTTCTGTTGAGCTAGAATGTTATTTTAACATGTTGTGTTGAACAGAAGAAAGACACGAATAATAAGTTTTGGATAAACTATCACTTTTAGGGATGAATCTTTTGCTTTGATAGACATGCACAAAAAAAATGTTGTTTTAAACTTACTTTAACTTCATATGTTATATATTGTGATTTTTACAAATAAATGCTGATTCTTGAATCACAAGAATCGCAATGGTTACCAAAGTAACCCTCGTTCCCCGAGGGGGGGAACGGAAATGCAATGTGGAAACTTCCACTATGGAGATTTCGCCAGAATCCAATCATCTGAAAGAGAATAAAAATGGGCCAATGAAATGCTAATGAGTTGGCGGCATCAGCGTGTACAGCTGATGTCAATGACAATCAGCTTGTCATTAAAGCCCTGCACGTGCCCAGCTGAGGCATCCTTTTCTAGCTGAAGAGCCTTTTACGGCTGCCAGCTAAGGGACAATCGTTGTGACGAAGGAACATAGCATTTCCGTTCCCCCCCTCGGGGAACGAGGGTTACTTTAATAACCGTTGCGTTCCCCATCAGGAGGGGAACTCCAATGCTATGTGGAAACTTCCACTATGGGGAAATCTATGGAAAACACCACAACGAAAGAACCTTACCAAGCCTCTGGTGAGGGGTGCGCCACGCAGCAGCGCGAGCGCACCTGCATCACCAGAGGTGCAGCCTTCCAACATGTCCCCTGGCCCTTACTTACCTTACTTACCTGTCCTGGTTAAGATATATTTTTCGGGGAGTCATAAAAATACACCTAGTTAAATTCTAGGATTTTTAAATACGACAGTATGTTGGGAAAGCATGCAGTCCCGATAGGAAGGACACTGCGGAGGCCACCTGCAGCCCGAATGTGGAGACCTGATGGCAAATAGCATATGGACAAGCCCTGAGAAGGGGGAGTGCTCATATGAGAAGATGGTTAGCGGGGAGGGAAGACACGAGTGGAGTGGGCTCTCACCCCTTGGGGACACGGCTCGCCCTGGCTCTGGTAAGCGAGGGAGATGGCATCCACTATCCAGTAGGCCAACCTCTGTTTAGATACAGCACTTCCCTTCTGCCGACCGCCGTAACAGACAAAAAGCTTCTCAGAGGATCTAAGCTCTGAGTGCGGTCCACATAGATTCGCAATAAGTGAACAGGACACAGCAATGAAAGGGCTGGGTCTGCCTCCTCCACAGGCATCGCTTGCAGGCTCACTACCTGGTCCTTAAACGGTGTGGTAGAAACCTTGGGCACATACCCAGGCCAGGGTCTCAGGATAGCGCGAGAGCCGGCCCGATTTCCAGGCACGAGTCACTGACCGAAAATGCCTCCAGGTCCCCTACTCGCTTAATCGATGCCAACGCGACCAGCAGAGCTGTCTTCAGGGACAGAATTCTCAAGAATACTGAGTTGAGTGGTTCGAACAGATCTCTGCGTAGGCTCGTAAGCACAGCGAGATCCCAAGAAGGCATGAGAGGGGGGCAGGGTGGATTTAATCGCCTCGTGCCTCTGAGGAACCGGATGATGAGGTTATGCCTTCCCACGGTGCTGCCATTCACTGCGTCATGATGCACAGAGATAGCAGCCATGTAAACCTTTAGTGTGGAGGGCGACAGCCTCCACTCCAACCTATCCTGGATGAAAGAAAGCACAACGCTGATCTGGCAAGTTCGGGGGTCTTCTCGGCAAGAAGCGCACCACTCAGTGAATAGACTCTACTTCAGGGCGTAGGCATGCCTCGTAGAGGGTGCTCTAGCCTGAGTGATGGTATTAACCACTGCCATCGGTAGGTTACCTAAGTCTTCCTCGCTGCATCCATGGACCACATGTGGAGGTTCCGTAGAGCTGGGCGAGGGTGCCAGATGGTACCCTGTCCCTGAGAAGAAGGTCTTTTCTCAGAGGCATCTGCCAGGAAGGGGCCGTCGCCCTGATATTCAGGTCAGGTTGGGCCAGAAAGGCGCAACTAACAAGACCTGCTCCTCGTCCTCCCTGACCTTGCACAGTAACTGTGCGAGCAGGCCACTGGGGGAAACGCATATTTGAACGCATACATTGACGTATGACTCCAGAGGAGCAGACGGCGAGCGAGCTGAGACATGCTACCATTGCCATGCTGTCCATCCTGACCAGCACGTGTTGCCCCTCTAGCACCGGTGAAAAGCGGCGCAGAGCGAGAAACACTGCCAACAGCTCCAGGCAATTGATATGCCAATGCAACTGGGTTCCCTTCCACAGGTCCGCAGCTGCATGCCCGTGACACATGGCCCCCCAGCTCATACTAAAAGCATCCGTCGTGACGGATTAGCGGTGCCCTGGGGCGGGGACGCTGGATGCCTGCGGGGTGCTCGGCGCTGCCGCTTGGCCGGAGGCGCAGGCAGGGGCGGCGGAAAAGGTCTTGAAGTCACAGGCGGGCGCCCTCGGCGAGGAGCAGTGGATGTGGATGGTTCGGCGGTGGAGCGGTCTTACGGTCCCGCCGATAGATGACTTTACCCATTGCATCCGACTGCTCCACGTGGACCACCATCCTGCTCCACCATCCAGGGTGGTGAGGGCAGAGGCACACGCAGATCGGCCAGAGAAAGGTGCCCTCCAAGACTGCGTGAGCCTACTGTGCACTTCCGGGACGAAGGGGACGGAAGGCTTAGAAGGTTTGCCCTTCTTTGTATCGTCCATGTAGCACCCATCTAGTTGGTCCGGCCGTGGGGCTGGGGGATGAACCATCTCCAGACCCACGGCCGAGGCAGCCCGGGAAAGCACGGCTAGCATATGCGCTTCTGAAACTACGAAAATCCCCATAGTGGAAGTTTCCACATAGCATTGGAGTTCCCCTCTCGATGGGGAACCCGAGTTAGATGGGTTTTTTCAGCCTATGCTGTTTCAGTTGATAACAAAAGTGAAAACCTTTACAAGACACAAAGTGTGCAGAACTCCCATCCCAACAATGTTTTTTATTTACTTTTGATAAAATTTTATCACAATATTTAAAGAGATAGTTTACTCAAAAATCAAAATTAAGAGTTCATTTACTCACCCTCAGGCCATTGAATATGTAGAATGTGACATTTTTTTCCTTCAGTAAATAAGATTTTTAGCTGAATTATTTATTTAATTTTATATTTAATTTTTTTTTGTTAAGGGACTGTAAGCTTAAGCTTACTACACTTGTGGGCTGTTTGCCTAGGCTGTGAATTAATGCTAATAATATTGTAAACAATGTTTAATTTCTTGTACAGACCAAACATTAAGCTTCATAAGACCTCGAGATCCACAGAGATTGATTTGGACTTGTTTGTATGTGTTTATGTTTTATCTAAAAAAGGTTACCATTGACTTGCATTGCTGTACACAAAACACCAGGGACCAGATTCATCATAAGATTCAGCAAAGAATATGCAGTAATGATTTACAGGTGAAAAGTCACCTACATCCTCAATGGCCTGAGGGCAAGTAAATTTATTGTACATTTTCATTTTAGGGTGAACTATCCCTTTAAGGATAAACGAATGCTGATTTGATGTTCTGTTGATCTTCTTTATGGTTTGACAGAATACTGTACAAACACCTCAAAACTCCTTAGATATCATTTAACAATGTCATTTAGCATTATACTGAATTTACCTCACACATTTAATGTCTATAGTTCAGGGTTGTACTGGCTCTTATGTTTACTTCATCTTTAAACTAAAGTGAATTGTGTGTGTGTTATTCCACATTTTTTGAGTTGGTGTGAAACATGTTATCATGTGGTTTGGAATTTACTGAGCTTCATTACCCTTCTCTTCATGGTTCCCAGGTGAGCCGCTTTAGCATCTAAAGCAGCATATGTGAGCCACAGGCCTGTAGAAATATGCTGCATAAAGCACATGGACTCGCCATACTTGATCTCAGGAATACCCATTCCCTCAACATCCCGCTTCTTCTTCTCCCCCTCCACTTTCTCCTGTTCTCCGTGAAGAAGAAAAATAAAGAGAGAAAACAAAAGCGGTTAGTATTTGTAGACTAACTCTTCAAGTAGTGTTAATATGAGCTGAAACAGACTTTTGAAGCACGGAAAGAGAAGGCAGATTGTTTGGTGTTTGCTTTCTCTGGATCCAGAACCATCAGGCCCTTCTCCTCATCCAGACTCAGATATCGACCTGTTGTGATGTGGCGAACGCGGAACGCCTGACCCCACTTCATGTGGCTACCGCTCCATCTGCACAGAAATAGCATATGTGCATAATGTAGTACACATTTAGGATCTGTAAATACGTCTCAGGTAAGAGAAGAAAGATTGTCTCACCCGATTCTCAGGGGCTCAAGTCTCCACAATGAGCGGGCCTGACTACATACCGCCCCTCCTTCATACTGAGCAATCCTAGACAGAAATGGACATTATAAAAAATTATAAACAACACAACAAAGGGATAGTTCAACCAAAAAAAAAAAAAAAAAAAAAAGGTCATTATTTATTCCCAATTCACTTGTTCAAAACCAATATGAGTTTCTTCCTTCTGTTGAACACAAAAGAAGATATTTTGAAGAATGTTAGTAGCCGGCACCCATTGACTTCCATGGTATTTTTTTTATTACTTATGGACCCTTTTTTACAAGACACATTTCATAGTCATCAGCTTTTTAACTCCTTGAAATTTATTTTCATATTTAAAGACTATATAATAAAATAAGTATGAGTGTGTGTGAATGTTTCCCAGAGATGGGTTGCGGCTGGAAGGGCATCTGCTGGTAAAACACATGCTAGATAAGTTGGCAGTTCATTTTGCTGTGGCAACCCAGATTAATAAAGGGACTAAGCCGAAAAGAAAATGAATGAATGAATGAATAATATAATACAAAGTACAGCTTCATAAATGTACATACATTTTTTATATAATAAAATAATAGTCTTATTTTATTATTCATAACATCCATACACACTCATTCACACGCATACACTACGGACAATTTAGCCTACCCAATTCACCTGTACCGCATGTCTTTGGACTGTGGGGGAAACCGGAGCACCCGTAGGAAACATGAGAACATGCAAACTCCACACAGAAACGCCAACTGAGCCAGCCGAGGCTCGAACCAGTGACCTTCTTGCTGTGAGGCAACAGCACTACCTACTGCGACACTGCGTTGCCTGTATTATATCATATTTGCATCAAATTACAAAAATAGTTAATTAAAAAATAGTTAACACTTTACTGAGGTGTTTCTAATGCAGCGTCTATGAATGGGACAGTACATTTGACATTGTTCTCTTCTGGCAGCTGATATCAGTCTCACATTTTTTTTTTTATAAAAGTCGTGATAACACTATCAATATCGAGTTTTTCTATTGTTATTTGAGCAAGTTGGAATAAAAAAAAAGTATTTGTGGTACTCTCCCATTCACTGCTCTCTGAGAAACTCAGACATGTGAAAATGGTCTATTGTTGAAGTTAATAGGTCCCAGCAAACAGCCTTCTTCAAAATAAAAGGTGTATAATCACATGAGGGGAAAAAAGATGGGTTAATTTTTATTTTTTTAATAGAGCTATTCTCTTAAACATTCAATGTGTAATATGCAGTGTGAAAAGCTTAGAGTTCACCATTTCAGAGGTCAAACACATACAGTAAAATAACAAAAAGAGTGCACTTAATTGACTCTTCACTATTTTGATTGACAGCTTAGTTGACTAATTATATTGCTGATATTATAAGGTCCCTGTCACAATGCAGATGTGGATGATGCAGAATTGATTCTCTATGATTTTCTATTTCTGAATGTTAATTGATAATGTGATTCAGATGGAACGCAAAAGGAGAAACTCTGAAGCTCAGAACAAGGGTAGCGCTCGGACACTCTGTGGCCTGCACACATAACAGATGCATGACGGTGGCGTGCGAAATCAGACTGGCACCATCTGTGTAAAAAGTAGCGTAAGGAAGCACTTTTGCTTTGGTGATGATGAAGGGTGAAAAATCTTGGACGAGAGCCTCACGCATTATATCCTGAATATAATCATTTGAATGTATATTTCATATCTTTTTATATGAGATCAACATGTAATTTCTTAACAAATTTTTCATCAGTTCCCTGGAAGGGCACACATTGAAGGCAGGAGCACCATGGCTAGAAGCAGAAATTTGTTGGGTGAGTATTGTATTATTTATATATATTTATATATATATTTATATTTATATATCGTCACCTTAGAATTATAAGGCTCTACCTGACATTTTTGTCAAAATTGAGTTATTGACATATTCTTATTAAAGGACAACTTATTTACATTATGGGATGTTTTTTTAGAAGTTGTTTACATTTTAAGACACTTTATTTAAAAAACAAATGTTACACATGCACTGTTTGCTACGGAGTGCAAAAACTTTGAAGCTCAATATCTCAAAATCAGTCAGAACGCAGATAGAACCTTATAATTCCAAGGTGACGATATATATATATATATTTTATTGGGCATCCTATTTTTTTTTCATATAACTGTATATCAGATTGAGTAGTTCAGAAATGTTACTGGAATAGGCAAAATTGTGACATTAACATAATTAACATTGCAGATAAATGATCTTCAAAGTTTATCACACTAAGCATCTACAATGCTCAAACCCACTGAGCTGAGAAACAACATAGTGTTTCTAAACCTGCTAGGGGAGTAGCCAATCAAATATTTAAAGCTGTTGCCACACATTTTTTTAAAAGTTTATTTATAACAGTTTAAAAAAGTGTATGTGTCACTTCTATAAAGCCTCAATGACAAGGATCTGTAACATTATGACAAATATGTTGTTCTCATTTTAAGAATCCCTAATCTTAACCTTTTACAGTAACTTTATTTTTAGATTTTTTTTCTTCTTTGGTTAAGCTGTGTTTCTGACAGCACATTTTGAGTGTTTCGTATCAATAATAATGATTGGATAGTGACAACAAGGCAGATTTTAATAAAACCATCAGGCAGTCATGATTCAAAACAGATGGTAGCATGCAGATAATTCAAAGGGTAATCATTAACAGGTAAAAGATTGTGGCAGGCGGCAAAACAAACATAAACATAAAAAAACAAGGATCAAAACATGGCTAGACTAGACAAGGAAAATTTTGGAAATTCTCACTACAGTGAAAACAAGACTCAGCCTGGATGTGTGTGTGGTTGGTGTGTATGTAGTCAAAGTAATCAGTCTTGATCAGCTTCAGCTGTGTGTGTGTGATCAGGAGGTGAACTGAAACTGGTGTGTGACTGATGGGCATGATGGTATTTGTAGTTTGGTAGAATGACAGGATGTGTTCTCCAACAACCTGCAAATGCAACACTGCTGGTGATCACAACAGATTAGAGCTGAAGATCTTTCCCCGAACCTGAGAGAACACAAAGGGACCCGACGGGTTCGGGCTTAATTTCTATCATTTTAGACAGGGTTGTGCCGGGCCTGGGCTTGCGCGGTAAATGAACGGTCATGTGACGCATTTCGATTAGCGTGAGAAAGTAATCAAATCGTTTGTTAAAACATCAAAACGCATCCCTGCAAAGGTGAAACAAACGATGACAGAGAAGTCAAAAAGAGCAAATTTTGCAGAGTGGCAAAATGTACAGCAAGCTGACAAGGAAAATGACGAGGTCACTCGCTACACTGAAACCACTGTCATGGAAAATAAAATGGATGTTCTTGGCTGGTGGAAGATGAACAAACAATCCTACCCAAAACTTGCAAAATTAGCCAGATCAGTATGTTGGCATTATTTTTTTATTATTCAAATACCCGTCATAATTTAGAATTTATTTTTATATAATTTGTTAGGAAAAACTTAGGAAAGACTTATTTTTATTGGTGTGTTGGCCAATTAAAAGGCTATGTGTATGTACCTAGGCCTATTTAGAGTGCTGAGATGTTACGATGTTACAGAGGACTTTTTTTATTTCTTTGTTCCAACTTCTGAGTGGCCTATAGCCTACAATCGTTATGAATAAATTATTTTAAAACACGTATAAACGACTCATTCTTGAAAAAAGGCAAAAGAGCTGTGTGCATGTGCACATCTAAATAATGTCTGGCTGCAAACAGGTTCGTGGTTTAATCCAGGAATCACAGACTCAAAATACTAATAAAGTACAGTATTTACTGCATGAAGGGATTCATTGAAACACAAGGTGTTCTGTGTGAAATGGCTGAAATGCATTTAAGATTGAGAGCCCTGTTGTCATACTTGCGCTGCTCCTCTCCCTGATCAGGTGTTGAGATGGCCAGACACTCATCCATGTGACCATGGTCTTAAGACATGACCTCCAGTTAAGTACCCTGAAAATATAGCCATTTACAGCTCAAGCATCTTTTGTGAATTACAGAGAAATTTCAGAACATTTATAATTCATAATTTAACATTTTTTTTATTATAATGATTGATAATTTAGCTGAAGTCTCACCCTCTGCCAGCTCGCAGCCTGAACAGACTGGATTCATGTTCCATAAGGTCTGCATGAAGGAGGCATCAACCATCAGGTCTCCACTGGCGTATGACAGATGCTGCAAAGAATGTCACAGACATCAGCTATGCAGAGGTTTGTGTTTGATATTATTGCTGTTTTGCTGAGGATTTAGAAAGCCTTACAAGGTATCTCTCTGATGACACGCTGACCAGGATCAGGTCATCTCCTACTCTGACCTTCTCACCCTCCGACCTCTGTTTGGATGCAGGATGGATGGTCCACCAACATGCTTCCCCTGAACACAGTAAAAAATAAACTGTTAAATTATTCTAACATACATTTGTTTGATATACTGACACAATTAAAAATATATATATTATTATATAATGTTTTATTTTGCATTGTGTAAGGTATTTTATGTAAATATGCAAGACTTCTGATTAATTAACTGATATACTGTGGGTAAATAAGGATAACAAAGAGCAGTAAAGCAAATTAAATCAAATTATTTGCACTATTAACCAGTATGTGGCTGTAATCATGACAACACATTCAAGCAATAAATAGAAGTAAAACAATACAATTTGGCACTATTAAGCAGCATAACAAGCTTATTGGTTAAGCTAAAAAACAAGAGCTAATAAAAAAAATTAATAATAATAATAATAATAATAACTATTATTATTATTATTATTAGTAGTAGTAGTAGTATAATAAACAATAAATAATTATCTTTATTAAATAATAATAATAATAATAACAATAATAATTTATTATTATTATTATTATTATTATTATTATTAAATAAATATTTTTTTAATTAATCATAATAAACAATTATTATTTATAATAATAATTATTATTATTATTATTATTAGTAGTAGTACTATAAACAATAATAATTATCATTATCTTTATTAAATAATAATAATAATAATTATTATTATTATATAAAGATAAATATTATTTTAATTAATCATAATAAACAATTATTATTTATAACAATAATAATAACAATAATCATTATTATTATTATTATTTATGCTTTTCATCAGATAAAATAATGCAACTAATACTTGTAGTAAATAAAATAAAGTAAAATATAACAATTAATAAATGTGTATTCCTGTTATACACAAAATAATATGTAACAGTAGTACTAACAATGTTTTTAAGTATTAAACACAGTCCAGCACATCAGTAAACATATTTAGATTTTTTTTTTTTACTGGATTGCCCTGAACAAACACAACACAACATAAGATCCACACATTGGTCTTGATCAACAATGGAAATTAATTTGATATCTATCAGGTAATTTCATGACACAGAATGTAGTGTACCTGTCGCATCCTCCTGCAGGCCCACGTCAAAGGCCAGCTTGTCTGTTAGTGAACGTGATGTCGTCAGGCAGCTGAGATACTGCAATTCAGCAGAACACACATCTCCTTAATAACAATGCCATCAATTAAACATTGGTAAATGGTGAAGAAGACTTGTCATGCATTTCTGACCATGCTAGAATGGTAGTGTCTCAGGAGGATGGCATGACCATAAAGCAGCGTTCGGTGTCCTCCTCCCTGAGATGACTGTAGATAAAAGTACAAAACACAAAATGAAGTTAAAAAATGTTTTCATATCAACAAACGGTGCTGTGAGGCTCAGAAAAGTTGGCTATATATGTTGATGATTTTACAGAAACTGAAGAGATCCATCTTTTGGTGACATGATGACAATAAAGAGACAAAACAGTGGACGTTTAAAACAAAAACATTGTTATGAAGGGAGAAAAAGAAAGAAAATACCAAAACTTCCTTCACATCCGTTCACATTCACAGGAAGTGGGTTACAGTACCATGAGGAGAGCATACATAAGTACAGAAACACTCAATGAAGAGTGGAGTCAAAGGTCACACCAAACCAGGTGGATTCACATTCGTCCGCCATGACGACAACAAACACATCGTGTGGACGGCTTACCTTTTCTCAACATCCAGTAAGGTTTAAAAGCAAGAGAACACGATTATTGTTGCTATTAGTGAGTTTATTTCTATAGTATCATTCTATTTATGAGTATGATTACATAATGATGAGAGAGAGAGAGAGAGAGAGAGAGCACCACAGCAGACCTGAAAGAAAACTCAATTATTAATCAACCGTACGTCGCTCCAAATCCAAATATGACTTTCTATTCCTCTTTCTATATATGGGATATACTGAAGTTACTGCTCGTTCTTTGCTATGAAAGTGGACCACTTTATAAAGATGACATTTTTTTTAAAGTTTTATGTAGATGCTCTTTTTTTTTTAAGTAACTGATGTGTAGATTAAATACGGAACGCTAAGCAAGTGTGGATAGCACATGTATGTCTGTAAGACATATTTTAAAACGCATTTGGTCTTGAAAACATCTGCTGTGTACAATGTTCTGATAAACATCTTTAAAAGGTCTGCTTTACAAACATTCTAAATTATTCATTCATTCATTTTCCTTCGTCTTAGTCCCTTATTTAACAGGGGTTGCCACAGCGGAATGAACTGCCAACTATTCTGGCATATGTTTTACACAGCAGATACCCTTCCAGCTGCAACCGAGTACTGGGAAACACCCATACACACTCATTCACACACACTCATACAATACGGCCAATTTAATTTATTCAGTTCGCCTATATCACATGTCTTTGAACTGTCTGGGAAACAGGAGCACCCAGAGGAAACCCACGCCAACACAGGGAGAACATGCAAACTCCACACAGAAATGCCAACTGGGCCTCAAACCAGCGACCTCTTGCTGTGAGGCGACAGTGTTAACCACTATGCCACCGTGCCACCTACATTCTAATTATAAACATCTTAAAGACATATTGTAAATGTTTATTTATTGTCTGAAAGGAGACATCCAATAGACAAAGTAAATGAGCAAACACTCATCAAACATTTTTAGAAGGTAGACGGAAAACATCAGATAGACATCTCTGCGATGTACATGTGCTATAGCGATTAGCGTTTTCTAAAATAACTTGCTTCTGTCTTATTCAATAGTATCTGGATGCAGCCTTTATGATGCAAGCTGAGATTGCATTACTTAGCGATGCAATGTCAGACACAATGCACTCTATGGAGCGCGTGACGTCACTGTGACGGGTAGGGTTAGGGGTGGGGTTAGGTGAGCCCATTACAAATCATTGGATGCAGCACAGATTGCACTGCACCAGGTCTGCATCCAGACCCCTCTCGTCTTATTACTTGATCAAAAAACAAATTTAATCACAATCGGGAGCTATCTAACAGTGCTTGTTTAAAATGTGTTTTGAGTTGGACAGTGTTAACAGTCTTATAAATGGTTAAAAGGACATTTAGAATATGTTTATAATTCCAGTCGCTCTCCATGGTAAGCTTATCCGCTTTCTAAGTTAACTTGCTACAATGTTGACACTGCAGTGAAGAGACATCTAATTTGTGTGAATCTTCTTCTGGAACATGATTTTTTTTAGAGCGTTTACTCATTTGCAATATGTCTATTAGGTGTTTCCTGATAGATGTTAAAAAGGCATTTATGATAAATCTTTAAGATGTTAAAAATTTTGAATTTTTGCAAAACAGACTTTCTATAGATGTTTATCAGATCTTCGGACAGATAGATATATATACAGTTGAAGTCAGAATTATTAGCCCCCCTGAATTATTAGCACCCGTTTATTTTCCCCATTCTGTTTAAACGGAGAGAAGATTTTTTCAACACATTTCTAAACATAATAGTTTTAGATACTCATCTCTAATAACTGATTTATTTTATCTTTGCCAGGATGACAGTAATAATATTTGACTAGATATTTTCAAGACACTTCTATAACAGCTTAAGTGACATTTATAGGCTTAACTGGGCTGCATTTACACTTCAGATCTTGATGTTCAATTGCGATTTTGTGACTGTATCCGATTTTTTGCTGACATGCTTACATCATCTTTTAAAAGTGACTCATATCCGATTGTCTGCATTTACACAGCACAAGGCAAAGGTGCAATGACCAGGAAAAAAGAACCGGGTGCTGATTGACCAGCTGATAATAAAAGAGCGCTCTTTTCTCCATTCCTTTATTTATTCTGTTCGCAGGGTTTTTTTTTTAATTCTTTTTGACAAGTGTTTTACAATAGTTTATGACAGAAAACGCAGACACATACTATTTGCAACCCTATAATATATTTCTGGGAGATCGCAAATTATGTAGCCAGAGGGTAGGTATGGCTGCATTTCTCTTTTAAGATGAACCTATGGGGCGACATGACGATGTTCCTGTTTTGCACATCCCAGCTGACCGCTTACCTCCGCTTTACCTGTGAATGGCTTTCTGCTGTTATCGAGTTTGTCCAATGGCTTGCTGGCGTACGTTGCGGACTTATAAAGTGGAGCAGAGTTGACCGTGACGATGGGGTTGAGTCCGGTGAAGAACGGTTTTCAGAAAGCAGGTAAGACAAAAACAATACAGGGTGAGAATGTGTTAAAATCTGAAAAATGTGGTAAAGAATTAGGGATGCACCGATGCCGATACTTGGCATCGGATATCGGTTCGATATCGAATATTTTTGCTGGATCGGGGTATCAGCTGGTCCGATCTTGCGTGTGCGCTATATTCTGTGTTTATAAGCCAACTAATACATGAAGCCTATTTTAAGGCACTAGAACGTTGTCATGTAGGCCCACTATATCCGAAATATTCTGAAGCCATTCTACAGTTTAATGTGAAGTACAGATGAATATTAAAGTGTTTAAATTCATGTTCAGTTCAGCCTTTCCCGCCGCTGCGCTTGTCAATCATTCTCCATTCATTCACAATTCAGTCTGCATTTGACAACAGGAAAAACTTTCTCTAAGTCTATTTGTTCCTGTTAGTTTAAATAATTAGTGGAGAAATGCATTTAGTTTTGCATTAAATGGGTTCATTTTGACCTGCAGCAGGAGTTCATTTCATCATATTTGAGCTGCTGTGTGTGTTAGATCAGATCGCATTCGCAATACTGGGATGGAGACGGTTATTACCTGCTCTTCACACACACAGTAGGCCTACCTGAAATGTTTAGAAAAGCCTCAATAATGCATTGGACAGATCCTCAACACACTTATTTCTTCCATTTGAGCTGCTGTTTTGCAAATGTCTGCAGATACCGGAGCGCTGTCTCCGATGCATCAAGCGCTTTCATTCACGTGCCGGCTGCATGCGCAGAGGCGACGTATGCCGCTCCGTTTAAGATTATTCTTACAATGAGTTTGTTCTCCCATCCTTCAGACTGAGTTTATTTTTCTAAGGTGAATACTTTAAGTGCTGCGAAAAATTTTAAAGCCTGGCTCATTGTGGTCAAAGTAGTTTATTAAATAAATTAAAGGTGAAACTGACGGGCGCAATATGGATTGTTATTAACAGAAAATGATTTAGCCTAATAAAGCTATTCTGAAACTGTGAACATTTCACTGTAATTTTTATTATTAATATTTGTTTAACGTTTGTGTTTTGGCTCTGAAGCATATAAGCGGACCTTGTTTTGAACTTTCTCTGTCTCACTCACGGCGAGATTTGGAGAGGAATTATTAAGGAAAACTGGCATCAGATGGTTTAGTTTAATCTGCATCAAACCTGCAGGAAAATATCAGGCTTTAATTTAATAAATTAATAAATTTAATAAAAGGCTGATTATTTTACCAACGATGTAAATAGCCTGAAGATTTCAAGAAAAATCTTAATATTAAAAAGGAAGGACAATCACAAAAATGCTCAAATAATGTAGCCTAGTTCACAGCAAGCATGTTGTAGATTGTGCCGTCTGTCATGTATACCTATAGGTCTGTTATCTTTATTAATGAAGATATATGATTTCATTTAACACCAGAGCTATAGAAACTGCTCATTTCGGTTACTTTTGGCTCGTTAACCGAATGTTAACCGCTAACAGATTAATATTAAAATATTAATAAAAAAATAATTGACGTGCTATATTTTGTGTGACACATTAAATATTGCATTTTCAAATACTTATTTATTTAACATGCAACAGCATACAGGACATAATATAGCATCTTCACCTGCTGTGTGTTTCAGCAGCATATAGAAAAACAGAATAAGCTAAACAACAAAAAGAATAAAATAAATCCTGCTCTAGATCTT